>CM034003.1:18796412-19394176 GCA_019603395.1 Cyrtorhinus lividipennis | reverse complement strand
TACAGCGGGCAAATTTTCAGTATCCAAAAAACTGCACGCCTGATTGGTCATGTTGAGAAAAATCCGCTCAAGCTTTTGTTGACATCGAAAGGCCTTTACCAGCTATAATGGCACCGGAGACACTCATCTAGAACTGCACATATTGACACCCCCCCACCCCCCAATTCGGTCCGAGGGCTGAAAAGTTTTGAGGACCAACTAGACCAACTCAGGCATGTGGGGTATCGTTTTCCTCTAAATTTTGGACTCTGAATCTACTGGAAAGGTCTCCATGCTCCTGGTCCAAGGAATAACCGACCCCTTTGATAGAATTTGCGGCGTTTTTCTCTTGAATTAATGGGTATAACAAGGCATGTAATAGCGAATTGTCTTCTCAAAGGCAGCTGGTCGTGGGAATCAGAAGGGTTAGTTTACTCTAGCCCCCTCTGCCCTGGATTTAGGGAAATAAAGTGATCACACAACGTGCGATCCTTCATGAACACTTCATTGACAGGAAGACTTTTTCACTTTTCATGTTTGGACACATGGTGCCTGAACCAAGTGCCAGGTGTTGCCTGTCAACCGATGAAAGACGCCCCCTAGTTAAGAAGAACGTGAGCCTTCTGTTCGAAAATGTGAAAGGTCGCATTTGGTTGTCGCGTTCCGATTCAGAAAGGGATGACAGCGCCTATATATACTGCCAGGTAAAGCTCTTCCAGAGTTGTAACATTAGAAAAAGTGCCGTAACCATTTTGTTGGTGGTCGTGAAACCCGAGTCGGATCTATTGAATAGCGCCCGAAAAGGTACACCCTCAGGGAGAAAATCATGTTAATGGTTGAAACCATTTACTCCAAAGAATTCACTGGCGTTTGACGCAGACAGATTTAGTTACTGCAAGACAATCACTGACGGAGTGACAATAAGTGATTCATTGAGCATCTTTTGTTCGGCAGGTACTGATGATTTTGTTGGGTTTCCCACTGAACAGAGCTGTAACCAAGACATACGATGAATTTAGAATACAAATATAAAGTCCTCGTAGTTGTTCAAGAAGAACGTGCTCTTCATGTTCCCTCGCTATTCAACTTCTTCTGAAATATATAATATTATCGCGATAAATATAGTGTGAATACCCCGCCCAGACTTATCACGATCTTCAGTTTCAACTCCCATCACTTTAGCGTGAAATGAAAATAAATTGCGGCCATAATCACCACCTACTGCGCCCTCTCATCGCCAGAGACCTCAATTAAACACGGCTATTGCGGCACACCGCATAGAATGCTGGTGCAATTTTCACGCGAACCTACAACGATGCAGACATGCAGCTTGTGGTGCGTCCTTTGTAATCACCGACTCCAAGTTCGCCATCTCAACTAAGAGTTTTACGCGGCTTTTGAGCTCTATCGACGAAATGTATTAATCAAACGGCAAAGAGGTTAAACGTTGATTGGTCCGTTCCGGAAAGGTGGAAAACGCTTAGAGATCAAAGGCTTTTTTTCCATTATTTTACTACCGATCCACACTTTTATCTTTCAATTTTCTCTTTCTCTCGGACTCTGTGTGTCACTTCTTTGCACTCAACTCCCACCCCCTTCCCATCGGTGGTTCTTTTTCGAACTTTTCCTCCTTTGAAGGGATGGATGAAATCAACTTTGGAGTGCATGTTCTCTTTGATCGGCTCAAATGGGATTCACAGCCATGGTTGATCAGGTTTCCTTTGACCGAACATTTTACTTTTACATCAACGCCCTTCGTTACTACGTTGCCGAGCTTTTCGTACGAACGTGCAACTGACAGTACGTTAACTTCATCAGGAAGCATAGGAAAAGGGGTAGAGAGTAATGGACAGAGAAATAATTTAGTGTTCCGACTTTTATCAATCTTTGATCCAAAGGTAGACAGTATGTCATGGACAAACTTCTCACTTTATGGACGACGTACCAAGTGTGTCAAAGTTGAACCCTCTATAACTCTGAGCAGTCACCTTGTATTTGGTTTCTTATGGGACAAATCATTATAAGATCATATTTTTACCAAGTTTCTCACATGTAAATAAACATGTATGAGAAAATTTGAGTTAAATACTTCCTATAATAGTATACGTTACTTTTTCCATTCAATAAAAAGCGCAGGAGCCAGAACTGGGGTTGACGAGCAACAACGATCATGCCCCGAAAATTCTTTGAAAAATGAAGAGTGGGAAAACTCATTACGAGACTATTTATGAGCCTATAGGATGGTTAAAAGCCGTGAGGTTTTGATTCAAACCAGACAATGATAAAAGAGGCTTGAGTAACAAAGACAACATTTTCAAACAAAACAGTTTAAAATTGGGTTGTCGTTAGTTTTTTCCGGTTGACGAATGGTCGAGTCGCCTGATTCATGACCCCAATAAATAACTTAGACCAATCTGAAAGTAAATACTGGAAATCCGAACAGCTGGCACAGAGCAAGGAAAAACGGTCTCCAAGCTTATGGGACCGGCACCCGCAACTTGGTCGTAGGAAGGCCGCACTATAAATCAACACCTTCTATAAATATACGTGATTTACTGGTTGAGAGAGCCGAAGGCAAACACTGTCAACCTTTCAATCCACTCCGCACATTCGTTGCCATTTTGAAATGAGGAAAAAAAGAGAAATTTATTATACACGTGGGAGTTTGCCTAACAACAATATCACGATCAATCCGATATTTATTTGTAGGTGATGGAAATCAAATACGCCCCTCAGCTGGGGGCATGTGAATCATAATATAGGAAAAACCCTGCAAATGGTTGATTATTCCTTGAAGCAAGAGCAAGCAGGGAAAACAGTGAGTGTGGGGAGTTCCATTTCTATCGATTCAGTGCCCAGCATCGTTAGTGGAATATACTCCCAAACAGGAAATTTACGAAAACGAGTTTCAAAAAACACATCTTTACCCATACCCCCTCTCCCCAAATTTGATTGAAATGTTTCGACTTTTCGGGCAAACTAGAGCCCAACAGAGGTCTCGGATCAAAATTTCAAATTTTCTACTACCAAAAAAAAAAGTTCACGGTGCACGGCGTGAGGCGTACGGACATTTGGATTAATTAAATCGACATACTGTCACATTTTGGGGGCAATTGGAGAGGTTAACATGGTATGAATAGATAGGTTGATTATTCGTTGATACGCCACCTGGGTGACGCAGAAAATTAGGAAAACCGCAAGGGTGCATGAAACGTGGTGACACACTGCTGTTTTCGGAACCATGTTGCTCAAAAGGATTGCAATGGATAAATAATTTTTTTTTTAGGTGTATGTACCTCCTGCCATGGCACATAGAACAAAAGTTGTACAACCACAAGAATAAGTGGACTTCGAGCAGAAAAAGTTTAAGGAAAAAGGCGGTCCACAACAATTACACAATAGAATGGTTGGACCATTCCACAAATAAAAATAAAAGAAGTGGTTGGATTCCATTAATCTATATTTACGAATACCTATTATGAAAGACAACGTCATTTTCCAGCTAGTCATTTTTTTACAGTTTCTCGTTGAAAATCTGATGCTCGACTGAAGAAAAATCAATATATTAATGATAATAGACAGGTAATTCAAAAAAAAAAAAAAAATGTTGGTTTTCTGTTCACCCTCAACCACTCCTCCATTTTTATCGAACATTTTCTCGTTTCTACTCTTCTTGGTATTATGTGAAAACTTCTTGCAACAGCCACCTGCCGCCACGGAAGCACGCCCTCACCGTCACCCAACTCATAAAGTTGAGTATGCTTCACACTTTCACGAATTGAACTCTCACCCCTTACTCGGGAACGGAATTTATGGGAAACAGTAATTTTGACTTACGATACTTCCACCTCTACAACATCGTCCCACGATCCCCCCTCGAGTTTGTGGATGAGTTGTGGGAATGATATCCCTCACGTTATAGGTTCAGTAAATTTTTCTTTCCCCAAAGAACTTTGTAGGATGACAGGCGAGCGATATTGGGTGGTAAAGGGAGGGGCAGATCGCTTAGTACTTGTGTCGAGGCCAATTCAGTCAGCAGTACTCGTGTAAGTCAGTTTATTTCTTCGACACGCACAAAAAGGAGCTCCCATTGGGAAAAATAGTGAAATAAGCACCGTTGGCAACCTCGGAGTGCCCAAACCTAGCAAAACCTCAGCACACTAAACAGTCCAGAAGAATCGTAAATCCTCTACATGACATTTTCATGAATGCGTGTCGTCCCTTCCCTAATGTGTTGACAGAATGGTGACCTACATGAGACGTCCAAAATATCAACAACACCAGTGGACCACGATTATTTGGAGGAAGTATCAATTGCAACCCGGGGTAATAATATTTTCCTGTTAAGTAGTTAATAGAATAGAAAAAGGAATGAGTGAATAATGAAGAATTTGATCCAGCGTTTAAATCTAGGTGAAAAATGATACCGCTCACACTCAGGTCTAAGGAAATCTTGCAACCCCATTCACAACACCCATTTCGACACAATAATTGTATTGCGGCAATCGGTCCGGAACCCATCTCGAATGATTTACGTCCTACATTCTAATGAATCTGATACGGACTGATCCCTAGGTCCCCAAGAAAATTCGAAAGCAAATTTAAAAATTATTTTCCCAACCTTTCTCTTCCACCTTTGAGCTGGCCAAAAGTATCCATGTTAGCGTAAAACTCAGGTTTCTCATGAAATTTCTGTTCGAATCGCGAACGGCGGACAACGGCTCGAGGTATTGGATTCTTGTTCACTCTATGTTTTGTAATGGAATGTAACAATAATGGTTCCCATATAATCTAATAGGAAAAACGACATTTGAGGAAGGTAGGTATAGGGTTTCAAGCAGGTCAATTATCATTGTATGTATTATAATTGTGGTCGACGTCCCACGTAACATCTGTTGCTGCTATACGGGTTCAATTATCTCATGTATCGATTGTATTTATAATGATAATTCAACTCACTTAGCAGCAGCAGATGTGTTGATGATGGCGCCGTATGTGGCACCCAATCGTCAACCACAATAACTGTGGTCAAATCTTCTTCTTATTTATAATTATAACAAATCAATTTGACCTGCCGTAAAATCTATACCTTTCTCAATTAAAATAAAGATGTCAATCAGAGATGGAAATAAAACTAGTTTTCTCAAGAATTCACGCTATTTCAACTGGGAGTTGGTCAGAGAGGCATCTCCGCGAATCAATCAGCCTTCATACCGTTAGGAAATAACAAGGTCTATTATGGCATAACTGTGTTTTTATCATAAGAAAGGATGACGATTAGATACCTACAGATATGTTACTATTGATGAATGAGCGGTAACACCAGTGACATGGCTGTCTCATTAGGGTTAATGATATCCACAGGATTCTCTTCTCGTCGACGGGGAAGGCAATAAATTTTCGATAGCGTCATTTCCATCGAAAAAGAACCTTCCTCTGTACAGGATAGAGAGCCGCTTTAGCGACCTCCCCGCTCGAAGAGGGACAAGATTTATCAGCCGGTGCGATCGTGATGAGTCATTGATTTCATGAATGGATGATAATTTATCGGCGAGTAGACTGGCAAGGAAAATGGTTGTCACTCGTCATGATTTATTTACTTTTCTCACAAAGCAAGCTAAGCCTAATCTGAAAAGGATTTTCTATGTCAACCTGAATACGTAAAATAATATATGATAGGTTTTGAATTAGAATCTTTTCTTCCCTAACAGGGAAGGAAATTGAAATGCGAAATCACACTGTCGATGCGATATGGAAATTCGTTCATGAGCGAGGGCTAAATATACGAATGATGTTTTGTTCTTAGATATTATTCAATTTTAAATACTTTTCTAATCATCTTCAGCCTGGGTTGAGAGAGGGCCCAAGGCCATTACAACGCGTTCTCGACACAAAATGGAGGACGCGATCGGGTATGTTAATTTTGTCGAACCATTGGCTCACCCGCATAATAGGTACATGGGCAGTTGAACAAAATCGAATGAAAATTGCGAACGTTTAGCTTGTAACACTAAAATGTGAAACAAATACTTTTATACGACAAATTTGAAAACACAATCATAAGCTATTATGAAAATTATGCTATCTTGTTTTCGTTGAGGAGAATAATTCGTCCTCGAGATGAAAACTTGCAAGATTTTTGAAACAGGAGAGCATATCCTTTTTTGATTTATCTGTTTCCAAATGTCGTAGTGGTTCGCGTGGAATGAATTGATCAAGTACCGTCGGGTTGATGGGTGATGATAATGAATGAAATACTAAAGAGTGAACATTCACTCGGTAATCACTCGATTAAATCAGAGTCTAGAGGATGTGTAGAGGGGGAGGGGGGCTGACAGGAGGAAGCCGCAGACTGAAAACTACGGTCTTTATTGGGTCGCACCCCCGACCGTGACACGGCCGATATTAATCTACCCCCACCCTTACCGTTCAACCGATCGTCCGCCTACCTCAGCCCGCGTTCTGAACACCCCGTTTTCCGAAGGCACCCAAAGACAAATTGCTTTCGAGTTCAACTTGCCTGGCAGACCCTATAAATTCACCCCTCGAGGTCCGACCTCTATAAATTCACCCCCTGCCCTTCACCCTGGACGCCGTTCACTTTCCTTTTAATATTTCCTCCCCTCCTTCATATTTCTCTTCCCTCTAACTTCTTTCTGTAAAGTAGCTTGCGCTAATGAGCCTTTTCCAGAGATTTACAATTTTTGATGAGAGGCAGAAATTAGACCACCTAGAAAAAAACCGCCTCCACATTTTTTGAAAAAACTCAACTATCTATATGAATTACGTGAATGTAGACCTTCTTTAAAGTGATTCATGACGTTAAATCCTAAATGATACAACGGCGGAAAAGAAAAAAAAAACTAGGATATTCAACTGCTCCTCCGTCTTCACTTTTCCCTCAGTTGTTCTAAGACTCTTCTTCCCCGGACAGATCGCTCTCAGAGTGCGTTGAACGTCCCATTTTTTCCCCTTTCCCTCTGCCCTTTGAAGGAAGCCACTTCAATAAATTACGTCCTTCTTCCGACTGCCATCTTTTACCACTTAAGAGCTCAACACGAGCGGAAAGGCGGCACATATTGGCCGTGTCGCTTCCCTTTGGTGATGTCAGCTGTCGTCGGTCGGAAAATTATGGCCTTTCTTGAGGCAAATGTAATGAGAGCTACAACGAGACTAGACTTTTAATCACTGAAATCCTAAATTTATTGTAAGATGAGGTCTTCTTCACTCCGATGAAGAAATAATCCACAAACTAGAAAAGGTATCGTGCTATGCCACACATTTAACGAGTATCACAGCAAAATATGTAGAGATATTAAAGTAACAATAATAAAACAACAAATAGCCTCGGATACAGCGGAAGGTAGCTGAAGTGTACATATGGGGCACGTAAACTGGTGTCCATATTAATTATGTTACTGCATTGAAACATGATTCTGCTTAGAACATGCGCTGGAAATGAACGAATCTTTAATAGTAATTTGGTGCTTTCAAGCAGATATTTTTTTTTTTTTTTCAAATACAGATTAGGTACCTACACGAAGACCCCACGACCAACTACTGAAAGTAATTTTATGATACCAGCAAATAGAATCTGTTCATCTATCTCAACCAAAGAATTTCCCTCCGTTGCTTGGCTCCTCTACCAGTACGGCAACTCGCCATTTATCCCCCAATTGAGTCGTCTACTCTACACAAACTTGGTATTTGAAACTTCACGACTATCGATACACGGATGACGAATGAGAAATCTATTTCCATTCCTCAATCTATATAAAAAGCCATCCACTTGATTGTCTCGGACGCCAAGTGGCTAAGTGGCAGTAAATAGGGCCATAGCCTCCAGCCGCCTGCCCAATAATCGTAAAGAAGTCCCATCTGCGTTCCCTTACCTCATGATTTACGGTTTGTCTATAAAAGCCCGCCTGTTTTACTTCCCTCCTTCTTTCCATCTCCCATGCTGGCAGTTAAGTGTGATTTAAGCCCGACTGATAAGCCTGAAGGTCTTCCAACGGCCCTGATAAACTCGCCCCGGGTCCTAATACTCCTTTTTCAGTCTTCTTCGCTACGGCTCCGGAAGGGTTCCAACTTTGAAATTGAAACCGGTTTCAGTTTCAACGGAGTGATACGCAGTGATTCAGTTCAGGTATGATACTTGACTCCGTGAAGATTTCAAGGCCGTACGGCAGGATCCGCTAGCCAGCAGAACAACAACCGTACGTCAGGACTCAAAAACATTGCAAAAAGGATTGTATTTATCTCTATTTACCTCCGAAAGCCAATTACAGTAGTCGCGAAAGCGTAATATGAAGTTTCTCATCACAAATGATATTCTCTCCATCTAAATCAAGTACGAGAAAACTCAATCAAATCAGGATTATATTTACCTTTTCTTTTACCCATTAGCACCCAGCGCCACCATATGTCATCAGTGGAGGGAGCTGCCTTCTTTTGCGATATTACTATCTATTTTGAAATTTCTCGTCTACTTTTGACGAGTATTGCGTTCTGAACTGTTCCCTTAAGCGCTATTCTGGCCAGTTATGCTTCGATTTTCATTTAGTTGAGCAGTCTTCATGCGAGGGAAGATCTTCATCATTTCCTGTGCATCTCACATAGAGGTCCTAGATTTGGAGCATATAGCCATCTATTCAGTTTTTTTTTTTTTTTTTTTTTTTTTTTTTTTTTTTTTTTTCTAAAATGATTGTAGATCTTTCTGTACTCTGGGGAGCAGAATTTATTCGAGCGATGCCATTATGGCTTCGCTGGGCGCTTGTAGGGGTATCATCACTTCGTTAGGTTTGTGTCTCCGGTAATCGGGTATTGTCTAATGGATTTTTTTCAGACTCTTTTACAGACTCAGCTTCTCTCTTCAAGATGCTCTGGACGCCTTTTTTGGAAGACACACATAAAATTACATAACATAAAAAGGTTCAAGTGCTTATGGGTTAATAGAAATAATTATTTTTATTTAATAATTTTTGTACGATATATTGCTCAATTCAATTCCTAATAAAAAATACTTCTCGGAAAATGTTGCTGGAATCCAAAAAACCTGATGTGGATTGCTACACAACATTCGTATCTTCCCGCCCTACTCGGGCAAGTCAGGATGGCCGAGTGGTCTAAGGCGCTGCGTTCAGGTCGCAGTCCACTCTGTGGGCGTGGGTTCGAATCCCACTTCTGACACATAATTTTTGCTTTTTTTAATTCGCTAATTCTTTACACACCAAAGATGCAACTTAATTAAGGTAAAATTCAAACCAGTATCATCAATAAGCTGATATTGAACTTGCGTAACATATTATATTTATGTATTATCTTTAGCAACCCGAATCTGATGATGAACGTACTGAGGAAGTCTTCATCTACTCTACAAAGAATGAAAAAAAGATGATTTAATAGTAAATCATAACAAGTAGCTACCAACTTACCTTGCTAAAAACATCATTTTTTTTTTTTTTTTGAAAATTGAAAATGATAAAAAATAGTACTTAAATAGCAATAATAACCATAATATTTGCCGTTTATTTTGTAGAGTTTCAACTACTTCATTCAAAACAGGCAACAGCGTGGATTTCTGGAACGCCGTAAAGTTGGCACGTTATTCAAATGCGTGAGAACAGGGCTACCCTCGGATGGCCACCATGAGTTAAATTTACTTTCAAGCATGGCCAAACGCGACATTGTGATTCAGATAAGGTGCTCAAAGCTCGGGATCCAAACGAGTAATTAATAACCTCGTCCGTCTTGGGTTGGAGCATGATAAGGGGGGGGGGGGGCTTTATCTGACGGCCTTCCCACTATCAAAACGGATCTGGCACGATGATCGATAGCTAGCGAGATTTAAGACGACGATAGGCTTGAGAACTTCTATCATAATTAAAGAGCTATTTCCCGTCGAAGTTATTAGAATGCCTTCTGACCTAAGCACCTGGGGTTCCTCAAGAACCTTGATTGCTTCAAAAATGAAAAAAAAAGCATACATTTGTGTTAAATGTAACTCACAACAGCAATACCTATCATTCGGCTAGGTTATGGGAGAGATGTATGTTCATACAAATGAGGCGATTTATATGGGCACACTCCCAATGGTTGTAAGGGTGTAACATTAATTCAAAAGCACATTATTGGCATGGGAGTTGCCCATTCAATGCATAGGCTTTTTGATGCGTGTGTACTGCATTCTACCAATATATTATATTGGTTCCATTTTGTTGTCATTACACAGTAAACATATCTTCCCAAGATCAATTTCATAGCCCCTTCGCACCCAGTCTCCAGGACCATTTTTATGATTAAAACAGACGAAAAAAACTGCTCTTACCCAGAGTAGGATACTTTTTTTTTTTTTTAAATTTGAAGGGTGTTTTTTTCTAAATTTAGAATTGATTTTATAGCGTTCAGGTCAGGCAGATTGATGAGCACCATATGTCTTATACCACTCAGATGTGTCCTTTTAGCGATGAAGTGGTAGCAGATTGGATACAAACATCCCAACCAGTCTCCTAGTGACACTTCTATAGGGCGAGTTGAGAGACTCTTCTTGCCTAACAGGCATGTCGACCCAAATTGACATCTTGTCAAATAACTAAAGGAGGTGAGTGGTGTGTGCTAGGGATGAAGAAAACTCTAAAAAACGGACAAAGAGGTGACGTGGGACTGTAGAGCACCATAGAATAAAAGAGAACGTTTAAAAAGAATTGCCAGAAAAAGATCTGATCAAGGGTTTAGGTTTGGGGTGACAAAAGAGACAAAAACTTACATTTTTGAGAGTTGAGAACGTGAAACGACAGCGGTTTTGCGGTTCGTATAAGGGAAAGCGAGCAAGGGAGAAATTCCCTCAGAGTGGAATGAAGGACCCTGGAGGGTTTTGTGTCCAATAAAGGAAAGTGACAGGCCACAAATCAGCCGGTAATGACAGCTGACTCTAATGACTGTGTAATTGTCTGGGGTTGACAGACCGAGTTTCCTATCCCCGTCATCCCACTGCTACCCCCCTCCCCTCGGTAAGAGCCATCCTAATGCCATTATCAACCCTCAGATATGACATAGCGTTCCAAACACGCAGACCTAAGCGATCCTGTTGTCCTCGAAATCTGTCGGAGCTGGGATGACGTCAAAATCAAAGTAGGCGGCTGTCACTGGCGAGGAGAGCTCCTACGATCATGCATCATTAAGTTTTGGAAATTATGTAGTTAGTTATACAGATCGGTGCTATCCACAGATATACCACGTCAAACTAAACGTCATAGCAACTACTCACGTGAATTGATCTCTAACTTGAAGAAGAAGATTAAACTAAATGGCTGATGGATATTTTTATCACACAACGTGGCCTTTACTGCTGACCAAAGCTGTATGTAAGCCACTGTTAGAATTCGCTAAATTTTGAATTTTGATGATTCAAGATGTTTGGGACAGGGCAACTCAGACGTTAATGTCATGACCCGGTTTAGTGTTTATTCATTTAATTATTAAATCTCATTGTTATAAGCGTCTCTCATCAACATCTTGACAACCCATTGAATTTAGTAGGTAAGCGGGATTTGAAGAGACACCATCACATTGATATTGCTTCATTATTTAGTTCCTCTTAGGGATGTTTTCATACGCACCGTTGCATCCACAGCGGATTACATACAATTCCATTCTTGCATTCAGCTATCATTGTCAAGAAATCTCAATTCAATTCCTTGACCACATGCTACCTTTATGAATCAGCGTTAATTGAAAACCAAAGAGATCAAAGAGAATCTTCCAAGAGCGACCCTAAGGTAATCCCGGATTTCCTGTATCAAGTTCGACGAGATTCAGAGTTGGGTTATGCGAAATTAATGAGATGTGGTTTGGCTTTCAAATCACATCACGTTTGGAGGCCCTTTGTACTGTGGGAAGCGGATTACACCAATTATGTTAAAACCCCTTTTGAGAGCATGAGAGTTTACTTGACAGCTGCGCGTCCACCCAGGCGTAACTTGCTGATAAATTTCATTGTTCTGGACCTTTTCACGGTGACGAGGCCTCCCCCTTGGTAGAATCAGTCAGAAAACGGGGATTCGCTCGTAGGGATATAGTTACTGTTACACTATCGCTTTGAGGGTAAACACCAACAATAACAAAGGACCGTTGAAATGTATCTGGTTCTGTCCCCGCCCTACTCGGTATAATCTGTGCTTCATCCTCTTTTCGGCTTTCATCCTGGTCTCCCCACTAGCCAATTACGCCAAACAAACGTTCGACATCAATAGGATGCATTGTGATGCGCCGTGAGAGCTCCTTGAAATTGATACCGCGTTGGAGTATCATAACAACCAGCGTTACATAGCTCCACATGTCGCGAAGTATAATAGTGAGCAAGTGAGGCATGACTAATGGTAACGGTACCCATACTTAGTCTTTTAAAAATATAAACATTATTCTTCACTCAAATCCCATCATAATAACCCAGTCGCACACTCTCACCGTGATGAAGTATTCATAAGTAAACGGATGTCCTCAGAAATTACGATGCAACGAGGCATTGTGGGGAAAACCGTACTTACATACGTTAACTGGGTCATTACCTGAAATACCGTTTTTAGGGATACAAGATAAGTAAGTGTCTCAAAAGATAATGATGGTTGCCACAGGGCTGTTTCGCGGTAGTGCGGAAACGCCTAGTCGCGCCAGTTGGTCGGCTTTGGTTCTTGGGAACCGATAGATCCACTACTTCACGATTCCAAAGCTATCCAGCGTCCTATTCTCTATTCCATCAAGATCTGGCGACATTGAAAGTTGCCTAAAATTGAATTGTTTTGGATCCTTTCAAGGCAGGAAGAATAAGCAATTGTCAAATTTGCGTGCCTGGGAACCTAACAGTGATGGCCCACAACTTTTGTTTAAGGTGATTTTTCTGGTAAGTCTCTCACAGAATTTCCATTATTTTAGAAATGTATTCTGCCAGAAATGGAAAATAGGTGGAGAATTCTATTCTAGAAACTAGATAATTAGGACAGACTGTCGCGTATTTTTGGCAAATCGGAAAGAACAACATCAAGCATGAAAACGTTAGATCATTTTTCAAAGAATAATAAACAAAACGAACAAATTCCATTAATATTGGCAGAACATCATGTCGAAAGGCCATCATTGGTAACTTTGAGAGACTTGTCAACCATGTAGATTGACAAAATGAGAGGACAAAAGTGACTCGAGTTATAAGTGAATGAAGTTTCGGAGCGAGGCTCCGCTTTTGACGTCTCTTATCCAACGAATCGAAGGGGGGATGAGGTAATATGAATAATGACGTTTGACAAGTGCGGTGAAATGTTGACCAGATAAGTCAGCGTGACGGGTCCATCATGATAACTCGCAACTATCATCAGTCCAGCAATTCACGGGACGTTTGCAACCCAATTAGTCCCCTGTCCGATACAAATCGTGGACAGGGGGACGACCCTCAAAGCTGTCGAGCGGGTTTCATTCTGTTTGAAAATCCTTTCACTGTCGGAAGTTTGAACTGACGTATCTGACTTCAACGATGGACGCGGCACAATGAGCAGACTGTCATCAGAGTGGAAGGAGGCGAGAGTGTCAGCGGCTGATTGAGTAGGATATTCGACTGACTGGTCAAACACTGAATATGTGCAGAGAACGACGTTCGGCGAAGAAATTCATTTTTCGGGTTCTCTCAGATCTTCTGATAGCGGCATGGATAGACCGAGCTGTTTAGATTACCGAGGATGAAAGCTCTGGCGGGCGTTTGAGGCTTGGAGTTTCCCACAGAGAGCGCTGGAGTCAATTCAAGAGCCATTTATCATTTCGTTCTGATGGAGGAAGGAAACGCTGCCGACCTCCTACTAGACACATTTGTTTCAATCATAATCTAATATGATTGACGGGAGAGAGAGGAAGGGCTTCGTGGCGAGAATGATCTCCCATCTTGCCAACTTGACGTATTGATCCCTCGTCTTACTTCACCCTTGAAAGCTTCGTTCTGATGCCTCTCGGCACATTACTCACTTCGGATGAGTGGCAACTCCGAGCATCAAAACCGCATTGTTCGACGCGCTCACGCCTTGTATTCTGACGTGTTCGTCACGCCTGGAGGTGAATAAGACGAAATTATTGGCTCCTCTCTGTTCCTCGTCCAACTGCGGGGGTCGATATAAAACGTGTCTTCTGATGTGGGGGTTCATATAGGGAGCTACATTATTTTTGATGTTTATGCATTTGCAATTTAATTAAAATTCAAAATCTGAAGCGTAAGATGCCAAACTAGCCCCTCAGATTTATCGGCTTTTCATAGAGAACGTTTGAAATAAAGAAGAAATCGTTTTTACATCAGAATCCTGAAATCTCGAAATAGGTGGGTAGGAAGATATCCATTTTAACCCATACCGACCCCATATGGGCACCAATCGGGCCAAATATGGAATATCTGCTGAATTTTAGACGCTTAATCCGTCGAGATGGTCGCGGACCGATTGGGCCCCACTGGGGGTGGGTCAACATGATTACCTACCCAACTATTTCGAAAATTGGTTTTCGGAATGTTGGATGCTGAACCGATTGGAGTCCTGGATACCCAAAACTCACCATTTTCGCCATACTCTTGCTCTATACTAATAAACTTTACGTTATTGCATCACAAAACTATGCTTGGCAAATTTTAAACGAAGGCTGATGCGATCGTAGGACAACTGATCAAGTTAACTATGCTAAAGGAGGCATTGTTTCGCATGAGAGGACCTTCGATCATTAGATACCACAACATTTCTACTTGTGGTTAGTACGTGTCAAAGATTTATCAATCGGAAAAGCGTTTGCGCCAATCAATAATCAGCCTGTTGCTCGCTTGATTTCAATATTCACGTTCCCACTGAGGTAATCCACATTTTCGACCTCGACGAACTAACCAAGCTCGGTCACACAATATCGTCGGTTCCCACCTTCGGCACGCCTTTCCGTGTTCGTTCTCACACACGTTTTCATTTTGAATCGCCACCAAAAAAAAAAGTAAATTAAAGTTGGTTTGATAACAACCGGTTGGATTGATTGATCACGTGTCTACGGTTCCGGAAGTGCCTCAGTAGCTCAAGAGCCTTTCCGGTCCACGCAAACTGAATTGTTAAACGCCTCCTAATTGACTCAGTAAGCGCGACTTGCGTTACTCCTTTTTCTGAAAAGAGGAAACAACAACCTCTGAATTGGTCGCTCTTCCTGTTTTTAATTCGATTCTTTTCTTCAACACCTTATCCCT
Source organism: Cyrtorhinus lividipennis (assembly GCA_019603395.1). Taxonomy (NCBI): domain Eukaryota; kingdom Metazoa; phylum Arthropoda; class Insecta; order Hemiptera; family Miridae; genus Cyrtorhinus; species Cyrtorhinus lividipennis. The sequence goes on along the minus strand of CM034003.1, from coordinate 19,378,953 downwards.
TTGTATGCCAACAACCCCTTGTTCCGACGGTCGTGACGTTTATCTTGATCGTTTGATTGTAATTGATTAGACTCGTGTTCTTATCGACGAGGAAGGGATTTTTAGTGATTTGCGGCCTCTTTACGAGCAAAACGACAAGCTAGAGAGAAAACCAATTTGAAGGTGGATTCCTCATACGATTTTAGGTTAGCAGATACTGATGTTGGACAACCAATAAGTTCAATTTCGTATGGCGCTCAATACTAATCTATTACAGATTATCTCGAAGATTGTGAAGAACAGAAGATTCATGATATATTCACTCAATACAAACTGGGCTAGCTGGTGATGGTAGTGTGGATGAGGTCGACTGTGGCGACCCCACAACACAATCCTGGTGTAAGACACCCAGCGATGGGGGTATTTGTTCATAGGTAATGCAAATTAATAAACAAGAATAATGATGAAACTTGGAATTTAAACCAGTATGGAAACGAGTATGAATGCAACAAATGCAAAAACCTCGTAGTAATGGTAAATTTCATGAAAATCATTCTTTTTTTGCTAATAAAGGTTCCGGAATTTACAAAGGTTGTTTCAAATTTTTATATTATGATTTTTTTCATTATTCAGTCGCATCACATTATATTTTCGGATTCATGATTTCTGGTGAAGCCACTCACAAAATGTTGAAAAGCAAGCGGTCAAGCAAACATAACCTGGTTCATCTGGTCACATCTTGGCCCGAGGAGTGAGGCTCGATAATGGTAGGTATACCAAGTTCTCAGCTGTATTTTCGATTTGTGCAAGTGAGAAAGAAGAGGGCAAATTGAGGAGCATTGAAACATCCCTCAGAATACATTGATAAGATCTCGAGTATTTTTCAGCGTCGAAACCCAACATGGTGATACTTGATACGTTTTGAAACGGGGCATTGTGGTTATGCAGGGTGACAACACAGTAATTTCTTAGTTCTTTCCCTATTTCCTCCATTATCTGCATCCAGGTGCTGAGGAAAAGTAGTGACGAGTAGGTAGGGGGGGGAGGGGGGTTAGAAAAAAAGCTTTGACAGAAGGTGGGGAGCATGGGATCCAGTAGAGTGGTAGCGACGGGTGACGGCAGCGCCCAGCAACAAAGAGATTTGTCGGATCCGATTACCAGCTCAAGTGGAGACAGCTCCCGTCTATTACAATATCGTTAAAAGCCGAGTTGCTCGAGAGGACAGGCCCCTTCGTCATACGTACAGATGAAGATCAGTGTGAGTATTGTCAGAGTATTATTATACAATGAGCGGCGGGGCGGCTTTTTTTTCGTCAGAGATAAACATCGAAGCTCATTCCAACAGAAAAGCGCGTTGAAGAAGGAACTCGAGGGAAAATGGCTGGCGATTTAAAAAGCTCCGAGCTGCGAGATCCCATCTCGAATTGTGACAAAACATTAAGTAGCCGGACGAGGTCGCCTATTCAACTTTCAAACGACGATGATTGTTATCGTTGATGGTGAAATATCGCGGGTAGGAAGGGCGACTCATATTCAACCAACGTTCACAACAAATCATCATTCGATTGCGGGACGTTGCAGAACCGGTTAAAAATTTTTTTACCCGCTGGAAATGGTGGTTTGCTACGTTCATATTATTGTAACTTCATAGCTCAGTACGGATTCCGAACGACCCCCTGTTTAGGACAGAAGTAATCAGATTTGGTGGCTTCAACAGCGACACAGGTTTGCCCACGGTACGAGGACAGTGTCATGCGATATCGAATCAAACGCTTGCAGTGGACATCAATTCAATTCTAATTTAGCACACGGTCCCCACCGTCTTCCTAGTTATACCAAAAACGCTCCACCTGAATACACAGGAAACCGCGAAACTTTTTCATCTGATCAGTATGATAGAAGCTTGCTTAAGTTGTATAAGATACGAGTCAAAACTTTGATTACCAACAGTTTGGATATGTCGGTCACGTTGGATATTAAACTCTCATCGTCAGGCAGAGGTGCTGGCTTCTCCCAGATATGAAAATCGTGGTCCTAGAAAACCAATTAAAGACCGTACGCCAGTCTTTCCAATCCGACCTTATGAATACATTTATAAAGTCAATTTAATTTATCGTGTCCCCGAAACAAGAAAGATTATTTAGAGATTAGTGACCCAATAAATCATTATTTCATGGAAATGGGAAAACGCCACAAAAGACCCATCTATCCACCTGAGGAATTTGGTTCTAAGGTCAGAAAATTATTATCCAACAGAGACGCTGACAGTGTCTAATAGAGATTGAGGTAAGAAGATTGAGAGCAGATGACAGTAATTCGAAAGGAAGATTGGTAGCAGATGAAGGGGTTCTGGGATGCCGACGTCGAGGCGAGGGCAGGGTAATGCGATGCTAGCATAACTAAGGTATAAACCCCTCGTGCCCCGGGGCAGTTAAAACCTTCCCGATGTAAATCATAGGTGCCGTGTTCCTAATCAGAGGCGAGTCACACCCCGGGCATAGCCTCAACCTGATTACTGTAATCACCCCAACTCCCTCTCTTGATGTAGTGTTCAGAACTTCCCTTGTCTCGTCTTCCCTTCAGGTGCTGCCTCCAGGTCTTTCTCAATATTGATCGGTGCACTATCCGAGCTACTGGTCGGCTTAATAATCAACAATTGGGCATAACACTGGGTTTCTTCCTTCAAGAACCCGAAGGAAACCATTAGAGGATTCCTTCACACGATAACCAAAAACTGCGTTGATGCCGTTTTCTCACGAGAAGCTTTATAACCATTATCTCTCATCCCGCTTGGATGGTAGGATACTTTGGATACATCATGCATCACACGCAAAATGGCTGGCGGTATGAAAAGATAGTATAGGGAAGTAGTATACAGATGCTCGTAGAAAATGATAGGCCAAGTCTCAAGGTTTATTTCCACACTCTGGTAGTGACATTCTCTGATAGGATATGGCGCTACAGTCGAACAAACTGGTATTTCAAGATTTTCTTAAAAACCATAGGCCAGTTTCAAATTTTGAAAACTGGACATTGCTTCCAAGGCTCAACTGAAGGCCATAATAAAGTATAGGTTATTTCTAAGCATTAGACAGCCGGTAATAAAGCCAATAAAAAAAGAAACCTGGTTGCATCCAGGTGTTGGACAAAATACTTCAGATGGGCCAAATTTAGCTATGGAGATACTCTGATGCAAAACAGAGCCTCAAGGAGAACTCTACTACGACGAGTCAGCAACCAAGACCAGTGCCAAGGTAGATGCACCATACATCACCATAGAAGGTTACCTACGAAGGCCTTGTGGTAGTCTGGGTACTTTTCTGGTTAGTACATAAACAACAGAACATGAGAGTAAAACGAAGTAAAAAGGCACAGGAGCTCAAACAAGGGAGGCTTTGTCGAGAATCACAATATGGACGGTTTAAACTAAGCCAAATACAGCAATTATTTAGAATTCTATCAACTTAAGTGTCAGAAAACATGATGCAAACATGATGTAATCCGGAATTCGTTACTAATGGAAGACGTTGAAATTTTAATCATCCTTCTAATTTTTCGCTGATTTTGTTGTAGATACAGAGAATTGTGGTGATTCTTGGTTGCCAATTATGTTGAAACATTGTCAGCCGAACAGCACGCTTGTCGACAATACCATCATTATAATGTTGACACACAGAGAATGAAATTCAAATTTTCATGCATTAGAGGTCATCGCCATCCATAAATAAATACGTTATTTTCCCTTGTCATGGATGAGAAAGCAAAACAAAATCAAGGGCAAACATGTATATTCCTCACCTCAAGAAAATAGGTTGAGTGAATGAGCCTATACGGCGCTGATTCTTCCACACTCTCGACAATATTAGATCAGATAGAAATCATTCTAAAGCTTATTATTGACAGCAGACACCTTTCAAGACAATATTGCGGGCTTTTACCTCAGCTTCCAAGTACTCAACTCACGCGAGGGGTTCAAAATCACTGACGAATGAAATATTCACTTCTCACCCTTCGTGAACATACAAGTTTCGAAAAAAGGAGTTGAAAAATTCATCAAAGCCGTTGAAGAATTCGAAAGCTCCCTCCTGGAACGGGTTTAAAAAAATATATAGAAGCATCACAATGCTTTTAAAGGCGTCAACAACTTATGTGCACTACGAGAGAGCCATCTCACATTGGTGGTAGCTAAAATGGAAGTTACAACTCACACCCAAAGTGTGTGGTTCTAACTCTCTTCTTCTTAATATTTCACACTATGTATGCGGGTAATGGATAAAAGGGAAGGATTTTCAAGGTGAAATTGTAGTACGGTCCAAACGTTGCATTTCTTGCACGTTTGTACCAAGAGGTCATGTTTTACCAACCTTTCATTAGTTGTCACATTTTCTAACATCTCCACCCTTACACGGTAAGAGAAAGAGGGGCGGGAAACGGTTTGGAAACAAAAATAAAATATTTTCCGTAGAAGTAAGTAACTCGAGGCCTCACATCACGGGAAAGAACTATCATAAAGAACCCTTGAGGCCTCACGAGTGAAATTATGGAGGTGACGGATCATTTCGAGAGAGATAAAGGAGTTTAATAACAGCTATTAAGAGTTGTTACTCGCCCGTCCGCCATATTTGTGGGTACAATCAGATGCTGGGGAGTCGTGTTTCCGTTTCCGGAACCGGCTTCGAACAAAAGCCGAAAATGGCGCGTTATATTCCTGGCTGCTTATTTTACGAGAAATGTCATCGTTACAGTGGTGGAGCACTCAACCACGTGTGTAAATAACAACCGGTGACGGTGGAAAGAGCTTTGTTGCAAATAACAGCAGGTACTTAACGTCAAATTGGTAGGACTTTGTTTTCTATATGAATTATCCTTTATTCTCTCGGTACCTACTCCGTTTGGAAGAAACCGAAAAATCTTTACGTTGTCTAAGCAAAGCAAAAAACGAAATATGAAACATTTGAACGCAGAAATCATGAATCCAGGAATTTAGATAAATATATTGATGGAATATCCTCGTCTTATTATACAGATTGTATCTAGAATATAATGACTCCATATGTTTTACAGTTGATTGGGATTACCAACCTACGATGTTTTTCGTGCAGCAAATAAGATGGGGTTAGCTCTTTGTATAGGGTTAGCTTAAAACATCGTCTCCAAAGCGTGTTTTACGTAGATATTTATACGTATCATTGAATACACGTCGCCCCTGATAGTGACTGCTGCGTCTGGAACTACAAAACAATACGGTACGAGATAGAGTCGTTGCACAGATTCCGGATTCCGAAAAAGACATGCTTTGAAGTATTTGAAGGACGAGGACAATCTTCTGGCAAGCCTTGAAACCTAACTCCGTTCTAGCCATGTAATCTTCCTGGAGAGGGCTGGAAGCAGGTCGGATACTGACTTATACGCCTGACCCGCCAATTGAGAAAACTTCAGAGATTTCTTCATTATTCGTCAGTTTGAAGATAATTATCATGCCTTCAACTCCACAAAATCAATTATTCATAAATGTTTAATTGTGTTTTAACGGAAAAGATGTTACATCGATTTGCCACACAAGCCCCTAGCCATATAATATGTAGGGCTGATGACAGTTAGAGTTGCGGAATAGTATGCTAGGAGCGCCTGAAATACCTACCGCGAGATAAATAATCCCAAGTCAATCATAAGCAGTGTCTTGAATCACCCCTTTATACTAGCCAACCCCATTATAGATATAGTGATGAATAAAATATTTTACAAAGGTTGTGTATTGTTACATGATAACCCAACTAAATAGCGAGTCATCTGAATAACATCCGTTGTTACAAATTGTCTCGAGAAAATATTTAGCTGCGCATCTCCCTATAATACGTAACTCGAACGTGTTTTCTGCTGGTGAGCATGAGAAAATAGTAGAATACGAAAAGGCAAACAAAGTCCACGTCAAAGTGACAAATGCAGAGAATTAAAAGCTGACATGTATTAGACCCTGGGGCTCTAAAAGGCCGCCGGAGCCGCACAAAGACGTTTATTTATGCTAATACGACATCGGACCTCACGAAGGCTTTGCATTAATGAAATATGAAATGATAAATACCCCGATTTCGTGTGTGAGAGATCCCGAGGGGAAGCTAAGGTCTGACAGAGGCGTTACTAAAGCGAACGAGGATTACAAACTCTATCTATCTGAGTCGCATCTTCAGAGGAGATAATCCTTATGTAAAAAAGGCGATTTGGAAAGAGGGTTCGTTTGGAAAAAGGGTCCTCAGCTCGGTACAATCATTTTTCAGAGGATTTGATCCGCTCAACCCTCGCGTCTACGATGTCTACGCATGGATTTCAACTTATAAAAGAGGTGATGAATTATTTTGATTCGAAAGTGGCCGGTTGATGGGGCAGAATGACATTCGGAGGCACAACAGGCTCTTTGGAATAAATTTGGTTTTAAATAAGGATTTCTGTCACCGTCAGAACTAGAATTAACGACTTCTGACTCGACAAATGGAGTAGTTTTGCCAGGCAAGAGAAGAAATTGAGGCAAGAGCGAAGTGAACATTTTTTTTTTTTTTTTAAAACAGTCTTTTATCATATGACCTGTTATTGCGAAATCGATGATTTTCTGAGTAAAACGGATTTTCTATGACATGATGAGAAGCCAATTGTATACACCATAATTGTACTTTATAGGCTCTCCAGTCACTGATAACCTCGTATCTCAAAAATACAAAATTTTCAATTAGAAAAAAATTGTTGTTGCATTTTAATTGCCACAAGTTTCACCCGAACAAGTTAAACCAAAACAGAGATGAAATTATCAAGATATTATCATTATGATAAACATATTTTGAGCGATAAAGATAATGATGTCGTAATCTCGGCGCTGTTACTTCTGGAGAAATGCAAATTTTATCATTGAGAGTACTGGTAGATATAGAGTGCGTTTTTCGCAAAATGTAAATCACAGGCAAATGCAGTACCAGCAAACGAAAATACAATAATAAAGAGGACATATTTTACGGGACAATATTTAATATTGAGATATAAGGGAACTACGCGAAGCCGCCAGTATCGGTTTTTAGGTGCATGTGTAATGATTTGATACCTCAGTCATTGATGAAACCCGTCAGTTAACGAGATGCGAATGGGGCGACTGACACTCCTTGTTGAGGGTATCATGGCTATCAATTACCGGAATGAACCCGGTATTTAGAAACCGATCCTCAGCCAAGAATAAACTGCACGTCATCACTCCGTTACCTTCCTAATGAAGGACCTAAGACTCAGAAACAATCAAATCCCTTATTTCAAGTTCTTCCAATTAGCTCGGTCCAATTAGTGGCCCCGAACGTCTTAATTAGAGGAAATCAAAATGCAACGTGACTTTGCTCCATGCGCAAGTGCCCAGTGAGTGACAACTTAACTTTTATCACCTTCTGGTGCATCTTTGTGACCGAGAAGCATCTGCTGTTTTCGACTTTTTGTCGGTTACCTTTCAGTTGGCCCCGTTGTGAATCCCCCTTGAACGCGAGCATTCTTCAAGCCCCCTCAATAATGAGGCTTTTCCATCTTGGTCGCTCAAAAAAGCTTTGGCGGCTCCTAACTACTTCGTTTGCATTCCATGACTAAAAATGTCCTCGAAACTCGCGCCGAGATGACAATTGCGTAGGGGAGCTCCTTCAGAGGAAAAAGTAAATACTCCCGGAGTCATGACTGATTGTTGTAGCTAACGCTCAACAGCTCCACGAAGAAAGTCCGAGCCAACTTCGTGTTTATACGCCGCACATTTTTTCACCGCCCTCAGAAGGCGACTTAAATTCCGCTAGATGAATGTTGAGAATGCGATTAGGTGATTAGCAACCGAAACCTCATTCTTCGAGCCACGACATCAATTCGGGGCATGGGATGGGATATCGGTATGCAGCCTCGCCGATGGGCGTCATTAATTTTCTTATCTGAGGGTCCTCACAGCCGCTATTAGTGCGCGTGTATTAGAAGACGATATGATGAAGTGAAGCTCATTGTGGTGTTCGGACCCCTCACAAATTAATTAAGTTAGATACTACCCCTCATAATGCAGATGACCTTTCCACGAGGTAGGACAGACTAATTGCATTATGAACGAGCGAATTGTAAAATTAGTTTCAGAACCGATCCATCCATGAGGAAAACGCCAATTTAGTACGAAGGTAAGGAATCAATTAATGTGATAAAAATGTAATAGAATATAGCGGCTGGAAAAGCAGAATTAATGTACTGATCATAAAACGCCTGCAAATTCTTTATTCCTCTATTTTATTCCAAATTCTTCAACGTTGGGGGAAAACAGTGAGATTGGAGAGTACAGGACTTTAATTGATTCAGAGTCCAAAATTTAGTAGAAAATGATACCCCACACGCCTAGTTACCGAAAATTCCCGAAATAAAGTTTTAAAAAATACATTTTCAACCATACTCTCTCGATATCTGTGCGTCCGTTCTGCTTATAGAAGGTGAATATTTAATAAAAATCTGAAATTTTGAACCTTCCGCCGGCTCCAGCTAGTTCTCGGCATTTTTCAGCCCGATCGGCCCAAAATTGGCTAGGTATTGGGTAATGAGGAAAAATGTGTTTTTGAAAAATGAGTTTTTAAGACTTTCTGATGATCCAGGCGCATGGAGTGTAGTTTTTTACCAAATTTTGGACGCTGAATCGATTTTATTATTTATTTCTTGCTCTATGAAATCATCAATCATTGTGGAAAAATTTCGTTTTTTGATCTAAACATCTTAAGTTTCGAATTGTGGGCGCCCATCAGAGAGCCCTAACCCCCACCCCCAGCTCTGTGACGACCTTCGGCTTCTGTCACGATTACATAGGTTGATAATTCAAGGAATAATGAACCAAAATGGGCTGTAAACACGATAGCATGGAATTTTTCAACAATAAATTTGTTGAAAAAGCGGGACTCTTTGTAGTTGACAAAATGAGATCCAGGAATGAAACAAATTAATAACTTTTGAAAACGAAACAGACAGAAAAAGAAACGAGTCGACTGACAAGTGTGAAGTAGCGTAGAGTCATCTCTGACGCGGATAGCAATGATGGTAAGTCGGGGGTTTCTTGTTAAACTCCCTGCAGCTTCTCGCGATAATGGGGTTCTGTCAGATGTTTCACGTCATTCCACGTCTTCTACTCCGCCCATTACCCTACCACGTCTAATTGGCTACTGGCTGAGTGTTCTAATTTATTTTGGCATGCGATTCGTATACCTACAGGTCGAGGATATGAATGAAGGAACGAGAAAAGATTCTGAAATCGTAAATAATTCAAATTCAAATTCTGCCGAGAAACTGAAATCGTTTGCCGTATTCCCGCACGTGGTGACATCTCTCATCACACTCCTTGAATCCACATGTCACCGAAGGTCTTCTCAGCATTCGTCAATTATGACTCACCCCGGCCCACCTTGAAACCACCCTCGCCCATACTACTTAATCAACTCTCGTTACTCCCAACGATTTCCATCACCTCGAGCCGGATTATCATATTTTACTCCGAGCAAAGGATTGGGAGAGGCTGGAGCGGCTCGGCGGTAAAACATAAAGAAACTTTCTAAAAAGAACAACCTTCCCCCACGCTCTCAGACGCTTAAGTTGATAAATGACCCAAGAAGAGGCACTAACTAGATGAAATCTTAATAAATGGACGCCGTTGCGACCTTTGTAATTTCCCCTTCTTCAATATCGAATCCCTACAGTGTTAAGAGAACTGAGAGGTTACTATTAATATTTGCCCTAATGTCCATCCATCATTTTTTTTAATGATTGAGAGATCAAAGATAATAATATTATTTGCTCGGGATCAAACAATTAATCAAGAATCAATGAATTTTTATAGGTGACCGATTCCGTTGTTATTGTTTATTCGTGGTCAATCGAGTCAGCGGGACACCACTGCTGCACTAAATGTGTTTTGCAAGAACGAAAGTACTGCTGCAATTTACAATTTACTTTAGGGATAGATCGATAACACTGCTATGGATAGAATGGTGTTTTCATACTATAATCAAACATTGTATTGTAGTCGGAAGCATGTTTTACATAATATCAGGTAGAAACGTGTGGTTTTCAAACGTGATTTGCGCTGAACCATTTAGGTTTCTATGAATAATCAATATTTGTCATTATACCAGAGGTCAACCACTACGATTGGCCCCAAAATGATATTCAGAACAAAAACGCTGCAAATTCTCTCACAGGTTGGTTATTTCTCGGACCAAGAGCATGGAGACTCATTCCAATCGATTCAGCGTTCAAATTTAGTAGAAAATAATACCCCATGCGCCTAGACCGCCAAAAATTTCGAAAATCACCTACACAATTCGGTCCCATCGGGCTGATAAGTTTCGAGGGCCAACTTGAGCCCCCTGGAGTCCCTGACCAAAATTTCAGATTTTTATAATTGCTTATTTTGATTTGGACACCTTGAAACGCCCAGAAAAAAAATGTGACGGATCGGAGAGATTGATTTTTTGCATGAGAACATAGAGTGATTAAGTTTTTCAGGAATAACCAACCAAAATCGTTGCATATTTTTTCACTGGGTTTGGTTGTTCCTTGGACCAAAAGCATGGAGAGAATATTTAGTGTGGAGTGTTCCGGAACTCATTCCGATCGATTCAGTGTCCAAAATTTGGTTGGAAATGATACCCCACACACCAATATCGCCATGAATATTTTTTTAAAAAACTAATCTCCACCCATAACCTTGCAAAGGCTCCAACTAGCGTTTCTAATCATGGTTTTTGGTGTTTTCTCAGTGAAGCCCAATCAAATGCTTTGATTTTTTAGTATTTTTTTACCTATGGGGTTTCAGTTGGTTATTCCTTGAATGATTACACTCATGTAAAAATTATATCGCAAAAAGCAATGATAAAGTGAAAATGAAATGATTACCCAATGAATCTGTTTGTCGTAGGCCACGATGAACACAACTTCAACTTTTGAACAAGTGAGTAGAGAACTCGGTGATGTAATATTGGAGTTTTTGCGTCATGTCACAGAATCGTAATTGTCCAACATCAACTGCGGATCAATACACGCACGCTGCTTTAGAACGCACGTCATAGATGTTGAATAGCGCCTCGTCATAGCCGTGTACCGTTGTCATCTCATGGAAATCACAGATGACAGTGCCTGACTTTGATTTCGTTTTGTTCGATTCCGGACCGACAGGAGAGAAAAACTTCTCCAACACATTTATCCGGCTGAATGATTGGCAGCTAACGTCTGTCACAACGTTTGACAATACATTCGTGATTTACAATTGACTGACGTATTTTCTGATATAAATACAGCTATGTCACTGCCATCTCATTCGTTCTCCGGACAATAAATTGGGTACTGATTAATCTGATGTGCTCTCTTAATCATGAAAGGATCTTTACAAATCTTGATTAATTGAAAAGAGAAGGAATATACATTGATGCCTAATAAATCTAGTATTGAGATGCCCCAAAAGACTCAGTAATGGTTAATTAAGGATATACTTTAGTCCTGAATCCGGACGCCTCTAAACACAAGTTTTTAAACGAAGAGAATACTAAACCAATTTTACACACAGATGATAAACCCAGACAAAATTTATGAGGTTTCCGTTCCAACATTCTGCTCACTTAATTCGGATTAATGCACAAACCTTGGGTGAGTGCATGATTCAGAGAAAATCAAGATTCCAAAAATATGAAGCTCCAAAGCAGCTGTGATGAGTTTCTAACTGGTTTTAATGAAGGATATTTCATCATCCTCGTTAAAAAAGTCATAACTCAACCCTTAAACTCAAAAAGGTAAAAACTATTATTGGAGTCGTCATAGTCATTCTACTTTTATCATCCTCGCCCCAGTTTCAGCAATTCCGAGTCGGCTCGGATATTAAAAGGAGGGAATATCGTTTCTTTCTCGGCTTCAGACCCTTTTCTACCGCGTTCTCTATGGTTTCATGAAAAGATATCCTCCTTTGCCAACCCCCAAACGCCCTCGTCAACTGCCTTTATGCAATTTTTGACTCGGCTCCAACGGATATTAGAGAAAGCGGGAGAGTTTGGTTCAAATTGCCTTGCTTTTATGTCTCTTGTCCCAACCCTTCACCGTCCGTTTTCTATCTCTTGAAGCAATTGTCGTGCCGTTGAAACAATAATGTCTAGTCTTGTGGGATAGAACCGCCCAGCGTGCTCACTCCAACTATATTGATGATCGATTGAAAAAAACGCTGCAAATTATTCGTCAACGGTTTTTATATTTCTAGGTGAACGAGACGTTTTTTGTCGAAACATTTCGACCTCAACTTTTCAGCCCGATCGGCCTTAATTTTAGGAGGGGTACAGTGCTTTTCTTGAAACTCGATTTTCGGGAATTTTTTCTAACTAGTATCCATATCCATCTGAATCCACGGAAATAGGGTTTTCAACTACATTATGTGTAAAGAGCTGGGTAAATGTGTTGTACCTAGGCATAAATCATCAAATGAACTTTGGCCAGAGAAGTGAACCTCACAATCGAAATACGAGTTTACAGTTTACAAATGTTTCCAAGCTCACTATGTGAGTTTAAGAATTGGCAGAGGGTCTGTTTGCGTAATATTCCGAGAACAATCTGAATCTGTAATAAAAATTTGAGTTCCTTTCATCAAATTTCAAATTTAGAAAAATAAAATTGAAAAATAGAAAATTGCTCTCTTACAAGAAAATCCATCCTTCCTCTAACAACATCCAGCTGAGGCATAGAACTAGAACGATTTTGAGAACGTACATTTTCATAGTTCCTACCCAACACGCACGTGAAAGAAGACAGAAAAATAGGGAAAATAAGTTTCATTAATTCGGAGTACTGGAACACGTGAACAACAATGGATGAAAGGAACAAGACTGAACTGAAGTTGAAAAGATTTCATCATGACATTTTCATGGAGCAGCACCATACTTTTGGGGAGTGGAGGGGGAAGGCTCTCTGAAAAATGGTTCTCAGAAGGACTTGCATTAAAAGAAGAGGTACATGGTTGAAAACCCAGTAGACCTAGTTACCCATGTCATTCTTGGAACTTGCTTTGTCCAGATTCTTCTGTCTCTAACTGTTAACCTTAAAAGGGCTGGGAAAATTAAAGAAACACTGCTGATATCATTTGTATTTTGAGGAGAGTTTGAAGAGCCACTAGCCACTTTCATGGAATTTTGTCTGGCCTCACCTTTTTCTTCATTGTTACTTCGTTGGCCGTTTTGGCATAATACATCTGTGGATTCTGAGGGGGCTGAAGACAAGAGACTTCGAAATGAAAAACTGTTGGGAATTTATCCACGGCAGTTGATTATTCCTTGGGGCAGGAGAAAGGGGAAAATGGGGGAAAGGGGAATTTGCAGCGCTTTTCAATAATACAGGGGTCAAGTTGTTTAAGTTTCAGTTTTCACTACTTAGGCTTGGGCTTCCTCAGTTATTTTCGTATTTTACCTTCCAAAGAATCCCGCCATTGACTCTCTCTTTGATCATCCCATTCGAAGCCTCACTTTTTTCAAATTTGGATATTTCCGGAGCGATTGTTGATGTAAAATTCCTTTCTTTCTTATACGTTCGAAAACGATTGTTGGTATTTATTTAATTTGACACCCAGATTTACGTAAATCCATAAAATCAAACATCCGTCAATCTCAAAGGTGCCGTAAGAACTAAATGGCGAAATCTAATCGTCAAATGTCAGCAAAATTGCATTCCAACTGCCACAGGCTTTGATTTGAAAAGGACAAGAGAAGTAATGCTCGGCTCGATTGATACGAGAGAAAAACTTGAATCCATCAAGGGATGGCAGAGCCAAGGCGCCTGCGAGCCCTGCGGTTCAATGCGATCAACTCGTTGAAAGGCTTTCAAAAAATTGAAAGGGATCGGCGCGATGTAAGCTCAAGGACGCACGTTTTTCATAAGTTCCCTTTTTAACGCTGAGCAGACCACTTTAATAGAAATGACAAAAAAGTCAATGGGGCTACGCTACATAACTAATGCGTTCGGGATTCTTCGGCCCCTTTCAGCTTGTCCAAACTCGATTTGAAAACCGTAAAATCCCTTTGTGGTGGCGGCTGTCTCTTGAAGCGCTCGTCTCAAGCTACTAAAATCCGTAGCGATGGCATTTGCCTCCTGGTCACTAAGACAATGACACAGATGCCTGCGATCACCTCATAGATTTATATATCATCTCTTCTTCCTTCAAAAGTTTTAGGTTAATAAGGAAGACGTGTAGTTTTTTGGGAACACAAGATTTCGACTTGTTGTAGGACAACCGTTGAAAACTCAAATTTGCATAAGCCTGCACCGCAGGGTTAAGCACTGGCGTTCCCTTGAAAGGGGGATTTAATATCAAGCGTTCGGAGCCCGTGAAAGGCTTGGGAAAAGGTGATGGTTATGGGGCTATAAATCTACGGATAATCCAACATGGAAACGACGTTTCAAAAGGTATTGATTTACGCGTAGGTAATAACACTAAATCAACATCATGTGAGCACAGCTTATGAGCTCAGACAATCAAAACATAATAGCCTTCATCAGAGGAGCTACTGAGATCAGAAGAAACGACGACAGCTGCTTTGGAGTAGAAATGAATGGATGGTGCGGATCAGGAGTCGGGTTTCTTAAATATTTGGTCCCGGGGTCTGTAAAACCAGGTTTAGTTTGAGTACTGGCCTTGATTTTTTCCATTAAATATTATTCAGTCCGAATCAAGCCTTTTCTGACACGGTAGACTTATGTTTCGTAATCAAAAATTCGATATGGAACACAAAATGTAATGCTTATTTAGGGAGATGACAACTTTAACGTAACAGTTGTGATGTTGCAATACATGCTCTTAGAGTATCTACGACATGATGATAATGAGTTTGATTGTTCTCAACAGTTTTGGCTCAATCCTTTATACTCAGGGTGTGCACCGGTAGACTCCTCCATATTCGCATTAATTTGGATACTCCTTTACAATTTCTCCATGCGTGATGTTTTTCGGTTCTGTTCATTGATGTTGAAAATCATGTTACTGATTCATAACACATTAAAAAGTAGTATCAAAGTATGAAAAAGTTTACTCTGGATGAGAAGAAATCAAAATTATGCTAATGTTATAGTTAAAAAAAAGGGTGATTTCTCTTTTTGAGAAAAATTTTCGATCTGGAGAATATTACCATCACAATTATAATTGTAATATATTTATTTATGCTATAATTATCTCAACCCACTTAGTAATAATTTTTGAGGGACAAAAACGAAAAAATAATACTTCCACCTTCGTATACACCTATGTGTTGGTTCATTATTCCCCATGAAAACCCAAGTTTTTATGAAAAAAGTCAATCTCTCTGAAATTTGGGTCTGGGTAATTTTTCCGGCTCGAGTTGGCCCTCAAAACATTTCAACCCAATCGGACAAAATGGGGGGATTTTTTTGGTGAATAGGCGTGTGGGGTATTATTTTCGACTAAATTTAAATCGCGAATCCAATGATACGGGTCCCGGAACGATTGGCACCCACCGGAAGAGATTTCGGGTATATATCTATTTCGAAAGTGGGTTTTCGAGATTCCTGGTACGTAGGTGTGTGTGGTTTCAATTTTTACAATTTCCTTCATGATCCAACAGCGATCCGCTATGTTTTCATCTATTATCAAGACTGCGAAACAGCTGTGATGGCCATAGTCCTCTTTAGATGGTATCTCCCTCCCATCATTTTACTTTCAGCCTGCATACGTTATTATTATCGCAAATATGATCAATTTCTATGGAAAATTCCCAAAATTTATTGGAAAGCCATCTTGGACACCATTTGGACTAATCGGTTTCTGCTAAGACTCCAAGGAGGACTTTATTTTAAAGACACAGGTCGATAATGAACGGTGGGTTATCACTTCCATTATAATGCAATAAAGAGAAGAAGCTACTTCATTGAAGACCTGAGCCATTTGGTCACAGCTTTATTAAAACAAAAACGAATTCATTTACTTGGGCCCCGCAAATGATTTAGAGGTGGCAAATACTGTCAGCGCATTCCTCTTCAGCCCGATTGTCTGCGCCAAGAGGCCGGACGTGCTTTAGGCGGCGCTAGCTGAGTAATCACGGTCGAGCTTCTCTCGGGCCTCACACCGTCTGCCTCTCAATGGCCTCTAATCGGAGGGCTGGCGCCGGCGATCTACTGAATTAGCTTCACTGAAGCCCTCACAGTAATTGACCCAGTATTACCGGAGCCTTCCATTTTTGCTACAACCCTCGCTTTTTTCGCGTTCTGCTCCATCAATTTTTCTCACAGTTTATCACAGTACTCGTTCAGTGGGCTTTTTTAAACGGCAGATTTTCGGCTAGGATCCCATTATTGAAGGTAGTTCCATTCAGCGGAAATAACAGGTGCGATTACGTTACATAACGAGAATTTTAGCTCTTCCATTATACGGGGAAATGCATGAAGGATATAAAAGAAACGGAGGGGGTTGTGAGGTTAATTTGCGAAATTCGTGGCCACGATGTTGTGGGATAGTTTTTGCTAGGTAATAATGCCGAAATCAGTGTATCCATCACAGCTGATAGATAACATATTATTGTTGTTATATTTCCTAGACTTGACCAAGTTGACAAAGTAAGTATTGTTACCAACATAACAGAGATGGTAGCATTGAATCCAAAAAATTAGGTTCATCTGTAGTGTGTAGGTAGCTGCCTCGATGAGCTTTTATATTTCAATTTTACTGGGGTATTTCCATAATTTTTTAGAACAAAATTTCTTGGTTGTTGATCACCAAAGAACCAAGAATTAGCGATCAATATTCCCTGATATAATTTCTAAAAAAGAAAAGTGTGAATTTCTTCCTAAAAGCGAATTGATGACAGGGGGTGGTGTGAGATATTGATAGACGAAAAATAATTACTTTAACCTCATAACGTTCACAGTGTTCCATGAATCGGCAGTATTATGGATATTATTCAAATCGTTTAGTCATATAAGTCGAATTTTCCCAGATGGATTAAGATGAATCAAGTATTCCCTTATATTAATTTAATTGATGGATTCACGCCACTGTTCGATAAGCTTTGATAGGATAATCCTTTTGAATATGTGTTCTCATACCACCTTTCGACAATTCTGAGTATCCTGTACCTAACCTCACAGAAAAATGTGAAATGAGTGAGCGTCAAGTTAGGCGCATAAAGTTGTAGGGTTGAATCGAGTAGGCTATCTGACAAACCGGACTATATTTCAATACATATATTCGCGAACGGATTTTTTGACAACTGCTCGTTACACAACTTGAAAATGACTTGAATCGACATAGCACAACGTGAACAACTTTTTTCATCGGACTCAACTAGCATCAGAGCATCAGAGCCTAGCTTTCTACTTTTTCCGTCCACCAATAACAATACGCCACGTGAAAAACACTGCATGCTGTCTGCACTCTCTAGCGGTGCAATGACGAACTACTCAAATCTTCCAGCTGGCAATTCTTCCCGCGCTTCCTACACTCGCCCATCCTGATGGCTCCTCGTCCTCGAGGAGATGGGACCGTCTTCTTCTCCGTCGAATCCATCCGAGGTACTTTGTGTGCAACTTTGATCCAGGTTGTGTTCTTCTTATTGCAACTAAATCTCCAACGTCATATAGTCTTGGTTTCTTGCGTCTTTTGTTGAATGTTCTTCTGTTTTCCATTTGCATCTTCTCAATGTTCTCCTTTGCCTTGGTACGGGTTTCTTCTCGTTCTTCATTGAACATAGCCAGCATCTCCAGCTTGGGAAACATCGCCTTGAATCTTTCAATCCCTTCAATTTCCTTGTCTTTCCCTTCAGCGTTGTCTTCGACTTTTCCGACAGTTTCATTTTTACATTTGACCGGTTTTGTTTCTTCATCATTTTTCTCGGGTTTTTCTTCAATGACCTCACTCGTTTCCATTTTTTCTTCTTCTACAGCCTCTTTCTCTTCAACGACTGGTTCACTAATGACGACGTCTTCACTTGGTTCTTCTTTCTTATCCTCCTTATCATCAGCTTCTTTGACAGGCTCTTCATCCACTTCCATTTTTGCCTCCGGCTCATTCTCTTTCTCGGGGACTTCCTCAGTTTCTTTGACCTTATTGGCCTTCACTTCGGGTTCTTCACTTTTTGATTGTTCTTCCACAACAGGCTCAGAATTTTCAGCCTCCTTAGGCACATTTTCCTCTTGATTTTCAGCTTTTTCCTCCGGCTCGACAGCGGCAACAGGTTCTAATTTATCCACATCCATCGACTCTGGTTCTTTTGAAGCTGGTTCTTTTACATCTTCGACAACAGGCGCCTCTTTTTCCGCAGCTTCCGGCTCCAACTTCATGCCAACTTTTTCTATCTTCAGAGTGCCTTCGCCTTTTTCCAATTTGACTACAATTTCAGGTTTATACGATTCAATCAAATGCATTATGTCTGGGTCATTGGTGGTTACATCTTCGTGCAGGCGTTCCACCTCGATTCCATAGATTTCTGCTTGTTCCAATGAAATACAATTACTGGTGGGACATTTTGAAGCAATGTGCCCGAACAAATTGCACTTGAAGCATTTGGGTCCTTTGCTTTTATCAGGGCAGTTATCAACGACATGAGAGTCAGATCCGCATGAGAAACAGCGCTTTCCATGAATCTCAGACCTGACAACAGAACGCCTATTCTTGTCGGGTGTCACTGACTTTGAAACGTCGATCCCTCTTGCCCCTGCTGCTGTCGGCATTCTTCATGTGATCAGAATCACGCTTCTTCATCGTCTCATACGTGTCCAATTTTTTCCGGAACTCTTTGAATGTTGTGGCTCCATAAAGTATGGCCTTTGATCCAATGTCGTCATCAATACCATCAATAACATATTGTATTACTGATTCTACTTCAACACTTGGACATTGAGCTGCTATGTCCATCATTTTGTAGAAATATTCCTTTAATGTTTCGGATCTCAACTTTTTCCTGGACATAAGTTCTTCATGAACGAGTTTACTGCTCACATTATTTACAAATTCTTTTGTGAGAGCCCTTGACATCTTACTCCAGGTTTTGTGCGTTTTTTCATGCTTTATAAATAGTGCTGCCGACCCCCTCAACAAACGGCGACAGTATAGGATCATCTGTAATTCAGACAACTGGCATAATTCACTCAACTCCTCAAATTGTCTCAACCAACTCGTAATTGTTTTCGTTTTGTCGTCCCCACTGAAAGTTGGAATTGATTCCTCAATATCCTTGAACGAGATAACTTGGGAGGCTACCCGCGGTTTTGGGGTTGGTTTTGACTTACGTGTTGAGTGTAAACTGTTATCCGAATCAGATTTGTCGTCAGTCTTCTCGTCGCTGCTGGAATCCTCGTCGTCACTCGCATCGCCACCCTCTTCCACATCATCTGGGTTAGATCTTGAATTTTCCACGAGAATTACGGCCATCAGTCTTTCAACGAGATCGTTTTTCTTCCCATCACATTTAAATCCTCGCTTCTTCAACTCATCTTTCAATTCGCCTACCTTCATCTTTCTAACTGCATCTTTATCCAACTGTTCCATCTTGACTCACGACTCGACGACAAGCGGTTGACGGGTTACTTTACTGACGCGTAGGTACGCGACCGAACGCTCTTGAATACAACTTTCCGACGGACAACTTCACAACCGACAACTATCCACTTCACAACTTGACAACGTTCCGCACGACGATCTGTTTACAACTGGTTCCGTCGCGAATATTTGAAATTTCGCCGATCCCGTAGTCACACGTTCGATTCGATCCCGGACGAGCCCCCAATAATTATGTAGGGTTGAATCGAGTAGGCTATCTGACAAACCGGACTATATTTCAATACATATATTCGCGAACGGATTTTTTGACAACTGCTCGTTACACAACTTGAAAATGACTTGAATCGACATAGAACAACGTGAACAACTTTTTTCATCGGACTCAACTAGCATCAGAGCATCAGAGCCTAGCTTTCTACTTTTTCCGTCCACCAATAACAATACGCCACGTGAAAAACACTGCATGCTGTCTGCACTCTAGCGGTGCAATGACGAACTACTCATATCTTCCAGCTGGCAATTCTTCCCGCGCTTCCTACAAAGTTATGTGTTCCCCCAATCTGTAAAACATAAATCTATGTCTCTTCTTGGACTTGAAAACAAACGGTTTAGGAAAGAAACCTGATCGGCTTGAAGGTGTCTCATTTATAAATACAATTAGTGATGGAGTCGAATAAGCCTGGCCTGAAATCATGTCTTGACATTAGGATTTATTCCTGTGTCGTAATATTTCTTGAGATTTGAATTGCCAGGAAATTATTTCATTGCTCCAAAGTTACCAGAAATAGGTTAAGTTTAATGCAGTTTTAGCCGCTGGGAAGAGCTAATAAGAGGACTATATCGGACAGTTTTAGGTGTGCTAGAAAGGGAGTATTTTGGAAAGTTAGGTGGCGCTTGTCCTGTGCAAGGAATTCAATAAAACAAGAAAAACCAGAAATGGGACACCTCGAATTGAAGTAATTCATGAACGTACGTTTTTCCTGGTTGATCGTTGAATTGTGTATAATATTATATTATACTGACAATAAAGTAAATTACTCAAACCAGTAAATTGAATTGGTGTTCCCCCTAACGGACAAAGCCCGTGACAGGCAGAAATAGCCCAGTTATCGTGACGGTCGTTATTTCTGATGACCCCACATTCGACATTGAGTAAATTTCTCAAAGCAGAGACATTCGATACTATTATTTGTTGCGTGTTAGACTCGATGCTCCCCGGTTCCCTGCAGGAAGTCATCGACGTGATGGACGGCTCGACCGTTTATCATAATTTTGTGTTCCTCTCATTT
This sequence comes from Cyrtorhinus lividipennis, assembly GCA_019603395.1. Lineage (NCBI taxonomy): Eukaryota > Metazoa > Arthropoda > Insecta > Hemiptera > Miridae > Cyrtorhinus > Cyrtorhinus lividipennis. The sequence goes on along the minus strand of CM034003.1, from coordinate 19,358,127 downwards.
GTGTCAAAAAGAAGGGGACGAGCCGACGGAATAATGATTGTAATTTAGCTGTCAACTTTGTTACGTGAACATGAGTGGTCGTATGTAAATCATCGGAGACTCACAAAAGAGATCCGATTTATTTTACCACCCTATTCGACCGCTTTTAGTGTCAATCTCTTCTATTCACGTAAACTCAGATCGATCTGAACTGATTTCGTTTGAACAGTTTGATTCGTCCGATTTCGTCATACTGTGACAGGGTAAATAGCTGCAAACGAACACCCAAAAACGATGAAATCGTGAAGACGTAGTTGACAGACGGACATAGCGATTCGTAGCCTCATTAATATTTTGCATAAAGGCAAAATAGACGGAGTTTTAACTCAGTTCTGTTTTCGAATTTACTAGTTTTTCAAGTACTACGTGGGAACACAGTTGAAAACACAAAATGTTTAGGCAAAATACCCAATGCTGCTTCATTAGGACAAAGAATTTGTGTAACAATAAATTCTTGAAAAAAAAGGGGAATGATAGTAATTTCATAGTATAGTAATAGAAATTATAATAATCGTATTTTATTTTGGCACAGTTACAGACCCCATGGACGATGCGGTCCAAAAAAAAAAAAAAAACTAATTTCCCCTCTTCATGATAAATAAATGAACTGATTGAAACCACGTGATTTCTCGTGATTTTTGGAACACTTGGGTTTGAACTAATGTGCCCCATAACGTCCAACATATCGTGACTGTGAAGAGTGCCTGCAAAAATCCTAAATTGAACCCAGCTTAATCGGAAAACGGACGATTGACGGGACGGAAGGAGCTATAATCTTCGAGGCACGACGAAGGTTGTCACACGCCCGAAAAGAACAGCATTTTGTTCTGCTGAACAAGGCTGCAACAATACACACGGCATTTCCATTTAAATCTATAAGAATCGGATTTTGAACGAGTGGTGAAATTCTTTGGCGGTAGGTACGTGCCTCGTGTTGAAGAGCATTGGGAACAAACTACATACATCATGAAGAGTGGACTTGAACTTGGACTGCAGCGGCTCAAGTTGTTCTCTTTAATTTCATTATTATTGTTTTATACATGTAACTGAATGACGAGAAATGGTTGGGAAACAATCAATGATCATTCCGCTCCCGTCATTGATACCACGACAATTGGAGTGTGGCGATCCACCGGCAAGCAGACTTAACAGCAAGTTTCGATTTCGATCTTTATAAGGGGCAGTATTCGTTTGATTTTCATGATTTTCTCGAGCCAAGCAAGGATCCATACAATCAGTCAAGGTTCATTTTCCTTGTTTTTTCTTGTTGGCGGTTATTTCCTGTTCATAATTAATGGTGGATTTCCGACATTCCAGTGTCCAAGAAACTCGGTCTGTTCATTAAAACGTAATTATCCTTTGAGAGAAGATGTCAGATTATTAAGGTATGTTCTCTTCGGAACAAGCGTGCCGAAACTCAGCGACGATAAACCATCACACAGTTCCTAATGCGGATGAAATATCGCCCAATTATAAGTCGAAGGGGAAGAACACTCATTCTCGAAAATCTTTTTCCGGGTTTGCGACGTGTTTTTTTGCTCTCGCCTCCCATCCGACTCCACGTCACGAAATTCAGTAGCTCGATCCTTCCCAAGACAACCAGCAATCAGATGGTAAGCGGCTATTAGAAGTCGGATCTCCTTGATCGTCGTAGGTCTAACTAGTTGGGATGCCTTCGCTCCAAATAGGTGTTTTCCGGTCCGCCCTAAATCTGCCATTACCTGACTTTGCCGAGTGATTTAGTAGGATTCTCCGAGACACGAAAAAAACAATAAGATGGGGGGTAGTGGGACGGGGGAATCAATTTGAGATAACTACAGGGTAGCAAATAGATGCTAATTCACCCCAAGGTGTGGCGAGAGTTATTGAGGTCTGGTAGGTCGTAAAGAGGTTAATCTGTCGAGTGGCGCCAGTGGATTTATAGTAATGAGATAGTTATCTCTCCTACCCCTAATTCCAGCCTATTAGATGACGTAGACACCCTTAGTTTCACCCCGAACCTCACGTCAAAGGCCATCCATTCAACGGTCCCTTTTTTGTTAGGCAGAAATGGCAGTGCGTTAAAAAGAATGAAACCATGAAGGCCTAAACCTAAAAAAGAGTATACAATGTCAAAAAGAGGAAATATTATATACTTTGCTCGTGCAGATTGTTGCAAAGCATTTGGCACAATTGTTAAAGCAGTTGTAATTGCTATCGAGCCAACGGCTCTGTACAACCGAACAATGAATCGGTCGAGCATCTTCAACAGATAAATTTATAATTTTGAATCGGGATGATGAACAATAAAGAAGTCTACAACACTCTCTCCAGCATACTGTCTCGGAGGCAACCTCAAGTGAGAATCAGTAGCATCTGACGGGAAGTTATTCTGAGCCGTCTGTTAGAAGGAACCACCTTTATGCTGCCTTCCACGTCACAAGAGATGAATAGGGCTCCGAGGTGTGGAGAAGAACATGTTCATTACAACCGAGGATCTGATATATGGCCCTTTTTGTCCTCGAGCCTGCTCCATCCTAACCCTCTAACGAGACCGAACCCCAAAGGCAGGAGGGCCCACCATAACACTGGAGCTTGAAATATTATCATATATTAAACCTACACAGTCGACAGAAAAACTTTGTCGAGGCAATTAATAGGAACGTCCCTTCCACAACATATCCTATATATCCCCTCTGACTGATCTTTATCAACCGGATGGATCGTTTTTCAAGGGAACTGGCGTTTTTAAAGGCTTGTTGACAATTTTTTAACTGTTCCATTCTTAGTTCTCGTCGCTGACAACGACTTTTTTATCTTTCCCCTCTTCTGACAGAGTTATGAGTTTCGATAAAAGGATGAAAAACGAATATTTATATGAGAACCATGCATGAGTTGATGTGTATGCAACATTAAGATAAGACCTCCTCCGATGTACTCGTAAACCTCCCCGGGGGTCAGGATTTTTTTCCCGTTTTTATTCTGGGCGTTAGAGCGGAGTTCGGATAACTATTATCGGTACTTACCATCTCCCATCTAACCGGTGTTTTTAAAAGAGTGCGATGAGATTGACGAAATATTGTGAGGTAGTTTTACGTGCGTTACTTAGCGTTTAGAAACCTTCCTAAAACCTTTGAAATAAAATTGCCCGCTTGGGACGGTGAAAACAGTGTCCGCAAAGACACGAAGATACATAAAGAACAATATCTCCGTTACAGTTCATAAAAATGATGATATATTTACCGTGGGAAGGAATGGAGGAGAGTTGAAAGAGAATTCATCCACAAATAATATAGTGTTGCCATACACGCCTAAGCGCCGTCATACTCTGGATGAGTAGATGATTTCATCACTGAGGACCGGTATCCTAGTTCAATAGTATCTACTTGAGTACTTTTTGATTCATCGAACACCACAGCCATCACTTTCTTACGTCCGTGTAGGGCCGGCGTGATGAAGACCAACCATCGAGGCCATAACCTTATAATCAGTCGACCCTTCATCTTCTTTTATTCCTCAGACTGTTTTGACAAGGATATTTTCAGTTACCTTTGCTCACGTTTGAAAAGTCGACTCGACTTCCTAAATGAAACGTCTGTGCGTCAAAGGAGGAAGGCGTGTGGAGAATTGTACGGCTGACAGCGCTTCGTGTAGCCTGACGTGCTTCTGCCACGATCTTTTCCTGCATTTTGATACTCCTTCCCCCGGGTCCCTCAACTAAAAATTAAAAAAAAAAAAAAAAGTCTTCAAAAGAACTCCTGTCAGCCTCCGGGGTTGAACCTTTCGCATCCAACCGTTTAAAAATCGAAAAACTCCCTCAGTTCTCAGTTGACTCGTTTTACATAACGTCTTATTAAAAAAGATCAATCACGAAGTTTTAATTACACTCAGATGGAAGGTTCTCGGCGGGTTTTCCACGCGATAACACGACTCGTTCCGCTCCGGGGGACCTTTCAGATTGTTTTGACATGACGTGCTAACACCAACCAACTCCACTACTGAAAATAGTCTCTCGCTCCTTTCGTGATGATTATTATTTTACTGCTGAAGGCTAAAAAGATGGGTTTTTCTCTCTTATGATACTATGATTCATTTGATGAAGAAACCCCACTGCATTCTGTCAGATCAAATATACAAAATTACCACACAACACTACGCTGGCACATAGTGTCAGCATAAAATGGCTGAATTGATTTTTTTTTTCTATAAAAATTGTGTGCTCGTAAACATCTGGAGCATTCCCAGTACGCCAAGAAAGCTCAATCAAGCTGATCAACGATGATATGGAGTGCTGCGAGAGTACCGAATGAGTATGAAAAACGATGGTGCTACATAGGATGGAAGAAAGAGCACATGAAACGAATCGAAAGGGTCGGTGAAGTAAAATAGATCGCTATAAATTGATACCTTGAAGGATAACAAATTGTACGTCGAACGTTTCTCGGGAGCCATAGTATGTATGTAGTATGAGCAAGGTGACTAATTCATCAAGCCATCCAAATAAATTTTCTGAAATCTAACGAACTCCTCGAACGGACAGCTGCTAGCTACGATTAGCTCAATCCCCCGTGGCTCTCAATGACTGGGGGACTGGCCGATGGGAGTTTGAGATTGAGAGGATGAGAAATGGCGCATCTGCTACCTAACTAATTTGTCACCGCTTCGAGTCACCTTAAGCGATACCCGGGGCATTAGCATAGGTCTTACGGGAGCATGAGGGCTTCGTCTGAGCGTCCATCATCCGTGAAATGCCCTTCACAAATCCCAAGCTCTCGTCCCTGTTAGCGTTAGCGACGCCCGCTCAGGCAGAATCCTATGGATCGTCAGGGATTCTCGCAGATAAGGTGTGGGACCGCCCCCAATTCAATCTACTCGACGTCATTAACCAAGCACATTACCAAGAATTTACTATTTCAAATTAAATAATTAAGAATATTGTTTTTAGAGTATTTAGAAATATGTTTAGAAAAAAAATTGTTTTCTTTTCGCAGAGAAAATCACAATTAAAAAACGAAGAGCACAGACGAAAATGTGCAAAAACGAGAATAACTATACTGCAACGGAACAACAAAGAAGGTTGATGAATCGCGATGAAAATACCAACTAAACATGTGAAATTTGAATTGTAAAAATGATGAATTAGTTTGAAGTAGAATGTACGATTCTTAGGAAACATAGTTTAACGCAATTCGGTCCCACCTATGTCCTCTTATTTTTATCACCATCATCTCCCGTGGAATTCCATGCAAGTAACAGAAGAAACCTGCTACATTTTTTTTAACAGTTGGATAGGCATGTTTAATTTATTGAATGATTCATGGAATGGAGAGTCGGATAAAACCGATCATACCCTTCTCTTTGCTACTTTATAAACGTTAGCTATACTGTGTTCTGAGATCATTCGAAATGTATGAGATTCGGACGTGAATGACACGATTTTATTCCTTTGATGTTCTACTAATCGTACGCACGGTAGCGCTAGGATTACTGACTAGGAGCTCAGTTGAATGATGCTATTGGGAGTACATATTCATCTCATGGGATATTCCACGCACAATAGCTCGGTGGAAAGCTCCTGGCAACCCTTTGATTAGGTGAATTCCGAGCAGGCAGAAGGCAAGCCGTTCCTAATTCAGGAAATCCTGCGATAGTCACCAGTACAAAGCCCCAGAACGAGCCTTGGGAGCGCGATTTACATTTCAGTCTGACGGTGATTAAGTTCATTAGTCGAGATGACGGCGAGAGGGGACATGGTGGCAACTGAACACCTATTAGTGCCAGACTCAAAATGACGTTCGAGAGTTGAATTCTAGCTCGTTATGACGGAGGATTGGACGGAGATCGTGGAATGGGAGAAGCAGCTTAGTCGTTGTCCGGACTGTGGATAGAAGGTTGGATGTCCTGGTGGGTCGAACATGAGGAGTGGAGGAGGGTGCTTGAATGAAAAGCTAATTGTAACAGCGGACGAGGATTAGGGGGCGCTGCTCTTTGACAGGATAATGGAGACCCAACGCAACAGAGGTCCCGCAAGGGCTTTGAACACCTGTGTTGCGACATACGGACTTCATTAGGAACGAAATCCCCATGGACAACTCGCCCGTTTTGTTGCTCCACCTTAGAAATGATTAAATACGTTGCTCCCGTAAACATTCCCTCCTCCTCATCTGATTAAAAAAAAAAAAAAAAAAAAAAAAAACAGGTTGATTATTCAAGGAATAACCAACCAAAACAAAAACCAACGAATTCTTTAATTGGCGAAAAACAGTTGAGATCAGAAAAAATATAATAATAATCGTATTGTACTTGATTAAACTTGGTGATTGTGTTCTCTAAATACCACCTCTCTGTGAGTGTTCCCAAATCAATTTGAAAGTATATTAACGTCGAGGTATAATGAAGAATAATGAACATACATCACGAGTACAAGGCATGCCAACAATCCTCGAGTCAGCAGCTGCATGTTCATTCGAAGAGGGAAGAACATTGGAAATCAGTAATCATAACAGTGAACGAAGCCTCGATCAATGTCTAAAAAACATTAAAATTGGGCAAACAGGAAACTGAAAAGTGGGCCGTACACATCTTATCATGATTATTGGTGTAGACTGTTGGTCTTGGGGATATAAGACAACTGTCTTCCTGGTTTGCCGTGATCGGTGGGACTTAGTTGATCCATAAAAGAGAGAATTTGCTGATGAATAGTAGCTCGGCAGACATCGCAGTCATATAGAAACGGATGTGGATATTTTTACATTCGATTTAGCTGTCTAGGTACTCCTACATGAAACCAGTCGGATTTTCCATTTGTCGTGACGTCAACTTGACAGAAAGGCTCAGTCAAGTTGGGATTAAAAGTCAAGAAAGTTGAGGAAAATTGGAGAAAACCTCGAATCTTATTTTACTTTCGAGGATTCCCGCTTCTTTCCCTGGACTGTCAAATGTTGACGCTTATTCCCTCACAAGAGCTTGCTGGAGCTGACGCGGACGAAAAGGTGAGGTGATGAATTTTTCTCGCCTGAAGCCGTAAAGAACCAAGAGTTTTCCCTTTTTACCACTTCTGAAGGTTTGAGCTTGAGAGAAGGGGGGGGGGGAGAGGGCATCGATTATTCTTCAAAGTCAGTCAGCATTTCGATCAAAGCATCTAAGCCAAAAGGGTAAGGGCCCCTCCCCTGTGCCTTGTCCCAGTGCGCCGTTCCTGTCGTTTTACCGACAAACCCCCTCCTCGAGCGCGGAAGGCCTGTCAGGTTTCGTGACAAGTCTGAAAGCAACGGGTGGAGGCCTCGAGAAGTGAGATGGAGAGGTAGTTCTACGGCCTGGTGGCATGAGAGGGAGGAAGGGGGCTTGAAAAGACCAATTTTCTTATCATACGTCGGTCGGAATTAGGGGCCCCCGCACTGCTGTTGTCGAGGTCCTGACTGTGACACGGTATTACCGCCACCGCTGTTGGAAAGACTCGACGTCAACACGCTCGCCTGACATGGACGGCGGGTGATGACTGAAGGACTCACGACCCCTTTGTGAGACACAAATCGTAATTATAACACATAGTAGAGCCTTTTAATGAACCATTGTACATTTATCCTGGGAATCGGACAACAACTGGTTGTCCCTACACATTTCATTAAATTGATGAAAACATCCTCCCAATGACAAAGTGGCGGACAAAGGAGGTCGACAATGTACGCCAAGAGACATCCGTATTGCAACCCTAGAAAGACACCTAGATAGATGGTGGTTTAGATACATAAGTCACATGAGCAGATGCATACTGTCTTGTCAATAAGTTGAAGAAGGACTGCCATGGTAGCATGTTGTTTACTAAATGCTCAAAAACTCTAGATGCTCTTTACCTCGTCCTCATGAGGATTTTGAGTCGTGGCAGCTCTAATTGACTATGAGCAAGGACGAGCCTGATCAATGGGTTCACTACTATATGGACATCAAAACGAAATTTTGATCCAAAATGTGAACTTTGGGCTTGCCTGCTGTGAGTGCTGGAAGGGAAGTATCAGGTGACAACTTATATGGTTTCTATCCATTCTATAGCATCAGGCGCCGAACCGGTTCAACTGCTACTTCCGTAAGATGACTTTGGTGCTCGGGTTGGCTACCTGGAAGCGTTTGCCAAAACGGATGCTAAGAACCGTCGCCCAAATCAGGATGGCTTACAAGAACAGGCTTTGATTTTTAGTCCAGCGGTACTGCTATAGGATAAACTGCACGTTGTACTGCATAATCTGCAACAGAGCTGGTGTCTGTAGAACACCTCTCACTTTTGTGCGCTATCTACGGGTCCTACCGGAACCATTACGAGACAAATTTTATTCGGGGGAACTCTGCATCTGATACTGTCCCTGTGTGCGACGCCAGAGGAACATCCAAAGATTTGCTGAACTGCGACAGGTAAAATGTCAGTAATCCACCGGTGAATTCTCTGCCTGCTCAGCCTCATCCCTCAATGAGAACGCATCAATATTATTGGTGAATAAGATAGAAATTGATTTTTTGCTGCTAATTTCAATTTCTTCACGACTGCCGATATTATCATATTAAGAGAATGAAAATGAATTACTTACAAATTTTCTATTTATACAGATCAGTACCACGTAGACATTTATCATTATTATCTCAATACGCAAATATCTTAATATGCAAATAAAAATATTGCATTAGATTGAATGATGAATGCGAGGTAACTCTCAGTTTTACGCGTGAGTACATCCAAGAATCATGGTTCTCAGGCAGCATAAGTTTTAGACAGACACGTGGGAATTCAGTCATTTAGCACTGTCTCGACGATACATTTTAAGTAATCCCTGAAAGAATATCTGAAGAGGTTGATGCAAAACCATGAAAAGACTACTAGGGGAGAAGAAGTGATGAATGTCAGTATGAACATGAGTATAGTCGCGGTATAAGATTCTTGTTTTCTTCCTGTAGAGACTAACCACAAATGATTGATGAGCATTACGAAGCGTTTCGTACAGGCAGAGAGGGGAAAGGTGCCAACCATTGTACCAAATTGAACAGGGTTTCATGCAACATTCCGCTTTTAGCGGTCAATGGGTATAATGGATGACGTGAACTATTAAAATGAAGGAGGGAAAAACGCGCGTGATGAATGACCGAAGAGTGACTTCGCACGTCCGAGATGATAAATATACGTTGTTTCCATTCTTAGCGCTAGAGGGTCAACTTCGTCGTTAGAATGGGACTTTTTACAAAGCAGACATAAAACCGACTAGCCTTGGTTAGTCCAAGAAGTTACGTAGCTACTTATTTCTCGGATGTAGTGACACACTGGTCGCTTTTCCCCAAAATTCATTTTAGAGAGGAAAAAAAGTTCAACATTAATGTATGTCTGCGCCGTTGGATGCCTTTCATTTAAAGGTAATTATATATTTTTCAGACTTTTCCAGATACAAAGGCTTGTGCTACAACGTTTCTCACAAAACCAAATCAAAACCATCACAAAGATGTGAGGCAGGCCTGGCGCTTGGAACAAGGTTGTCGCGGTTGGAGTGGGTACCATTATTCCTGTGCCCTTACCCCTCCTTCTCAGCTTCTCATTTATCCCGTGAGTTTCATGTAGCATACCAGTTTGATGACACAGATACAAGGTGAATGTGATTGCACCTATTTTATTGGATGACTGTTGATTTATTCACAATTTTCGGATTTTAGGGTATAATATCATTACCTGATATTGTTAAATATTGCTAAGTCAATACAAGGAAAAAATAAATGTTATTGTTCACTGGGACCTCCATTTTAGCAACTGGAATCATTAAGTAATAAGTATAGACAGTGAGGGGCCGAATCGGTGGAATAGGATTATCTTGAAGCTCTACATTCGATACGAATACAGCCACGAAGGGCGTTTCTCACGTCCGGCAAACAACCGGTACCTATCAGATAAGCTGGTCCACGGCCACCTATTGTACCTTCGTGCAATGCGGTCCACACAAGCAAGGCACCACAAAGAGAGCCCATGTTGGAAGAGTCTCTCATAAGTCTTGAGAGGACCGCACACCTCGAGCCCCCTCCCTGGGTTTCCTTCAGCCGAAGATACGATCTATAAGAAATAAGGGCGTTGGGGAGGTTTCTCTTTCGTGGTCTCGAGATACTCAGGCTGATGCACAACTTGGGATAAGGCCTAATGAGCAGTTGTTCCAACAGAGCAGCACCTACGGTACATCCCTGAGGGCAAATTATACCTTCACACTTGCATAGCTCTATAACAGTCTCCCGTACTTTACCCTCGATTTGCGATAACGTTTCAAGGCAATTCATTAACCCGGAGTAACCACAGGTGGTGGTACATTTGGCGGCAGTTAGGGAGGTGACGGACGGGTACTATCAGGCTACCATCGCTAGTCTTGTCGTGATTGCGAGTTCCCTGCTGGATCTAATGCGAGACTTCTAGGACATAATATTACCCATCAGGCAAGTTGGATGGAAACCGTTCTCAAGTCAGGTCTGCTCCATTCGTATTGCAACCATTGAGGTCATTGCGTTCACTCTGTTCTCAGAATATTGGGGCCCTTCCTTGGCACCCTCAGGCTCAATGGAAAGCACCAAGGTAGGAGTTCCCTTAGTTCCCCAAAACTCAGGAATTTAGACTGAATCGTTAAAGCTCACCTGGCTCTGTGCCTTGTAGTTTAAGTTATTGAAGTCATTATTATCCAGGAAGTACATGGAGCCTAAAAGAGGGCGGTAACGGCATTGGTAAAGGTGTCTGGGGAGTCAGCAAACCGCCTAATGATCATGATGTCTGGACTAGACAACAGTTCAAAGTACGTGACTTGTTCTTGATATATGTAATAACATATTATACCATTGACAGGCGGCAATCATTTCACGCGGGAAATAAATTTGTCCGGCTCTTTTCAACGCTAATGGTTCGAGTCATAATAAAAACCCGCATGCAGTTTTCAAGGCCTCCAGGTGTCGCGAAGACATTCGTCACGTCACGCAGCGTAAAGGACCGACGTGTAGGGTTTTTGAAAAGCAGAAATTGTAAAGGGAATTAATGAGTCGAGATGACGGAGCATATTTCAGCAAGAATGATTAACCGCCTGGGGCCCGCAACGTACAAAAGAGAACGGCTAAGGGGACTCTTCCACTTGATTACACGGGAGTCGGGCGTTAATAGACGGTGGCCGGGTTTTGTTGGTCGGGTGATATAAAGAACGCGAGAATTTCATGCGTGTGTCCTGTCGCAAGGGCACTCGAGGGCAATATTGGGGGAGCAACCCGTTCGAACGGAAATGGAGGAAAAAAAGGGTCCGATTCTTTCTGTGTGTTGTGCCTAATTGAACTTCCCAGAATGGTTGGCCATGTTGGGTAAATATTTTCGGCTCAAAGGATCGTCAATTTCCGCTTTGTACAAATGTGGTCGTGGATTTGAACGATGTCGTTTAATTTACAGCTGCAGTTAGATTGACAGGGCATTAAAATAGGAATTTTCAGGGCGGAAATTCGCTTTGATAAGACTGGACTATTGGGGCCCCACACAGAGCGAGCCAGACATGCTGCTAATGAGATGGAACCAAAACCGCTCGATAGAATTCTGCAAGCGACGTAAAATCCTGTTTCAAGGGATGCTGAATCCGGCGTCCTGTATCATTTTTATTCAGTGACGTGTGGTAATGAAGAAAAAAATATTATTATTATTATTATTTCTTCAATAAATGAAAAGAACGCGGTTACTTCTAATTGGGTAATGGGGGAAAATCAGAACCTTTCGCATCATACATACCAGTTTCAATAGCATTAAGAAAACCCTGCACGGCTCCAAGCATGCAATTACTCAGTAAGCAACACTACTGATCAGTTTCTGTTATCGAATAAGACAAAAACGCTGCAAATTCTTACACAGGGGTTGGTTATTCCTCGGATCAGGAGCACGGGGACTCATTCCAATTGATTCAGCGTCTAAAAATTAGTGGAACAAAATACCCCACACGCCTAGGTACCAGAAATCTCGAAAAACCACGGCTTATTATTCGTACGGCGGACATTTGCGAATTTTGATCTAGACACCTTGAAACGCCCAGAAAAATAGCCTTGAACATAAAACGCTGCAAGATCTATCACAGGGGTCAGCTATTCCTCAGACCAGCAGCGGGGACTCATTTCAATCGATTCAGCGCCCAAAATTAGTGGAAGATGATACCCCACACGCCTAGGTACCAGAATTTCGGAAGAACACATTCGAAATAGGAAGATAGATACCCGATTTGACCCATAACTTCTTCCAGCGAAGCGTCTCATTGAATTCAGTGTGTAAAATCTAGTGGAAAATTATGCCCCATACACCTAGGTACCAAACATTTCGAAAATGGTTGGTTATTCCTTGAATAATCAACCTATGTTTTCATGCAAAAGGTCAACCTCTCACATTCGGCTCAAAATTTCTTTCTGGACGTTTCATGATGTCTAGATCAAAAAAATTAGTGGCCAGCAGTAACCCATCATAACGCCATGATCAAACGCTTGTGAGTCGTAACCAACCAACAACGAAGGGTTTTATACACCAGTGATTGTGAGGTGAAGTCACTGCTTTAGCCCAGCGAGCCTGGTAATGGAAGGCAGTGGCAGGAAGCAAATTGTTGCTGCAATCTGCTGCAAATTATTACACACGAGTTGGTTATTCCTCGAATGGGGGAAACAGTGGGTGAGGCGGGTCCCGGACCCATTCCAATCGATTCAGGGTCCAAAATTTAGTGGAAAATTATACCCCACACTCCTAGGCACTGGGTGGATACATACCCATTTTGACCCACTTCATTGAATTCAGCGTCCAAGATTTAGAGGAATATTATACCCCACACGCCTAGAAATCCCTAAAGCACATACATATTCAAAATGGGTAATAGATACCCAATTTGACCCATAATGACCTTTTTTGATCTAGACACCATGAAACGTCCAGAAAAAGAATTTGAGCCAAATTGGAGAGGTTGACCATTTGCATGAAAACATAGGTTGATTATTCAAGGAATAACCAACCAAAAGTCATAATCTCTCATTTGATCTCAACTGGTTTTGCGCCCAAATTTAAGTTTTTTTTTTTTTTTTGGAATACGGTCGCCTCCTGCTACTCCTGCATTGTTATGATAATAACCCGCCTTTCACTCAGAGATTGACTTTCTTCAATCCCCTCAATTACCTGTGAATTTTCTCCTTCCAAACTGTAATAACCATTGGAAAGTGAAAACTGGGCGGTAGGACACGGCGTTCATTTTATAATATCACCTGTCCCAATATTGTCAAGAAGGGAAAAATGATGAGCTGTAAGAACGGCAACAGGATTATTTTCCTTGAGACATTTTTACATCAAGAATGAAAATGAAGGGGGACGCATGAAAAATTGTGGGCTCCAGAAGAACTATTTTAGTCAACGTTGAGACGTGAATCAATTTTACCGGCTGGGTAAGGCTACAATTTGGAAAATGAATGAATTACCCACCTGCCATCAACCAAACTCCACTTTGACGGCGAAAAAGAGAGAATTAAGTGCATTCAGTAAGCCAACGAGTAATAACAAACCGCGAAGGTGAAAGGCGGGTACCTGCTGTGTTTATCGTCCGCCTCAAGTCACTCAGTCGCTTCGGGGCTCAATCTGTTCAACACTATACCCTTTCTCATTATTTATACAACACATATCCGAGCCGGGCTGACAGCTCGCCTCCAGGCCCTATCTGATTATAGTTTTAATTGAATCATATAACATAGTAATCTGTCTCCTGCCAGGGCAAGGTAACGGCTTGTTAACGTTTTTCTTGATAAACCGGAGCCCTAGATCTATCATCCCATCTCGTTAGGATCGGAATTGACCCGGCTGCCTGCACCGTCTTATCGCATAACCCTCGCCCATTGAAACCACATCGTGGACGAAGGCTCAATTAAAGAGATTCAGCAGTGAGTCAGTTACTAAACAAATCTTCGTTTCAAACGGTTTCATCAACGTGGAGATAGGGTGTCGTTTTCATACAAGGATACAAAGAGCTATGATTCCACAGTCTTATGAAGGATCCAAGGAGCTTCCAGCAATCAAGATATACGTTAAATTATAATACAACGACCTGGCCTGCATAGTAAATAGAATCATATAACTGTTCTTTTTTTTGTGATCTTAACAGATCCTGTATCAGTGCCACCCACTATCCAAAACAGGTTTAAAACCATCTTCCCATCCAAAGTGCACTGCAAACACCGCACATTTTTTTCACAGGTTGGTATTCCTTGGACCAGGAGCATGGGAAAAGCAGTATGGAGTGCCCCCAGCTCATTTTAATCAATTTAGCATTCAACAATTAGTGGAAAATGATACCCCACACGTCTAGGTACCAAAAAACCCAACTGAGTCACTGAGTGTGAGCATTATTGTTGGTAGGAGGCAGTTGACACAAACAGAGTGTTGAATATTGAGCATCAAACCACCTACTTACCATCGGTAACTTCATGGTCAAATCATTTTTTAAAAAGACAAAAGTATATTTACCATTTTACTTCGGAGGGCGATCTTCCTCAATTTATTGATGACCAGAACTGAGGCACACTTTTCACATATACAGACTTGGACACTGCACTAGAAGGACTTTAGTACTCATATTCTCATAGTACCCAACACGCACTTAAATGCAGTACCGATCGCGAAAGAGGACAGAAAAATAAGGAGAAATAAGGTTAGTTAATTTGGAAAACCAACAGCGCCAATAGAGTGGTGAAGGGAAGGACAGAGACTGAAGCCTAAAGGGTTCCTGAAACCTGGACCTTACTGTTGAGAGTGGTGGTGGGGGAAGGTTCACACGGTAATAACATCAGTTCTCAGAAGGACTTGTGTATTTTGAGGAAATGCCACTCGCATTGATCGCCGGGAAATCAATTCAATTCAGTTATCGTCGTTTCAGGTAAGTCAGACCTATATAAGAGGCGTTCAGCCACCTTACAAATGTCTAGCAAGTACACACAATGTCTCAAAAAAAACTAGGTCACAAGAGCTACATAAATATTATTAATGAATTTTCACTGGAAATAATTTTGTTAATAACTTTGCATTCTCTGAAGAATCTACAATGTTAGTAACAATAGAACTAAAATAGTCGTTATAACATTTGAAAATATCATAGAAGAAAGAGTGAAGATTGTAGAATACAAATCGCATCTACTATGGTTTACATCTTGTAATAATGTTCATTCACTTTATCGCTCTTTCTTCCAAATTTCAGATCGATTTGAAATTGAAATCGCCGGGAAATCTCGGGATTCATTTTTCGAAAAACACATTTTTACCCCTACTTTTCTCCAAATTTGTTCCGATCGATCTGAAAAGTTTCGTGGATCAACTATAAAAATCGGAGAGATTGACTTGCATGGAAACAGGTTGATTGTTCAAGGAATAACCAACCAAAATTAGAACATTAAATGTTCGCGAACAATATGTTATAATATATGAATAATGATAGTTACTCAGCATATAAAAACAAAGAGATACATTTATTGAAGCTTATTATTTTGCATGGCAGGTTCTATAAACCGTGCTCATTTGTACAATAAGTGTTAATGCAGACCTTTCAAAATAGAACTCTTGTAAACATTCTACGCCTAACCATATCCTGCAGAATATAGACGTGATGAACCATCCATTGAAACAAGAGATCTGTTTTATAGACAGGTGAGCGAATTAATTGCGGGTGAGGGGAAAGGGTCAACTAGTGAGAATGTCAATATTGCATTTTCCCTCGGCAATAGAACGCCTATAATCCCAAAGCTCACACAATTCCGTCTAAACCCCTTCGGACGAAGAGGGCTTGAAACAACTCCAATAAAGTCGACAGTGTTAAAGCACAGTTTGTAAACATTGTCGGTTTTATTCGTGGGCTCGAGGGCTCAAGTGGGTTTCAGGGGCCTCTCTGATTGCGTTGTGTAATCGTTTCAAATGAAGCACCGCTCCTCCTCTAAAGGCCGTATAATTAGCTGCCCTTTCCATTGTCCGGACTCCCAAAAGCGCCGCTCCCCATCTCGCTGATTACGTTTTTGTGCATTTTAACTCCCAGAGCTGATTCTGGGTTTCCGAATGGATTTCACTTTTATATGAGGTTGAATTTCCTGGATTTTCCAACGAAGATGGTCGCTACTCTCGGGTGATTGCATTGTTTGGGTAAAGTGATGAAGCGGAGCGTGAAAACTGTCGTTCATGTAATAATTGAGCGTCACAGGTGAATTTCTCACTGTAGGTGAATTATTGGAGTGAGAATAGTTTATTAATTGAATAGTGAATTAATAATTCCCTACAAAAATATGGCATCTATGTGTGACGTGATGGAGATGAAACTGATAAAATTCCGCAATCGTGTTGCCGACCTTTTTCTCGTGCCTCATTAGCTTTTAGTACATCATAAAGCCTTTGATATCCTTAAAACGCAAATATAACTCGCTCAAAAGTCACATTTTTTCCGTGCTACAAATTAGGTTAAGGCACTGAAAACAAGGGATTTAATATTTAAAACTACATCGCTATGGTATCGAGTAATGGACCCTCACGAGAATTTAGGATAAGAGCAACACGTAGCCGCTCGTGTTTTCACAAACAAGAGTTGTTGGGCGAATTGTGCTTTTAGGGCCATTGCCGGCCGAAGGTGAGCACGGAACCCCAACAAATAACTAGCCTCAGCAATAACAAAAACACCAACGCAGCCTACCTATCGCCAGCCGGTGGCCTACTACCAACGAATAAATAAATAACTACGCGGATGACGTTAGCTCCAACTTAAAACGACCACCATCATGAATGAATACTCACAAAATCCTCCTTTGATCTCGGTGGGCCTTTTCGCCTAGGTTAATATCTCGTTCCCCGAGTCGGGTTAGTAGATTTATGACGCTGCACATTAGCCTCTTCTCACAGCGGTGGCTTTTAATGAACGCCTGCTGCCCCGTTTCCCCTCGGCAGTGGGTAATGTCCCTATTTGTCTGCATTACGCTTCATTTCATTATGGTCTCGAGATTTACTTTTTTGATCCATAAATTTAGTTGCGGCCTGCTGCCCCTCGACATTCTTCGCTTCCCTCATCTCTCATATTACCTATGTGTAACAACTACGTGGAAATATTCGTAAATTTCCAAATCATTGAAGTATCACTTCACTCTCAATCTCAATCCAACTATAATTGAAAGACCAACCATCTTTAATAAATAATAAGCACAATTATTTTACTACTCAACTTATTATTATTATTATTATTTTTTTTTAATTTATGAGGTAACTTTTGGTGGTATGAATAATTGTACTTCAGGGCGGCTTGTGTGCGAACATAATTATTTGGGTTATCCTGAAAGTACAAACTCGTACCCCAGCAAGATTATAGGTACTTTACCATCAGCCACAAGCCATAAGCAGTCTTTATTATATGTTTCTCCATGTCATAAAGTAAAAGCAAGCTCAATAAGGTAAAAAAAAAAAAACAACAAAACAGGTCATTCAAAAGTAGAAGCCAATCAGGAGCTTGAACAGCTTCCAACAGTCACTTGTCCCATTCGTTTCAAAGGATGACTGAACTGTGACTGAAGATACTTCAAAATTTTCAAAAGAATCTCCCAGTCTGCTTCTATAACAAGCTTTATACATTCAACGTTCAAAATACTGAGACAGCCAATCTCTTCTCAAGACACGGTCAACAATATTCTTCACCTTGTTATACGACGATAAACAGCTCCCAAATTTGAAATTCAAATTTCCGGAGAATTTATTTACACAGCGGTGTTTACTGACTCAATTAAGCTTTCCAACGACAGATTATTCATCGTAGCACAGAAACGTCAGTGAGATCGGTCGTACATCAGTTATCCTTGTAGCAGATGGTTATTTATTGACTTGATTATAGATTCGCAACGTTATACATGAGCGCTCAAGCTATTCATCATGAAAATTAGTTTTTTTGTTGTTTTCTTTCGTGTGGCGATACGTCCTTGGAGAAGTTATTATGATTTATGTATCGGGAAGTCAGTCTCCTTGACCAGTCGGTGGCGGACAAGACTGAGGAAGAGAAACCCGTGACTCTACAAAAGGGACCGGTGCCGCTAACGAGATACTAATGTTGGAGCTTTTGATCCATCAACGTCAACCCAAGTCGGTCGTAATTAGCTGGAAGTCGTTTCAAAAGGAAGCCGATCTCTGGCCGCAACGCCTGACTCGAGCTTGGTGTCATGAAGAGTTTGATTCAGTCAGCAAAGTCGTGACGAGATTATTATTCCATCTCGCCTGAATTGATCGTAATCTTCAGATTTAAGATGGAGCTCCTCTGCTTGTCATTGCTCTTTCCATCTCGCAACTCAAAACTATAAGCACAGAGTTGGCGAGTTTCGAGGTTCCTGACCGGAGATGTTCACCAGAATCAACTGATTTTTGAAAATCATCATCAAAATGCTGGGGCAGAATTAAGGAAAAGGTGGTATGGACGGCTCCTGCCTGACTACACTCCTGATTTTGGCTATAGAATCTGGAATTTCCTAGATCTTCACAAGCCCCTACGGAAATCTACGGTCCTGCATCGTGATTTTGACGAAACCGAAATGAAGGTTCAGGAAGAGTTCAATAAATTGTAAAAATGGAATGAATATAATAACACTGTGAGGGAAGCACAAATTAGTTACATTAACATAGAATACCTTTGATTAGGGCGTTCCGTCAGGGTAAAAATTACCCACCTAATTAAGAAACTGGTTAAACATTTGCTCTGTATAACAAAACGAAGAGAGTCATAAAATATAGAAATTAAGCAATCCTACTTTAAATCATCATGAATAAACATTGTATGTATAGCGTGTTTTGAGTTCAACGGCAATGTACGTCTTCCTGCCCCGCAGAAACCAAGGGTTTAAAAAAATATGAGAGCATCGTTTTTGTAAATTTAATGAACCAGTCGTTGACTGTTATGTCCTAATTACTGGCTAGCGTCATCAACATTTTACTAAGCCCATTTTCTCAGAGACTTACCTCATGAAACATGAATGATGATTAACTTTTTTTCGCGTGAGTCACGAACGTTATGCCGAACCGCTGATCGCACTCACCAGAGCGTTGAGAGCAGTAAAATGTTTCAATTTTGATAATTGGACTCTTTCGGTGAGTGATATTCGTGCGTAAAGAATATAATTCGGTTGGTTTATAGCAGGTGAGAAACTGTCAGTGCATATTGGGGCTTCCTAATCGTTTCGAGTATCTCATGAATATGTAACTAGTGAATAAATACTCGTAATGCCGCAAGGGAAAAGTTTTGAGATGAAGAGAAAGGTGCGCGAGAAAATCAGGAATGACCATACGGTATGAAACTTCCGTGATAGAGGAACGGGATTATTACTACCTTCCAAATTCATAATTATTTCAGATCAAAGATGAATATTAGATATTAGAATACATTAGACTAAAACGAAAACATTCTATCATGTTCCGGACACTCAATAGAGATGATGTTTCATAATAAAATTTCTGCAAACCCTCAAATCTGCTGACGGACAAATTTATTGAAATGACAATGCAATTATTTGAAAATATTAATTTAAATGTTTATTGGGCTTCCCCATTGAATTTCAAGTCAATTTAAGCCCATTGCGCGTGCCAAAAGAGGGAATAAGTGGAACGGAAGTTTGTGTTGTAGCAAACTCTACAACCCATGTAAAACCAGGGAATCTGTTCGATTAGGATTGGATAAAAAGAAATATAAATCACTCGAATCTAAGCCATTCTTCACCTAAAGTGATCAATAACGCCTGTCGCTGGTGTTATAAATGAACGAGTCAATTCGAAACAATGACTCACCCAGTTTTGAAAGCTTACAGCCAGGCGGGAAGGGTATGACGTCAATCATTCACGGATGATCATTTATTTGTTCGGGTTTTAGAGCCGCCCTCCATTCGGGGGGGGGGGGGTTCTGAGCTCTAGGAGGCTAGAAGGTATTTGAAGTGTCAATCAGACGCTAAGCGCGATATTGATCCGCCAGGTTTGGGACGGGCGATCAATTTGTACGCCGCAATCCTTGCGTAAACACGTCTCCACCCCTTTTCGAAAAATAATCGAATCGATCTATATTTTCCTGCGCCCATCATCCTTCTCGATTAAGATTTGACGTGATGCGAATGCATTGGTTGCGAGTTTAAAAAGAATGAAGCTTCTTTAGACATCCAAGGCGATGGGAGTGCTGGTTCGATGTATTGAACAACTAATTCAATATCCAGCTTGTCTACAAAAGTATTTTCATGGGACAAAGTATTTTCACATGGTAATTATAGACCGATCAAAACCGCTTGATTCGCTTGCTGATTTAGATATGGTAGTGGGGGTTATCTACATGCAATTTCTCACTTGGCTCCATTTCCACTGGTTTCTCCGTCACTAATGGAAGAGTTTCAACCTTAAAGTACGGGTGACCTTGGCTCCGTTAACCCCATCTGTAAATTAATCAATCTCGCCACCGTCCCCTAATTCACACCGTGGTACTTCTGCTACCCTTCTGGGCGCATTATGATACACAACTGAGCACTGCATACTCGATTTCAATATAGCCTGAAATGTGATGTAGGGTCAACTGTTAATTTAAAACGCTGAAATTTTTATCACAGGGATTGGTTATTCCTTGGGTCAGGAGCATGGAGACTCATTCCAATCGAGTCAGCGTCCAACATTTAGTTGAAATTAATACCCCACACGCCTAGATCGCCGAAAATCTCGAAAATCCATACACATTATGACCTCTACCCCTCCGAATTTGCTTCGATTGGGCTGAAAACTTTTGAGGACCAACTAAAGCTGGAAACGGGTCCCTGACCCGAATTTCAGATTTTAGAAGATTGTGTACTACCAAAATCAGCGTGGACGGGCTTTTCATTATTTTAATCTAGACACCTTGAAACGCCCAGAAAAAAAAAACTTGGGCCGAATCGGAGTGACTGACTTTGTACATGAAAACATAGGTTGATTATTCAAGAGGGGGGGGGGGGGTGTAATAACCAACCAAAAGCAAAACCATTCGTGATATAATTATGAACTTACCACTCACAATACAAGGGACTAAAAGAGCATTGGAACATTTTCCAACACAACAAACAAAAGGAACAAGAGTTTATCCCCCCTTACCTTCCTCTTATCCAATACTAACTTTCATTCCTATAAGAGCAATGTAGAATGGACAACGGTGTTCAGCTAAGTAGAACGCGTTACTTTGCACGGTGTATTCGATGCACGATCTAGGACGCATTGTTTCAGACTAGGCTTTCAAATGCCGTGCTCACGAGCGGCGATAATCGATGCCAAATGATTCAACGAGTACCGTTTTTTACGTGGAACGTGGGGTACGGATCTCTATTACCGAATATTTTATAATGCAACGAATAGAGATAGAATATAGAACAAATAGAATATACTTTTTGAATACAGTGCAGGTTGATTGCCAGTTGGTAAAAAATACTTTTGAACTCAGAAATTACGAAACCGAGGGAATAAAAGCAGAACAAAAAAAGAATAAACTGCTAACGATTGTGTTCACGACCTGATTGAAAACCGGAAATAATAAGGGTATTTTTGTTCGAAAAGGTGCGAACTTCCCAAAAAATTAAGGTAGGCACTTATACTCATAGTTCATACTTTTTAAACATTATGTTCATCTATCATTGAATTCACTGTTTTAGTGGTATTTTTGGGGTCCGGTCTATTCCGCCGATTTTCAGGTCAATTCCGCCGCATGTCGATTCCGCCCCTTCAGTGAGAAAGCCCCACCGGCGGAATCGACATGCTAACCAACGTAGCCAAATGTCAATTCCGCCGAGCATTTCTTAAAATTTAAGATACTTACCTCATAACGTGTGTATGGAGTGTCATGGTCAGAGAAAGGCTTGTTTATTCAACGCTGCTACGTTTGAGACATAATCCGCGTGCGCGATTTTATCGTTGACCTAGTCTTGAATAAGGTTTTCGATTTGAGCCAACTCGTCAATAAATTTTTTACGCGGCTGAACTGGGACACCTACACTATTCCACTTTTCAGTCTTCTGAGTAGGTCATTGGTGTCAAGAAGGTGGACAACATCTTCGTTTATATGACTTTGGAGCCTCATAAGGTGATTGATGGCTTGATTTCGTATTACTTCATCGACAGATTCGATCTGTAGCTCGTAATGCAATCTGTCATTCCGGAAATATCTGTATGCGTCAACGCAGCAGCGCAAGACATTATTCTGAAACCTTTGAATAATGTTGCGATTGCTTTGGGCGGTGCATCCCCACAGTTGAGCACCATAAGTCCAGACGGGTTTGAGGACTTGTTTGTACAGAATGAGCTTGTTATGGATTGACATTTTGGACTGCCTCCCCATAAGCCAGTACATTTTTCGAAACTTAATCACAAGCTCAGCTTTTTTATTTTTGACGTGGGACTTCCATCTTAGTTTGGCGTCCAGCGTCATTCCAAGATATTTTGCTTCGTTGGCGTGTGGGATTGCCTTATTATTGAGGTATGTCGGTAGGTAGTTGATCCTTTTATGTACACCGACGCTGTAATTGAATGTCGTGCATTTCCGGCAAACTGTCTAAATTGACTTGCGCACTGCACTTGAACGTCCCATCTACTTAAGAATGGTTGACGCGGATGCCGAAAACTGGCAAGCAAGTCCCATCTACGTCAATAATGGTTGCGCGGGCCAAAAACTGCAAGTTCTGTTCGGTCGAGAACATTATAAGACCATCAGCTGCACTGTTATGTAGCAAAAAAATTTCGGCGTTGCTTGTCTTTACACTAATTTTGTCAACGCACTCATGGACTTCCAACGCATTTCCATCGGCGGAATAGACCTGTACCCGAAATTTTTTTGGTTGTTAGCCCCTTAAAACTGAGCATTCAGATGTACAAATCGTCGATTAAGTGATCATGATGTACGCCATCATTTGAATATGGCAAAACAAAAATGAGGGGAAATGAAGCATATCTTTCTGCAGATCTCGAATCCCTATTTTGCTGGATTGACCGGGATACTCACACCTTAATAGGAGGTATAACACAACAAGGAACATGGACTTATAGAAGACAACCCACACATTATGACGCGATCTTCCAGATAATATTCATACTGCTTCATTGCAATATCCACAGCAAGAATGTCTGGAATGATAAACTAAACGTGGAGGAAAGTAGAGAATGGCCGTCGCGGATGACGAAATGATTTTTATAGACTAGAGTGGATAGAAATATTAGAATGTACTTCTTAGAACCCCATTGTATACCGTTTTCGATAAAAGAAATAGGTTTGACTGACGTCCGGAACCAGAATGAGTGGGCAGGCACCTGGGGAATTCCCGAAAGCAATTATACCAGGACGTCCTTCACTCGTTACATTGGCTCGGTGTGGAATGGGATAATGAAGATGAATAAAATTACAGGTAACGGACAGAAGGGTTTTTCTTTTTTGTAGAGGACAGAAGAAAAGTCAGATGAGCATGATCCTGGCAGCAGCGACAGTGGATTTCAGCTTCAAGGAGAGGGAAAGGAAAGAAAAAACACTGTTAGCCGCACGAAAAGAGAAAGAGAGTTGAGAAAGAGCTTTATCTGTCACCTACCACAAAGTAGACAGAACTGCCTCGTTGGAAAAGAAGTGGCGACTGTGGGTGGAAGGTCGTTTCCCGCTGCCAGGGGTTTGTGACAAGTCCGACATTAGACGAAGCTTGCGAGACATCTGTCACCCGTCTCGCGTCCCTCTTCCGACCGAGCTATCGCAAGATCAATGACGTCAAAACGTCGGCGAGATAAAGTTGAATTATTACCGACAAATCGCTGCGGACTGAATCGCTTCATTCTATCTTTAGGTGCGTAACGAAATCTGGGTCAATCGGTGCGTATCAGATATCAAGTTTGTCGAGGGTGGAATCATCATCTATCTTCCGACCGTGTCAATATTGTAAACACCTCCAAACACACGTGTTCTTGTCCGCAATGCTGCGTCTGTATTTGAGCCAATCAGATGAGAAAAACTCTGCAAATTCTTTCACAGGGGTTGGTTATTTTTCGGACAAGCAGTATGGAGGCTCAAACGAATCGATTCGGCGCCAAAATTTTGTGGAAAATGATTCCCCACACGCCTAAGTACCAGGAATCTCGATAATACAGATCATCACGGATCATATTGGTGCTCGTAAAATTATCCGTTGTTCTCGATAAATGTGATTGTGGAAGATGTGAGTAGGTATTTATCGATAATCGGCTCATAGCAAACATTATCAGTAAAATGCTTATTCGCAAATCGAAACTGCTTCGACTCGGAAATTTCTGATCTACGTTGGTAAATATTCCAGACGAATTAGCTTCACCTCAACTCACTCTAATTATAAAACGTCACGGCAAAGCCGTGATGCGTATTCGACGCATAATAGTAATTTACGGACGGGAAATCGAATTAATAGTGATGAAGCTATTTGTTATTCAAGCGATGCGATCTTTGGCGTGGATCACTGGAAGCGCCGTCCTCCCAAACGATTTATTAGGGACCGAGGTTTGGTAATTACAACGTTGTGGAAGAAACTGCATTCGGTGAAGAGGCGTGATAGATGACGGTGTTCTAAAGCGATCGTCGATTTTCACGCTTTGATTTGCCGTTCGCTATTTCAAATCCTGGATGAGACACGGTGCTCGTTCTTTCGGTGCCTTCGTCGTACCCTATGAAGAGCATCAATGCAATTAATCATGAATTATTCATGCCTTTTGTTTTCACCTGACAACGCGCGTACATTAAGGACACAAGGTCGTTCCGCCGTTTGGTCAATTTGGAGCTCATCACAAAGCGGCGTTTACTGTGATAATTATTTTTTCTCCATCCCATTATCCATTGTTATACTTGACTGTGACAAATGACTAAATGACAACTAAATATCCTATGTTTAAGGACAACTTGATTAATTCAAATTGTTTGATTGTACAGCATTGGATGCGTCGTTTTGTTGATATTATATTTGAATCACAAGCTGAACCCTGAAACACACTGATGCTATCAATGTCCTACTGCTCAGTTTTAAAGGGAGAAGATCCATAATGACTATTGGAGTTCAACCCCCCAAAAATGGAAATTAGGAAACCTGAGGAAATCAACAATTGGTTCTCATTCAAAGGGGCGACGATCGAACTAGCTAACCAGACGAGGAGGCGTTGAACCCACATCCTTTGTCTTCTTCCTCATACCATTGAGGGATACTGCTGCCCTTACTGTTCGTAGACATATCGGATACATTCTGGCTCAACGAGAACCTACTGAAGTTGAAAAAACATGGGTTGATTAAGTGAAATACTGATTGCGAGTGCCAGAAATTAATTGATCGATGTCACTGGAAGGCAGAGTGATTGAAAGGATGGGCTACCTAATAGCGAGTGGAGCCACTTGGTTCTGCCGCTAAGGAGCTTTCAACGCGTCTCGGAGGAAAAAGGATTGAGTCATGGTATATTCAACGTACAGGCCACGAAAACGATCCATCTCCTCCTCGGCGGGCAAGGCCCACTAAATCTCTTTTCTCTACCATTCCTTTGGTTGCTGTTTACTTTAGCTCCTTCCATCCACCAACCTCTTTACACGCATCAATCACTCCCGTTCTCTTTTTCGTTCTTTCCTTCCTCGACTGGTCTCACCCAAACCGTTTTATTTATGGACTCCCCTTAACCGCTTCCAACAGTTTTCGTGGCATGAGGTCCACCGAGGATGCTGAACCGTGGAACTCAACATGTTGTTTCCTTGTCACATTATAAATAGTTTCGAAAAACCAGCGATGGATGTCGATTGTAACCATTGGATATTCGAGTTTATTACTCGTAACAGTACAAGTCTCGTTGAACAGTCGTAACTCCCACTGATAAACAGCTATATATTATTCTCAGAGCTTCTAGTTTACACGAACCAAAAAACGCTCCGCTACAAGCAACGACGATTTTCTGGAGTCTGCAAAAAATTGATTCAGTGCCGTTTCAACAAGGAATGTTCGTTGGCAGATACGCAGGCAGGAGCATGGGGAAAACAACAAACATAAGTGTTTCCCGGACGAATTTCAATCGATTCAGTGGAAAATGATACCCCACACGCCCAGGTACCAGAAATCTCGGGAATCCATTTGTCAAAAAAAAAAAAAAAAAAACACATTTAAAACCTCTCCCCCTTCCCCTCTCACGATTTGGTCCAATTGGGCTGAAAAGTTTTGAGGGCCAATTATAGCCAAAAACGGGTCCCTGACCAAGAATTCAGATTTTTAGAAAATTGTCTACTATCAAAAACGGAGTGGACGGCAGACGGCGGACGGACGTTCGGGTGTAGACACCTTGAATTGCCCAGAAAAACATTTTGGCGCTAATCGGCTAGGTTGACTTTTTGCAAGAAAACATAGAGGTTGATTATTCATGGAATAACTAATCAAATTTATTTTATACTGATTGGACCGAGCAACTGCGCTTCATATGTTTTTCGCGTACGTCTGGAATTCCTGGAAAAGCGAGGAGTGATGAAGTCTATATTACCCGATCACCACCTGGAACTAACCATTTTCACCTGTAAGGTCTTTCGTTTTCCGTCATTTACGAAGAAATTCAATATTATTTTACTTCTTGAAAGCTGGTAGGTACCTACTGCCATTTCAAAATCGGTAAAAAAAATCAATTTCACCCTTATTCTTCTGTCGTGTTGCAATTTAAGCACCGTTGTGTATCAATTGCATTGTTAATTTATTCAACAATCCTCAATTAGCCTTTCAAATGTTAGTAGAGCATCTTGTAGGATGTAACTGAAAATAAATTGGATAGAAATCAGCTGACAATTACAAACAGATAAGGCGAGAACGGCATTGTTATATGCGAGCAACTCAAAGATTAACGTGAGGATCTAGTCCGCGGATCAAACGCGGAACAGGGAGGAGAGAAACCCTCGTAAATAAATAATATTATCACACTTCATTCAAAACGCCCTCGAATCCGCAGCCAGCCTACTGCAGACGGGCCTGCAACTGTTCTCGGTGGCCTTGGCCACGTGGTGGGGGTCCGCTCGATACGGAGACCGGTTAGAAATCAGTAACGAACTGGTCTCGGTCGTTGACTCTCGCCAACCTTGAGAGAGCTTCCCGCGTGGCCTCCGTCATGGACAAGTATACCGACCATGATAAAAACGTGGTGCTCGTTGGTGAAGTGGAAAAATATGAAGTTCTCTACAATCCCGCGCTTCCCCAGTACTCGAGGAGAGATATTACTGACAAACTTTGGCAGAAAGTCGCAGATGTTGTCAACATGTCTCGTAAGTGTCTGTAAAAGCCTCTTTTAACCTTGCTAACTAACCTCTTTAACTGCTAGGTATATATCATCATCCAATAGATCATATTCAATACTATTCTCGCTGTTTCTTCATCACGCTCATCATCACTGTTGATTTTTACGGAGAAACTAAGTACCACAGTGGTCAGTTGTTTTTGTCCCTTCCGGATCAAACGCATGACTCATCCTCTCGTTTCGAGGAATGTTTACGTCTGCGACAGTTATTTTTCGTAAAATACTGGACGTGTTCTTTCTCTCCCCCTATTCGGTGTGTTTATTGTTGGGAGAGTAAGGCCGGGTACTCACGTTGAGGATTCCTCGTTGATCGATTCCTCTCCGGCCGACGGACCGTGTGGACGGGTCGAGGCCTTCAGTTGAGGCGGACCGAACAGGCCGCCAGGCCTTTCCAATTTTTGGAATAGGGTGATATTTTTGGTATGAGGTGATCGGTTGTAGGTATCGCTCGAGTATCGTCATAGTGGTCGTAGCTCCTCGTTAATTTTTTCACAGTTTTCCTCGAAAGGCCTCTCGCGTGTCGAACCCTCTGGCCGAAGCCTCCTGGTTTTCCCGTACGTGTGGATGCTCCGTCCGGCTCCGGCCGCCTCAGAGGTTTTCCTCAGAGGAATCCCTCTTCGGAATCCTCTCCGGAATCCTCAACGTGTGTACCCGGCCTAACGGCAGGCCCCGACCGGTGCGCTCTAGAGCCCACAGGCGACGCGGAAGGCAGTCTGAAGAAGGCCAATAAGCCAAAAAACCAGTCGTTCATTTTTTTTTTTTTTTTTTTTTTTTTTTTTTTTTTTTTTTTTTTTTTTTTTTCATTAAAAAAGTTTTAGTTAGAGGAGAATTCCACGTTTAACACACCGGAAAGATTTCATTCTGAAACTAATTCGAAATAACGTTTTGTACCAATATTTGTATTTCCATCATTGATGAAAATGATGTGGGTAAATCATAAAATGTATATGTTTTACTGACTGTTATTTTTTAATTAATTAATTTTAATTAATTAAATTAATTAAAATACAAGACTGTTCAGTTATTATATCCTTTTTTTGTTTTTAATTCAATTCCAGCTGCCGATTGCAAGGAGAGATGGCGTAATCTACGTTCAGTATTCACCAGAAAAATGAAACCAGGAGGAAGCAAAAGAACAACCTACTACTTGAAGGACGCCATGCAATTCTGCGTACCATTCATAAAAGCGTTACAACCTCCTGAAGTAACCACCGAAGTGTTTCAGCAAGGATCTACCGAAGAAACTATCGGTGAAACAATTACTGTCGGCGCTCAGCAGGAGGATTATAACGAGCATTCGTATACTCATCTCACCATCGACCGTGGGCAGTCGTTGCGAGGTAAAAGGATCGCAAAAATCGAAGAGGAACTGCACGATGATGAAATTGATTTTGAGCCGAAAAGACTAAAAGTAGAACATGGAATGGCGAATGCATCGACCAGCACATGTCAAATCGAGCGTAAGGATGCGATCAAAATGTTCCTCCTCAGTTTACTGCCCGAACTGGAAGAAATGACTGATTCTCAAATCAAACTATTCAAACGCAGAGTTTTCAGTGTCATTGACGATTTATCTACCCCATCGCAGATCTAATGATTTTTCAAAGTGACTTCGAATCGCCACATAACCTCAAAAATACCTAGGTACCACGAAAAAGACAAGTTTTTTGTTTTCTTAAAGAGTGTAGAGATATTTTTATTTTCCCAACAACATTTTAATCTGTTTTGAGAAAGAACATTCCGATTTCAAACATTAATAAGAATAATATACAAAAAAAAATCTCAAATTATTATGACATTATTTTGTACCCTTACTGGTCTTATTTTTATCAGTGAGAAAGGGTTTTAGTATGAATATTAAATGTTAATAGTAGATAATATTATAAATAGTAATCAAAAGTAAAATAGTAGTAATGTAAATAGTATAAATATTATTTTCTTATTCAACTTGTTATTAAAAGCATAATTTTCAAAAATGCCAAGAATTTTGTTATTCCAATACATTTCCATTTTTGTAGCTAGTATGATGTCTCGCAGGATATTTTGAAGTTGAACCATTGTTGAGCTTCATTTTAGTTTATTTGGATTTTTTTTTTTTTTTTTTTTGATTGATCACTAAAGCAGAACTTTAATAGATTTTGTTTGGTTATTCCTTGAATAATCAACCTATGTTTTCACGCAAAAGGTCAACCTCTCCGATTCGGCTAAAATTTTTTTTCTGGACGTTTCATGGTGTCTAGATCAAAAAACGCTGCAAATTCTTACACAGGGGTTTGTTATTCGTCAGACCAGGCGCATGGAAACTAATTTAAAAACATGGGGGAAATGGGGAAAACGGTGGGTGCGGCGGGTCCCAGACCCATTCCAATCGATTCAGGATATAAAATTTAGTGGAAAATGATACCCCACACGCCCAGGTACCAGAAATCTCATAAACACATATTCAAAATGGGTGGATACATACCCATTTTGACCCATAACTTCTTCCGGTGGTTGCCGATCGTTCTGGGACACACATCATTGAATTCAGCGTCCAAAATTTAGTGGAAAACTATACCCCACACGCCTAGGTAGCAGAAATCCCGAAAACACATATTCAAAATGGGTAATAAATACCCAATTTGACCCATTACTTCCTCCAGTGGGTGCCAATCGTTCTGGGACCCATTTCAATGGATTCAGCGTCCAAAATTTAGTGGAAAATGACACCCTACTCGCCTAGATCGCCCAAAATCTCGAAAATCCATTTTTCAAAAAACACATTGTGACCCCTACCCCGCCCAAATTTGGTCCGATCGGGCTGAAAAGTTTCGAGGACCCGTCTCGGCAGGGAACAGACCCCTGACCCAACAAGAGCCATGAACGGACCCAAATTTCAGATTTTTAGAAAATTTTCTACCAAAAACGGCGCGGAACATGGACGGCGGACGGACATCGACCTTTTTTGATCAGGACACCATGAAACGTCCAGAAAAAAATTTTGAGCCAAATCGGAGAGGTTGACCATTATCATGAAAACATAGGTTGGGTGGGGTATCACTTTCACTAAATGTTGGACGCTTAATTCATTAATATAGGGTTTCGAGATTTTTGGTGTCATTTTCCACTAAATGTTGGACACTGAATCGATTAGAATGTGTCCAGGACGCTCCACACTCACTGTTTTCCTTTTACCCCTGCTCAAGACAATAACACACGATTGTGGAAGAATTTGAAGCATTTTTCTCTGGTTTTAAATATTTTTTTCACACTTACCTACCTCCTCGAAAAAAAAAAAAACTGTTTGTCACTGAAATAGAAATAAACTACTCTACCACCATCTGTGGTAACTCAATAAAATGCTTTCAGTATGGTTATTATAGAATTCTATGTCACAAGTACCATTCACTCACGCATATGCGTAGGTATTGTGACTATATTATATGACCGCATCTAATTATGAGCGTTCATTTATGAGTGAAAACGACGGCCACGGCTGTAACGACGTAAATATTCATTGTTCAATCATCTGCGCTATGCTAAAATTAACGAATCGTATTCCTTCTAGAGAAACTGGCTTGCGGTAGTAAATTCAAGATAAAACACCGAATGACTATGTATGCGCTTCCCCTAACTGCCGACGAGCCCCATTCAATTTGCATGGATTTTAATAAGCACGAGGAGGCGAATCGCAGAAGGCGTGGAGTAGTCATGTTTATTGCTCTTATTCGGCTGTAAATCAGTAATGGAAATCCAACTAGAAACTGAATAAAGGATGAATGCGCAGTAGTCGACTTAATGGATTGTCAGCGCTCGCAATGATCAATATGCAAAAAGTAGCTGGGGCAATTCGCACCGGGATGAGTCGATTCATAATGCGCTTTACTCTGTACAAGACCGCGTTGAATAAAATCACCTTCAGCGTCATCTGTTGAGCCCGATTTGTAAGGTACTTGGTCCATTCACGGGCTGCATGCGGTGGTATTTTCACTGGCCCTGAGGGGTGAAGGCCGCGACACATTGCCTTACACCCTTCGAATCCTACTCCGATCCCTTACAGAAAACACAGGGAAGAGCCCTCGAGGTTTTGCTTTATCGCGGTTTCACTCAAGGCACAAATTGGGTACCTATAATACTTACTCAACAAATCACATACTATGAACATATAACTCTTTTAAAACTCTAAACTTCCCATAAGAACCCCATTTAATTTCATTAAATGTATTATAATATCTACTGGGGAAACAGCATGTAAGTTTCAAAACACTTCAATAGAATGGGGGATTCCCGCAATTTTCAGATACAGTAGAACCTCGCTAATCCGAACTAATTACTGCAGGGGGGTGTTCGGATTACCGAAAAGTTCGGATTACAGAGGGAGTTCGAAAAATCCAACTTCATGTACATACATAAATGTATTTTTATCGTATATGCTCATATGTATACAGTTTTTACATGTAAATGCTTATTGCAAAAATTTATAAATTTAAAAACTAGTCTTTTTTAAAGAAGTCTGTTATTTTCTTTTGCTGAGACCTTTGTAGGAACTTCTTCACTGCTTCTTCTCTCAGACGTTGCAGTAAGAGAATTTGTTGCCATGGCATATTATTCTCATTTGCCCACTTCAAACATTGACTGAAATGAGACACTGCTTCTTCATGCTTCACTGTTTTTGATTCCTCAACTTCTGTTTCTCCTTCTTCAGTGTCAGGGATTTCTGTAAGACTTTTTATGATTTCCTCATCAGTTTTAAATTCATTTTCCTCACGACCTTCAACCCATTCATTAACATCCGTTTCATTCATTGCAGCATCAGGGTTTATATTTTTAACCATGGTCAAAATCACCTGTCGGTTGACGTCGTCCTCGTTGTCAATAGCATCTTCGTGGATGCTCTCTGTTCCCAACAATTGATTCCACGAATTGCGTATCGTTTTGGGCTGAACCGCCTCCCACGCTGCAGCTAAGAAAAACACGACATGTTTGAGATTCAAATTTTTCAACGTCATTAGGATATCGTCTTGTTGTGCAACTACGTGCGAGAGTAGAGCTGAACGGTAATGGAGCTTGACCTTTTGAATCACATTTTGGTCCATTGGTTGCAGGATAGGTGTGCAGTTTGGTGGGAAAAACATCACTGTTATTTTCCCATCATCGCTCACCAAATCACACTCATCTGGATGGCCAGGGCAGTTATCTAAAAAAAGAATGGCTTTTTGTTCCAAATTTTTTGATTTCAAATGTTTTCTAACAGCTGGAACAAAATCACCATGAAACCATTCTTTAAAAAGCACAACGTTCATCCAAGCTTTTGCCTGACTTTTATAGAGAACAGGCAGATTGCAATTTTTGAAAGCACGAGGCTTTTGTGATTTTCCAATCACTAACATCAGAAGCTTATGATTTCCTGTTGCATTGGCACAAGGCATGAAAGTTATTCGCTCTTTCGATATTTTTCGACCAGGGGCATGATCTTCATTCTTATGAACAAGGGTTTTTTGAGGCAGAATTCTCCAGAAAAGACCACTCTCATCTGCATTGTAAATCTGCTCAGGAACAAGATTTTGAGCTGCAATCGTTTCAGAAAATTTTTGTTTAAATGGCTCTACTGCCGCGCTATCACATGATAACTTCTCTCCTGTTACGGCAAGGTAACGAATACCATGTCTTTTTTTAAATTTATCAAGCCAGCCCTCACTCGCTTTGAAATCTGTTCCATTAGGATAGAGTTTTTTTTTGGAAAAATTTGGCTTTTTCTTTCAAAATCGGGCCTGAAAGAGGAGTGTGTCTCGAACGTTCCTGTAAAAACCACTCATAAACAGCATCATCAAGAAGCGGATAATTACTGGAACGCATTGTCTGCCGTTTATGGGTACCTTCCTCAGTAGCAGACGCATATGAAAGAATTTTCGAACGATTTTTTTTTAGGTCTGTGATTGTTGACTTACCGACATTGAACTCGCGTGCCAAATTAGAAGAAGTTTCTCCTTTGTCGAGTCGCGACAAAATTTGACACTTGTCACTCAATGACAATGTTTTATGCTTCCTTTTTTCACTCATTTCCACTTTAACAGCACAGTACGTATAAGATACAAGTAACAAGACGAGACTAAATAAATTCAACGGCAGGAATTTCCTGCCAGACTTATTGACAGAGAGTGAGGGATTCATTGGAAAAATGAAATGTAAGAAGTGAGAGATAAAACGAAAACAGTCCTAGGAACCCACGGAGCAGGATTACGTTTTTCGCGGAAATTGTTCGCTTCCCTCTGTGTCAAACTATTCCGGGAATCCAACTGTGCAGGAGCGCGTTTTTCACACGCATTCATTCATATTCCTGTAATTTTTCCTTTTTTTTTCTCTTTTTATGGCAGTTCGGATTACTGGAGTGTTCGGATTACCGAAGTTCGGATTAGCGAGGTTCCACTGTATTTAACGTTGATCATTCTGTAGTAAAGCCTAGTTGGGCTGGGAGGGACAGTTCAGTGCTCCTGACCACTTACAATGGTGGCAATATGAGTTCAAATATTGTCTAACAGACAACAACCTTCACAACTACTCTGTGCATCAAAGCGATGAGATGTGAGGTCACGAAAAATGGGGTACTCTCGCATTGGTTGGAGTCGCCTCAGCATTTCAAAAATGTTGTTTCATAATATCCCGAGTTGAGGTGGATATCTCTTGAACTAGAAAACAAGAACATGAAAGGTAGATTACCAAGGAACGACGTACCTGTAAATGAGGATTTTCTCGGATTGATGTCTTCAAGATCTGTCATCTTTAGGTAACACTACATTGTGTATTTCTTATATATACGGAGGATAATTGCGTTAAGAAGTATATCTGAAACAAAATACTCATGAACTAATCCAAATTATCCAGCAGATTTCTTTGTAAGACTTGTTCCTCTCTACCCCTGTCTATCCTGAGAAGGAGAAGTTGAATACAAAATTCAGTCTTTTAGAGATGATGCAGTATCATGATTCCATTTCGTGATTTTTTCGAAGAAGTGGAATTGCCCCCTTTGGCTCGGGACATGGTTCTTACAGCCGTCTGCCCTAGTATCTTACACTCTGAATTGATTATTAGCTGAGCAGTCTCTGCTGAAGACCCTCACTCATAAAATCCCCACGACGAATAAAAGCTACAGCATTGCGGACCACAATTTCCAACGGTCAAGCCCTCTCATAGTTTTTGGTGAGACGCCAACACCAGTGAGAATGTCCAGCAGGCGAAATATCCTCGGGGGTATAGGAGAACGACCGGACAATCTTACCAAGGGGTTCACCCCTAGAAGACCATATTTCAACCAACCCTCCGGACTCGCGAGCTGTTATCGCTACGCTCTGGGTCGTTACTATACGACATCGCTTATAGGGTCATCGTAAACATGTTTCCACTCCCCCGGTTTTTCGGTCTCATAATGGTCCTGTTCTTCAGAAGAGGCCTCGTCCTGCCTCTATTCCGTCCACATATCAAAATCTTTTTCATTTTTCGCCGCAGTTCGTTCCATTCTCGTCCGTCCATTGGTGAGATCAAAGACCATTACTATCGTCGGGTCGTTTCGACATTTCCCGAGCGAGGAATATTGACTCATCATGTCAACCTTTAAACGACGCCATCAATCTACAGACCTTGGCCATTAGAACTGCTGTCGCCCAGCGATAGCCTCTTAACTCATGCCTCTCTTCAAAATGATATCCCACACAAGCTGCTAACATTTATACTATAAATGGCCATAGCTTATCACAATATTCACCAAATCATCTCCAAGCAATCTCTATTCGAAGGTAAAAATAATATTTGAAAGATGGTTGTTACGCACAGTCAGTACGGATAGAATTCACGAATAAAGTGTATTATTTATGAACGTATGAAGTTATTTAAGAAACGTACAATTATTCCCAATCACAAAAGTTGTCCTAACCTGACGATACACGAAGGAAAATAAAATGTGTATTATTTACTGTTCCTTCAGATTCAAAGATGGCAAAAACCACTCTGAGTAAAATTCACCATTTTCACGATTCCCTCACCACAGGTTGAACAAAAAGAACCCCCATAAAAATATTTATTGTCCACCAAGATCGTAATTTGATGAGAAAATCCGCAGTGCACCGGTATCGCCTGGTTGCTAGTGAATTTCTGCAGTTTTAAATCGCGTGAACACGATCGTACCCCATAAACCCTGTGGTTTACACGTTTTTACCCGTTTTATCAGTTGTTTGTGGGAAGGCGAAACAAGCGGCGCACAGATTTGGTATTCAAATTTGTTTTGATTCGCTTTCGGTGGGCGGTGGTGATGCCCGGAGGCGTCCCGGTGAAGCCCAGGTCTGCGGATACTGTTGATCCTTTTGGTTGAAGCGTATGATTTATATGGCGTTTGATGCTCGGGGTGTTATTCATAAATTGACTGGTGAACATTTTGGCCCAGTTAGTAAACAATATTATAATGACTCGAACGCATTTTACATTACATACCTATAAGACGAGGGTAAATCACAGTAGGTTTACTGCATATTCTTCTCAAAACGACTATGAACCAGTTATACCTCAGTCTCAAAAGTGCTCTTTGAACTGAGCAAATAAAATTTCGAATTCAAATTTAGAAAATCAAAGGCACAGAAAGAAACTGACAAAATCGAGAATAATTCAAATATTTGCGAATCTCTTACATATTATCACACATTTTTTTTACTTACTGGCAAAGTCGACACAAATTTTGGAGTGGTGTTCACCACACACATACTTTTTGCATGCGAAACAGTGAGATTTAGTCATTATTTTCTTTTTGTACGAACAGAATGAACAGTAGTGCCTTTCCCCATCTATATGACGCAGTGCAGCAGTTTGACGTAGTTCTTCCGTTGGTTCAATCAAATTCAAGTACTTGGTGATGGAGATGCGAAGAGTCCTGGGAATTTGCTGTTCAAAATGTTCATCCACACATTGGTCAGCTCATTTGCCAGGGCCACAACATACGTAATCAAACCTACTAAGTGGCTTCCCTTTCTTTTTTTGTTTATGGAAGATGTCTAAATAAATAACGTAGGAATTGTGAATCGCTATGTTGAGCATATTATAAAACGGGCAAAGGGGCCAACGAGTTTTTCTGTTGGTGCAAATTTGGTCAAAAGTGTCGACTGCTTTCCCAGTTTGTGGGTCGATAGAGTATCGTCATCAGTAAGTCTCTTTCTTCGTTTTCGCTCCATCTTCTGGGGAAATGAAGCAACACCAAATGAACAATGGACAATGTAATCGTATGGCTAAAAACAAATATTCAGCTATGAAATAATCACAGTTTCTAATAAATTTAGCGTCTCAAAAAACACAAACCTATGCACTTGAAGCCACTGATACGTCGTTTCGACGTACATTTATCATACTCTTGTAGCCACTGTGAATTAAACACGGCAAGGGGTTGTTGTAATAATAGTTACGAAAGATCATTCCCCGAAAACAAAAACCCAGACGCGCACATTCAGGTTCATCATGCAGAGAGAGCCATGAGGTTATCTTTCCTGTCTTCGAATCAATTTAAAATCTTTATGAGTATTTTCCCAGTAATTCATTTCAACAGACCGAAATGTGGAATTTTTTAAATACAACAAATACTTACATCGTTTGAATTGGTAATGCAAAAACTGCAGCAAACTCATTCTCAATCGCTTAATGACTGGAAAATCTCATTTCGAAATATATCCTATATTGACACACAACCTCCGCGGGTGAACTCCTCCATGAGACTCATGTAAATCGATTCTGCGTCCATGAAGATAGCGGAAAATTACCTCATTCGTAAAAATCTCAGATACCCCTTTTTCGTCAGGGTGCGGCAATTGAATTTGGACGATATCGGTATCCCATTGGAAAGAATATGCATAAGGGATTCGTTGAATATCAATTTATCGGTATTTGACCGATCGCCTAACAGCCATGGTTTTCCAATTCTGAAAGTCAATTTTATCAACAATCAAGATCATGATAACCTTGAAACTCAATTCAACTTATCGTCACAATGATGGCATTACGACTGGCAACTACGAACGTGATGCGCGATTCTTATAGTAGTGACACCAATTCAATCTTATTCCAAACGGTTGTGGAGTTCTTAGGGATCGAGAGGGGTGAACACAACGGTTAGCCCTCTTCAGCCCGGGAAGACGACAGGAGCAACCCACTGCCTCGACATACAAACACGTTTAGATGGATATCTCGTGTCTTGATGGCGGAAGGTGATGGAAGAACGGGTAAGATGGTGATGGCGAGAAGGGGAGGAGAAAGAGGAAGGAGAACAGGACGCAGGAGAGAAAAGATCGGCGACGAAGAAGTGGAAAAGAAGAGGGGAGGCCAGGAAGGAGTATTAAAGTGACCTGTCATTAGCGGCGGCCTCTGTTTGGACAGGGTGGCAACTCCGAAGAGGAGGCCGACCTGATAAATGGGCGCTGGGCGGGAACATCCATCATCCCTGCCCGAGGAAATCATTCATCATGCCCCCCTGCCAACCATCTCTTTCCTCCTTCATCTTCATACCCCCCCCCCCCCCCCTCACGGCTGATATTCCACTCTACTTCCATCAAACTCAACGTCTTTTCTGCCCACGCTTCCTACACAGACTTAGCACTTTTTTCGCATCACGCTCTTGTAGTTCAATCATGAAACTCTCACCGCCTAGACACGCTTAGAGATTCCGAGGATTATATGTTTTTTCCTAGTAAACAGTGAATGGAATGATCTCAATGAAATACGACGCTGTTGCCCAGCAGAAACTTACAACTCACGACCTCCTTACCTGAGGGAAACTCATCATGCATTATGTCAACCCTTTTAATCAACCTATTCATCACATCTCACGCTAGTTTGTGCGGTTTTCTCAGATTTAAACGATCCTCAATATTCTGGAGTTTGACTGCTTCCTCCTGCATAGCTATAGTTTGGTCAGATGGTTTGCTGTTCATTGCTGAATAACATGATCGAATGTATCCACCTGAAGATCACAGCGTAGAGCGTAATTTCTGTAAAACCCCGGCGCACTTGTTACCCAGCGAAGTACACTGTCTTGTAACCTCAGTATGATCAGTCTTTCAGTCGGGGACTGATGTAGTGCCTATGTAACATAGGCCCATTCTGGCCAGATCACCTGGTTTTGCAAGAACAGTTTGTTCTACATGATATTTTTGATCAGCGACCCACCAACCAGTATATGTTTCTGATTTTAAAAACAATAGCACGGCAGTAGAAATCTCTAAGGTTGGGATCCAGCTCGCTCATCAAATAATTGGCTTACCATAACAAAGAATAACGAAAAAACTGTCATTTACAAAGTTGACACTTTTCTTCACGTTGGCACTTGAAGTCGACAAGAAAACGCGTAATTCTCCATTTTAAAATAATTTTCCATACTGCGAAACTACATTTTTCAAACTCTATCGTCGGTGACGGCCTAATTCGTTTTCACGGTGGTCCCCTCAAGAATTCTTTTTCGGTACAATACACTTCGTGTGCGGCTCCAATATCAATCTTCCCGAATTTATGTCCCTTTACGCCAGCACCACGAATAGCCCGCACACGAATAAACACTATTGATAATGGGTCTTTTCATCTGCATATTAGTTAGAGGACCCCTACATCGGCCATTTCACTCCAACTAATTTGACGCCGTTAATATTGTCTCAATTTGTTCCGACTCTGGGAATAAATCACTAGAAAAGATGAAAGCGTTTGTTCCGTTGGAATGAAAAGACGAGACTGTCCGCTAATTCATTACCCGTATTAAGATTTGGAACGACTCCCGAAGAGGAGGGAGCCCAGTCGTTCCGAAATAGCAAGACGAACGGCCTGGCGACCCGAACCGGTGCACTCCCAATATATTAGGTTTGTTTATATATCGCGCGTCTTAACGGCGGTTCCAACCGCTTCACAATCCTATTACGTCGGCGTTTTGCGCGGCCATTAGTCAAAAGTAATGAACGCAGATGAAAACTGCGAGAGACTGGTTCAAAATGGCCTCAACTTTCGTGCCAACGTTGGGAAACCGCTTGTGTTGGTTCCAATATCACGGCTGGCTGGATTTTTTAAAATAACGCCTCCATTTCGGGGATAGAAATAATAGAATGCGTCGTTCGTGGTCTCAGTTAAACATTCTGGTGGATGTCATTCATTTTACTTGTGAGAAATGACTGTATTGTATGAGTGACGGACATGGATGAGAAGCGCTATTTCTTCCGGGAAGGCGATTCAAAGTTGCCAGAATTATATACCTAGCTTTCATCAGAGCTTCTCATTTAGAAATAGGTGAACTGAGGGCCAACTAGTTCAACTATCAATACCTCCAAAGAAACCCAGATCAGAAAAACTCAACTCAAAGAATAGTCAGGAAGTCTCACAATAAAGGATAAGGGGATGTAATTATTTTCGATCGTAAAAAGATTCTCAAAGTGTCAAAATCTTTGAAAAATCGGATGCATCATCCCGCTTCGAAGGCGCTTCTTCCTAATAAAGAGACGAGTTTGTTCTCATCAGAAATATTGCTTTTGCCCTAAAAAGTGGCAATAGGTTATTAGGAAGATACATCGCAGATCTGTCTTCTTCTCTTCCGGTTCGCTAAAAGAGTACATTTGAATTTAAAGCTCAAGAGAGTATTGAAACACTATAAACTTCCACTGTCATCAGCAAACTCGGTGCAGTAGCCCACGCAGCGTAGATTTTACGTTACGTAGAAAACCTGTAGGTCACTGGCTCCTAGCATGGTAGGAATTCAAGATTAGCCTGTAGTACTTTTCAGGACGGCTGCATCGTCATAATCCGTTATCCTTTTTCCCAATGAATGAAGAAGTTGAGGAGCTTGCCGTTTTGAGTTGCCAAAGAGATGGCTCCTGACTTTGAAGGGTGATGACAAAAAGGTGCAGAAACCCGCCTTGGAAGGGAAAATGATCGGAAGTGGCTGTCATCCATCGTTTTCCTTCAGTTGGCCATCAGACGCGATTGATGAGCCCATTCATTGATTGCCCACCTCCCGCATTTCCAGTACCTACCGCAGCGTCTATTCAGGTCCGCCCTCCACCAAAGTGTTTGCTAAGCTGTCAACGAAACGAAAAGGGAACCCGTTTCCTCTCCTGCCACGAAGAAGGATGACAACCACCCCGCCACCACTTGAGCAATTATCGCCCTGAAGAGAAGAGAAAACCCGTCTCCTCCCCGTTTCTCTCAGACTTCCATCCATCATAAACCGTGGGGGTGGTGGCAACTCGGAAAGTAATCGAGAAGGGGCACAGACCGGGTAAGGAGACACGAGAGTGGAAAGTCATTCATCATTCGGTGTCAACTATAGTTGGAAAAGACGTTCTGAAGGTTCTCTCGCAGCGTCGAGCATCTCAGTTTTCAAAACCCATCACTTTGAGCAGACATTTTGTTAGATATCAAGCTGTCTGACTGAGAGATGATTCCTGAGACGTCCGCCCGAACGATGATCAAAACCTGAAACCATGTAGTCGTTACAGGCAGGGATTGCTTTCTCACTCGCAAGGGCCTGAATCCTTGGAATCATGATTCAACGTTTAAAAAACTCCGGATCTGCATGCAGTGAACACCCTTAGTCGCCATCATTACTATTTCGCTAAACCTTTCTCAGCAAAACATGGAATGATCGCACCATGATGTCTCGGGGTGCTGGAAGAGACTGAGTCATGATCGTCGTCATCTTACCTAGTTAGCATTTTCTAGTAGACGTGTAGTAGTAATTTTATTTGCAGCTATTAAGGCGGTAAATAAAAAGTGTGCGCTCACAAATTCAATCTGGGGATGCAACGTTCTTACTAGTTGGCAGCTGAGGATAACTCAACATCCAAAGTAATTTGCATTTAGTCATCCATTAATGGTAGGGTTACACTGCAGTAAATTTGTTAATCGCCCAACCGGACTATATTAGCATTAGCGTGTTATCGGCGACGTTTGAAACTATTAGCAATATATTTCATCAGGTGGGGAGGCTCGGCGTCCGTTGGAAAAGGGCTGATTCACGAGAGGCCGGAGACACTTAAAACGTACAGAGCTCTTCCTTTATCTTGTCACCGAGTGCCCGCACGAGATAGCCATCGTGTCCAGGGTGCCTTCCTGGGTTCACTCGGGTCTCCCTGTGAGCCTCTTTCGTGCCTTATCTCGGGTCACGAGTCTATCGCCTGTGAAAAGTGGGGAGGTTGAGATGAGCTGCGAGTTTCTTCCGCTTCATTTTGCCGCAATTACTTCTCACGTTTTGTGACTGACAGGTCGGAGTCAGCGTAACAAAACATATGTACGGATGTCGTTCATGTCAAACAAATTTCCTCAGATAGAGGTTGAATCGATGGTATCAATCAAAATGTTCGTTCGACGGGAAACGGGATCGATAACTCAGACGCAGGTGTATGACGGTAAACGGTTCGTGTAATAATAAAAAAATTCGTAACAAAAAAAAAACGAGAGCACAATCGGCTGCAATTCAGAAAACACACACGTATATATCCAAATCGCCAACCTGGCCAGAGGAACCAGGAGGTTACAACTTCTTTTACGGTTTACAAGCATGGTAAAGAAGAAGATGACGGGGATACAGGTGACGAACACAGACAGAATGAGCGGGTGCCACGGTCGTCCAATTATTAATTCAAACAGATCTGGTGGGCCAAACACAAAATAATGGCAGATTAAACCTTTTAATACATTAAGAAAACGTCATTCCAAAAACACAAAAAAATACTAAATTTATGTTATATAATATATATAAATATAAATATATTATATTTAAGATCAATTCATAGTTAGCTCACTTTGGCTAGTGTGTGAGCCCGATTACTTTTCCATTTTAAATCCTTCTAGTTGAACTTGAATGTTGCTTGAGATTATGGTGGAGTTCAGAAAGTATCAATCTTTTATGTTCCCTGATTATCTTTTTGAATTGGACATCAAGCCTACAAGAGATAATCAAATGCTTTACAAAGGGCCTTTCACGTCTCGATTGATGTTCTGCTATGCGCTACGGGGACAATGCGAAGGGGTTGAGGGTTTGTCTATCAATAACCGCGTGGAAGCCAAACTTCAAAGGCCAAGGGACCGACGAGAATCCGTGCCCTCGTCGGCATTTCACGTCGAAGCTTTCCAACAGGAGATTCGAGGGATGTCAGAAACACTTGACTGATAAACCGAGCCGAACAAGTCCCAGACAGGTTCTGAGCGGTTCAGCATTGACGGGAGTGTGTCGGCTTTAGTCTGGCTTTCATGGGTGGCAATGTCAGCCGTTGCGAATTGTTATCTCCGTTGGTCTTATATTGCACAATGGTTCTCCTCATTGACGGCGGCGAAATCCTGGAGTGGAATCCAATACAATCATTGCCGTAAAAGTGAATAACGAATTGGCATTTCTGAGATAGCACTGACGAGTACAGCACTCCCGTGAGGGGGAAATAAGGGGAAAGGCTGCCAGAGAATATCAACCAGTGGATAGAAGATCGAAGTGAGTGCAATCAGAGCAAGCTCAATCGCAAAAAGACAAAGACAGGTGGATTTTCCTGCAGCGATGAACCTCGTCTAGACAGGATTCACTACGTGCGCGTGATACCAGCCGTGATGGAAATCCAGTAGCGGCCGGATGGACATGTGCGGGGAAATACGATGCGAACGTCAATCTCAATGCAATCTGAATGGTAATCACTAATGGAGAAGGTTTTTATATTCAAAAGGGTCGACCTCTGCGCTCCGTGCGACGAGAGGTTTAGATATACAGCGGTGATTGCTTGGAACACTCGTGATGTGAGGCTGTTGTGATTTAGAGTTCCGGCAGTTTGAAAGCATCCTCAGCTCGCTCTGGGAATACAAAAAACCCCGTTCAGGCATTCATGGCTCCAGGTCAATGTGTTGGCAAATTATGAATGAATCATCAGACGGCGGAACGTTCCTCGAGAATTGAAACGACCCTCAACGCGCGTGGACCCATCTAATTCGTTGATTCATACTGACTGTTAACGACGAGTAGACGTGAGGGTGAGAATAGTGAATCGGTCTTCTTGCGTTAGGTATTTCTTCCTCGGAGCTGACATTCTGAGATGGCTAGAGATAATCGCATGAATGGAGTTACCACGGTTAAAGCACGTACACAATACGCATGTTGTGGAAACCCATTCTTAGGTATATTTCTTGAAGATGGAGAGAAAAACTGGCTTTGTTCCCGTGAGCGACAATTCCTCAGATGCGTTTTAATCGATTCAGCGTCAAAGAACGAGTCGGAAATAATAGTCACGTACTCAGGATCCGAGGAAACCAAAAGACACATTACTAACCAAATCCTTCTCTGGTATGCTGCGATCGCTCCGTCATCCATAATTGAATTCATTGACAAAAGTCAGTGTGAAATGACACCCACTAGTCTGTATCTGCATCAAACAGGACTTTGAGCGAACACCAAATCGCTCAGGAAAGAATCGCCTAAAAAAGAGCTAGTGCCATCGATCCCCCTCGAGAGCCCACGAAATTCCTTATTTTCAGAAATGTTAGTGGTCATGCCAATTTGATTCTGGAATACTTCGCCTTACCACTCACGAGCCAAACTTGATTAATTTTTTCAACGAACGTGACAGTGCCATTACTTAAATGAACGCATTAGAGAAAACGCCTCGTCTGGGAGTTTCATTTGATATCTACAAGTTTTGAACAAAAACTCCTAGATGTTCCAACGTTTACAACGAATTTTATGAGAGCCAGCTGCGTCAGTTAGACGCAATCCCACTTTCAGAGAAAAATACGGGCTTGTCTTCAGTTTCGAACGAAATGGAACAGTCATATCCCGAGAAATAGTCCTCATGAAGTGTTGAGGCCTCGAGACGTCGGCATGACACGGGTGAAGTGCTTGTCAGTTGGAAGATACGCCACGAGCAAGATGAGAAGTACAGGGGTTTGTGAGATCAAAGGGGAAAAATCTTCGCGCTATTTCAGTATCCTCCGGAGTCGGTGGATAGAGCCTATAAAACGTTTCGGTTGATCGCTTCCACTTCTATTTTTAGTGTTTTCTCTTCGCCCTGGACCTTTTACGACACATTACTTCCCGGGTTTATGCATCCAACTAAAACTCCCTCTTCAACCCCTTCCAAGCATAAAATGTGCCGAGAGACCGCCCA
Source organism: Cyrtorhinus lividipennis (assembly GCA_019603395.1). Lineage (NCBI taxonomy): Eukaryota > Metazoa > Arthropoda > Insecta > Hemiptera > Miridae > Cyrtorhinus > Cyrtorhinus lividipennis. Next base: position 19,313,649 of record CM034003.1, on the reverse strand, counting down.
ACTAAGATGAAGTGAGGATTTCGACCTAATTTATCGCGAAAGAAGCTGTCCGGATTACGACCAATAGTATCATTTTTATGGCTAGTCGAAACGGAAAAGTTTATGAGCGGTCTTATTTCTTCGTTTCTACCTTCTCTAGCCACGTTCGCGTTAGCCAAATAAACACGTTCGTATTCTTGATAGCAAATCTAACCGGAGATTATTTTCGCTACTGGATTGTTGCCGTTGCTTGGGGTCATTGACGAATTTATTGCCAGAGACGCCACTGTATACCTGTCCAGTACCTGTCGCAATGAAACAATCACCATTTTCACTTCCACACTCCTATTTCTTGAGCATCTACAGAAGCAGGGACTTGGAAGGGGGAGCGTTTCTTTGTTCCTTCAGCAACCTAATTTCTGGTTAATGAAAGCATTCTTGGAGTGCCTGTGATCTTACTTCCTACGCTATATCCGGTAGGTATATGCTGAGTAGGATGGAGCGAGGGTAGAATCTAGGGGTTTTTACACGAAAAAAAAGCCAGAAACTAGCATAAAAATGCCTCAGCTATTCACGTTCAAATCAAAAATGTTGAAATAAGTGAGCGAGATATCAGAAGAACCCAAAACAAAGACTCGATGCTTCTCAGGCGAGGAAACCATCTGATTTTGGATCAATGTCTGTATTCGATTGAAACGGAGGATTGAATCAATATTGTTGCATTCCGGGGGAGCGCATTGCACCGAAACCCTTATGTTCATGATATTTTTGAAATTGAGTCAATAGAAGTCTTTTTCCATGAAGTTTTCAGACCACAAATTTAAGAGTGAATAGAATTCTGTTGGTTCAGCTGACAACTAGTCTATCTCTTGCTTACGATCTACGTTACATAAGGTGCATTATATGTTTTTTTGCCGGGGGGCCCTCACATTTACTGAATCTGTCAAGGGCAATTAACCCCGTCGGAGATGTCAAGGGAAAGGTCCCCCCATAACCGGAATTTATCGGTTTCGCTTTGGCGTACAATGGAGGCTCGGCAATGGACGTGGGTCTTGAGTTATGTAGCGATTAATACCTCGTAAGTAACACCAGGAGAGGACTCATTGTTAAACCGAAAGAAGAAAAAAGGTTCTGAAAACCGTCCCCCAGTGCACAGCTCGCCAACTAACACCTGAAGGGGCGTGTGTGAACATCTGGGGACCGGTTATTCACTGGGGTGCCAAAACGAAGGGATTTTTAGGTTTGGAGCATCGGACCATTGTCCGTTTAGAGGCGAAGGTCAAGAGGGGAACAAGGTGTCCCCTGCGACATAGATCGAAATGGCTGACCCGTACAACAGGATCACACAAGGCTTTGTTGATCAAAGAGAACATACAATTTGTGATATTCAAAACCACGAGGGATTACGTCATCAGCCCTGTCGGAGCAGAGGTTGTCATAACGAGAATCCTACCACTGGGAGTCATAATGAGAAAATGCAATCCTTTCAGTTCGGGGCGGTAGTCACATTCATCGGATTCAACGCTCCATAATGTCTGTTTTGTCATCACTGGGACTCTCGATTTCTATCGAGCGAGGCAAATTATCATGCAATGGATTTCAATGCCTTCTTTTGCCAACTAAAGATTGCTCAATCTATTTAAATGCATAAAGTGTTGTACCCAGCCGTAAAATTTAAACGCCATTTCATCTCTCGGATGGCAGTAGTGGCAAACCTATTTCTTGTAATTTTTTCTCTTTTTATTTATTTATTTATTTTTTGTTTTTTGCATAATTCAAAGTGTCATCTGAGGTTATCAAATATGTACGCTTTATTCCTCAGACTTTTTTTTCATGACGTTTAAAAGCGTGTGGATTGAAATAAATCCGAATCTGTCCACCGTCTTGGCCGGAAAAGTCTTTCTAAATGCTACATAAGTCGAAAAATGGGCTCATACACCCCAACTCATTTTCCGCCCAATCGTCGTAAACAGAGACAGATACGGGTGACAATGAATATAAATATACTGAACGTATGTTTTTGTCATTATTGGAGAATTATAAGTGTATAATAATATATACACCTATATTATAGGGTATTATTTTCCACAATTTTGCATGCTCAATCGACTGAGATGGGTGCCCGGCCGATCGCCACGTACCAAAGAGCGTGCCCATGGATGTTGAATGGTACTTTGAAAATGGTATTTTTAAAAACAAAAGTTTCTTTTCTCTGGATCTTGTTATGACTAACTATTTTGAAGACCTTAAAGATACGTATTTCCACATAAACGATATAATAATAAATAAAAACCTATAATAATAAAACTGAAATTATTCGCGTATTTTTTCACATTTCTTTGAATCAGTAGACAAGGTATTAAATGGACCAGTCTGTGATAACTCTATAAAAAATATAAGTTCAGTCACTGCGAAGGTCAGAGCAATAACAGAATTAAGTTGGCCGATTGCGAGAAGGTGTGAATGGTTAAGAATAGAGCCGAGTTCTGATGTTTGATGGTGAAGGCTTTATCTAATCGGTACTAAAAAAGAAAAAAAGTCGTGAACACTATAGAAGGAAGGAGCAGTAGGCCACAGCTCGTCACTCCGTGACGCCCACCCACCGCCGACGTGAGTGACGGCCTGTCACTCCAACCAGGCCGATGTTGACTGATCTCTCGCCCCTAATCAATCACCTTCGTGTCTCTTAATTCAACCTCAGAGAGGGTTTTGGACGAATCGGAAATTAGGGTCCGATAACCTCTACCGCTACCACTCTCTACAACTCGCATCAGCTTCACCCTGTTCTTACCGATGAATCAATACGTTTGTCCCGATATATATCTTTGTGTTTTCCCAGTAGTAATATAACAACTTGAAGCACCCAACAGATTGAAGTGGTCCCCAACGGCTTCACAAACTATAGTAGGCATAGATTTCACACGAAGGAAGTATATCATTTGTCTTCAATTTTTTTGAAATCGAATCAATGGATTCCGAGATGAATAAGATTAGGTTGGAGCACCCAATTTAATGTCCTTGTTTGTTGCTTTCAGAGAGGATTTCTCCGAATTTATCGCACCATCCTAATAGACGAACACTTCAAGGTGTCTAGATCAAAACGTCCGACATACGCTATCCGCCGTCCGCCGTCGACGCCGACATTGATAGTAGAAAATTTTCTAAAAATCTAAAATTTGGGTCCGTTCATGGCTCTTGTTGGTCCTCAAAACTTTTCAACCCGTTTGGACCAAATATGGGTGGGGTAGGGGTCAAAATGTGTATTTCGAAAAATGGATTTTTGAGATTTTTTGCAATCTAGGTGTGAGGGGTATCATTTTTCCACTAAATTCTGGACGCTAAATCCAATTAAATGGAAATGGAAATGGATATTAAATTAAATGGGTTCTGGAATGATTGGAGCCTACTAGAAGAGGTTATGGGTCAAAATGGGTATCTATTACCCATTTTGAATGTGTGTTTTCGAGATTTCTGGAACCTAGGCGTGTGGGGTATGATTTTCCACTAAATTTTGGACGCTGAATCCAATGAGACGGGTCCCGGAACGATTAGTGCCCTCTGGATGAGGCTATGGGTTAAAATGGGTGCCTATCCACCCATTTCGAATGTGTGTTTTCGAGATTTCTGGTACCTAGGCGTGTGGGGTATCATTTTCCACTAAATTTTGGACTCTGAATTGATTGGAATGGGTCCGGGACCCGCCATACCCAGTTTCCCCTATTTTTCCCATGTTGAAGAGATGAGTCTTCATGCGCCTGGTCCGAGGATTATCCAACCCGTGTGTAAGAGTTTCAGCGTTTATTTATCTGCTTGATGGGATGCAGTAGGCGATGTGACGTCTCCATGAAACTTATGACATGACTAGTTTTCGTGTAGAAATTGAAGTGTGAATGATATATTAACAGCTTAGGCTCATGAATATTTTCAATACAATAGGTACTTACAATACGGACGCATAGTGTGATTTATACTAAATAAATGAATAGAACCTCATCGACATGTTGTAACGCAGCTGATTATCATGATTGTATTGTCCTCGTCGCAGAATGATTGATGGGAATGTTGATAGTTTCTATCTCGAAGATGGGTCTTGAATTTGAACAGTAGCAGATGGTATAAGACTATAAATGCCGATGCTGGATGAAGGGTGACAATTGGTGAAAAGATGATAGAGTGTCGCAGTAGCTGCTTTCATTAGGAGCGTTATACTCCGAGGGACACGAGCGAAACCCTCGGAGAACCAAGTTGTGGAAACAGGAAGGAGTGCCCACTAATAGTGAGGAAGCCGATTGTTAGATGATGTATCGGCTACCAGGTTTCATAAGGTGTGAAAAACGGATCGGGAGAAAAAAGCGAGATACGTTGATGAATAGCGGTTGATTGTGGCTTGTAGGGAGGAGTTTCCGAATGATCGGATCAAGGGGTGGAGGACAGGATGAGTCGCAGAGCGAGGGATGGACGAAGAGGGAAGTGAACTGAGCGCAAGAGAGCGGTAAATCATCCTGAAGGAACCCAAAGGCCTGGGGAGAGGGGTTTTCTGAAGAGATTTATGGAGCTTGAGAAGGCAGGAGGGAGAAGATAATAAAGTGAGGTTGTAGATCTGCCGAGGATTATTCCCCATTCAGTGGCCTCCAGTTTCCCGCGGAGTTAGACAAACGGCTCGGGGAGGTGCGCCTCTCGCATTGTGTAGTTAAATTGGAGCAAGCCGCCATTGAGAGAGCATCTGCCGCCCATATTTTCTGGCGCATCAACCGCGTATTCCGCAAAAGACAAGTTTCCCCACACAGGCGTACCACCCCATACGCTACAAATCTTCGCACCGCAGTGAATAATAACGTTAATTGAACGACGGGCTCGTAGATTATCCTTTTCAAATTATTTGCCGAATGGTTCAACTGTCAAACAACTTTCTCATGGCATCCTCCGACCTTCACTAAGACATAAATGAGAAGCAAAACGTCGAAAGGGATATATCATTAAAGTCTAACCAAATACTCCAGTACCTATATCATTAGAGTCTTGATGTATTTGTTACCTTATTAAAAAGTGGACCATCTTTTTCTCCCCAAAAATGTACCAATTTTCAAGAAGTCTTTTTTGACCCATAAGTGCCCACCTCCGGCGTGTGATAATCGGTTCGACGTCCAAATTCCGCACCACCAACATTTTCATACCATTCCACCGATTGCGACAAGCCGTCCTATCAGCAGAAATATTGCAGTTATGGGACCAAGCCGTCATATTCCTGTCCTGATTAACGTCCAGGATTGTTCATCTTCGAAGGATTTTAAAAAGAATGTATTTCCCCCCATTTTATCTTGAAGTTGAATTTTAGATAATCATCCATTTGTAAGTAATGTCAACCTCTCCTCCATCTTTCTTCGACAAAACCCGCGGTTCGATCGTAAAATACCCGAAGAGCTCTTCGCTCACTGTCACATGGAGCGATAAGTCTTCAGATAAACGCGCATTCCTCCCGATTACCATAACAAAGCTGGAACGTCGTATCTCCAGAAATTCTTCCCCCTCTATTGCTTCGAGTCTTTTGATGAATTTACGACCAACAGAGATTCATAAATCGATGATAAAACTCGGCAGAAAATTCTTCAAGACGGCGTTCTTTCTATAACGCGGTTCATAACATTTTCAAATGCATCTCAGCCTACGGGGAAGAATTCACTTGCCAATGCCATGCTTTCAGGAGTTTTGAGATGGGGCATCGCATAGAGAGATGTCAATACTACATTTTACAATTTTCTGCAAGTATTATCAGGAATCCGAATTGGATGGCTCTTTACAACGTGTTCTTGACACCTGAAAATTAGCTGATACTCGAAAATTGAAAGTCAAATCGCCAAATTTTAAACATTCTTCTGATATGGGCAAAGATTTTTCGGCCTCTTTTTGGTTGAGTGAAGGAAAAGTCTTTTTGGTTGAGTGGAGGAAAAGTCTTCCTGGACCTGCACACATTTTCTTTCTTTGGAACCTTCACAAGAATAACGTCTGCTTTGCAGGTTTCCAAACAAGGAGCGGAGCTTACGAGGTGGCCATTTTGTGGCTGAGGTCGGAGTGTGTTGCAATCCGTATTGAAAATCAACGAAGTAGAAGGAAGGTAGGGTTGCGATGGTGACACTTGAAAACGGTTTGGTCTCCGAAAAACGTCGAGGCCCCTTTCCGGACTCCTTTTGAAGATTGGTCCGCATCATTCTCTCTATTTGCTTATCCATCGAACCGTCAAGACCTCCCTGACGTTTTCTTTTCTCCTCGGGTCCTTGTGTTTGCCAAAGTAATCACTACGGGCACTGGGGGGGTCCCAATTAGGGCGAAGCTTCGCCGCGTCCTCTTGTCAGGGGCCTTTTCACGATCCCGGATTATCCCTTTCAAGGGTGGCCCATCTGAAGTGCCCTCGTTCTCGGGGATAAACCGATTTTTGAAAGGCGAGACCCGCTGAGGTCGGCAACTGACTGAAGCATTGCCAGCCATTTGTTCAGCTGGGATGAATCTGCTGGCCAAAAGATCTTGGCGGTGTTGGGTTTTTGACTTCAAAGGTACCTCGCTGCCGACAAGAGAGCATGTAGTCCTAGTTACTCTCTATCAACAACTACAAAACGCTCCAAGAAACTTTAACGCAGCTAGGGTGTTAGTGTTGTGATTATATTTCCCGCAACACGAAGTTTATTCGGCAAGAGAAACATTTTTAGCTAGTTTATGTATGTATGCAGTGTCATGTTTTAAAAAAGTAATCATGAAACGTACGAATTTCATAATCCTCCTCTACAATCGACCGGGATCTTGATAGTCTAGAAAATTCAAGCAAGAAGGTGAAACTTGATGGAAGTGGATAACCTCATCCATTTTCAACAGTAATAGTCTACCTTGAGTCGCAGTGCCTCAGACCCTCAGACGTGACAAAACAGCACATGATTTTCAAATCCAACACGGCTCTGATAAGCCAGTAACCGAGGGATTAAACCCCGTCCGTAATTGATTTAGGAGGCAGCTGGTGGGATCAACTTACTCGACGTTCTTTGATTGGAAAGAGATTGAGTCACTTCGAATTTATAGCGGCGTAAATCACGAGAGAGGGCCCTCGCTTTAACGGTTTTAACTGTCTTCGTTCATTCTTAAATGGGACAAGCCCGAGTCACCTTGAAATGCAAGATTTACAGTTGTTTCGATTCGAGGAAACAGGCTATTAACTCCGTATTCTCAAAGTTAGGGCACGAAAATCCGTAAGCGTTGTCATTTTATAGGCTCAACAAAATTTACGCCATTCTCATTTTATTGGGGTGCTATGAAAGTGGTTCACTGGCAGTCCGCTTACGATACGAGTAGTAGTACAGTCCTTTCAAAATGGCTTTTTGGAGACCTCCTAAATTAGTGGTTTTTGTCTTAGTAAAGCAGTCGTAATATTCTAGGTCGAAGAAATATATGCGGAATGAAAACAAGTAAGAATTGTGTTCTCTGAAAACAATATCCAAGACCTCACTAGTAGAGAAGAAGAACCGCTCTGAGAGACGGATAGGTATACCTTAGTAAAAATGTTGGATAAAATCACAAAAAAGGATGCAATGTAAAAAAGAACAAATTATAAGTATTTTATTCATTTGAAATATGTTATGAATATGATTATTGTTCTAAAAGTATCCATATTCATCTTGTTATTCGTCTCCATATTTGTGAATACGTAGGTATCCATCGGAAAGCCCATGCAAACAAAATGTGCACTCCGATTGTTTGAAAATGGGGAGAGAGTTCGCTCCAGCTAAGAAGAAGCGCCTGGATCCATCAGTGCTCTCCTCCAGCTGAAGGCCATGACCTGTTTCCCTCACAGAATTCCGTAATCGTTCAGTCCTACCAATCTTCCCCGGATTTAATAAGGCGCAAATATAGTTGACAGCATTGAAACGATCAGTGTTTGGTGACGCCAGCTCAAAGATGGTGGACTACGTCGGGGGGCAAGAGAACTGCGGTCGCCTTTAATGAGGCAACGTTGTAAACACCAGCATTGCTCGTGACAGGGCAATCTAAGAGAAACCTCGGCGAGTATAATACCATCAGCTTCAGGAGAGAACGCGCCGGAATCACAAGAGGGTTTGTCAAGTCCCTCACAAAAGACCCCCTCTGTTTAATAAATGATTGTCAGTGGCCTATAAATAACAAGAGACTCGCGATGGGGGAAACCTCTTTTTCGCGCAGGGTTTTGTTGCTCAGCTTCTCTCATTCGGGGGGCGGAAAGAGCGTTGTCAGGGAAGCAAACAAAGGTGAGTCCCACTAGGTATTAATCAGTACATAACTCAAACCTTCGCACAACACACGCCTGCTAGAGGAAAAGGCGAAAAAAAGGACAAAAAATATGAAAAATAACCGTACATCCCCTTCTCGTCTTCATCCCCCAGTGCCCTCCAAAGGGGAAGCGTCATTTACGCTGCCACTGGATAAAGGTTCACAAAATAGGCCTCATATTTCTATCTCGGTCATATTTATGTTCGAACATTGTGCGGGTTATGAGAAGCGTAGTTTACTCAGGTAAGCCCCCACTGACTTCTTCATCGAGGCAATGTTCCGTAACTAATGTTTTTCCCCCCGACCGTCTTAGAAGGCATTTCTATAACAAACAACTCACTTTTATATCCACGGAAAGTGAGAGGCTTCTACCGGTCGGGAGAAATACGGCCAACGGCGAAGTTCTCTCTGCTCTTGATGTCCCGCAGTAACACTTCTGTTGGGATAACGTCGAAATGCGACGAATGTGGTTTGTATGTGCTTCAACTTTGCAGGGTTTTATTGTTAAATGCGTGATTTGGTTGTTGACTGAAGAATGACATAAGGCTACGGGAAGCAGAAATTGTCATCTCTTTGGCGTGTTTTCTTGTAGGCTCTTTGCAGTTACCTCAGGAGGCCAACATTGAATTGTCTTATCAGTGTACGTCTTCTAATCTTGGTATTCTCCCAAAGAGCTTGGAGGCTAGCTGAGGATTGGTTTTGAAGACGCAATTGAATGAGCCAAATGGGAAGCTCCAGCTCTTTCCAAGCTGCCTTTGTCATCAGAATAGAATACTTTGTGAAGAGAGCACATGCTGATGAAAACTGTCATGGTCGCTACAGCCTCAAATGTTGCAGCTCCAGAATAATTTTATTGGTGCACTATGCATTGCCAAGACAACCGCCACGCCCAGCGATCGCAATTTGTTGCAGATATGTCACATCAAATTCCTTGTCAGTGAATTCCTACAATTTCGTCTGTCCAGATTTTGCCGAAGGAATTTATATCCACCGCTATATATTTAATATTTATTTATTACCGAAATTTTAGTAGAAATAGTGAATTTCACCAACGGAAAATCAATTCTTCAGTCATTTTTAGAGGCACGAAGCTGTTGAAGGCTGCGATAAAATCTAAAAAATTTATTACACCTACATGATCACGCAGGTGAACTGAATACTCCGTCCTGAGTGTTATACTATCAACGAACCCGAGATAAATCACGCATCTTGGAAACGAGTTTCCCTCTAACGAAGAGTAACAGGGGGCGTGTATTACGGGGATCCGTTCGTTGTGTGAGGGTGAACCGAACGTGCTTGGCTGCGAACTTCGTTGTCAAAGCAAACATTCGTAATATGTTGGCACACAGGGAAGAAGAAAATCGATTTTGATAATTATATATAATGTTTTCCTAATTGTGAGAGTTGCGGAATTCGCTGTTTAAATGAAATTAATGGTAATTGAATTGAATGAAGCAATACCTGCCCAGGCAGAAGAACCTTTAATTTTTTCATCGACCTTGTAATTTTAAGTTTCAAGACATCGGGGCAATTCATAACTTACTGTCCAGCCAATTTAATGCCTACTTGGACAAAACGACACTCGCTCACGAGCTCCGTAAATAATCCATTAACAAAACCGGAGAAAGAGACCCGAATTTAGTGGAAAACGCTGATACCGTAATGGGTCATCATTTTGTGTCGATCACGCTGGAAAAGCGTATCGTTCGAGGTACCATCAGTCATTACCTAATAATTTGGAAAAACACTGCAAAATCATTCACAGGGGTTGGTTATTCCTCGAACCAGGGGCATGGAGACTCATTTTATTCGATTCAGCGTTCAACAATATTAGTGTAAAACGACAACGCGCACGCCTAACTCTTCGAAAATCACAAAAATAGGGAAAACAGTGGGTGTGTCAGCCCCCCCCCCCATTCTAATCGTTTCAGGGTCCAAAATTTGGAACATGATTCCCCACTCGCCTAGGTGCCAGAAATCTCGAAAACACACATTTGAGATGGGTAGATAGACACCCATTTTGACCCATAACCTCATCCAGAGAACGCCATCTCCAGAGGATTTATTGGATTTTAACGATTCTCCTTGACGTTGTTATGCTACAGCACAGTAATTTCAAGGTCCTCTTCTCAAATATGCTTACTGGGATCAGTAACCAAGTCATGCGAACGAAAATTCTATCCAACCTATTAGGGCTGGTTTCAATAAACTAAAACAAGCCACGATGCAGAAATATTGAATCACTCGCAATAAAGGCAGGGCCATCAAATTATTACAGAGATGTTGGACCGGGAGAGAGAATAATGCGGCCAAGACGAGGAAAATCCACTTATTACACTCTCTATGATCCAGAGGAAAACCGGAGGAAACAAAGGGGACGGAATGCTAATACAAACCACGACGGCCATATTGGGCCAGTTTAATCTGCCTAAGTGGCCTTACGGAAGTGCGTGGCCTCAGCTAGTTTAGCACTTGGGCTTTCGGGGGGTGATTTACCACTTGTCCTCCCCTTTAGCTTCAACTCGTGGAGTCTTAATCGTTTTCGTACCGAGGAAATGAGGGTTGGCGTTTATTGGACGGTTTATAGCTGACACGCTAGGACGTTCCTTGGCCTGGAAACGGGGTTAATCTTGAGCGATAAAAAGACGAATGACGAATGGCGAAAGGGTTAATCATAGATAAGAGTGGGTTTGGAGAGTTACCAGGCGAGGGCGAAAGGCTCAAGACTCAAGGCATAGGAATTATAGAAGCACCACTCTAACGAATTAACACAACTCTCAAAGGGTTTTTACTCGTAGGAATTAGCCGTAGTGATTTTATCACTACTTCTTATCACCATCGCGATAACAGTGGCTGGGAAGGGGGTGTACTACCTCTTGGGGTGAGGCACTCCAGCCCATCCGAATCCTGACTAAAAAAATTATGTTAATATGTGCCAGGATAAAGCAGAGATTATTATTTATTTCGGTTGATTTATGTGAAGCGCCATACGTAGCTGAGTGTCGTTTCAAGTACCTTCGTACCCAGCAAACTTGGTTTGTTTCATTGGAACAACAACTGTGGGACGAAACAACGAAGGACCTCGGCTTGAGTCAAGCTGCGGGAGACGAGCAAAGATAGCAGGACACTTGCTGGGGGCGGAAGACTGATGCGACCAATAAGGGCCTTGACAAGAAGGGGCCAGAGCAATCCTTTTTCCAGCGGAGGCCGAAGGGCCGAAGAGGATATGTACTCTCATGGATCAACCCACGTACTTCGTCTCCTTTTCATCACCCGTTCTCCGCGTCCGGGAACCAATTTCGGTTCGTCATTTGTCTCTTGGTAAAAGCGAAAAGCTCTTGCAAGACAAACCCATAAATAGACGTAATGAATCCTCCGACACTCTTTTCTCGACTCGTGGGACATAGTCGACTGTTTCATCAAACTACGTGGTTAAGGAAAATGAATGATGGGAATCAGCGGGTTGTTTTAGGAAAAGAAGGTTGATTTTTTACCCAACAACTTTGTTAAAAAAATTTTTCTTCTAGAAAATTCGTTTATAGGGTCTGGTAATTCCTCTGACTAGGAGCATGGAGAAAATGGGGAAAAACAGTGGTGAAAGAAGTACCCCGGACTCATTAGAATTGATTCAGCGCCCAAAATTTGGTTGAAAATGAAACCCTACACGCCTAGGTACAGAAAATTACGTAAACACACATTCGAAATGGCTAGAAAGATACCCATTTTGACCCATAACGTTTTTCGGTAGATGACAATCGTTCCGGGACCCGTCTCATTGCATTCAGCATCCAAAATTTAGTTTGACCCTAGATCGCAGAAAATCTCGAAAATCAATTTTTTAAATGACACATTTTGAACCCGATCCCTCTAGACCACTACGGCAGAAAATGCGTTTCCTCTCCAACAAAAGAAATATCAACGAAAACTGATATGAGTACCAGGTTGTATATCACGAAAAGCCACGAGAAGAATGCATTTTCTGAGCAGATTGGAAGGAGGCAAGTCATGGACCACCCATTGCCCTGTTAAAGACCGGCCATGAAACAATCTAGGCGTACCTGCTTCTTTCTAACAAACCGTATATTTATCCAGTCATGATCCTATCTAGACAGCTCTTTCAACAAACGTTTCAATACGTTTCCTGGAGGCTGGACAATTACTTTCAACTCTCACTGATTCGAGATGTTTTCGACGATCCTTTTGAATGAATAATCGTCACCTTCAACGAAAGGAGTCTCAAAAGAATGAACAAAATGATTGAAATGAATGACACGGGATCCGGGCTGCATTCGATACGGGTGGTATTTAGAAACCCGTTCAACAATTAAAATGATTTATTAAAACCTGGGGGCGCCGTGAAAGTCCATTAGGTCAAACGGGGCCGTGGACTCGGGAGGGATTTGCATAGAATCATACATATGTATTATTTTTTGTCGGAGCGGAAGAGGTTTTCATAAATGTTTTTACACAATAGAGGCGGGATTATAAATTTCCTCCACCGCCCAGCCTGACTTGGCAGGTAATAATGTAACGTTTAATTTGTTCGCGGGTTATTTATACGGGGCATTTTTCCGGACTCGTTCTTGACCTTACTGGACGAGTAGTGGGAATCGTTGTGGGAAATGAAACAACGGACTGACTAGCCACTGACTCAATTAGGAGTACGAGTCGGTTGCGGGGTTTGATTAGATTAATTGGAGCCCTGGAGCGGAGCTACGGACAGCATTTGTCAAGCAAGAGTCTCACCGCGGTCACCTGACTCCTCGGTTCAACCCTTTTTCGATTCGAATGGGATTGGATCCTTAGAGCCTGACGAGAAAAAATGATAATCGTGATAACGGTGAATTTAACTCGTGAGTCAAAAAGATATAAAATACTTCTAACCAATTCCAAACGTATCTGCCAATGTTGTCTAACAATGCCGTTAAAAAACCCTTCAAATCTTCCACAACGGTTGATTATCAATCGGAAAACAGTTTATTTGGAGTGTCCCGGACTCATTCCAATCGATTCACGTCCAACAATCTTAGTGGATGATAATACCCTACACGCCTAATAGCCCAAAAATCGAGTTTCCAAAAATACCCATACCCTCCCCGAATTGGACCAATCAGGCTGAAACGTTTCGAGGAGCACCTAGAGGAAAGAGGTCCCTGACCAAAATTTCAGATTCTTAGAAACTCTAGAAAGGTGAGGCATTCAAGGAATAATTAACCGGAAAAGCCATGAAATGCCTCCATAAGGCTTGTTTTAGGTACGACACCCCGCTGTCCAACTTGGCATGTGTCTGAAGGGAACTCATACAGAAAATAAGGACCCGGCTCGGCCCTGGAAATGATACAATGACCAACAGGAAACGAAAAAATGAGCCAACACCCCTTTGCTCCCTATGGGACACTGAGTAGCCATTATGACGATCAATTTATTACTACATCTCCCACTCCTGAGACTGAGGATGGCCTCATATTACTTTCATGGGATCAAATGAATACATTTGTAATTTTCTTGTTTAACTCGTGCACCACTGAACTTGTCCTGAATATTCAGCTCATGAAGTATACAATAAATACTTGTATTATTATAATATATATGACTATATTGAGACACCACAATAATTACTTTCCTGATGCAAGAACCAATCGTTCCTAGTTTTCTAATAATTAATTGGGACGTACGATGTATTGATGGTCACGAGGAGGCTCATTGGCAGCGTTTCAGCAAATTCAATTCATTCGGGTTCCACGGCACGAAATGAACGTGTTGCAAGGTGGAAAAATAAGTTTCACACAAAGCGCCAGACTCATAACCCATTCTTCGCAGATTTTCCAACACTTTTCCCCTGTACATCATAATTATTAATTGTTCCCCGAGTTTTCAACTCGCTCGCCTACTGTCCATTCGAAACGCTTAGAATAAAGCGGTTTCCTCGAATCGTGCTGTTATGAAAGCCATAATTCTCTCCTGCCCAAACATCGGACTAGAACTGGGTGAAAAGCTTAAATTTCATGAACTGAGATCAACTGATGAGACCCTTGGCGATAAAAGCCGGCTATAAATCTGGCGTAACATAGGGAACTTGGCTTCATGACTTATTGTTTTCCCCAGCTGCGGCCTATAACTCAGAAAGTGAGTCTCAAGAAAAAGTTTTCTCTCATGTCTTTTGAAGAAGGAATTATTTGCAGGAGTGAGGGCGGAAAATTAAAATTTATGGCCGAGAGCGGCCCAGTGTGGGAGAGTGGTGCTGTAGTGAAAAAAATAACTTGTCAGGTTCTTGGTTTAGTATGGATGAAAAATGCCCCCAATTGGCTAAAGGAGGTATGATAAATTGGCCGAGGGTTTCAGGTTGGGGAGGCGCGGGGATGAAGGAGCTCCTCAATTTCCTCTGCAACCCCTAAGTGAACGGGGTTGTTTATGCCGGCGCACTCCGTTATGCCCCCGTAGCAGCTACTCCGTTATATCAGCAGATGCCGGGGGTTGGAGAAGATAAAGCCGCTCGTATTAACTGCCGCCAGCCATGATATAAACGAGCTTTTCCTTCCCATAAACAGCAATTAAGCCTCCGCCCGAGCCTTCCGCCCCGCCGCTTACCACCAACTGATACGAGAGACTTTCAAGTGTTATTTCCATATTACACCTTGTTCCTTTTACAACCCCCCCCCCCCCCCCCGCAACCGACTACTCCTTTTTTGGCTATATTTCAAATCTAGCTTTTTATTGCACCGGCTCCCCTTCCAATTTTGCATCTACTTTGCCTAATAAAGTGAATCCCTTCTTGCGAGATATGAAAACGTTATTCTATCTGCTTCACTCTCTTTCCTCTTGTGGGGTTCTTCTCCCATATTCCGAAAGGTATCTACATCAGTGAAGTATGAAACTGTAATGAAATTGAATCCCATTCATATAGGATGGAAGAAAATAAAATTGTGTATACTGGACCTCTTTGCACAATGCCCAACAATCAAATTTAAAAATGAGCTTTTTGTACTCAACCCTTACTGCTGCATTTGAAACGATACAGCTTCTGGCAAAGTATACAATCTGTAACTTTTCCGAGAATGCCGTAATGTCATTGATCAAATACGTACCAACTGTGAACGCCAAAAAATACGTATTTTGCTACGTCCTCCCCGCTTGCGAGGAGTTGACACCAGCCTGCCTTCTCCTAGCGAGGGTAGCCTCATTAGCTCTCGAACACCAGCTTAGTATAATCCGTTTACGTGGGGGAGATGACCTGCACCCATTGCAATTTGTATTTGCCCATCTCTTTATCGAATTATGATGCTTTTATCCAGATGCAAACTGACATTTATGACATAATTTGTTATTGGAAAGCCGTACATATTCCCTGACTTACAGGAAATTGTCACCTGTGCGACTGATTGAAATAAAAGTATGATACCTACTTGAAAATAATTAACGCAAAATCGAAGCCTCTGAAAAAAATGTTTGCGAAGCGGAGAACTGATCGATGTAACTCATCAAAACATTCGAAATGTGCATGATTGCAATTATTGGTCAACAGCAGGATTGCAACACTGCACCGTCTGTCATCAACCATCGACAGCCTCCTTCTGAGAGCATCACGGCATTGTCGCTCGGCCTTTCTCGAGGGCACTGGAGGTGCATCCTGCTTCAAAGCGGTCGAGCAGAGTAATGATCACGAACCTAATTTATGCCCCAACTTCTCACGACTGGCGTAACCCGTTATTAAGAAGTGTTCGCCATTAAGTAGAGGAAGATCCTTCGTAGGGCGATCATGGCGTTCATTTCCTTTCTATTAAAATAAGTTTAAGCTTTGGTTGATAGGGAGGTGAATTGAGTCGGAGCACGTAATAAATGCGGGTAACTACACTTCCTTAAAGTTATGGGTAGACGATGCTCCGTCCTCAGCTCATTAGAAGCTTTGTATAGTTGTCCGATATAAGATTTGACGGGAACGAGCACCCACCTATTTAGCGTAGTACTGGGTAAAAAAAGAAAACCATAAAACCTTGTGATAATTATGTACTACGAGTCAAGTGTTTGCAGCCAAGGATTAGCAGTGGTTCGTTAGCAGTTCGTTCAGTGGTGCGTCACTATGCCTAGGCTTACCAGATACTTTACCTCGTACATCATCGTGAAGTCCCCATACCATGGACAAACATGATAAAATGTGGAACAATCGGTTATTAAATTCAAATTCAATTCGAATGAATATGATTATAATCTAATATTCTAATATGTTCTATACACTTGAATTACACATTATGTACTTAGTTCAATGTTCCTATCGTAATAATGAGCTACAAACATGAACATTGTAATACACTATGCCATACGCCCTCAACCATCCGCATTATTTTTGGTAGTTGAAAATTTTCTAAAAATCTGAAATTCGGGCTAGGAATTTCTCTGCTACTAGTAGGTCATCGAATTTCACCCCGATCGGCTAAAATCAGGGGAGAGTAGGGTGAAAATATGTTTTTTGAAACTCGTTTTTCGGAACATCTTGGGAGACTCATTTTCCACTGGATTTTTAAAGCTGGATCCATTGAAATGGGTCCCGGATCGATTGGTTCCCATAGGAGGTGGGTATGGGTCAAAATGGGTACGTTATTTTCTATTTCCAAAGTGGGTTATCGAGATTTGTGGGTACCTAGACGTGTGGGGTATTATTTTTCACTAAATGTTGGACGCTGAATCGATTGGAATGATTCCGAAACACTCCACTCTCAGCCCCACGTTCTTGCTCCAAAGAGTTCTTTCACCATTGTGGTGAAATGTTCAGTGCTCTTTAATTTTATTTCCTTCCTGGTAGGAAGCAGATAATCGATGAGTCCAATGGAGTCGATAGTGAGATTGTCGAGGATTGTGATTTCGTTGTGATTTTGTTTTCAAACGTTGTAACCGTTGACGGTATCTATTGGACGGCAATCTAGTTCAGTAAAGTGTCGGGTAGCTGAAATGTGGCACACGTTCATTCGCTGGATGATTATCAGCGGAAGGATCGTTCGGTAAGGTGTGGGTGGCGGTGAAAGGGTGTCTCTTATACGTTTAACCTGGGGAAGTCCCGGTGTAAGTGACAGGCCCATAAGCGACTGAATTACAAGGATAATCACCATCTCTAACTACTCGAGTGTAGAAACCCGTTCACCTGGGAGTTTAGAACGTTTTACTCATGTAATTGGTCCGTTGGGAACATGACAGCTCCGATGCGTCGCTTGTTAAGCCACTCGACTCTCGATATGGAACCGACGGGGATTTGAGAAGAGACCTGAGCTCTTCACGAGGGCTTTTGCTCACCTCCAAGGTGCTGTATACGGTGCTTTATATCCTGTATACTTAGCCACGAAATGAGTGTAGTGAATAGATCTTGGGTGAATATTGCGCAGTAGATTCGTACAGTGGTCTTGTCGAAGCTTTGCAGGATATAGGACGCCCCAATACCCAAGAGCAGATCAGTAAATATTATTTCTAATAAAAATAAGAGCACTTATATGATTCCATTCTCGTCGTAAAAAGTTTTGAATAAAAAAAATCATTATGCGAGAAAAAAAAATCTTTAGAAAATTGGAAATACTGCAGAAAAACTGAATAAAAAAAATCAGATACATTTTTATTGAGAGCGGTTCCCAGAAATGAAAATCACTCACTCCTTGGCTTCAATCATTGAATAAAAACCATTTTATTTATGTTAGTAATATGATAGATCACAAGAAAAATTAAATTTTAGAACCAATAAAAACTACGTAGGACTGGTTTGATTAGGTAGTCGAATTTACTTCCAATCACAGCTATCCACCCAACCAAGTCGTGAATATTTCAAATTGAATAACTTTCCTCGCCTCAATCATTAAATAGATGAGCGCCTCTTGATTACACACCCCGACGGCGAGTTTCAACGGACTGCCTTTTTCACGGGAAGTCGACTCTCTAATCACAACTTCCCAGCCCGGACATTTCAGAGAATTATACCCTTGTCGTACTTTGTTGCAGTGGAAATTGGATTTCGGTGACATCATTTCCTTCGACGAAGACTTGATCACAGAGGGAAAATGATAAAATTCCCGTCATCAGTTCCTTTTCGTGAAGGCATGACTATGAATTTCCAATGAGGGCTTTTCGTTTAAGCCTTGCTTACACGTCGCTCCGTGACTTGAAATAAGTAAAATCATCGGGGAGGATAAAATACCTCACCTTCCCGAATTCTATTCCCATGCCAGTGTGTTGATCGCGTACAGAGTGCTCGCATAAACAAACCTAATTTATTTCTACTCATTCCATTTTCATCCTCCACCATTCACGTTCGTAGTTGCTCCTGAGTGTGTCTTCTTGTGGCGGATTAAAACACAAGAATTAATACGTAATACGAGTATTACTTCATTAATACTTCTCTTGTGCACAAATAATCAAATCCATTCTAAAACTCACTCTAGTCTCGAATTATATATTTATAATTTCTCTCAAAACTCGTACGATCATCTAGGCGAATCATTTTGCTATCATATCTAATGTCCTCCGTAAATAATGGCAAACTGACACTATCTAGGCGCCACACGATGATTTATCGTATTTTTCCGTCAATGTACGTGTTCTTAAGAATTAGAACAATCAGCTCAATAATGGCAGTCAATAAGAGGCCGTACTAAATAAGATAATTTTGTTTAGTATCATTCAATTAGGGTAAACTCGAACGCGGATGAGCGAAACGTTTACGAATGACTAGGCGCCAAACGAGGATACTATCGCTCGACCTTTGCTGACTCGAGGCTCATTGGCGTCATTTGGATCCTCGATAGTTTACTATTATAAAGAAAATCAACTAAAAGAATGGACAGGATTGCTAACAGAACGGTTTCAGAAATATCATTTATTGAACCGTGTTTTAAGTGTATGAAATTTAAACGGCACAAATCGTCACCGTTGTTGACGGTGTTATATGACTCAAAACGATGATCAGACACGCCGGAAAAGGCTTCCCGTTTATATCCTTCACCGTTGAATAGGAGTACTTCCTCGTGCTCTACAAATGGGACGAGATTTGTCCCAGTCTTGGGCTTCCCAGGGCGATACATCTCGGCCGAGGCCAATACGTCTTGTGCCTTGAAGGGCTGTGACTATCTCAAAGCCTGAGTAATGCATCTTACAGACGACGGCCCCTTCCCCTTTTCACCTCGACCACTTTTTCTTCTTCCGCTCCCAGTTTTCTTCCTCTTCCCCTTTTATTTTTTGCCCCCACCTTTTTCGTCGTCTCCTCACCACTTTACCCTCCTATTCTGCTGACTAATGTCACCCGCTTTGTTCCCGCCACTTGGCGCTAATTTAAGTGACAAAAACGTTGTAATTTACCTTACCCGGGTAATGACTTTTTTTTCGATTTTATTTCACTATCGTTGAAAAAGATCTTGAAGAGCAGAAAGGATGCTTTGCCATCCTTCTCGAAGCCACACAAGCCTTTGACAAAGTCTGACATAAAAGGCTCAATCATAAACTCCAAAAGATACTTCAGCCAAAGTATGCACCGCTCTTAAGATCCTATTCAGCAGATACAACAATGCAACCGCGCAAAGATAGAGAGTCGATTTGGAACCCAAATGATCAATGCTGGCGTGTCACAGGTGAGTATACTTTGCCCACTCTTGTTATCTCATTTACCCAGCAATCTACATGAAGATGACCAAAACACAACAGCGACCTTCGTTGATGACACGGCAATTCTGGCTGTGGGAAACAGCAATGAAGGTTCTATGTTAATACACAATCGCTCAATCACCTAAATTGATCACCCGTGTTGTTTTTGACATTTTCATGTCTTGACCCTGGCACATAAACTCGAAAAGCGTTACTTTTTTAGCGTTACGAAAAACCGTTACGAAAAAGCGTCACTTAGCGACGGATCAATAGTCTCGCTAACCGGTTTTGTTCATACTGTATAGTGTTTTTTTACACAGTGCTTTGCATGATATTTTTGATAATTCGAGAGCTATCCAACGAGTGGTGAACGAATTTTGTGGGATGAGAAATGACGAAGTACCATTTCCCTAGCAACGACTCGGTTGTAGTGAATTTTATCCCACTTTTTCATGTCACTTTTCGCTGATTGTAAAAAAAAAAAAAAAAAAAAAAAAAGTAGTTGTAATGTCACTTACAACTTCCTAGCCTTGTGTCACATTAGATTATATTTGTTATTGTATTTGTTCACATTTAATTTTGCTTTGCCGAGTATAAATGGCTACACTCGGAGAGGATACAAGGAAATTAAATCAAGACGGCCTAGCCTTTCTTCACCCCCCCCCCCCCCTCCCGGGCGATGCCAGACGGTTGTTCTATAGGGTCGCAAATTTTCCGTCGGAACTTTTGTCGCAAATTGACGAGCCCTGTTACCTCCATTTTATAGTATAATATTGTAAACGATTCATATTCTTCGTAAATAATTTATTACAATCGTTCACTTGAATACACTGTTCACATTCGCGCACTTACACAATCACAAAGCACAGTTCGCGGTTGTAACGCGGTTGTCGCACTATTTATCACACAGAACGGCACGATTTATAACCCAAAGCACGATTTATAACCCGAAGCATCTATATTCGGACTCCAAATTGAACTGAACTCTGCGGCATTCCTGGGTCCGTTTTATACCTGCTGCCTGGCCGAGAACATTCTCGAACGTTCCCTGGTTCTGGGAACTCGATGTGTTGTCTCGAGTGACAGGAAGGTTCCAGCCAATTCGATATGATGCGCGGAATGTTCAAGAATGGCCCTTAGCCCTCCACAGGCCATTGACCTTGCGACGCCAGCAAGCCCATTTGACCGGCGCAGGTGCTAGCTTGCAACAATATTGTGGACCACCCAGCTGACGTTAAAAAAATTAATGACTGGAACGGTTTCACATTCCACATATCAGATTCCTCTTTGTGTCCATCTTTATCAAATTCTCCTTTGTGCTAATCTTTATCAGATTCCTCTTTGTGCTCATCTTTATCAGATTCCTCTTTGTGCTCATCTTTATCAGATTCCTCTTTGTGCTCATCTTTATGAAATTCCCCTTTGTGCTCATTTCTTTTGATTGACGGTTCTCAAGACGGGGATAAACCAAGTGTAATCAGTTATCTTTTTTTCTTTTGTTTAAAACACGAAAATGTCCCACTGAGTTGCGGACTTGTACGCAAGCTGATGCACTGGTTTTTTACTACTCTCAGGCATTAGCTATTTTCAAACAGTAAATCAGCTACTTTCCAAAAACCACTATAAAAATAGCCAAAAACGTCGGTTTTAGGTGGAATCGACGCCTTACACTCAAATTCAATTTACTACCAAAAGTTAGTAATTCATGGAACCTATTAATTTACGCATTTATGTAGGTGTTGTATTCAACACTTTCCATTCTCCACAGACTGCATAAAAAACACGTTCATCATCATATTTTTCCCTCGGCCCATCAAATGCGTTTCTCCCAGTGATGATGCCAAATGTGGCTTCCCAAAGGATACAATTTCGGCCTTTGACACCAAGATTAGTTTTGAAAAACAGCAATGCCTGATGCCGAGCCCTCCTACATGGCAACCAGCGTACTTTATTGCTCACAAGTTCATGTAATTTTCTTTTTGTATTTCAACATCATGACAAACATGTAGGAATTCCATATTGATTGAAAAGAATCTAATCGAACTTGTCTCATCGCCCGCGCCTCCACTTCCGATAAGCTGTAAATCCACCGGCATGAACCCCCCAAAACCATGCAAACATTGTATAAACTCGACAAAATGTTCGTGCTAAGATTGCATTAAGACCAGGATTTACCGTCGCCGATCTAACCAGTTCCAATGACCCGCTTATCGGATTTTTGATTGAAGAACTCATCCACCCCAGTAACGGGATTTTAACAGGAGATTTACGACCGATTTCACAGCGATTTGCGCAATACATTTTCCAACAATACTGCCAAGTTTTAAACCTCGATTAAATAACAATATGTTTGATCCGAAATGAGTGATGCGATATAAATCGCTCAAACTGTTTTGTCGTATTTTCCGGTAAGGCTTTTGTCAAGTGAAGGATTTATACGATTTGTCGAGGACACGTTAATCATTGTCGAAAAAAATGTGATAGTCCGGTCCAATGGATGGGAGATAAACATGGGATTTAGCTGAGAATTAACACCAAATTGTAAGTACTTTCTCACCTGGAGATTTAATAAAAAAATTATTCCTGGAGGCTAACCTAGTGTCGACCACCGTATCCTCGGTCAGTTCCAGATCCTCCAATTCTGTTTTCTTCACTGCAAGGGCCAGTCTGCGATCTTCCATCCAGTTTTTTACAGTAGTCATTGCTTCCGTTAGCTTGTCATTCAGACCTGAATGTACTAGCGCGTGCCTGTGTTGATTATATTTCCACGTTCTCCTTTCCTTGTCTTGTCTGTCCTTTTCAGGTCTTCCAAGAAGTATTCTAGCACATCCATTAGGTATTTGGGACCTGGGAGGATTTCCCCAGTGCTTCAATTATATCTATCTATCTGGCTGAGTGGAACGTTTTATGTCCAGTGTTGCAAGGAGCACAACTGGTCTTGAGTCAACCTTCTTCTGTCGACCGTATTTGCTGATAGCTCCTATGGTGGAGAAACCCTTCCTGAGGCCTTGCTGCCTGCCTGCCAGATGAGGAGGAATTGGGATCCCGTACCTAGAAGTACCAGCTTCGCCTTGTTCCACTGCTTGCGGTGGGGTCAATCCTTAAGTCAGGCGCTGTACATGATTCGCATCATCTTAGGGCATAATTCCGTCACAATCTTCACTGCTTCTACCAGTATGCCATCTGGCCTAAGGGCCTTTCCGCTCTTCAGACTTCCTAAAGCGTTCTTAAGCTTCGCTTTGAAACAGTAGAATCCACGTCTGTTTTATCGCTTGCTTCTCAATGGGTCGACAGAGAATAGCCCGTCCATTTGACCAGTCGGTTGTCTCTCTCTGGACTAGCCTCTCACTTGCTGCTCACCTGCTTGTGTGTATCTCCTTCGTTCGAAATGGTCATTCAAGGACTTTGGCCATCAGTTTTGATACAGTGGGTATTATGGAGAGACTCCGTCATACATACAAGTTTAAGTATCTTTAAAAAAAGTTAATTGAATACAAAAATTGTTTTTTGTACCATATACAGTCATTCCAGGAATAACTTCTTCTCTTTGTTGTGTTTTTCAAGTTCATCCAAGTAATTACGTCATTCTTTATTGAGGTAATGAGTTGTTTCTCTAAATATAACTTTTATCTGTCGCTTCGGACGCTGAATCTTAAATGGTGATTTGAGACTGGACACTAATTCCCTCACCTTGGCAAGACCGTGAAAGGATCCTTCTCAAATTGAGATACCGCTGGGAGGAAAATGAGTTAAAAGCCTTGCTTGAGCCTATTGGATCGGAAAGCCGTGAACGGCAAACGTCGCTTCAGATCGGCAGCCGCACTCTGTTTTATGAGAGATGATTTTACACCAGCAGGTGCCCTGTCCTGAGCATCTTGAAGGAGTTTTTTGTGCCTTTTTTTCACTTTCCTATACTTGCTCCACTGATTTCGAGTCGGGGCGGGCAAAGCCTTTCAGGAATCGCTGTTTTCGGAGGGCTCCCGCCGTCACACGTCGCAGGCCATCACACGCCAGGACGAGCCGTGAGCGTATAATTAATTCGTGTTTTCCTTCCTCGAGTTCAGGCCTCTGCTCAGCCTGGCGTGACCGAATGTTCTCTGCCAAACCCTTTCATATTAGAACTGTCAACCTCCGCGGCCCTTTTTTCGACCACTAATTATGAATAATTCAAATAGATAGCGAGAATTTTTTCCACTCTCCTCGGGTTTTTGACTTTTTGTCGTGCGTGTGTGTGCTTCTTTTAAGCGGGCCTAAAGGGTGGCAACTTAAAACCGTTGCCACTGCAATTAGACGGGCAGTCACTTGGGTGGCAGATGTCACACGGCTTCTGGAGCCCGAAAATAAATCTTTCAGGAGTTTTCATTTTCCCTACCGCAACGGCAGGGACGAGTATAAAAGTAAATCAACCTTTCGTGCCTCGTCAATTTCATTTCCTCCGTTTGAACTGACGGAAAGTGGATTTTATAAGAAGTGAAACGGCGCATCGAACACGAGAGCTGATTTAGCGAACATCAAATTGTTGAGAATTAAAGAACTGCAGCTGCCGAATACGTTTATGTGGGGCGTCATCAGATTCAGTCGAGTCCCTAAAAAATTGGCTCGCACGATCTTTGTTATTTGAGTAGAATGTGCTTTCTTTCGTCCATTCTTTATCCACAACGCTACAAACTGAGTTTTTAGTGGTAACGCGAAATTGCCACAAATCCTTCGTAAATTTACAAGCTTCAAAATACCACCCGATCACCTCCCTCGGTGACTGGTTCACGTCAATAATTCATGATTCTTCCTTGAATGATTCGTTCTGGTCGTTCGCTATTCAAAATTTGAGCTCCAATTGCTCCTTACACCTCCTCCGAACGCACCAATCATCTCCTTGAATGGATTCACGCCAGTTTCAAAAGCCTCATTTGAGATCTCCTTTCAACTGCCAATCAGTTCCAACAGACTGCATGAAAAAGCAATCACACAGCTCGCTTGACTTGGCTCGTGTAATTCACTTCTATTATTCTTCTTGTTCGGAGGTTTCTGGCTTGATGGCAGTAGGAGGGGAGGGGGCTCATTTTTTTTTCTTGAAAGAAAACCTTTTCGGCTGAAGATCTCGTTCCTTTTTCGGTTCCATTAAAATTAACGAGATTGGCTCGTGGGGCGCCACTTGGGAGCGAATTACTTGGCGTCCTCGCCCTCCACCATCTTCGGTTTCCTTTGAAAAGTCTTCGGGAGGCTCTCTGAAAACCTCGACTAATGGGCAGGTTTCACGCTCCGGCGGCTTTTCACTATGGGATGACGGCAAAGTTAAGACGACTGGAGTAGGAGCGTTAGCGTTGACGAGCTGGGGGGAAGATGCAGGTGACGCAGGTTGAGATTTTTTCATCGTTATTTCCATTTTGAAAAAAAAAAAAAAAAGACTTCGCTAGGGTTTGACGTTGCAACACCTCAGAATTTAAGAGTACTGACGTTTCTAGGCAGAAGTGGAAGGATCATACTTCAGCTATTAACAAAATGTCCAGAAGTAACAAGTTAGCCGGAAATCCACTTCCCCACCAGGAAAAACCTTAGTGCTACTGTTTTCCCTTCTTTTGCCCATTGGTCGAAAATGCCCCAGAGAAGTGCTGAACATTACTTCATTTTGCTACAGCGATGGGTAAGACTTAGCCAGAAGTTGGGCAATCTACAGAGTTTGAAGGTTGGCGCTGCAGAGATACCCTCGCCCTTTAGGACTGTTGATCTTATAGAGACGGGTCGCGTGTGCTCCATAACTCTCCGTTCTAAATCATACACAAAAGGGCAGACGGATAAGATCTTAACGTAAATCAAGTAAGGAGGCTCCGCGCGAAGGGGGTGGCAGCACTACATAAATCCGTTGACTTCCCTTCAACCCTCTCACATTCCCGGGTCGGAAGAGTCGGAGGGATGAAGGGAGGAGAGGAAAAGGCGGTGGAAAGCACATACAACCGACATACACACCCTTCAGTGAAAAATGACCGATTCCACGTAGAAACCTTCCGTTCCCGCTACCGTACACCATAACCGAAGCGGACCTGCGGAATAAAAGCCATAAATAATTCAAAGGGAGCCACTCACCACCGGAAAAATGAAAGTGATAAATTCGCGAGGGGATGTCAGTGGAGAGTAAATCTATATTTTTGTACGGGAGTGCTGTCCCAGGCAGAAAAAGAAAATCGGCGGTTAGCGATCGAATGCCATACATCATGATAATTTGAATGGAAAATCGCGAGCACAGCGGCCATTTATCAACAAACCGCCAATGTTGACTTTCGCACGGAACAAAAATGTTCAATCAAACGGTATTTTGGACATGAGGGGGTGTATATAAGCAATGAATCCTACCCTACGTGTCTGTATTCACAAAAAGAGCACTCACATTGGCCGTTTTGGACGAAAATTTCGTTTGGTGCGACGTCGATTCAGCCGTGAAACAGAGAAATGTGGGGTTCAAGAGATTACGCAATTTGTCTCTGATCAGAAGATGACGGTATTGTACCATTTTTGCCAATTTTTGAGAAGCGGTTTTCTCAAAATACCAAAGCGCAAAAGTTAATAATTATTTAAGGAACGGGATTCGAGAGAGGGGTGGGGTTTAAGGTTTTCTATGTAAATAGAGTCGATTTCAAGTCTTTTCAACCCGATTTATTTTCATACAACATTAAGGAAATACCCCTGTACCTGGTTGTAGTCCACATTGGCCATTCACATAAATTTACCCTCCACCTATAATATCACCGTCCACGCCTTTGTAACCCGCAGATGTTTGTCATTGATTTTTACACTAATTCACCGTAAGAGTTCCAACATATTCCAGGACCTCCAGCTGTTTTGGCTCGTTAAGTACAAACTAAAGTCATAATATCCTTGCCGTGCGTGAAGACCATTAATTTGGTCGTACAGCAATATCAATCTACAGCAATAATCAACTCGTCAGTTCCGAGCAGGACGCTTAAATCAAATCGAGGCTGAGGATAATTTTTTGTTCTCTCTCCGCGGCAACCACCAATTATCACGACGGTTTTAATGAGTTCTCTGTGATTTGAGGCAGGCGGTTTTCTCCTTTTTTTAGTGTCCCGGCGCAAACTGCCATGTTTATTCATTATGTTGAGGGGAAAAAAGTGGATAGCCGGCCCCACACCGGACCCCGTAATTATCCGACGTATTAGGTCAAACTTTGTGGGCCTCCTGGAGGTCTGTAGGCCCGAAGGGAAATAACACCATCAATCCACGGCTCTGCTAATCTGAGAGGCTGAGGCAAGTTTAATCACCGGCTTGAAAACTAGAGAAATCAATCAAGGCGGTTTCCTCGGCGGCCGATCCGGAGCAAAAGCCCAATTACTATATGAAGCGATAAATCCGACTCGAGAGAGATCTTAATTGACAGAAGGCAAGAGTGACAAGTTGAAACTCGAACCTGCCTGCCAACTCATAAGAACTGCCTTCTTCGGGCCGATAATTCTTCCCCGATGAACTGCCTGTCAGCTCAACATGGTCGTGAAAGTGAAATCGTTTATTATACAAGTAAATAGCCTCGTTTGTTGTTTAAAACTAGGCCTGAGGGCTTGGTCGGCTATTTAGAGGCAGATGGTAGATTCTAGGCAAGCAGTATGATCCCTGTTCGTTCCCTTCAAGTCCCCAAAAAATGAAGTAGAAATAGTTTTAGATATGGAAAATCATGTTGCCGTTTTATATTGCGGTCAATAAGTAACGTAGTAGGACTACCAATAACAATTTTGAAAACATAATTGAAGCCAAGGGAAGAGCCATTATGCCTTTATGTTGGGTTGCCAAGGAGTACATTTGTCATATCTGAAGTGTACTTCTTTGGTCTCAAAGTCTCTATACTTCGAACATGAGCAACGCTACATTTAATATGAACTCCTACAATGATCATTAGTTATCTTTTTTGTACTAAACCATAGTTTGCACAACAGAATACACTCAAGACAGAAGGTTCACTCAAAGCTAAAAACATCCCAGTGGTTTGCAGCACTCTTGTGGTTGCCTACTGTTACTAATGCATATGTTGCCGCCACAATGTCTGTAGCCTACGGTATTGTTTAGTTGTCCTATGTACAGATTTTATGTAGACTGATCTTGTTTTATAGGCATTGTGCCTTTTTGTACTGTACATACTGTTGATGAGATTGCTAAAACAATGATTGCAGATTGATCCAAATTGCACACTCCTGGCATGCAATTCATGAATGTAATGCAGTCAACATGTCAGTATAGGCAACTCACATGCTATATCCGCAACAAATAAGAAGAAGAGAAAAGGATAATTCTTTGCTCAAACACAAAGGTACTGTCTCTGTTTAGAACAATATAATATAATGTGTCCACAATTGCATCTATTCAAGCCTAGGAGATAAAACAACACAATAAAATTCAGCTGTGGGAAGGGCACTGATATGTACTGATAAGAGTGATAAGGCAGAATCTATTCTGTGATTGGTTTCAGGAAATTGGTAAGCCGAACCACAGGGTCTCTTTGTACAATCTAACCTTGCAGGAAATCACCATTAAAGAAGAGCATCGATGGCCAATGTTTGCAAAACATCAAAGATGAAGGACCAATATTTTTGGTATTAGCCATTGATGGTGAGTGTTTGATGTCTTCAGGTTATTGTTTTGATGTTAAAATTGGTGTTGAAGGGATGAAAAATGGAGGAAAAGTTTTCAGAATAACATATTCAGAAAATTTCAGACTGTTAAGACTTAACAGTAATTATTACTTAGTAATAGTGATTCTCATCATTCAAAACCAAAAGACATCAACTAGAGCTCTCTAGGACCAATAGTGGTCCTAGTATGGTGGCGGAGTCTTGGTAAAGCCAAGTTGTTTGTGGGGAGTTGATGTTTGGGAATGCGCTTTGGCACAATACATCATGATGAATACGACAGATCTCAAATGGCTCAAGGATTCGCAATCTTGATAATAAGACAGCCCGGAACTCACTGATTTTTCTTTAAATGGGCACCATGTCGTTTGTCATCCTTCATATTGACTATGTAATTTTGGGAGCATTACATCAATTCCGTTTCGATTGAGAGCTCGTCCGTCGAACTGGAAAATAATCCTCCGGGATGATGGATTGGGAGGCTATGGCGAAGGAAAGGGGAGTGAAATGACGTTGTTAAGCAAATTGAAAGAGAAGGCGAAGCGGAGTATCTGTGTCATTATGTCGATCGGCAAAAGGGCAATTCACTTGGACGGCCCAGTCAAACCGGAGCTTCGCCCAGAAGTCAATTTAGAACCGGATAACGGAACCCAGCAGTCTCTGGGGTTGTAGTCGTTGCGACAGACCGGCAGACGTCAAGTAATAGCCGGTGAGCTCTGGAGGCCTTTTCCAGGAGGTTATTAAGTGATAAAAACTCCAATAAATCTTCTCCCAAAGGCCAAAGTCCTCCCGAACAGAGAGAAAGGAGTTACTCGCGAGAGGAAGTCCCTTTTGTAGCCTATCGCCGTGCAATAAATTATTTCCACCGTATCTTGCTCGAGAACCTGTCAAAATCGACAGCGATCGAGTATAAATAAATAAGAAAAGCACTTTGAAATAGTCGAGACGAAGTTTCGCGCTTAATAATTTCGTTGCCCGGATTCTTGAAATAACTCGACGGCAATAGGCCTAATTTATGAGAATCTGACTCGTTTGGAAATACTTGAAACAAGCAAAAACATAACTGAAAACCTCACCTTTTAGGTCGATGGAATATAAAACTGAGCATTCACGTCAAGTGGAACTAGTAGTTTTTTACTTCTCCGCTGAAGAAAGAAGTTGGAAGCTACTAAATGATAAAGATTATTAGAAAATCAACGGCGTCATAACCTCGAAAAGAAGAAAAAATGTATCGTTTTTCATGAATACGGAGAATAGATAAATTTGCTCATCGGAAGACGATATAGGTAGTCCAGTTCTAAAGCAATCATTTGGTGTCAAATCGTTGAGTGCTGCTGCTGCCTAGGTGGACAGAATAATCTCAGTACATGCTGTAAAAGGACGAAAAGGTCATCACTAGTCGACGATGCCCAAAATATATAGAATGCCCGAATATTCGCCCAAAAGTCTTGCTACACATCTCGGCGACATGCAGCTCACAGCTGCTAAGATCTTGAGGATCTTTCCTAATCTCACATACTCCAAGGCATCTCCATGGAGGTACCAGGCACGCCAGGTCCATTAATTTTGGGGTTACCAATAAGCATCGACCTGGTTTTGTATAAGCGATTTACACCAATCAGCCAATCTCAACAGGAGCTCGTCTTGATTTTGACTGCTTCAGCGAACCTCTCTGGGTCATAGGCTCTGTGAAGTTGGAGGTCGTCCGCGTACGACATGTGCCCCGTCCCTTCACTGAAGGCCCAAGAGAGTAATTTGCGATATTTCCTAACAAGACATTTCGAGTTCGAGGATGATAGTGAAACACTCAATGAAAATGCTAGGATTACAAAGGTTTCTGTAAAATAATGGGAATCTAGGAGATGAATAGAGGAGACGAATATTGAAGATAATAGCATTGACCTGAAGATGTTGTCAACATGTCTGAGACTTTCGCCGAAGGATGAACTAAAAAATTAAATTTAAATGTCTCTGTTGGCTCATATCTAATTTTATCCATTGCGAAGTTTTGAAAATTGTAACCTTACATGTTGCATGTGTGGGCAACACTGATATCTCGGATGTTGTCCACAGATGAGGCAGCCAGCACTGTCCTCAGTGTTATCTCCTGCTTTATGGGAGAAGATCCCCTTTTTTGCCATTATGTCCCACCTTTTTCCCAATCCCTCCGAATATCAGTTTTTGGTGGAAAATCCCCCAATTCCGTTTTTCAATATAACCAAAAAACCCTTATATTATATGCAACCACAGTGGTTGGCCTGAATTGAAGTCTCTACAGTACAATGATCGCTCAAGATAACGAAACAATCTTTGTGTCCAGCATGGAAGAACTTGATTAGTCCCCCAACCTATCATCGACAAACGATAACATAACTTGCTGGAGACTGCATTGGCTTTACCGCTGATCAAGCAAATAATTTATGTGATAATGAATACGTAAGTTTGGACACCCTTCCTTCAATTATACAAGCGTTACTTTCAGAAAGATTAAATGGATCTATAAAAATTATTCTTCTACTTCATAATCCTCCATCTGAATCATACCTAGTTCACTTCTTTTCACTTTATACTCACTCATTTTATCAAACTTTGATCATTAGTTCACTCTGAAAATCACCTCGTGCGTAATTTTTTTTTTTTTTTTTTTTTACAAAAATGTGAGAGTTAGAAGCATTATGTTTACAGTTGCCACTTTTTTCCACTATAAATACCAAGTTTTTTCACTACTAGGATGATTCATTCTGCTTGAAATACGTACTGATGTCACGTCCTGGTATTTTGGCTGCATTCTAATATTAGCAAGTATTGCAAAGGCCATTCATATCGACTGGAGCACTCTCAGTTTTACAGCTGAGTGCACAACTGTTTCAGTTATTCGTTTTTCTCAAACATCGTTTGTCAATCTGAGAAAGAAATATTATTCCCTGTAGGATCGTCGATGTATACGGACCATCTGTTGCCGTTGCGCGGGCTTTTTCAAGGTTGTACGGTTGAACGACGACATAAGAGGAACCCAATATAAAGAAGGTTTACCACCACCTTGTGTTGCCAAAACACCCTCAATCGAAATTCAGGCTGTTAAGAATATGTCATCCTCTAATGCTTGTAAAAAAAATATTGAAATTAAGATTCTGAGACATTCCTCTAAATTGGATTTACATTAGTTACTCAACTTCATAATTTTTTACCGAGTGAAAATACCTTTGAGTTTACATCGAGATTCAATTTTGAACCAAAAAAGTTTCTTTCGTTTTTCAAGCCACTAGCTCAGTAAAAATCCTGAAAGTGTTTGTTTGTTCGATCAAGAATCGAGATTTTAGAGGAATTTACGGAATGAAAAGTTCATTGAGCCTAAAATACTCCTTTTGGATAAGCAGGCAATATAATTCATCTCTATAAACTATTTGCTTTGCAAGTCCAAATAATTTTTGTTGTATTCTTTAAATTTGACTCTTTTGGGTTGGGTCTCCCACGATTTTTCATGCCTAGTAATTACCCTTCCTATTTTCACCAAACAATATACATCTCGAACAATATCTCAATTATTTAATATGTTAAAATAAGCGTGGTAAAAATTAAAACCAACGCTTTTTTTTTTTTTTTTAACCCTTTCAAAATGCATCTCTCTTTCAAGAATATTTCTGAGGTTGTGAATACTCATTGTAGATGAATGCCCTCAGAAATGTTAAACAAATGTCGAAATCGACTTCCAGAGTCCAACTAGACCAGTGAACCAAAAACTTTTATGACAGAAGAGAGAAAAATAACTGGGATTGTAGCCACCCATAATGAACCTCAAGACTGCGTCAGAGATAAACACTACAGATTAAACTGTTTGAAGTCGTGTTAAGCGTCGATTTACAGTAATCGACGTTATCAATTTTTCCTTTGAACAAGAAGGCACCAAAGAATATCAAGCTGAGCACAGCAGATGCTGCTTTAGGGAATGATTGGGGGAAAATTGAAATCACTCAAATAATGTTTTCTAAAAACATTAATCCATTTATTAAGCGAAACAAATGTTATAACTCAAAAAAAGAAAAGAAATGAATTCGAAGGAGAAGAATGGTTTCTCCATTATTTACAAGACGACAAAGACTAATTTTTTGAAAATTTTAAAACGTCGGTTTAGAAATTGGACGAATCGACAGCAAACACACATTTCAGTCACTCTAGGGGGTAGTCACTTTTGCACTTGTATCACAGGGAGCGGGGGACTGGGGGGTGGATCATGGGTGGACGGCGGCTCCTATCCGTTGGCCGTAGAGGTAGGGCGAGTAATAGGGGGCGAGTGTGGGGTTGAAGGCGCTGAACGGGGATTGTAAGGCGGCAGGTAGACTTCCAGGTTTGCCGTAAGGGTGGTATCTTGCTGCTGAGAGAGGACTTAGAGGAGGGTTGGGGTAACGGAGAGGGTTCAGAAGCGAAGAGTCCGCCGTGTGACTTCTCAAGTGACTTAGAAGTTCGTCCGACGTCGTGAACCGTTTGCCGCAATACGACTCTCCCGCGATCCAGTTGCAGACGTAGGGTCGTCCGACGTAGGAGAGGGGGTGTGGCATGAGAGAGGCGAGGTATTTTTGATGTTCGCACTGAGTGCATCCGCTAGGGCAGGCGCCACCCATGAGAGCGTGCTGCATCCCTACTTGACACCCGCCGCAGTAAGGGTCTTTACACACGGGAACTAAGGCTTCACCGCCGCCTGGCGTTTTGACTCGGGCGTAACTGACGTAGGGACCGGGGTACATCATGTGTCCTGATAGAGGAGGTCGGAACGCGGGATTGGCTTCCAAACCTGGTGGGCAGCAGCCCGGAGGCAATCCAAGGTGGCCGAGAGGTGTCTTGAACCCGAGCGGCAAGTCTTTGTGAGTGGTGCCTTGAAGAACTTCTAATCCAGAGCGAATAATCGGGCTCGCTCCGCTATCTGCCGGCTTCTCGGCGGGTTTTTCCGGAGCTGGCGATTTGTCGTCTTTTGGCGAAACGCTTTTCCGACTCGGCGTCCTTCGTTTCTCTTCGGGTTCCGACGACTTGTTACTCGCGGGCCGCGGAGTCTCCGACTTCTTCGTCAACACATTCACTTCGTAAGGCTTGAAGGCGAGTCCGTTCCGCGACGTAGAGAGGTCGCTGGGCTTCGGCGGCGTTACAGAGCCGCGCTCCGCCGTCTTCTTCGGCTTGTCGAGCGTCGCCAGAAGCGGCTTCGAACTCGGCGAGTCGGCGCCGATTTGTGAGCAAGTCTGCGCCAACAGGGCGAGCGGACTCTTTTTCGCGTCCAGCTGCAACAATAGAAAAAACAAGAAATTCAACAAAAATCCTCCAAGACTTCAAAAATACCCCAAAAAATGTAGAAATACCAAAACTTGACATCTAATTAAACATAAATAAGAATAATGTAAGCAAAAACTTGATAATGAAAAAAAAAATTGTTTGTTGATTTTTTTATAGTCGTTCAAAAAAATAAATTACAAAAAAAAATTAAATAAATCAAAAATATTTTGCGTCTATTATCGTCAATGTCTAATAACCCATTGGTTCACAGCCTATCAAAACCGGTTAAGCGATATTCTAAAAATAAATAAAGTTATGTAACGTTGGAAATCGATTCAGGTGTTCACAGAAAAATATTATGAGAAGAGAATAAAAATAATCGGAGCTGCTACAAGCCGACGGCGCGTTTTGTAACTGAACGAAAGTTGATGCAATCATCACGGCAGAAGGTTCAAATTATTCTTATTATTACTATTATTATTGTTTTGTTTTTTAAATGTATATTTCCTACTTTTTCGTCACAAATCGATAATAAATTTTTAAATCCCGAGAACTTTACGGAACTTGATTAATAAAATGACCGTCAATTAATTTGTTATTGTGCTAGACAAGGAATGGATTATTTTCTTCACGCGTTTCAACATTTCTTTCTTCATATATTACAATAAGAATTAAATTAGAAGGAAGTTTCTACAATTTTAGATTTTCCTCTAGTTACACTAAAAGTTAAAATGTATGTGGAAAAAAAAATAATAAAATGAATAATGACATTGGACGGTTACAAAGAAAAAAGGGACAAGGAAATGAAAATTTATAATAGTCAAATGATTGATAATATGTAATATTTGAGGATATTAGATTTAAAATTGAGTTAAATTGAATTATTTTGGAAACAATCGGATGAACGAAAGTTTAAAAATCAATAGCAACAATAGTAAAATTTATCTAGAAAAATTATAAAAATAAAATATGTGAAATTATAATAAAAATAAGGGTACATACCGTGGTAGGCAGAGGCGAAAGGTAGTCGGGTTGAAGGTATTGGTGTCCAGAGGGTGAAGTCATGATGTCGCTATTTTCCAGCACGACCATTTGCTTCACTCTTGTGTTATCCAATAGTGCACAATCACTTTTTTTTCAACTTCGGAGATTAAAACACTTGTACGAAATTTTTTTTGAAAAACTTTTTGGACTTAGAAAAAGCTGAAGCCCAATTGAGAGCGTAAAATGGTACAAGACCGTCGACGAGTGAACAACAGCGGGTCGGCACAGTGACTGAACACCGGAGTGGTGGCACGACGAGTGAAGGTTTGGTAGGGGAAGGTGCCCCACTCCGAGCCCTTTCCCCCGTCAGCCCTGACAGGCTCGTTACCCCCCATCACACCCTCACGGCCCATCGCTGAGGGAAAGGGGGTGAAAAGGGAGAAAACTGATGACAGCCCCCTACCACGCACGTCAGTTAATCACCCCCTCCCCTCGAACACCTCACCCCTCAACCAACCCTCATCCTACCCTGGAGACCACCTACTTGAACAGACAGATAAATGTGTTTCACATCTTAAATATACCTCGCCACACTCCGCGGGGCTTCCTTCTATCTCCCCATAAATCAAAATTATATTTATCTCCATTAAACAACCCACTGTGTTAAGTCACATAAACACTCGGAAAACATTATTTATTTGCCTGTAATTATTTCCTACACCGTCCCGAGTCGAAAAAACTCCACCTCTATTAATTACTTCAGGCACGAAATTACGTTTTAGGAGAGACGTAACTTTGAGTTACGTGAGGCTACAGTGGGAATAAGTTATGTTGAAAATAAACGAACCTCTGAAAAAGGTCAAGCAATAAGTTGGAGGAGCTTGCTACGATCCAACTGCATGAACGAGGCAATTTCTGTCTTCTAATGATAAAGAAACATTCAGGTTCAGGCGTATGATTTCTGAATCAGATATATAATATTTCATTTTTTCGAAAAGAAATGAACTGCACATCTAAACGCAATGGAAACTACTAAAACCCCTCAATTTCCTCCGAATTGATCGACAATTGTGGCATGATAAAGCATTTTCAGGTCATATTATATGTTTTTCATTTCAAATTGGAGGTTTTACACATCATTAAGGAGGTTTTTCGTAGGTTATATCTTGAATAAACAACCTATGATTGTTTTCAATGCAAAAAGTCAATCTCTCCGATTGTATCTCAAGATGTCAAGACCAAAGAAAGCATAATATGTCTAAAAATTTTCTAAAAATCTGAAATTTGGGTCAGGGACCAGATTTTGGCTTTAGATGGTTCTAAACTTATCTATGGTTCTTACTTATAGTATAGGTAAAACTTTTCAGCCCGATCAGACCAATTTGGGGCGGATAGGGGTCAAAATGTGTGTTTCGAAAAATGAATTTTCGAGATTTTCGGCGTGAGGGGTATCATTTTCGATTAAATCTTGGACGTTGAACTCAATGAGGTGGGTCCCCGAAGGATTGGTGCACATCGGAAGAGGTTATGGATCAAAATTGGGTATCTATCTACCCATTTTGAATGTGGGTTTTTGAAATTTCTGGCACCCAGGCGTGTGGGGTATGATTTTCCACTAAATTTTGGACGCTGAATCAATTCAAACGTGTCTCCATGCTGCTGTTTTGAGGGATAACCAACCCCGAGAGAATTTGCAGCGTTTTCATATAAAATTAGAGGTTTTACACATAAGTTTGGAGGTCTTACACATTAAATTGGAGGATGACAGAAATACATCAAGTTTTTAATTCTGGGAAAGCAATAACAACAAATTTGCGAGTGAAATTTGATATTCCACATGTAAGAATAGACAAATATTGACCTGACAGCTGCTGCTGCTGAGCGTGAATAACGTTAATGAATTTGCTCATTATTTTTCGTTCGTTTTGTTCATTCTTACTTGTTTAATCTTACGTTTCACTAGATAATTTGTTGTTATTGCTTTCCCAGAATTAAATAAAAGTATTTCTGTCATCCTTCAATTTAACGTATAAAATACGGCCACTAATTCGTCTTTGTTAAAGCGGCTACGACCACAGAATTAAGGCGACCGAAG
This sequence comes from Cyrtorhinus lividipennis, assembly GCA_019603395.1. Classification (NCBI taxonomy): domain Eukaryota; kingdom Metazoa; phylum Arthropoda; class Insecta; order Hemiptera; family Miridae; genus Cyrtorhinus; species Cyrtorhinus lividipennis. The sequence continues at coordinate 19,276,806 of CM034003.1, read as the reverse complement.
TAATGCAAAACTTAATGAGTCACCTCGAGGATATCAGGTTCGTAACTAGAGTTGGCCGATAAACACAGACCCGTGAGGGTCAAATTCTAGTGACGACACTAAAACGCGAGCTATGTGAAGCTTTGGACGGCTAAAAACACACCATTCAATGCGTTTCTAGACTTCACGCCAACAATAACGAAGGAAATTGATACTGAAGTGAAGTAGGCGAGAGGTAACTGACAACATGCACTTTTGATAGAAGATCATTTATTTTCTATGAAGAAATCGGAAGAACTTGATTGAAGTAGACAACCTAACCTCATTTGAAGCAGACAGAGAAAAGCTATGTATCTGAATGGCTACAACCTTCGAGAAATAAAATAAATAATAAGGGAGGAAGAAGAAAGAAGAAGAGAGAAATCTGAAACCTTGGATCATCGATTTCAAATTTGGAAGAAAAAGAGATAATGTCAGTGAATATTTCACGATAAACATTATAGTACAATGCAATTTTTAATTATTATTCTAAATGTTTTTACACATTATCATATATTTGAAATGTTATTACCTACGAGTATTCTAGTTCTGTTAATAATATTATAAATTCTTCAGAAAGAGCATTTATTGACAATATAATTTAATAACTTAACAAATTAATAATATTCTTGAATGTACTATTGTAACCTCGTTGTTATTATTACTTTTTTTTCGAAAATTCATTCAATAAACATTTTTAAAATGACCGAACTACTGTTGTAATGGGGTATGTTACTTACCAAAACGACGATAAATAAATTGATTGATTGAATTCGTCTTGGTACCCGAATATATTAACCCCTCTGCAGGTATAGAAAATGTGTGATTTCAAGAGGAAAAAAAATTGATTTGAACAAATTTTGACTAAAAATTAAAATTTTACAAGGTTTATGTAATGTTTATGGTAATTTGGACATGTTTAATGCACTCGGAAATAGTTAAATTTAAGAAGCATATTTTCATCGTCAGAATGAGGTTTTAATGGTGGAACAACAGATCAAATTTGCTTTCGAAAAAGGTTCAATTAAATCTGGATGTAGTTTAAATTATTCGAAAAAGGTTTAATTCTAGGCGGATCAAGTATGATTTTATCAAGGTTCAATTTTTCGAATATTTTTCGTGTAATCGGCGAAGATTCAATTTGAGTCGTGAACGTTTCAAAATAATCTGAAGTCTTTTTTAATTGAGGACGAAGGTTTAATTGAAACCATTTAAAGTTGTTCGTAAAATGTCTATTTTGGACTAAAAAATATTTAATCTGCCCCGAAAGTGGTTTATTATTATTATGAAGAGGCTCAACCTGTTATTTTGGAGGCCATGTTTTTTGGGGGTGTATGTTAGATTTGAGTTTGAAATTATTCACTCGCATTTCGAAAACGACTGGATGGGCTATGAAAAATTCAATAAATGTGTATCATTCCCACAAGTGAAGTCATATACCTAATAGAAATAGAGAGACTAGTCATCAATAATTTATTATGTTTGTGTATTGGGCTTTGGTTTAGAGGGTGATTTGTGGACGTGGATAGTTTTAGGGGGGAGCTTTCTAACCAAAAGTGCTCTTAGTTTTCCAAAAATGTTGTTGCCACAATTTTATTGAGAGTGGTAACGGTAGCATTTTGGTATTCAGTCGGGTTGTGCTTCTGGCTACGACTACCGTTTTTGAAACAGTCGGACAAGCGGCGCAGTTCGTTTCATGTTGGACGCGTTGACAGGGCAATGATGTCCAGTGCCGGTTTCCTGACAAACACCGGGAAATTTATTGTTTTCTACCAAACCTGCCAAAAGGCGGTCCCTCGAGCGCAATTTCCTTTCGAAAACTCACAGAAAGGGGCCGAAGGTACAAAACAGTGTTGAATCACCGCGCCAAAATCGCATATGTTCAGGTGTCAGGGAAGCGCCTGTTCTTTTTGGGCTGTCGGTCTCTTTTCCGAGCTCGGGAAAAAGGGGCTGAAATATGGCGGAGCATTTGTCACTCCTTTGTCGGCTCCTTCCATAGCCTTCAATACCATTGCTTGGATCTCGGTGCTGTCTCGCCAGTGAAAACGTCCCAAGCCGAACTTGACGTGTATATTATTTAGTGCGTTGTGTCCTGTGTCCCTTTGAAGTGGAATCCTCTCATTTCTCACTTGTTCCCGCACCCCTTTCCACCGCACCCCTTTGTGGCCCCCACCCCTCTCTCTGGAAACATCCGATGCCGAATTTATTGTGGGTTATCGCCTCGCTCGACGCAACTCTTTTCCGGTGTCTTAAAAAACCCTTCAAACGAAAAATTTACCATTCAAAAAGACCTCCACTTTGAGTTGAGCTCATTTACATTTTATTTCACTCGAGATTGTTACCGCCTATTGTAAAAACATTCCGGTTTTGTCGACCCACTTCTCGATTGTAGCGAGGTGTCGCCGGACGTGCGTGAGAAAATGGTCTTCCGATCTACTTCCTCGGCGGATGTCCGTGAAATGAACCAGTTTTTCATGAAAAGGAGCCACTCCAACCCTTCAGAGCTGTTTTTATTAACTATATTCGTTTCTTTCGAGGGCACAAACCGCTGAGCTTATTTTGACCGTTTCCATATCTACATACGGTGCCCACAACATACAAAAGTATATTTGGTCTCATGACGAATTTTCGGAGACATAAATACACGTGAGTGGCCACTATCCTTGACGTAGTTCCCCTAAACTATGTTCAGAATGTCACAAATTCATTATTCTTTTTTAAATTTTTTAAAATTATAACATGTTCAATGAGTGGACTAGGTAAAATTTTTGTATTCTATTTTGCGTTTATTGACGAACCAGCAGCATGGAGACGCATTTTAATCGATCCCTCTTCAAAAATTTAGTGGAAAATGATACCCCACACGCAAAGATTGCCGGAAACCTCGAAAACTCGTTTTGGTCGGTTATTATTATTTTTTTTTTCTGGACGTTTCAAGGTGTCTAGATCAAAAAAGGTCAATGTCCGTCCGCCGTACGCCGTACGTCGTCCATTGTCCGCGCCGTTTTCGGTAGTAGAAAATTTTCTAAAAATCTGAAATTTGGGTCAGGGGTCTGTTCCCGGCCTAGAACGGTCCTCAAAACTTTTCAGCTCGATCGGACCAAATTTGGGCGGGGCAGGGGTCAAAATGTGTTTTTCGAAAAATGGATTTTTCGAGATTTTGGGCAATCTAGGCGAGTAGGGTATCATTTTCCACTAAAATTTGGACGCTCCACGGTTTGATCTAGACACCGTGAATTTTATAATTTGTTATGCATCTAGAATGAATGGCGTGTGGGGTATCATTTTCCACTAAATGTTGGACCCTGAATCGATTGGGATGGGTTCGGGACCCGCCACACCCACTGTTTTCTATTTACACATTTTGACAGCGGGCAGCGTATGGCAAACGGACATCTGCTTATTTTGATCTAGACACTTTGGAACGTCCAGACAAAAATTTTTGGACCGAATCAGAGAAAATGACTTTTTGCATGAAAACAGGTTGATTGAAACCTCCCAATTGATGTGTTAAATCTCCATTTCGAAATGGAAAACCTTCAATTTGACGTGAAAATGCTATATTATGCCACAATCCTCGATCAATTAGAGGAAATTGGGGAGTTTTAGGAATTTCCATTGCTTTCAAATGAGCAGTTTTTTTTTTCTTTTCGAAAACGCCGCAAATTTTTCCACAATGGATGTTCATTCCTTGGGGCAGGAGTAGGTATGGGTAAAACAGTGAATGCGAAGTAACCAGGACTCAATCAAATCGATTCAGCGTTCCAAATTTAGTGAAAAAATAATGATCCTTACGCGTCTAGGTAAAAAAAAAACCTCGATACACTTATATTTAAATAGGCAGGTACCCAATTTGATGAATAACCACCTCCGGAGGGCGCATATCGGTCAGGGATCCATCTCAATGGATTCGCCGTCCAAAAACACATTTACTCCTAATTTGGTTCGATCTTGCTGAACAGTTTCAAGTATCAAGTAGACTCGGAATGGATTCTGACCACAATTTAGATTTTTAGAAAATTTCCAACTAGAAAAAACTGCTTAGACAATGGAAAATCTGGTCATAATGTCTGAATACTGTCTAATTTCGGGGCCAATCAAAGAGTTGACCCCCCCCCCCTCCTCCTTACCTTGGGCATGATTCTTCAGGTTAATTTTTCGAGGAAAAACCAACCCAAAACCTCACAAATTACACATTATTGAACAAAACTAGCGATGTTAGGAACAAATTTCTCGTTCAATTTGCGGACGACTGTCTAGTGGTCCTTTTATCGAGATCTCGATTTCCATATATTATCGACCGCACTAATTCCGTCACATTTCCGCTCTGCCAGTTCACTTTCCTCACGCGTCAGCTCCCAAACCGGGCGAGGCAATCAATTCGAACTGATACCCCGACGATATCTCATCAACAAAATCTTTTCCCCTCTTAACAACTGAATACATTATTCGCCACTTAGCGATTCGCATGGAGAAAAAAAATTGAAGGGGGGGACCCATTATCATTAGCCCGAAGATTACAAAGTTACGCAAAAACTCGGTATGATTATGATAATTTCAAAACGGGAACCCCGTTTTCTCCGAGGTCGTTATCACTTCATCTGGCAAACAAGTCACGTTTCAGCCTCTCGACTTTTCGGGTGGAACACAAGATCAGATAAAGGGAATTAACCTATGAAACGCGATCCGCGGGTGATAAACTTCCCCTGAGACCCACATATAAATAAACATTCCGACATATACAGGTGTTCGAAACACGTTTCTCAGAGGTAAATTGAATTAGATTGTATTTGCCGCGCGAAAGGGTTTCAAAAAATATAAATGACGACTTTGACCCGTTTTATTTGCGAGTGGGGTGTCATTTTCCACTAAATTTTGGACGCTGAATCCAATAAAATGGGTCCCAGAACAATTGGCACCCACTGGAAGAAGTAATGGGTCAAATTGGGTATTTATTACCCATGTGGGTGACTTCAGCCGAATAGACAAACAAAACACATCGTCATATCCTGTTGTTTATAACCAGCTGTTAAACTTAGAGCTTTTTATTCGTACCATTCAATTCAATTTAATACAATTATTATAGCCTTCTAAATTACCTACATTTTCTCAATATTATATTAGTAAATTAGTGTCGTAGTGCCCCATAGATACACCCATCTTGAATATGTGTTTTCGGGATTTCTGCTACCTAGGCGAGTAGGGTGTCATTTTCCACTAAATTTTGGACGCTGAATTCAATGATGTGTGTCCCAGAACGATTGGCACCCACCGGAAAAAGTTATGGGTCAAAATGGGTATGTATCCACCAATTTTTTATGTGTCAGGATTCCTGGTACCTGGGCGTTTAGAAAACTGGTGAAAATAAAATGAGGGCATTCAAGAAAGAAAGAAAAAAAACCTTCTGGAGCCTCTAATCATGACAAGGAACACACGAAAGGCAAATTACAGGCAAGACAGACCGTGATGACCAAGTTTGTACGTGTCCAGAGAAGATCCTCCATTAACATAATGGTAGAGCTGTTAACTGGACTCGACTTGATGTCTTATCATGGTAATTTAGTGGCACCTAGGGCAACAGTGAGGCTATCATCATCCGGGAGGTAGCTCTGAGCCAGGACGAAAAGGGGAAAAACACTATTTTGTTCAAAACAACAACAAAAAACCCATTTCAAACCGCCATAAAATTATTGATTCAAGGGCGGAAACCTTTAATTAAATTATCATGTTCGAGGTCCATCATTCGGTGGAGGTTCATCAATATTCCACTCGAACTCCGGAGAAGGGACTTCGAGAATATGCATGGACTTCACCGTGCGGTCTCGCGATTGTCAAATGGAAAATTAATCGAACATTTAGAAGTTTATATTGATTCTCAACTAATATAATCGTATGTTCTTCGGAATCGAGTTTACAGAAATAGGAATTCATTCATGTTTATAATTATCAATTCAAATGGCTGTCTCAGTCTGCCTCAGTTGACATTACCCAGGGACCAGCTTACTGCAGGTTGCCATTACGAGTTTGTTGTCCTCAAGGTTTGGCTCAGCTGGGCAATTGTTGTAGCTTCCTTACTCTGAACCCAATTTTGCCTCGTTGGGGTTCTACAGGGGTCTCATCTGGGCCCACTATTGTAACATTTATTCTGCAGTGCAGTTTGCGATGCCATCTACAGAACGTTTTCCCTTATTTTGTCGACGACCTGAACATGATCCTTGAGATCAAGACATCAAGTGACTGCTTGACGCTCCAGGCCTCTTTCAATGGTCCCTCAGACTGTTGTGGTGAGAGAGGGTTATATCTAGTCAAAAAAAAAAAAAAAACCTTACACAGCTGAAATCAATGAGACGGGTCCCGGAATGATTGACACCCACTGGAGGAGGTCATGAGTCAAAATGGGTATCGATGGGTATCCACCTATTTCGACAGTGGAATTTCGATATTTCGATTGGAATGAGTCTCTATGCTCCTGGTCCGAGGAATAACCAACCTCTGTGAAAGAATTTGCAGCGTTTTTCCTAGGGTACCCATGCGGTGGCAACACAATCACCAAGATTTATTTATTTTCCAACGACAAGAGTCGAGGTTATACAAAATACGAGTATAATTGAAATCCAGATATACATTTCCAAATGTTGGTGAATTTTGAAGAAATTTAGGTTTCCGCTGTGGTCAAAGACGTATCTCGTTTAAACGCCGGTAACTTCGGACGTCTTTGGGTTCAAATTCGTTTCAAATGTTTGGTGAAAGTGGGCGTAAGAAGGATACTTAAGACAGGATGTTCTGTCCAATAATTTTCTATAATAAAGCTAATTTAAAGACCATAACAATACGCTTTCCGAGGAAGTATGTTGAAATTTAATTAAATCACAAAATGAAACTATCTCAGGAATATTCAGGATCCTGGCGTCAAATACAGCGCCAGCACAGATGAGAGTGCCGGAAAACTGGCAGAAGTCAGGAAGACAACGACGAAGGGGTTGAACTCTCGTGGATCAGGACTGCCCTTTAACGATTAGCATCTGTCACTGCGGCTTGAGGGTTAATGGCTTTTTCGTCTCCCTTTCTCCCTTGTCCGCGCCCTGTTTGCTCGCCCCGTCAACCCTCCCGGCCACCCTTCCGCCGCCGAAGTCGCCCTTCGCCGCACTTTCAGCGCCCTTTTCGTCAACCCCCGTAGTTCCTCTGTGGCCCCGCCGTTCTCGGGGTTTTCGCCCCGCATTATACGGTTAATAATCCTCCGGCGTGTCAGTTCGTGACAGGGTGTCACTAGACTCTGACACTTGACTTGTCCCGAGGGGTGGGGGGAAACTAATCATGGGAAGCCCAAACCTTCTCTTCCTTTCAAATCAACAAACCTGAAAACATTTCACAGCTTCTTCTTTACAAATCACGCGTATGCTAATTCATTTCGAAACCCCAATTTGCATTCAACACTGAGACGGCATCACCTGGTCTGTGACAATGAGAAAAAGGACTCCATTCCGATTCAAAATACGACGCATTGCTGCACTAATAATGTTAATTATTTATGCGGAAACTCTGAAGCCTATTTCATTTCCTCCTTCATGAAAATTCATCTACTCTACAAATTATACATTTCAAATCAACAAAGGGACCTTTTTAACCGACAAGTTATGGGGTTTTTGGATTCATGAAGGCAACATCTAACTCAGTTTGTCATCCAGCAGTTGAATCATGACATGTTTAACGGCGTAGTAACAGTTGAACTGTCGTCAAAACATGAATTCCTTCATTGATTTCCATAAACTGTGAGACCCATAGCATGTTCGAGAAAGGGATACTGATACAGGCAGGAGCGTAGTATGGCTCTGGAATCGAGGGTACCCCCCTTCCTCATATCCTAAGCCTCCTACTGAATTAAACTACTTCACTTCACTTTCACTTCAAGCAAGACAGAAGTTTAGGCAGGTCTTAACAAACTATTTGCAAAAGGGAATCGCTCAGTGTTATTATACTAGTCATTACAAACATTAGTTGGAAACCAAAAATTCCCACACAAATAGCCAGTATCCAGGACTTGCCAACAGGGTGACAACTGTTGTTAAGATCTTATAACACCCAACCATGGTTAACTGGCAACCTATTTTACCCAAGGAACAATTCATGCAACAGCTATCCATTTATTATGGGGAAAGCAGAAAACAACATGAGAACGTTCCAGCATTACCTTTGATTTTGGACTTCAGTTCTAATCAATTCTTCCTCATTGAAAATGGAGAGAGTGAAATGATGGTTGAGGATTCCCATCCCTCCTGCAGTGACTGCCTGGTGGGAAACTGGGAGAAACTACCTACACACTGACCTGTTCATTGTGAATACACAAACACTCACACTATTGACAGTAGTCATTGCAAAGCAAGTTGCAGTTTCCCAAACAGAGATATGAGATAAGAGTCCCTTCAAATCCCTGATACTAACACCTATCAATGTATTGATTCAGTTCAAACTGTCATCAATCATAGATTTGAAACTATTAGGGATAATTGGATAAATAGGATAAACTAGGGATGGTTTTTAATTGATTTAGATTTGTCGAATGTATACAAAGATCTGGTTTATTTAAAATTTGGCGTCAGTATACCTTCAAGATGAACCCACCAAAAAAGCATGAAGGGTATGAATAAGAACCATAAGGAAAACATTACCCGAAATCTCAATCGTTTTCTTTCAAATCCCGATGATTTAGTCCCCAGCCGATGGCCTCGAGCGTTGGTGCTCAGGATGATCGATGCTAGTTGCCCCGATGTACCTCCAAGTTCTCCCTTTGGATTCCTACACTTCCATACTTCACTCGAACTAACCTCCGATAACAAGCTTGACATTAACAATATCGCCATGGAGTGAAAATACTCCTGCCGTCGTTATTTATGATCTGATAGATTGTCGAAATGAAACACCACCCATCCCAAGATAGCCAATAGTGCGTGAACGTGATCGATGATATAGTGATAATCTTCCCCACTGACGTCCAAAAGTGATGAATCGAGCAATAAAGGAAACCCAGTGTTATGTTACAGAATGTTACAGTCGAGTGAGGTCGGAAAGAGGAGTAGCCCATTCTTACCAATTAAATATCGCATTAATCTCAGGATAAAGGGCTCCAAAAGTAACGGCCGATAAATAGTGTTTCAAGTCCCTCGAGGAAAAAATACACTTCCAATTAGAAGACTGTTTCGGCGTCTGTTCTCCTAGGATTGGAGAGCTGGAAGAGATTGGGCGAATGAAGCGGATAAATCAAATGGGGGGGGGGGGGGGGTCCATATCTCGTTAGATTTGCCGCTCCTGAAAAATCGAGCATCCGAAGAAAAGAAAAACAATGAGTTATTGCTCGTATTATCAAGAATCGGAAAGCTCCCGAGGGACAAGTGCAAAAAGGAAGATGGTCAGACTCTAATCTCAAGGGAGGGGGGGGGGGGGGCAATCGTAAATCACGTCAAAGATGGTACGCCATACGTGATGTAAACAGATGCCTCCTACTTCAGGACCCTCATCAGTTCGGTGATTCCACAATAGGTCATAATCATTCATGATAACACCTCCTTTGGTTGATCATCCCTTGAATGTAATCATGTTCGAGGTCAACCAGTCCGATTGGCCTCAAAACTTGTTTCATAATTTATAGATTTAAAAAATAAATAGATTATCATCTCCGCCGTTTTTGATAGTAGGACAATTTCTGAAAATATGAAATTTTGGTCAGGACCTTTTTTCCGGCTCCAGTTGGTCCTCAAAAACTTATCAGACCGATTGGCCCAGATACAGGGAGGGTATGGGTGAATATGTGTTTTTTGAAACTCGATTTTCGGGACACACTTTTCTCTTTTACGTAATTAAACGCGTGGATTCATGAAACAATTGATTGATCCATGAATATTCGTCCGCAATTGACTTTCCATGAAAGCCATTAAAATCATCAAAACAACCCCGCTCTGACCCTATTTAATCCTAATTCATTTATCAGTCCGATCGCCCTGAACGCTATTTGTTTGAGCAAGAAATGCGGTTATAATAGTGCGTTATTATTTGCTCAAGAACACAAATTAAACACAATTCGAAAGACGACATTATGAACACACGTATTATTTGCCAAATCACTTTCAGCGTTGTTCGCTCATCATTTTGTATTGCTCAACCAATTTTGTAGGACACAACCGGAGAAATTTATGCGCACAGGGTACATTTACGAGGTATTTCAATATTCGCCCGTTTAGGTGCATGAATATTTACGAGGCTACTTTCGTTGTTCGCAAGAACAGTTCGATGAAATCGAGAGCAGTTTGTCATTATTCCGAGAACGGCTTTACTTGTCAACCGGTTATTACAGACGTGCTATCTATGCCTTCAAAGAATGTCCTCAGGTTACAATACACGCGTTACTCACGCTGATAATGCAACGATAACGCATTGTATAGCGTCGAGGTTACTCAATTAACCCCGTAATCCATTATTCATGCCGTTGAAAAGGTGCTGGTGATAAGTGGAGATTAAAAATAAATCACCGAGCGTATAACGCGTTGTATCCACCGTGAACGAGCTTATCCTGAAGGCACTGGCGGTGTTATAATTTAGGTACAGTTCTGGCGTAAAGGTGAAGGGTAGAAATCGGTTCGGCGTGAAGGTCGGAACGTGTTCGGTGGATGTTTCACATCGTAGCTAACCACGCACTTGCCAAATATTGCTCCTTTCAGCCTTCGGCGTCATCTATGAGAGATTGCTTTGAGTAAACATTGTCTTCACCAATCCTACAATCATTTGGGAACCTATAACATCGTTCAGACAAGCAACAGCAGCAGTGGTTTCTCTTACAATATCGTCCACACGAATGGAATCTCTCTGGTGCTCTTTCGGTTCATGGAGATTCCTCCTCGTCGAAAGTCTCTTCAAGACACTTCAGCCCGATCGGACCTCATTTGGGAAGGGTATGAGTAAAAACGAAACACACTTTTAGGGACTTTCGGGAACTAGATATGTGGGGTATCATTTCCCACTACATTTTGGACGCTGAATCTATTGAGATGAGTCCCGGACCGATTGGTTCCCCCTTTAGGTGGATATGGTTCAAAATGGGTACCTACCTACCTGTTCCGAAAGTGGGTTTTCAAGATTTTTGAGTATCTAGGCGTGTTGGGTATCACTTTCCTCTGAATCAAAAGCTGGTTCCATTGAGACGGGTGGTTGAGGGGTCACAATGGGTACGTACCTATCTATTGGAATGAGTTCGGGACACTTCAAACTAGCTTTTTTCCCCTACTTTCTTGTTCTAATACTATTGTGGAATAATTCATGTGCTTGTTAGGACATTTTGGAAAATTCAGGAAATTCATACACTTATTTTATAACCTCCGTGGGTCCCTTGAAATAAATAGTTTAATTACCATATACAAGGCACTTATCCAGAGCGTCATTGGGTTCGGGATTATAGCATGGGGAGGAGCAGCTCCAACAACTTTGAAACCACTGAGTCCGATAAACCATGGATGAAATAATGTAACTGAAACATTCCTCTCTATCTTACTTATGTTGATCGTGTGAATTATCTTTGTAAATATAATTTTAAGAATTAAGATTAGTAAGATAAAAACTATTTACGCAAGTGCCGCAAGCCGCACAGAGCTTGCTCTATGGTTTGGGGTGTATTCCAATGCATGGGAAGTTTTTGGTCATGTGATGTGATCTGCGATGGAATAAATCTAATTCATTTATCCATTCACTGTTTACTTTTCAGTGCATTTAACTTAGGTTCCTTTTAAATGAAAAGATAATAAAAAAAGTTGTATGGTAGTAATATGTATGGAGCAGAATATATAGATAGATAGACGCTGAGCTGAATTAGCATTACACATAGCCTTCGTTCGTCAAAATTAGCGAGGGGCCACACGATGTCACACATTGCTAACCGAATTGTGCCTGGTGAGAGAACATCTATCAAACGAAGCTTCCATTTGCTTCCAGTCAGATTTGACCGATCTACATTCATTCTACTACTTGCGTGCATTTCTTTTCCTTTCCTACCGGCTCCAAGTCAGAAAGTACAACATCATACATCTTTTGTATCTGTCTCATTCACTTCGTAAGAGATAAAGAACTTTTCGTTTGTTTTCCTCGACTCCGACGGACGACATTAGAGCTGGTAACAGAAGTCATTTGCGAGGAGTCGATCTGTCTTCGTTCCCAGGATTGAGAGAGGGGAAGGCCCATGCGTGCGAGATAGGGTGTTTTAGACTTCACGCGACTTGGTAATATGTCAACGAGGGTTAAGATCGAAATCTTGGTGCCCTCGCAGCCGGTATATACGTTTTCTTTAGCAAAAGACACTGAATAAATAAGATTAAAAGCCCCGTAGGTCTCTTTTCTTTATGTAAATTTTCAAACGACGCCATTCCCTTGTAGTGGTGCAAGTACCTAGGAAGGCAACAAATAGCATGACTTTTATCGGGACGCCCCGATCGTCTATTCGTTCGCAGTTATCGCAGCAGGGGTTCGACCGACGTATAACAGAATTTCACTCAACCATCCACCCAAATACATTTCCCCACCTAAAAGATCACTCTATTTCGACGACGGGCCCCGTGGCGCCTTGAAGACGTACGGAAATCCATCGATGCAGTCAGGTAGGCACTAAATATTACCAACCAAACATACTATCTATCCACCAAAAGTTACTTATCGATTTTAGAATGCTCCAGGAACAGAGACTTCGAATACGTTTTTAACTTTGGGGGAAACCGGGAACATAATTCAGAAAGGACATAATTCAGCGAAGAACCTCAGTATCAATCGTCCACAGTTATCGTTGAGTCTGAACGCGGCTTGTAACCCTCAGACCATTTCAGTTTCTCTCCGTTGGTGCAGTCCATCAGTCAACGCGAGAAAAGGGAGCGTTTCACTTCTCAACGGCTATAGTTAGCTCCTGAGAGATGATTATTCATCAGGGCAGACAAAACGGTCGGCTGTCACTCGGGCTCATCCTGCCGCGTCATTCTCGCACCCGTTGACAGGACACCTCGCTTTTTCTCGCCCCAGATGGATCGCCTTACACGTTCAAGTTAGTCATTACACAATGCGACGCGTCATTTCTTATGCGGATGAGATACAGCTGGCGTTCCGTTGCTCAGAGTGGCGAGGGGCTTATTTTGGACTCACGCGGTTGTCATAGGGGTGGTGGAACTTTGTTGTTGCCTCTCGACGTGGTGAAGCTGCAGAAATCTGAAAACAGCTCCGTATGATGTTGATGAGCGGACATGTGGAGAAGGAAGAGGAAGCAGCACGAGTTCTTGCAGCAGTCTTCAACTCTATGATTGCTTTCCCTGCTCTGTATGCCTGCGAAACATGGGCTTCTGACAGACTGCTGTGCTTGAGCGAATTCAGGAGAGAGCCTTCAAGACATGCTGGGCCTTGGTGGTATACGAGGCTGACAGGGATTGGGACCTGGGACTGCCCAAGATATTTTTTGACCGCCTTGTGTAACTTTCTCTTTGCTTGGCTGACCGCATAAACAACTGGGAATACAGATGAAGAGCTTTTTTGAGCAAGCAGCTGCGGTGAACTAGAAGGACCTTGAGTGGTCCTTGGTGACATTGAAGCAGCTTGCTTGTGAGGATATGTAGGGAGGTGGATGCGCAGTTGGCTGGTTGGACGGTGCAGGTATAATTATTGCCTCCTTTCAGGGCTGCCTTAGGTCTTACATTGCCTGGACAGGCTGGTACAAGTCTTCAATCATTTGGGATATTTTCGGTTGCCCCGTGTACTGCCATGTTTTCTAGAGGGCTGCCCATAAGCATCAAAAAGTTATTGTTTCTTCAATCAGTACAGCAGTGCGTCAAACGTTACTAACAAGTCACTGTCAGTTGCTGCTGCTAGATCCACGGGTAGTAGTTCCACGAGTAGTTTGCTAAAATAATATCGCTAAATAACCGCCCAATTTAAAAAAAAAAATCTTAATTGGAACAGACTTATAGCTGATTATCAATCAGTGCGGCTATTATTAACTAAATATTATATGTGAAGTCCTTAGTATGCAACGATTTCAAAGTGGAAAATTACAGAATGTTTTGCAATTTGATTTTGTCAGCGACTAGCTCGCTCGAGGTCAAACCGAGTCTCGAAATCGCCTTTCTAATGAGCACTCGGTGATGAATGCGAGCTATTCTTTATTGGCCAGTAAATCACAGCTCATCGATGTTTGAGTAACCAAGATCCGTTGAAACGCTTCGACATTTGCATGACGCTGCAGATATGTAATTCATCTCAAGTCGCAGTTAAACTTCATGATGATTGACGGACTGGTATTGAATAATGACTCTCGTTAATTATTTCCGAGTGCGCCATTAAACGATTTTAATATTGAAGAGACATGGGAAAAACAGCAAAGCGAACGAGGGCTTTGTCAAGACTGTCAATATTTTCTCTCAAGTCATTGCGATCTGACTTGACTCCATTTATTTTTGTCTGGAGTAACTCCATTACATTACGTATATATGCTCCATATCCGTTTCACAAACCTCCTCATGGAGAGGGCCGGTGAGATAAAGAGAACCCAAACCTGGAGAAGAGCCATTACCGTGGACGCGTACATTAGTCAGAGCTATCCCACCTTGAGGATTTATGCTCCAAGACTCCACAGCAGGGGGCTCTGCCCCTCGTAATTGAGATTAAATCATCCGAGTCTCCAAGGACCCTATATTTTATCACAAGAGGGCCTTTCCTGCCGCCTAAATGTATTTTTGATGCACGGGATACGATATTTGTGATGGCAGGCCTGCTGACTGTTCACTTTCAACAACATATACGATAATGATTAAACTTCAACATAAAAATATACGTGACCAAAAATGATTCCAAATAAATATGTATAATAAATGTGTGGAGAAGCGTGAAATTCAATTCAAATTCATTTTTTATCAATCGAGCTTGCATTCATGTAGAAGAATGTATTACTCAGTGGATTTGAGGGCACTATACAGAAAGGTTGAGAATAAAATAAAATACCAGAGGCAAATTTACTCAGCATGTATCACGCATTACTCCCTGTATTTCATTCTAGTACCAGGATAAAGAGCAAGCTTCTGATGGTTCTGGTAGTCAATCCTCACCAAACCTCTACTCAACGTATGGATTTCCTCGGAGAAAGTAATTTTTCATAGAAGTTGCTGCATCAATGACTAAAAATTACCCCATGAAACACCGCGTTAGGCGCAAGTTACTCGCAATCTGCGCCTGACGTTTTACATTTTAGGAATTTGGCGCATGAAGAAGATTTTTGAAGTAATTTAGCCTTCTTCATGGTCACATTGCGTAAGTTTGAATGAGACAAATGGGTCAATGTTACTCGGAAACATGTCACTCAGTGACTGGTTTTCCATAATGTATCGATGCTCCAATATTCGGCAATAATCCTGACGGATCATTTATATTAATTCACAAAGGAATACAATAAATTAAAATAGAACATGGTCTGAACAAGCTAGGTGAATACAATTTGAACTCTAAACAAACGATAATTTTACATATTGAAAGGTGAAAGCGGCGTCAATGATGACTATCGCTTATCTATGGAGATGGTTCTGACCTTCTGAAAAATATAGCACATTAATGTCACTCAATCGTAACAGTTTATGTAGTCATTAGTGAGGCCGTGGGAAAGAACGACAAAAAAGGTTGTCCCCTCATTCATTAAAACAGCCGAGAGACAGAACAAACAATAACATCTAGACAGAGAATAAAATGAAACGAGGGGAAAAAGGGAATTAAATTTTAATTCCGGTCAACAAGGAAAAACCCAAAAACGGGAGTGTTATTTCAGTTGATCAATAGGTTTTAATGAGCGAGTCCAAGAGACAGATAAAAAGGGTAGATAAACTTTCGGAGAGCAGAAATGACAACACGGCCAGGTTTCCGCCAAAGGGGGTCAGCACAGGTGTTAAATTCAAATGTGGGAACCCGGACAATGAGTTGAGCAACCCTCGACTTGAACGTAATGAGAGGGTCGGCAAGAGGTGGGGGGAATAAATAAATTAGCATAAATTACAACGAAAGGGAAAATACTGCCGATCAGCGTCGAAAAAGCCGAAAAAACATCGGTAATCGGAGGTAACAAAAAGGCTAAAGGAAAAAAAAACACCTACTGACACAACACGAATAACTCCACTCACTTCCATACTACACAATAACAAGATTCAGTTTATCGCTTCACCTTTTGACAGGGAATTTATTGTAGCCGGCATTTTATTGTATTGCAAGAGACAACAAAGGGGGCATAAACGTCCGGAGCCGGGAATGGTAAATTATGCGGTAGCATATTTAGCCGCTCCTTTTGAATTGGGGGAGACCCTTTTCGATTCGAATGGCCCGCTCTCGAGAGGGAGAAATAAGTGTTTGTCATTCGGAAAGAGATAAATTCGACAGAAGGCGGAAAATGTTTGGGTGAGGGAAGACGACAACACATTTTCCTTTGGGGCAGGGTTATGACTTCAAAGAAAATGGAAAACAACCAGTTGAGAAAGCTACTGGCATTGAAAATTCCTCGCCAGAAAATTTGGGTATTTTGTTTTCCTTTTTGAAAACTAACCTGCCACAATTTCTCACTTGACAAGATTCCTAGCTTTGGTTTTTGTTTCGACAGCAGTTTTTTTGGCGGAGTTGTGATCGAAAATACCAAATATAACGTGGCAAAATGACAAAATTATTTCCAATATCACATATTGATGTGAATATTCTTTTATTTTTAGGACAGCATGGCTTAAATGAAATGTTCAGTATTTCAAAATAATGTAGTGGATTATTGGGCAACATTCAAAATTTTCCCTCCACAACAAGATAATCCTTTACAAGCAAGTCCTAGACTTCATGGAGTACAGTTGAGGGCTCCACCACTCAAACCAATCGAGACACGACGCAGAGATTCCAAAATACGGTACTCAGGTGCGTCACGAACGCTTGGTTGTACGTCAGAAACGACCGGCTGGCTACACCATGACCTACAAGCCGAGATAGGAAACGTAACCATCAGGCATCAAGCAACTAACTATCTCCAAAGGCTACAGGATCATGTCAACGAAGGGGCTGTTTGTCTTCTTGACACCAATTTCTTCATAATGAGTGTTTATTTTTCTATCAGGAACAGTTAAGGCCATAATTCTGTCCCTCATTTCCGCAACCCCTGAGATTACAACGTACAGGAAATATACCTAAAATGAAATAACAAAACTGCTGCGAATTCTTCCAAAGGGGTTAGGTTATTCCTCGGACCAGAAGCTTGGAGACTCATTCTAATCGATTCAGCGTCCAAAATATAGTGGAAAATGTTACGCCACACGCCTAAATCGCCGAAAATCTCATGAATCCATTGACCCATCCCACCCCCAAATTTGGTCAAATCGGGATGAGAAGTTTTGAGGTCATCAGGACCAACTAAAGCCGGAAACGGGCCCCTGACCCAAATTTCCGATTTTTAGAAAATTTTCTTCTTTCTAAAAACCCTTTTTTTCTCACGCAGGTGCCTCATTGATTTGATATCATGTACCGTTAGGTCAGGTTTTCTCCCGAATTCTCCCTGCCATTGGAAATGGGATAAGATAGAGGAGATTTCAGGTAATGTGGACTGGTTTTACCAACAACACACTCTGAGCAAGTTCAGGCAGCATGTTCTGCTTTAAATAATTAATATGAATACATTAATTATGAAAATGTATATCTGTATGGTCCCTGACGAGTTTTTTGTCTGGTTTGGTTCTTTAGGAATTCATCTGATATCCAGCAGAAAGAGTGCGGAAAATATCATAGACTAAACACGCTCAGAGCAGTCATTATGAAACCTTACGTGCCTCCCGCCATCCCACTGCGCTTGATCCTCGCTCCTGAGGGAATCCAAGTAGGACATAACGCGGCAAACACAATCGTAATAGAAAACGTTGATTCCATCCAACCTGCCAGGGAAACAGCTCAGAACTATTCTGCCGACACGACACATTCCACTTGTGGATTTCGTCGCAGCGCGAGGAACGTGGAAGTGACAATACAACGAACTTATCTTCTCGAAAGGATCCTGTTGTTCAAAATGCGTCGAAGTTTATTCGAAGACTGGCCCGGAAAAGGGAGCGGAACAGTATGCGGTGAAGTATCTCGCTGCAGGAGCTCCTCTGATAAAGGAAACTGTGATGCTGTTTGATCTGACAAGAATACTTTGTGACCAATCGCTTTAGGATTCAATTTGTATTCAATACGGGAAAGAAGAGAACTGAATAGGGAAAGATTTCTCGAGACGTCCAACAGTGTGATGGAGAGTTTTCTGTAAAAGGAGGGCTTCTGTTGGGGAAAAGCGGCGTTAGATCAAAAGGGGGAGTCTTTTCTCATAAAAACCTGCTGAGGACTTTTATACACAAATCCGGAACCCCTGTCTGGAGGGCTCTAAAAGCGGCTAATTCCGCTTCTTCAAAACACCCGCTGGATCCTCTACCCGTTGTAAATCAGTATTGTCGGCGAGGTTGTCGGAGGGCTCCTTCTTTTCAGCTCCCTGACGGCATGACAGGGTGTGTAAACACGAGAAGAATCGGTTCAGAAAAGGTGTGTTCCGGTCCGCTACCTTCGTACAAGCTCGAGAAATTTATCCATTTCCCGCTTTGGAGTTCGTTCAGTTTGGGAACTGAATGGATGGTTTTTCAGTTAGTTGCCCTATCAATGACGCTTGCTCAAAGTGACCGCCCTTATCTCTGCTGGTCACAACATAGTGTCCATACATGCGATCGTGGCTAACGAACAACTTAAAGCAGCTGAAGCCGGAATAACATTTTTGAAACTCCGACGAGGGCATATGCCTTTTGGACCTCTGGAAACCTGGAAATTCCAGGATCCGGATCTCATCAGGACACCAGAAAACCTGCCTTTTCGCCTTCCGGCAATTGAAATGGGACCGAATCTAAATATTGGACAGAAACTTTGAGAGAGCTCAGAACATTGAGTACGTAAAACAGTAGCCACTCAGCTATCGATTCGGTCATCAATCCTCTGAACTCAGTTCTGGGTACATTAAATCTAGTAACCTCTGCATGGAGAAATTTTACGACAGACTATGCAAATACCACTATTTGGAAGCGATCAAAAATTTTCTCAACGAATGCATAAAGAATGTGCTTTACAGGAAAAATGCAATTTGACTCTCTATCCGTCGTGATGTTTGGGGAGTATTAGGATTCTAGATCTAATAGTCCGTCCATTGTCGTAAGGGAGGGTTTCGTATGACAGGTGACACTGTAATGGACAAGGCAACTGGGAAAGGGGAATGAAAATGAGAGGCAAAGAGCATAGAAGGTGGTTAAAAGAGCGGAGAACCAGATGGGGAAAAAACTGGTTTTCATTTCCATGCTTGTCAGAAGCAGGGTGAATTAATCAGACCGGCATGAAGCCCCTGCAGGTAATTATGGGTCTGTCGGCTCAGGGTGATGTCGGCTTAATCACATGTCCTTCTCTCTTTTAACATGCTGATGTGATATCCGCATGTCCTGGTGGGGCCTCTGAGACTATACCACGACAGGCAACTAGCTGGGGGGATTGAGAGGGGTTTTCACACTTTTAACCTGTTTCAAATTCTCTGTACAGAACGTTGATTTCAGCAATTTAGGTTACCGTCAGCCTTTCGCAGAGGTTTTGAAGGTATTCATTTAATAACATGAATTTTAGGAACATTCCAGGCACATAGTCCACCTTACATGGATACCGGCATCGCAAGGTCAACGACCTGTGGAAGGCTAAGGGACTGGTCTCCAACATTCGAGAACCTCCCCGTTCGTCCCCGAACGTTCTCGACCGGGCATCAGGTATAAAAACAGACCCACGAGCACCGCCGAGTTCAGTTCAATTCGGAGTCCGGATATAGACGCTTCAAGTTATAAATCGTGCCGTGCCGCGTTATAAATAGTGCGACAACCGCATTACAATCGTGTATTGTGATTCTGTCATTGTGTAAGTGCGCGAATGTGAACAGTGTATGTACTCACGTGAACAATTGTTAATAAATTATTTACTAAGAACATAAATCGTTACAATTGGTGTCAGAAGTGGGATTACAAATTAGTGTTATAGTGTTGGACAATAGTTAGTGTTAAAGTGTTACAGTGTTTTACAGTAGTTATAAAGTGTTATAGTGACTTTAGTGTGTTACTGCGCGTTTGAATTCTTAAAAACGAACAAAATGAAGTTGACCGATTTGAAAGTTACGAAACCAATATTAACGATTGTTCTTTTTTCCCACCACAAAAGAAGAAGACGTTTAATTGGATGCGGGAGTATGAAAATTCCACCTCATTATAAATATAACCACTCATTATAATGACGAGGACAGAGTCAACGTGCTTGAGCAGACCTTAAGCGGGTGGTACCCAATGAGGGTATACCCTGATGACGAATTCAACGGCAGAATGACGTAAAATAGTGCCAGGGATTCAGCTTTCGTCAATGTGGTCACCTGCTACATCTGAAAAAAGCCAGGTGATTCCCCTTTGATGCAAGTAAACTGCCGTTGCCCCCCCCCCCCCCTCCACACAATAGCCACGTACTGAGTAGCCGCTCTTGGAAATAATTGAGTCTCAAAAAGAACAAATTCGAGATTTTTCACCAGCAATAGTCTTGCCTTCTTGTAGGGTCAGCAGGCTCACATTTTTACCCTACAACACTTGGAACGGTTACGCCACAGAAAATACAAATTTTTAAGAAATACTCACATAATTTGAATTTTATCACAGTTGAAGTACTCCAAAAGGAAAGAGTTGATATCCCACGTGGTACGGTATTTATGGACTTTCCCCACTTTTTCTCCTCCATAGCTTTATTTTTTACGGTAAATATGACAAGAATCCAGAAGTATGAATTTAAAATAATCCACTGTCCGGTTCTGTACCTTCCCTTGCGAGACTTACTATCCTACTCTACCCTTCGTTATGAACATTCTGTGGCAGGTCACAGATGGAAACATCGGGGTCTGACAGACCCCGATTCATCCTATCACCTATCCTATTCACCCCTATCATCGATTTCAGCTTAGGGAAATCTTTGAATGAGAACAATTTAAAAAATTTAGAAAAATATTAATAAACGTAAAGAAACATCAATTCGTATCATCATCAGCCTGATCTCACGGCAGGCACCAAACCTACATCTGCAACACCATCCCTGAAGTATGGGAATAGTCATAAACTCATAACCATCATACTTCATCCACAACATCAGCCTCACAGATAACCGTCGTACTCATCGTAATTTCTCTTCGGAGTCATGGTAATTGACCATAAAAAAATAATGCGATACATTACGTAAACTCATCAACGTGAGAATTTGAATGAAATGTTCCCTCAACACGAGATTGCCGTGTTAATGGACGCTATTAGTCTCGATGATGCTTCAACCGTTCCACTTTTTACAGAGCGCAATTCAACAAATTGCTTCTCCACCCGGACAACATCCCAAGTTTTAATTTCTAATTGGGCGGGAATAAATGACTTCAGTAGGTTGATTGCACGAATTATTATAATAATTCCTAATTAATTCTAAACGAGCGTCTAGGGGGCTGTTAGGGGAATCGCGCTCGTTTTTAGTGATAATCTACCCAATTGGTGGGAACTGGGCATCACCCTCAGGAAATCCCGATCTAATCACCGATGGTTACGTCGTCAGTTAACATAAATTCGGTATCACGTTCAGGCACGATATTACGGTTAGGGACTTCATGAGCTTCTGATTCAATTAAACGCGTTTCCCGTCGAGCCCTGTCTATTTCATCCCACCCTTGAAACAACGGTACACACGTGGGAGCTCATCAACCCAATAATAACAGGAAAGGGATGTTAGAATACTAGAATCCAACATCGACCATAATTTTCACATTTTTGGTAAGGTAACAAATGAGTGCCAGTTTTCCACCGTTTCTCGTAACTATAGTGGGGTCATTTTATGTTTGCCACACAATTACGGGGAATACGGCTGAAACTACAGCACGGTTGCGGAAAAAATCGTGGCAAAACAGCACAACTGCACAACTCGTAGCCAAAAACCTTCTTCTTGAATGATAAAATTGTCCTTCGAGAGTGTATTTATTTTATTTACAAGCGGTGAATCTTGCCTAACAATTCAGCCCTAGCTTACCGTTGGACAGTATTCAAAATGTAAATATGTTAATAAGTTAATTTTGATTTCTTATAAACAGATAGATTGATTAATTGAATGCATTTTTGAAATAACACGAGGCCATTATGCTGTGTAAACCTATATCAAGCTGCGTCCCATATACTTTTTGGTTTGTTCATTTGCAATGGTCAACAACTTCAAGCAACTGGGCTGATTCTTCGTTGACGTGACCTTCTAGCCGCTTGTTTTGGGCTATGGCCAGCTCCATGATGGATGGAATAAACAGATCCTCATGTTCACGGACATTTCTTCATTACCGCCATGCACCCACACAGCATCTCAGCACATTATTTTGAAAATGCAGAATGATGTCCCAATTTCTCTGAGTGGTGCAGCCAACAACTGCACTCCATACGACCAAACTGGTTAGAGGAATACATATTGCAGAACTTGAGCACCGGCTTTGGTTGTTTTGACGTGCTCTTTCCGCCACCATTTAGTGTCCATGGTTCTCTCATTGTTCCGTTGACGGTGGACTGAGAGATAGTCCAGCTTATGGTTGGTGAAGTCGATATGAACCCCAAACCCAAATACATTCTCGTAAGAACGATTTTATATAAGATATCTTTCTATTTCAAGTGACACCACAACTGCGTGCCCCATTCGGGCGATTCAAGCATTGAATCATGAAGTGAAGACGATTCATTGAGACCAGGCAATACCAACGGAGTGTCAAGATAAAAATAAAAGGCCTATTTGTACGGCTCATCTCGAAAATAGCTGGGTTGAGATACATCCGAACCGAACACATTATTTTGAACGGCTATTAAGAAAGAGCAAGCTTGTTGAAAGTCACAGTAGCACACCCCCTTCGAATCCTCCCCCCGAAAACTCATTTATTGATGATGACAGGCCGAAGAGGCCAACGTGAAATAAAAGGAACTCGGTATATAAACAGATACCTTAGTAAAAACCGTCTTTAATCACGATTAAGACGCGGGCTGAAGGAGATAAATCATGACGAAGGGTCGGGTTGTGTGTCGGGTCGCTGAGATAGTGAAGCTGGCATGTGGGGTTTAGTCCATTAGCTACGACTTCTCCTGGATTAACAGAGACGTATGGCTTCCCGTCTGGATGACGTGTTCTGAGTATGCGCTCCTTGCTGTTTTCTCAGATCCCGCGCGCGTGGGTGCTTTTTCAATGTGGGAACCCTGTTTAGAAGTCCTGGTTGGTGCCTTTCGACGTCCGGACGGCACTTTAGGCACAAATCGAGGAAACCTGGAATCGACTTTGTACAGGTTCAGAGTTACGGTTGCTCGCGAGAAAATTAGGGAACTTACATAAGGCGAAGCAGGAGTTATGCACTCAAACTACAAAAACAGTTTCATGTTTTGAATATCTGTTTCGCGAGGGAATTCATACCTTTGAAACCACAAAACAATCATCCGATTGCAGTACCTGATTACTTATATAAAAGGGTGCATTCATTCTACTATCTTGCAGAAATGAAGTTGCATTGACTGTATTAACCCAATCTGATGCGGGTTCAAGAGAAGTCTTAAGAAAGCAGCAATGTACTTCGAGTCCTCCGAAATCCTATAATTGAATCCCAATGAATTAACATTGACTACCTACTGGATATTCCTTAAGCACGGTTTTGAAGGTTTACTTCTCAATGTGAGAATTATAAGTTTTTTGTCAATCAAATGTTTCCTTTGTGCACCTTGTGACATCGTTCAGTTTGATTGAATAATTTATTCAGTTTAAGCGAAACTACCACCGTCCGAAGCTGTGGTTGGGTTGTGGATTGCCTAGAGGGAGCAAATCATCCAATGACTTGGAATGGTGAACATCTTCCTGATTCTGAAGATATCGAGGCAACAACTTCTAATCCTCTAATGCTCGTATGTTTTATGTATTATGTTATCAAACTGTCCGAAATAGGTTTATAGAGAGTTTCAGGTCTGTTATAAATTTCTATTTCTCAGCCAAGCTCATAAGCCAGTTCTATACTGGTAGTTTCTGCCGAAATCTAAAAAAATCGGTGATGTTGAGGACACAATGTGAAGTTTGGAGACGAATAAAGACACACAAGGAGGAAAATCCAATTGAACTTGCTGGGTTAGCAAAGAATCAGTGTCACGGAGGACGTTGAAAGAATGCTGACTTTTGTATTCAACTTACCGAAAAAATGGGCTAAATGTCAGTTTGTAGGTGACATCAATAATGGTTCTTATTTCTTTATTGGAAGACAGGCATACATTTCCGAGAAATTCAAATAATTATAAAGTGAGACCTTGTGGACTTGGAATTTATGGAGAACAAGGAACGAAGTCGTAGTAAACCCAGGTCGTGCGCCAAAAAGGAGTCAAAGGACATGGACAATGATCTGCAACAGTTTCAAAACTCCCTTAGAAGTCGGAACGAGCACAAAAAAATGAAAACTAGAAAAAAACCAGCACGATTTTATTCTTGAACCGATTCGGTACAACGGACTATAACCTGATGAACCAACTGCTCGCAAGTACACAATACAGACAAATCCTTCGGTCGGTTGGTAAAGTCCCACAAACAACGATCCTTCATATCTTACCGTTCATATATTATCCTATGTAAATCAGAGGGCGCCCTGACAAAAGGCGCAAATCCTTGGATCCCGCCCCTATCTTCCACGGCTATCATCCGGATCGTGGAAAGTGAAAAGCAAACTTTCAGGAGCTTCTTTCTAGACGAAAATCCACCACTCTCCCACTGCCTATTATACGGTTGTTAAGGCTGAATGCTGTAAATCTTCTTCAAGTTCTTTTTACTCGGTTTTCCGGGATGTTTGGTTGGTGTTGTACCTGTTTGCCAACTCGGAACTCGAGAGAAGCGGCGCCTTTTATGTATATATTCTTTTTTTTCGAGCGAGGTTTTACGGTAGGGCACTTTTAGGGGATTTAGGAATCGTGGGGGGTTCAACTATGGGGGATTTAAGGAGGTTTTTTTTCGGACGGAGATGAAAGGGAATCACCGACAAAGAGATAGCTCCGGTGCTTGAGTCAACTGCTCTCCATAGATCAACCTCCTCCCTAGCGCTAATTGGTTCGTCACGTGTTTATCAAGGTTCTAATTGGAAAATGAGGGGGGGACTGAGGCAGATGCTACGAGAACTGAAAGTAACGAACCGTGTGCTCCAAACGAGCCGAAATTCCGAGCGGCATTGATAAGAACCTTCCCTTGCCCAGTACATTTATGTGAATTCGTTCGTTGGGAGACACTCACTGGAAAGAACGAATAGTAATTTTGTCCCATTGTATTTGAAAAAGGAAGCACTACTTCCATAATTTGTGCGTACGTAAAAAAATGTAATTTAAATTATCAGAATAAATTTACCGTTTCAGGCGATCTAGTTGAAAAATTAGTTTTTCAATTTTTAACTTTTAGTTAGTAGTTTAGTAAAGTATTTTAGTTGATAATTAGTAGGTCACAAATGGAATGAGGTGAAATGTGTCAGGTTTTTTTTTGGTAATTCTAGGTGTCTAGATCAAAATAAGAAAATGTCCGTCCGCCGTCCACGCCGATTTTGAGAGTAGAAAATTTTCTAAAAATCTGAAATTTTAGTCAGGGAACCGTTTCCGGCTTTAGAAGGTCTTTGGAACTTTTCAGCCCGATCGGACAAAATTAGTGGGGAAAGGGGTGGCAGGGTCCCAAATGTTTTTTGTTAAAAAATGGATTATTGAGATTTTTGGCAATCTAGGCGTGTGGGGTATCATTTTCCACTAAATTTTGGACGATAAATTGATTCGTATAAATCCATGTTTGATTGGAGCCAACCGGACGTGAGTATGGGCCAAAATGAGTACCTGCATTCCTATTAAGTGAGTCCTAGATACTCCACTGTTTTCTCCATCCTCCAGCCCTGAGGAATAATTGGCCATTGTGAATGAATTTGCAGCGTTTTGTTGAGTGTCGATGTGCCCATGAGATAGACAATTGTTTCTAAATGGATTTTGGGTAATAAAATGTCTGCTGGTACCTCACAATTAACGGACATGACATGAATTTTGGATGATAATCTTCTCACATCGATGAAAAACATTCGTTGTTATGTTAAACTTACTAACTCAACATAGAAAACTTGAAAATAGAAGAATTTCCAAGGACACAAGTTCCCAAGATAAGTGAAAGAGCCCAGACTAATTGCAGCACTTTAAGTTTCTCGAGAAAAACTACGGGCGTTTAGAAATTGAAAACGTCACAGAGACATGCAACATCTTCATGAAATCCTAATATTTCTCGCTTTCGCCACACGACTATACAACCGGAAAGTCCGTTTCATCTGAGAAAGGGATTTTCCCAGTGAAATCGAAAGGGCCGTTCACTGTTGTCAAGCCCGCTTGACAGCTCAGAGTATGAATCAAAATATTGCAAACCTTATTCAGGTGTCACAACAAATTATAAAATACGGCCGAGAAGTTATTCCGTTCTTAGTCCCAGCCTTTTGTGCTCATTGCCTAGCAGGCTGTAAATCCCGATTGTCAGAGGTAGTCGAATGGCACAAACAGGTATAAACGGCGGTACTTCGAACGGAGTGAAATTCCACTTTCGTACACGTACGGACTGAATAACTTACTATCAATAATTTCAACTCGCGAAATTTATGATTCAATGAATCTCTTTCAGTGCCGTCTCCGAGGGGAATTACACGGCTTTCAAACCCACTTGTGATGTATAGGTTAGGAATTATTCACGGCCGTACTAAACGCGACTGGCGGTTGATGAATCCTCTCGGAAATCACCTCTTTGGCTACGCAGGTCGTTTTTACGTGGTGCAGTCCACAAATTGATGCCACGGATGTGCTATTCATCATCATAAATGTTGAAGGGCGTTGAAAAGGAAATGCGTAAGATTCCTGTTTTAAGTTGATGCCAAAAAATGAATATGTATACGATTGAATAGACCACGTGAAAGTGGCCAACTGGTGAGAGCGTCCAGTCCTCCATCACAAGAGGGGAGATGAGAAAACGAATTAACTGAACTGATTATAAAGTATTAAACTGCATTTAACTCGTGATGTGATTTCGGCGGAAGTGGAGCTGATAATGTGCTGGTTGAATCACAATGAATGAACTTAGTCGAAGCGCCAAAAGTGAACTACGCTTTCAAATTTCAAATCAATATCGTTGATGGGCCAAAGGTGGAGGACGGGAAGTATCGGAGGGAGGTTGTCACCTTCTCTTTAGCCATTACCCCTTAACCCCACTGCCTTCCAAATTAACTGTAAGAGACATGACTGATGACTGGCGTATGACTGATGATCACCCCCGCCACTTGCCCCGCCTTCCTTCTATACCCTTAGCTTCATCAGTAAGCCGCACTCATCAATCCACGTCTCTCTTATAAATCATTTAGGTCCCTTCTCTCATCCATCAGGGAGCCTTCCAGGTTTTCTCATGTTGGGGCCAATATGTCAATGACTGGGCACAAATGTTTTTTAGAACACTCCTTTTTTTCCTAGTCGGAGCCAGAGAGATAAATCGACTATATGAGTTGTCTTTTCTCCCCATTATTGATCACCTCGCGTTAAAAAGCTATTCTCAACTGTGGTGAGTTGTGTGCTTATGGTTTCTCATAAATCCACGCAAGGCGAATAATCGTTTGCGTAAACCGACGCCAGATGACGCTAGTTTCCGTACATAATGATGATTTTGTCCGTTTGGGGCAGTTGAGCGTGCTAACAGCATAACGAGCAATTTGGATTTTTTTTTTTAGCTACAGCATGCTGATGGTAATACCTGAAGTTGTGGTTTTTCGTGGAAATACCTTGTCCAATTTCCATTCCATCGTCAACATCAAACTCACACTCCAGGTATTACATAAAACATGACGGTTGTTTATAATTCTTGTGATTGAAGGAGGACAGGGAAGAATGTGAGTGAGGATATTGGAATATATTAATAGCAAATGCCCCCCCCCCCCTCCCCAATCAAAATTTTCAACCATAAATGCAAAAGCATTCAAGAAAATATCGCCTTGTCCCCTAGACGTGTGATCTAGCTTCAGGCGCCCGGGAGTTAAACCTGGTATTAATATTTATAACCGAACTCATAAAACGTCCCTAGCGACGCCTGAGCGATCATAAATGGGGTTTCGGATCTGATATATTTGGAACAGCCGTTTGAATTACGGTCTGTCCGTCAGGGCCCACGGTGTAAATCGCGTGGTGTTAATTTCCGTTGATTTCTTACCCCTCCGATGAAGAATAACTATCCCAGGAGTGAAAAAGCAATAAGGGGGAAGATTTACGAAGAGCTAAAAACTGTCGTATTCAGGTCATAAAACGCTTCGTGGGGGTATTAATAAGCTCTTAACATCGAGCCCGATCTTCTAATTGCCACCATCGGGCTAGTTCAACAATAAATTTTGAATTTTTCAATTAGGACGTTAGTTTTTATTTGAGGTCGCTGCTTGAGGCCGATCACAAATCAGCGTCTACTGTGCAATTAAGCTGTTCCTTTTTTCGTTTCCCTTTCTCGGTCTGACACTTCGGTCAATAAAAGGCGAACGATAAGATCTGAACCCGCCAACTTCCCACCTTCGAAGATCGATTCATCATGCTACGAAAGCGTGTTATTAGAGATAATGCATACATGGGGAGTGCCGTGGGAGAATGTAAATACTAGTTCCGGGGACCTCCATACAGGCTTCGCTATTATCCTAGTTGACTGTGTGGTGTCTTCGAATGAGAGTACGTGATAGGTATAGTTAAAATATTCAAGCACCTGGGAAACTTTAACGAAATCATCAAGCCTAACATGGCTTTTCCCGTTTTGGTTTATTATTTCTTGAATAAGCAGCCTATGTATTCATGAAAGAGGTCAACTTCTTCGGTTGGCGCCAAAATTTTACAATTTACGTGTCATGGTGTTTAGATCAAAATGAGCAAATGCCCGTCCGCAGTTTTTGGTAGTAGACAATTTTCTAAAAATATGAAATTTGGGTCATTTTGGCTCTAGCCCTTCAAACATTTCAACCCGATTGATAAAATTTTGGGAAGGGTGGGGTGAAAATGTGTTTTTTGTAACTCGAATTGGCGCACAAGGCATGTGGTGTTCGTCCCGGAACGATTGGCTCCCACCAGAAGAGGTTATTGGTCAAAATGGGTACATAATCACCCATTTCGAAAGTGGGTTAACAATATTTATGGGTACCTAAGCGTTTGGGGTATCATTTTCCAATAATGTTGGACGTAGAGTCAATTAAAATGAGTCTGAAACACTCTACACTCACTGCTATCCCCAAATTCTTGCTTTTTTTAAATATTGGTGTTTCCAAAAATAAATGAGTAGTTTGGGGACAAATGAACTTCGACGCCAATTTGGCCAAATCATGAAGAATATTTTCTGAAAATATGAAATTTAGGTCAGGGACCACTTTTGGGCTCCAGCAGGCCCTTCAAACATTTCAGCACAATCGATCAAAATTTGGGAAAGGTATGGGTCCACACACGGCATGTGAGGTAATTTTCCACTAAATTGTTAACGCGTCCCGGAATGATTGGCGCCCACCAGAAGAGGACGTGAGTCATAATGGGTACATAATCACCCATTTCTACAGTGGGTAAACGATATTTTTGGGGTACCTAGGCGTGTCGGGGTATCATTTTCCAGCAATGTTGGATGTAATGTCGATTCTGAAACACTCCACACTCACTGCTCTTCCCAAACTCTTGCTCAATGGAGTAACGAATCATTTTGGATTAATTTCTGCCTTTTTGGGGACAAAAGATCTTCGACGCCAATTCGGCCAAATCATGAAGTAGAACTTGGACAAGTTTTGCTTCATCTGGAGGACCTCCCAGGATTTCCATGAACCTCTTCCGCCCTGGCCAAGTGTCTTCCTAAAAAGCAGCGCATCGGAGCTCGTCCCGCCTCATCGGCGCCGGCACCCTCGACCGCGCCAATGCTCCCGTCCGCTGCCTAACGTGGTCAGACTCGCTAATGGCCGCTCTTAGGGTTTAATTGACTTGATTAATCCGTCCGTCTGGTCAGGAATGCTGGTTCATCGGCTGTTGAAATAGTTTGCCTTTGGAAGGCATCACTTGCCACTGATGTGGAATTCGAACTGTATCGAAAGTTGCCAATCACGAAAAGTCAGGTCTCACTTAGCAGCATTGCTCCCTCTTTTTGTGTGACTCCGATGCTCACCCTTGCGACAAAGGTCAGAATTAATTTGTGATCGAGATGTAGAGGCTTTGCTTGGCTGTAAGAAAATCGAGTTCTTTCCTCTTTTTTATTGCCTTCACTTTGTCAAGGAAGCAATGCAATTTGTAGAGCCTTTCATCATTATGAATTAACATGATGCCTGGATCTGGACACGGGCGAGATTATACATCGTCATCAAACTCAGCAGATCAATCCAGTGCTTCACAGCGGCAGTAAAAACGGAACAAAATTGATGACTACTAATTCTACGAAAACGAATTGTACTGAGGTTGGAAATATCTACTACCTATATTTTGTTCAGCTCAAAAAAATTTGGACGTGTAAGAAGGACGTATTATTGTGAGTATGAAATTTGGTTTAGCGGGCTGAGCTCCATAGTACCATGGACGGCCCAGGACTATGTAGGTCTAAAACATATAGCATGTAAGCGCTGATCGTCTGCCCATTCAAACAGGTTAATAGGCCAAAGTGACATCGGCTCGTCAGAAGGGCTAATGTAAATGCCTTGCGACCAGCCCTCAGCTTCTCGACAACATATCAAGCCTCTCTCAACTTTCCAAGACAAAGGGACGGATGTCATTCTTCTCTTTTTTGTTTCCGGTCACGGACAACGTCTGATTTAGGGGACTCCGCAGATTCCTCGGGGTTTTCTTCTTTGTGTGCGACCTTTAGCGAGGAGAAGTTCGCCGCCTTGACTCTGGCGACTGCTTCTGGTTTTCACTGAGGTATTTGAATTTATTTCGGAAAGGAAGCTACCTCGAATGCCTTCATTGTGGTTTGCGACTGGGCATCGTCGATGGACGGAACGGTTAGGTAGAATGAGTATTTGAGTCTCTGAATAGGATCATTCAAACAGTGATGAGCTACAGCTCCGTAGGAATTCGTTGATATCCACCTGCATCGATCCCGTTTAGGAACGAAACGTATGCTGTAGAGACAAGTTGTAAAACGCTTCGTTTTACATGTAGTTGACTCAGCTGCATGAAATATTAGCCAGGATGGATTTCCCGTTGGTTCCGATTATGATTGAAAGATGTTTATGTAACTATAATAAGTACCAAGGAATTGAATTGTCGATTCTAGGTTGGAACTATTCAATCGAGGGCATGAATTATCACGTTGTGGGGCGTGAATCTGGCAACCCATACATATCATAACTAAATCGCGGAGGTTTTGAGATGGGGAGGTCTCGAACGAAGAAGATATTTTTTTCACGATGAAATATATAAGAAAATAAAGAACCGATGAAAGATGAGGGAAGGAAATTAATGGCCGAGACCCCGGGAGTGGAACACAATTGGCGGTGTATAAAGGTGGCCTGGTGATGTATGAGGGTTATGATTCAGGGGGCCGTGATCCTAGGATATTGTTCCTCCACAACGAAGAAGATTTACCGCTCTCACTTCAGCCTCTACTGGGGCGTAGGGCCACTGCAAATAAAATCATGGGCTCATTCCTTCACCTGATATATCTCGATCGACCTATCGGACGGACATGTTTGTTTTTCACAGCTGGTCAAAAGGCGCTGGAACTTTTTCACTCTTCAGGTACAAGTTTGTGATCAGCTTCGATTTCCCGTACCTACACGTGGGATTTTTACAGCGCGTTATTTGGTACAGATGACGACAAACAGAGTAAGGAGCCTATGAGTTCTCAAGCATGTGATCGAGGACCGCTCCTCGTCTTCAACCAAGGAAATTGGGAAGCATTTCTGCTGACAGCTGAAGCTTGAGTTTGAGAAAAACAAGGGATTGGGTTATAATGTGTAGGCTCTGGACACACTTGGTCTAACGACTCTATCTAAAGACTCCAAGCTCAGTGTCGTTATGGAATGGAAAAGTGTCTCTAAATCAAGGAATTACCGAATAATTTCCGCTCCACCACTTCTGTATCAGTAGATTCAGGATTTTACATCACCACGAGTAGATTATTTCACCGCTATTTCGTACTTGTTGTGCTACTGATGGCTTCGTAATGATAGCCTCGGACTCCCAGGAAATGATCAAGCTGACTCCCCCTTTCCTGGGCACTCCTCATCGCTCAACTTCCATTCTTCCATAGCCTGGTTATCAGCTAGGTAGAGAAGATGATAAGAGGGTTGAGGTCGAGCGAGCGTAAGAGCGTGATTAGGCGCAGATAAGTCACGTATGGTGCTAAACCACAGGGCGCAACGAGTCCGGAGAAGAGTAGCCTAATGGGAGCTCCAAGGCAAAGCGCGGCATTTTCCCTCGTTCCCAGTGATTCCTGACCTGCAGTACCCACCACTTTTCTCAGTTTCGGTACGCTTTTGAAAAGTGTAATCCCGCTCTGATGCATGTTGTTAGACGGAACGAACTAAAATGTACGACACCCCTCGACCATTTGCCTCTGTAATTTACTTCGCGGGTTTTCGATGCAAATGACCATCTTATAAGTCGAGATGACGTGCCCTAATCGTGTTTCTAGAGAACGTTTCTCTTCCAGGAGTGGCATGTTGACGATCAAGGCGCATTATTAACTAAAATTAATACTTAACGAGTTTTGCCTCTTTTGAAGGCTGTTGAAACCCTTCATAAGTAAACGTCCAACGGTATGAACAAACCTGTTATTCTGAACGTTTCACATCAGTGAATTACTCAACGGAAACTTGAAATGATGAGCGATGAACCTCGGAAGAACGAGTCAATGGAACGAATCCAATACGAGAGTAGGTACAGATGTGTATACCAGTGGTAATACATATTAATTTAAATTCGTTTGACTAAATCAACATCACCAAGTCGTAATTTTTACAGCATTCACTAATTTTCCTGTAAATTAGCTGAATTAAAAGCGTCAACAAGTAACATTTTCTTCTGATGATACCTCCCTACTCACATATATATGACGTAATATTTTATAGTTTCAGCATTCCATCTTAATCGGAGATCAAAACATCTCGATAACCGCAAAAAGAAATGTACGAGAGGTCTTGTGTGGAATAAGGCACTTTTGATTTAAATCAAGGTAACCCTTCTTAATCCGGCCTTCCGTTCAGGCCTAGCAGAAATACATAAACGACAAACTTTTTCACCCTTCCAACCCGAAAAAAGAATAAATAAAAATTATGACGCAAAAGTCCCTTCAGTCGTATAAAATAAAATGGGAACCGCCATAAAAAGCTGGCTATCTGACGACGATTAAAGGTAAAATGAGAGGCCATTCATTACAAAGCACGGTAAACTCAAGTTTGCCTTTATCGCCACATTTCATGTTAAAATCGCCCCACTAAACTTGGCTACAAATCACATTAACCTGAATTATTTATAAACTAGCTGACTTCTTTTTCTCCCCGTGCTCCATCATATTGGAGGTTTAATAAAAACACTGACGTGATACCAACACATTCGCGATTATTTATGTTTTAATCATAATAAAAACGTGCCAAAGGGAGATGGTGGCAGGGGTTCTCCGAGGGAAAAGCCAAATCAATATTGCGTGAAGGAAACTTGAAAAATAATCGTGACGGCGATAAAGCGTCTCGGGGTCCCAGCCCGTTATTATGCCATTATTTTGTCATATTATAGCATTAATAAATTCCTTTGCAATAAGTATTCGAAAAACGTTTCATGGCTTATTCTCCCCGGCGACTTTTCCCTCATACGACATTTCCTTCACAAATGAACGAATGTTTTTCTTACTTCCGAAGCCTACGATAAGAATTGGCGTGCATGCAAACAATTTCATTTGCCGTCGAGTGAGTACTTTGAATTCCTTGCCATAAATCACTTTTTCTGGAGGCAAAACGTTCACAATGAAGAGTATTTGAGTGTCTGAGAACGCTATTGGTTGAACAATCATGAACTTTTCCTAAGCGAGTATGATAACATATCAAAACATGTTTCTCTAAGAAACTGTATCAACGAAATATTTAGACATAAAAAAATACATCACCTACTAGATTCATCATTGAACGCAATCGCTTGACACATCGTGGATTTGAGAAGCTACACTCTTCTCTCATTCTACTTGACATGGAATAATTACCCGTAAAAGTAATTTAGGCCACTCACTGTTTTTGAAAAAGTGCTGAAAAGGGGATTTCGCTTAAAATCAAAATCTTTAATTAAAAAAAAAAAAAAAAAAAATCCGTGGCGTCAGCGTTTAACCTTTTCCTTCCCTCCCTTGTTGAGACAACCCAAGTGAGGTTTACCTTGATTTTTGAGTTATCACTATCACTAGTTTCAAAAACGCCCGCGGCTGCGCTTTGGTCAGTATTTTTAGGAGTAACCCATCTCCTTCGCAGTTTTACTGTGGTTTTCAGAGTTAGTAATAATTGTGTGATTATAATTGAGAATGAGTTGTGTTTCTAGACGTGTCTGCCGAAATTGAACATGAACAGTCGAGATAGGACAGCTTTTTGTCAATAATGATCAAGGACCTGGGGTTGTTCAATTATCAGTTACAACGTCTCCAGTGTTGATGTCAAAATGCTCCATGAGTATTATGCATCAAACCCTGAATTCATTTCGAGTGAGCCCCATGGAACGAAGAACCGAAGGTAAGATCGCGGAGAACATGAAAACATATTTTGTTCTTTTCAATCTCCCTCGAAGTCCGCATCCGGGAATGAAACAAATCTTTTTAACAAACATTGCTCACGCACTACACATTCTCGTAGTTGCTTTTTGTTCATGAATCTCTGTTTACAAAACCAACCAAGATAACAAATTTAACAACGATCACAAAACCAAGGAGAGGACATTTTCAGTTGTCTATGGTTGTTCGCTACAGCGCAGCGCCCTGGCAGGCAAGAACTGCTGTTGTGGTTCTTGGCCCTTTTGTCTCGAATGTAGCCTCTCTTTTCTATTTTTCACACGTGTTGTGACGTCACCTTTCAATGGGTAGTTCTTTTGAAAAACCCATAATTTACACTATTTCCGATTTTACCTTTTTTCCCCTTTCATGGTTATGGACAACATAAGTGAAAAACGAAAATTAACCAATTTCATACCCATGGTACACCCCAGTGCTACAAATATTTATGAAACTGATTGACAGGAAGAACACCCAATAAAGAGAGTAATCAGGAGACATGGCCCATGAGGTTTGGCTACAACACGTGAGGTATGTAGATACAGTAAAGTGAAGTAAACTTCTAGTAATGTAGATTTCAGAAGCCACCTACGAAGCACCTAAGGCAGTACTGTCGCCAGTAATACTGAATTCTGGGGAAATGAATAAAGTAATCATGAATGTATTTTTTAAAGGTGAGCGATTATAACTATTGAAACACGTGGGTTCGTTACCGTGTAGGACTTTTCCGGAATAAAAGTAGCACTGAACCCACACAACCTTCTCAGTTCCCGAAACATATCACTCCGGTCGGGCACAATAAAACCGGAGCAGTTGGAACGATTCAGAGAGAAAAAAATGATAGCCACAGGGCTAAAAAGATTTATAGGCCTCATCAGAAAACCTGCTCACGTCAGCAACGGCTATAACAATGACATAATACTCGAGCCCACTCAAACTAATAATCTCACCGAGGGGCCCAATGGGACTCGTCTTTCTTTTCTCACTTTCTATAACAGCACACCCCCTCCCCCCGGCCAACGAATTGATGAAAAGCCGCCGTCCTCTAATTGGTGCAATAAAATCTTTTCTCTTTTCCCGTTTCATGAAGGTATCATTCCCCGAGCGTCTATAAAACAATACGACCGTGTTTCCTGTAATCACGCGAGTAAATTGTGGCATAAAACGGATGCTAGTGTGCGCCTGTAAATTTAAGAGGGTGACGTTTTTATTCGGCGGTTGAATCAAGAACTTGTTTTTTTATGGGTCAATCAGGGTATTTTCAGAATATTCATGGGACACACTATTTCCGATGCATTTCTAGGACGTGAGATGTTTCATTAGCGTGTAGCTGTCTTTTATTATACCGCTTCTCCTAGTTAATTGACCTGTTTCATGTATGACGATCTTAATTATTTCCTTCATGATACTTTTTTTATTTACTTTCCCTGGACTGGCCAACTGGCCTCCTTTTGGAGAAGGACGTGAAATTGAATATATATATTTATATAAGTTTTGTAAGTTGGTCCTTGTAATGTTTAGTGGTATTAAGTATTGGGTTATGTGGAGCAGAGTGACCTAAAGGGGGCTTGAAATCATGGCTTGAGATTCGTAAAATTTTTTACAATTTTGATTTAGTAGAAGAATAAAATCCCATTCTTGACAAGTCTAACCTCTCATTGTGTCATAGTATGAACTATCGATTTTCTTACATGGCCATCTGCCCAAGTCGTGCAATGCGAAATTTGTAGACTCCAAAATGGAGTGACTGCAAAGCCCACAATGATAATGTTCAACGACGATACTGTGCTATGCTTCTACCACACTCTTAGAATTACCTACTAGTTAGCGCGAGAGCTTGAAGGTTAAAACATTACCGAAGATATAAATGTCAAATCATGATATGCACAAGTCATTCCAAACCACGAAGGACAGTAATGAGTGCTCTGGTGAAAGAGAAAAGCTGTTCCAGAGGTCTCGAGCGGTAAATTCAAGCTGTGTCGACGAATCGGATCCTCTCGCAAATTCCCTTTCCGGCCGCAGAGGGTGAGACAGCTGAGGGGCAGGCTACAAGTGATTTGTAGCGACGGTCAGGGGGTGAATCTGTACAGAATTAGGGTGGTTAGTTAGCGGGGTCGGACCCCTCTCTATCCCCCTTGAGCCTTCCTATTCATCAACCTTCGCCTCCTTCCACAGCCTTTATTAACATCTCCCTCATTATTCAATTGGCTTTCCTTTTCGCTTAATGTTTGCTGCCAACTTGATTTAGGAAACAGCTTAATCAAGACAGTGGAACGTCTTGGGATTTCCCTTCGGTTTCCTGAACTTGGAGGGTTTGAGAGCAGTTCTAGTATCTGATGTAAAAGCGTAGGATTCCCAACGAAGACAAATGCGATGTTTTGGCTTCGTTTTTCCACCGGAATGAGGAAACTAGCTCGAAATACTCACGGCATATTGGCTCATATAACTAAAGATACTAACACTGACAGTAAAGGGAAGAATAATATTTGATCATCAGGTCCTGTATGAGACTTAATTCAGAACAGAAAAGACAGACGAGATAGTACAATTTTGTCGTAGACTTTTGGGTTACTGCTGGAACCAAAATTATGTCATGGATTCAGGAGTCCAAAAAGTTAGCTTATCCTTTAACAAATATTATGTTCTGAAAGAGACTAAAAGGCAGTACAAGAAGTCAGAGAAGAACCCACAACGACGGGAGCAGCCCATACACTTAGATGGCGTGGCCTTTTACGGCCTAGCATTAAAACCTTCACGCTACTCTACACTGATTCTTCAAATTTGTGGATCAAAGCAACGGAAACCACAGGTAGAATCAAGAGTTTCCTAGTCAGGGATTCCAGTTTCCACAGAATTCCTACAATAAGGAAACGAAGGTCAACAAAAATTAAGGCTTATTGCTTTCCTCGTTGCTGTCTTCAGCTACATTCCCAAGTCCACACCCCTCCTTTCGGATATGGCTTTCTTCAGTTAGAAGAAGAACATATTAATCAGGGTTAGTTACTAGATTAGTATGGCTTCAATAAAATTAATAATGGTATTGAATTGGAACAGAACTGTTTAAGAGAAATGCCTTGAAACATGTAAATGAATGCTATTCTATATGTTATTTTCTCCGATGTCGATGAAACTCGCCTATCCGATAGATCTAATCCAAAGAAAATGCTTTTAAACATCGTATTTTATTTTGGGCTACTAACCACCTGTAACTGGTAGGCTGTAACACCCAGGGTGGCCAAAATGCAGCCCCTCTCATCGCCATTTATCCTATCGCAGAGGTCGTCGTGTTGTAAGGGTTATGACCCAGACATGCTACAAACTGCGCAGCAAAAAAAAAAAAAAAAAAAAAGCCTACAGAGGCGCCTCTTCGTCGGGAGCGCCCTTCCGGCAAGTCGAACCTGACGTGATGTGTTGTCAACATAAAGTTTCTCACTTTCCCTCTTCCTTTACAGCAATTGCAAGTTAATTGAACGGCAAACACAATTATCAGGTCGGCGTGGAGCTGCATGAGCCGTTTTCAAAAGAGATTTGATGACTTTTATTCCACCCATAAATTCACTTTACGGCCCACCGGCACTTCCTCGACTCGAGGACGGATCAAAAGAGCCGACTTTTTGCCGGGTCTGTGGACATAAGTAGAAAGCGTTCCCTTCTTGAGGACTTTATGGCGGAAGCGTGACTCCCATGGGTTTCAACTCCCAGGCTTAGTCCTAACCTCGTTTTGCCTATCAATGTGACTAAAAAACAGGAAGAGACCAGTAAATGAGCCATATCGAACTATCAAAACGCAATATTTGCTATAGGTGAGATTGCAAGGTGTTCGAGTTCAGATAATAAAAATAAAAATGTAAAAAAAAAGTTCAGGGTGAAATTAGAGTAGGTAAGAATTTATCTTGACTCGAAATCCGAAGTTATTATAGGCTGCTTATGTTCACGAAACGGCGTACTACGAGTTATTCTCAAGTACCGAATCCCATTTTAAAGTCAATCAATGTCGGAATAAACTCACATGATGCCGATTATAATACGTATGCTCTTTTATCATGTATTATGTATATACGCCTGATTAATCTGACGATTTAGATTTAATTCGTATATTTCGAACAAAAGCTTATATGATAAAGGAGGGTGTGATTGATTTCAAAGAATTTGCACAGAGAGTACTTCGTACTGCCATATTATTTGTAAGACTTGATTAATAAAGTCAATCGATCAAAAGTGGAGGAAAAGTCCCCATACTATTTTATTTAAATTCATTATTTCAAGCGATTATGACCATCGTGTTACTTTCCAATTTGATGAATGTGATGAGTACACAATTATCCCGGTTATAAAACCTAAAACTTACTTACAAACTCACAAGCTAAACGAACGTTAATGCAATTCCATTTCAAGTGGGCTAACGTTGAATATGGGAACGGGGTAAATTTATCATTTTACGAAGCATTACCACAGCCGATCTCACGACCGGAATAGACGTTGTAAAATTAGCAATAAAAACGCATGAATGGGACTCTAATCTATATTCAGAGCTCGTTTGAATAATGGAAGTTGTAAGTCCATTACCCTCTATAAATTTATGATGGAGGGACGGCTTTGGTGAACCTATGGGGAGTGAATCAACTGAGGAAATATCCAATCCATTAATTTGGAGGATCGAGGATTCGGGTGAGAAGGGTTGAAAGGGACAAGGGTCGGATGTTTCCTGGAATTATTGAGATACAGCATCCGAATTATCTGGGCAAATATATTTACAATGGGGATGCGTTTCGATGGAAAAGGTTCTCGGTTTTGTTTTGTTGAACAAGTTTTTGTCGAACGGAAATTTTGGTTCAATCACACGTCCTTTGTGTTTGGTCTTGAATTTAAAGTCCATTAAGAATACGACAAGAGTAATTATGACAGAAAACATTGAATGAAATCCATTAACTAGCGGTGTATTTCAAAGTCGATAACGAGATTCACTGATAATATGTCGTAGCTGCAGGCATTCGACGACAACGCCACGTAAACATGACTCAAAAAGAAAGGAAAATGCTTATCTAAGCTACAAGGGGGCGAAAACACTCCGGGACTTTTTTGATAACCCCCTTGAAACCGCAATCAATCAAGGAGGCTGCGGTATCTCGACGGGAAAGGCCCCCCGACTAGTCTGATGGATGTCCACTTCCACCTACGCCACAGCCCTGACGCCTGACACGCCCTAAAGCCTGCTCAATTAACTCTGCCAAGGGCTCTGATAAGATCTCACCTGCTCCGCATCTGAGCGGAATGGACTCTTACGTTGAGAGAGGGTGATTAGAGAAGGGGAGCTATTTAAAGGAGAATTAATTTATTAATCCAACGAAGAAGAAATTACGTGCAGTTATTTATACGATAAACAGATATCAATAGATATCTGAAAAAAACCAATTAAAATACTTATAAAAAATTATAGATCAAAGTCAATCAATTGACGCGCGTCACTGCCCATTCTAGATTGTTATAAACTCATGTAGTTGGGACTTTGTTTAGGCAACACTGTTACCGATCCATTCGT
Source organism: Cyrtorhinus lividipennis (assembly GCA_019603395.1). Taxonomy (NCBI): domain Eukaryota; kingdom Metazoa; phylum Arthropoda; class Insecta; order Hemiptera; family Miridae; genus Cyrtorhinus; species Cyrtorhinus lividipennis. The sequence goes on along the minus strand of CM034003.1, from coordinate 19,236,353 downwards.
TTTTAAAACATCAGGAACAAATCAATGTCAAGTCACCAACCGCAAAACTATGCTTTCCCAGTAATTTACTCTTAAAGGGCTGCTAAATATTCATCAATGGGAGATCGAGAAGAGAAGGCAACTAGGCCGCGTTCGCGGCCGTGTAATGAATTAATTCGTCATCACTTATCCCTGGCTTGAGGTGAAAAGTGACGTACATTCATCAGTTCTCTCATCTCCCTGAATATTCTGCGGATCCCATCAGTGCAGTACTGTGGAGTGACGTTCTCTTCCTCCCAACCAGGGAAGGTGCCGTCTGCCCATTAATTTTCCACGGAAGCGTTGGAAACTGAGGAGTGAGGGCCTCCGGTGGTTTCCATGATGGATATCACGTTACAAACTGCTTGTTCACAATTGATTTATAACTCGGAGGAAACATTGCCTTTCTGATCCGATCTGGGACACCTCCGGTCCGGTCTATGGTCCGAGCAATACATTTGCCAGATAGCTCAATAGCTTCAGAGCCAGGAATAACCGTTGTATCTCTGCGCTCAGCGTATATCTGCTCTTCCCCTTTCTGGCCGTTTCCTCCGGTACTTGATTTACGCCCTTGGAACGAGAGTTGTGCAGCTTTTCAGCGGTCCACTGGTCGACAACTTTTGTTGCCCCTCTCCGGCCTCTTCATTGACCTTTTCAATCGATGGTCTTAGTTTTCATCTCTCAGTTCATACGAAACGATACCTCGATCCTCTCGATTCATACGGGTTATTAGAACTCATCACAAATACATGCCTTCAATTGCAAAAGAAAGTCCGACGTTTGCTCACTGTCCAGTATCTTCACTTTCTACTGCGACAAGGACACGCGACAACAGGAAAACATGACCGAATTTGAAATTTAGAATGGTGGTTCACCATTCAAATTGTAGGTAGTTTACAATAAAAGTAAAATGTTCTAGTCTTTTTAACAGACGATGGATCAGCCAATATGTGCAATGTGCCGAACAGAAATGTGTGCCGTCTGTAAAGAAAAGCTTGACAAGTGTAGATGTCCATGTCCCAATTTTGTCATTTGCAAAATTTGCGACACAGAAGAACGGTCTCTACCAGCAGTGTGAAGATGAGACTTTTGGTAGGATGGGAGGAGGAAGTTCGACGAGTCGACTGATGGCAATGATAAATATGATGTTGAAGTTGAAAAATAATAGATCTTGCAAATGCAAAGATAAGAGGACACTTGAAAAGCCTCGTGGTCAGCGAAGGAAATGGGATGAGCCAGGAATTGATCATTCACAATGCGAGAATTTGAGAGAAATGGTGTGTTGCTGTGGTCCAAGCCAGCGCCGACTACCCATAACCAGATGCGAACCATGTCCAAATATACCGAGACATTGCATGAATCAACAGTATAACAAATACTTTGACAAACTAGGGTGCAATTCTGGTAACGACACGCTACAGCAAGTACCAAGACACAGGCAATCAGTACCTGTAACTCCAACGCCAACGCAATCAGAACCAGAAGTTTACAACAGAAGGAATCTCTCGCGAGAGAAGACCCCAGAGAGGAAACAGAGTAACATGAGAAAACCGAGCAAATACGATCAATGGAAAAGCGATGCGCCGAACGAACAGGATCAACTCCTACATGATCGCAAAGGATCTCATCTGTCAAGACCACACAACCAAAAACAAGTATTTGATCGTCCAAGAGTCGAAAGAGTCCCAAGTTCCATCGTTGTTAATAAATTCTGAACGTATATTGATATCTCGACTAATTTCCGTGTTTGAGTTCCCGTCGTGTTAATCATGATGGTGTATTTTACTCGTCATGGAGGACTCCAAGATCGTCACAAATAGTGTTATATCTTTTTCAAAACTCCTTCTTTGGGGTAGTATTATCCAAGCCGGACCATTGTAGCCAGGGTCAGCCATATATTATAATTCCATGCGAATCCAGAATGACTGGTTTATAAGGAAGATAGGGAGAACACTAACAGAAGATGATGCCCATGCATTGTAGGAGCTGTGGTTTAAAGCTTCTGGAAGCCGGATTTCAGGCTCTTCAGTTCTCCGATTACCCCATGCATTTCGATGCTACTGTCATTATTTCTGTAATTATTAGGGTAGTGAGAGAAGAGAGGAATTACCCAAAATAGCTCACAAAATCAGCGATAATGAAAATATTGAAAAAGAACGACTGCTCAGAATCCTTGCAGCAGACTAATTCACCGCCGAGCAATGTAATTAGGACAAGAATTTGAAGTGGAAATAAAAATGCTATTCAACCTGTACGTCAGGGGACTTATAAATGAAACATGGGGACCGGCGGAAAGAGCGGTAGAAGCTGACCAAAACCAGGAAAAAGGCGGTGGAATGAGATAAGTCCTCCAGTATATCACCCTAACTTGTAGCCTAAGTGGGAACTGAGCCCTGACAAATCTACTTCTCCCTTGAGGCGGGGGTTTTTCTTCGTTTCCTCCTTCCTAGCTCTCTAGGTTCTTCCTTTCGTACGAGGAGTGAGATAGAAAAAAGTTTGGCGGAAAAGCTGAGAAAAACCGAGGAAAATCGTCAGGAGGGTATGAGTTTTCCTACTCTTTTCCACTAGCGAAGCAACCGTTTTTCGGCTTCTTTCACCAAGCTCTCCCATGGGCCCTGGCGATGTGGAGATACGGCTTCGAGCTACCATGATCCTCACTTTCCCAACGGCACCCTCCGGCCCCTTCAAAGAGCTTTAATGAATTTATCATCAGTTCTTTTCTGCTGAACCTTTCGAATCATTTCATTTGTTTTCTCGTAGAAGTGGTGGATACTGTTCGAGAACGCAATAGTTGAAATCAAGCTCACTCAGCTGGGTCTGAAATGGTGCAGAACGCGAAGCGTACGGTCAAAAATCAGCTAAATTCATTCAAACTACTGGAGAGATGATGGCTCATTGACCATTCCTGGCTGAGAAAAATCAGTGACAAATCAGATTACATCATTGATCACCAAGAGAAAGAAGCCGGCATTGGTGGACACGTGATACTAGGATGAGAACGGGGAAAAAACTTTTGGTTCGAATTACTAAAGGCGTTATGACCATGAAAAGCTTGGGCTTCCCGTCTTAGCGCTCAATTAGATTGGAAGCCATGTCGATACCATCCGTTCAACAGGGTGAACGCTTTGTTTACAAGCACGGAAGTCCAGATGGTTGACGACTGTTTTAGTCGCGTTATTCGAGACGACCCGGTAACGCGCACGAAAAATGACAGTAATTTAAAACGTTGCTACCGGCGTGACATCAGAGCCGATATCGTTTGGAAAACCGTCATGAAGAATCGTTGAAACAACGTAATCCTGGTACCACTATGGCTTGACCTTTTCCTTCCAAGCTCATGTCCCTCGATTGATCGACTGGTTGAAGGATCCCTTCACAAAAAGAAATACGCGTGCTCAAGGCCAGATATAATGGGCGAAATAAAAAGCCGGCAATGGCACCAATGAAATGGCGACGTGTTAAGGGCTCCGGGGACATAAAGTTTTATTGTTTCGGGTTGAAAAGAGAGTTCCTTCACGTAGGTACGTCGCATGAAAAGACCTCTTGAGCGCTGTCTCGAGATTGGCTCGAGCAATTCCATTCGTTCTCGTCGTATACCCTTCAACCCTCTCCAAGTGATTGATGTATTAATTGAACGTTTAATGGGAAATGTACGTGTTCCTGAGGGGACCGGTTGGCTAACCTTAGACTAATCAACTGGCCTCTTGACCGTAAGGAGTTCCTAGAATGGCAATTTTTTGCTGGGATCATTTTGCGAGAAACTCAATTTCGTCGACAGTTTATTTTGCACACAGAGATAGTTGGATCTCATTGGAATTGAGCGTAATTGGAATTCAGCGTAACTGTACCTGGCTCGCGACTACTGACGCCTTTATTTAACAATGAGACAATTTGCAGGTCTACGTTTCTACATCTTCAGAAATAGTATAGGTGATTGGTTTCTAAGTAGGGTCTCAGAAAGATTAGATCAGCTCATTACACAACCTTTTAGGAGCCATCAATTTCAGTAGCGAAGAAAACCGGATGAAGCATCTCTATTGCCGACTGAAAATAAACCGAGCAAGTTGAAATGAAACTTCAAAAAAGCCCCCAAGGTTTAAGCAGGCCATAGTGACACTGCGTCACGTTTATCTCAAGCCGTGGTTAAGTTACCTGGTCTCTCCGATAAGAATGACGAGCCTCAATAGCGAACAGAAGCGATAAAAACCTATAATTAAAAAAAAGGAGGTCATAAATAAAGATATCGCTAGGGGTCGCAATTACTGTTCCCTTCTCTACCCGAGCTCCTACAATGATTTACTGTTATGGTGGATAATTAAAACAGGCCGTAAAAGGCTGGTGGGGGCCCCATAAAAAGTCGATAAAAAGAGGCCGTGGGGTGTGAGAGAGATAAGGATGTAAATGTAGGGTATTACTCATAAGGAGGAGGTTGGAAAAGCATTGTATGGTAATGGAGAGATGGACCGAGCACTAAATCCTTGGAGATAGCATCTGTCCACCAGGGCTGTTGTGCTCGCGTTTATTAAGATTTGTCTAGCAGCAACGAAAAGGGGATGCGACTTGTGGGATCCTTGGTGAAAGTATAGTTTAGTTTGGCGTGTCTATGGCATATTTTCGTTTTCCGGGAGATGGCGATTATCGTTTTGTAATCATAGGAATACACCAGAATATGCAGACTTGTCAATGATCATTCCTACAAACTAATGATGTATTCAGATATGACGAATTTCATGATTGAGCTCATGTTGATGCAAATGATGAACATAAACAATGAGGATGGATGCAAGTGTTCAAAAAACGACAAATGTTCCGCGAGACATAACATTCGAATGAGCGATAAGAGAAAACGAAAAAAACCGATTCACAAAAAACATTGTCGCAAGAAATCGTATGAGGAGGCTGCAAGTGTAGCATACATTGTGAAATACGTGCAACGCAGGAAGAAGCAACGAGAGTGTCCAAAGGAATGTGTTTCCGACGGACAACGAAAATCTGGTTTGATGGGCTGGCGAGATTCAGAAGAGATGGAAGCTTCACAGTGTGGGTCAGTTGATTCACGAAAACAGAAAAGACGCGATTTGACACGAGCTTTTGAATACTGAGGCACTCGTGACAATAAATAACAGGTATACCATATTCTCGAGGATCGATCAATAATTCAATTTCGCCCCATTTTATGTTTCTAGGTCCTGTTCGAAGTGTGGGCAGCCCTTGCCCGGATTCAGACCGAAGCTAACTGATGGGAAGGTCTATCCAAATACGACCATCAAATCACCAGGCTCTGGTGTTCAGGATGAGCAGGGGCATGACTCAAAACCATCCTCCATATGCACGAAAGAACTTGAGCTTCTCGAAGACAACAGTTTCTTAAACGAATTCAAAAGGTACTTGGACAACAGAGTTGAAAAACCGGCTGTTACCCGAACAAATGAAATAAGCTTTGATGAAAATGTAGCAAAAATAACGAATGTGTACGCGCAAACAGAAGGAGAAAAGAGGTGTAGTGTGAGAATTAATTGTTGCAACTGTTACGAAAAAGAAGGAAATGTTCTACAAGGAATCCTCACTTCAAATGGTCAAAATTCGTTCGACTGCAGCGATGCGAATCGTACCTCTTGTTGTTCTTCAATACGACAACAAATTCCAAACGGCCGATTTGCCAACCATAAAAGTCCGTCACCTCCAAGGACTCTGACTCATAGATTGGACGAGTCTCCTGGTAACCAAGGCTGCTTTGGGCAGGTACACCACAACAACCATTCATGTCTCAAGCCTGAAGACTGCCCTGCGGGTCACCGAAAAGTAGACGAATTAACGTGCAGGTTCTGCAGATTAGAGCACGATGACTTAAGTTGTTGCCACCGATCATGCAGTACATGGAACAACAGCTTGAAGCCTCAGTCACGTCAAACAAAATTTGAGGCAGGAGTTCCAGCTCAAATCCAAAATTCGTCGGCCACAGAAGCCCTTGAAGACGAAGAAGAGCGCGAGAGATCCCCTAGGCAAGGATATGGATTTTTCTACAACACTATGAGATCATCTGATCTTAGAAGACGTTGACATGGGCTGCTCCGGGGAACATCCCTTTATTTCTTAATAAAGTTGTCACCATGCTCTAACTTTTCCCATTCTAAATTAGAGACAAGTTGGGATCTCACGAGAGTAAAAATGTTCGCGGAGGTGGAAACACTGGCGTCCCTTGATGAAGGCATCATCTTTTCAGGTTAGCGTGTAGTTTTGGGTGTGATGATGACGAAGCAGCACTTGAATTATAAAATCCTCATATGTAACCTGCTACAACCACACTCCAAGTACCTTGCAAAATATGTGAGAAATTAATTTGTCTTCTTCGCGGAGTATTGTGGTATTCCTGAACCCGAATCGAAAGTGTCGAAGTCACATTCGCATACGGAATGGTAGGGAGTTTGTGGATGGATCAGGCACGAGGCACAAAGGCATTAGAGAGTCAAATTCAACGAAACTGCTTGTCGTAAAGAAAGGTGAAACTGCTTGTACTTGAGTTGGTCGGGAGCGGTTTATCCCTTTCCACCCCAGTCGTATCTCACTGGACTACACCACGGATAATCGGTGTGCTCGTAAAATTTCTGTCGGTGTTCAGCCGTTTGGAGGCGGGAGGGTTAAACTGAGGCCGAATATCACGTGGAAAGGCAAAGTGGGGATTCTCTCGGGTGTGACAGAAGTGATATACTAGAGCGGTGATCAGGGAAGGGGTGATACACTGGTGCAGAGGCGAGGAGGTCATTTTTGGCTGGAGCGGTGGAAAAAGAGTATTCGTTGCCATAACTGCCCTCTCGAAGGGAGAAAACGCCATCCCGGCCCTGGGGGTCACCACGGGTTTATTCAGGTTTTTCGTAACCCCCCACTCTTTTGGTCTCTAGGCCATAAAAAGAGAAATATCGTCAAGACGGCCAGACGAGGAGGGGGCTTGTAGCACTGTGGGTAATGGTCGTCCTCTATATCACGTGTAATGAAAACCTTGCGTCAAACTCCCTCTCCTTTACAATCTTCCATCCAACTCGCCACAGCTCTTTCAGGCACTTGTTACCCACTTTGCCCTCCCTACGTCGCTCAGAGTCAATTAAATGACAACAAGAAGGTTTCTCTATTCATTACAGAAACATAGCTCAGGAATTATTCATGCCTTTTATCTTCTCTCCATGCTCACTTAATCTCTTTGTTCAATGACTTGTTAATCAATAGTCGAGCTGTCAGTCCTTGTTACGCTCGTCGGGCCTGTGATCTCTAACCGAGATCAAGAGTGGTTCACCTCACATTAGAATTTCTCTTGCTATTCCTCCCGACTGGCTTTGAGACCGATTTCGAGTAATGAACGAGTTTCGACGTCTGGTTTTCACCAGATGTTTGATGATAGCTGATACTCTCCCTTGGTTGGGCTTAGTATTAAGTGATGAGGTCACCAGTTAGCCCACAAACATCCGTAGAATGGAGAACGGGACTACTCTCGATTTTCAGTTAAATCAGGGCCATAACCCGAGTTTCAAAAACCTAGTTCTGTCCAGTGACTATGGACACTAACGCGAGTTAGACCAAGGATGGATAAAAATGGCATTCTCTAGCAGTTAAAAAACATCAATTCGAATAATAAAAATTGTATCTGTAATTCGGATCCAACACTCTATGAAGCTACGCTGAAAAACACGACCTTTTGTTGTAACCTCTCTCTTCAAGATTACTTCAGGGATACAAAGTAACCGTAAAGTACACGATTTAGCCTTCTATAAATTCAATGAAACTGCGAAGAGTAGGCGACAAACATTAGGAGCTTCCACATCCCTGGGCACCAGCAGGACTTTTCATGAGCGTAACATTTATAAAATTAGTCTCAAGCTGTCAAGAAATAGCGGCCAGCAGTGTCACCAACTACTGAGGCGAGAATCTTATGAATCACAAGCGCACGAGCCTACGAGATCACTCGAGACGGATGAAAGCAGGATCAAGAGCGAGAAACCAAAGTAAACGTAATGCATCACGAGGAATCAATGATCGCAATATTTTGACACATGAACTCCGTAGACTAATTTAGATAAAGATACACAATCGGAAGACATAATCTCATGTTGACACGCCTCCTACAGGGACCAGACCATTTGAATAAAGTTACAAGGTGTCTGAGAGGTAAAAGGAGGCAGGTGAGAAAACCTAATGGCTTTGTGAGCCTGGAACTTTCAAACTAATTTACATTCGGAGGTGGTGAACAGGCCGAGGTTGAAAAACAAGATGAGAAGCAGTCTTAATTGTTAAATCCCGAGGCAAAGAGAAACGGTAGAAAACTGCTGTCTCAAGACCTCCCACTCTTCGATTCTTGGACTCGGCCGGTATTTTCGATGCCCGTGCAGAAGAGCATCTGAAGATTTATAGCGTCCTAAGACACGGTGCAATATGTTTATTCAAATGAGTTCCCATAATGCACCTCCACGGTGACAAGTTCGGTGGAGGTAGGTACGGGATTCCCATTAGCGTCGATATAAATCCCTACAGTCCCTTGTTGCCGTATGTTAATGAACCCCGAGTGTTGATACTGGGACAATTTAAAGCTCAGCCGCTCTCCGATGCCTGGGAGGTTCTTGATGGACGGTTTGTCTACTTGATGAGGTGAACACGAACATTGTTCTTGTGGGCGAAGAAAAGGCAGTTATTTAAATCAAGCGGAAATAATAACATTTCTCTCCCCGAGTTTGAGTCTTTGGGTTTTACACTCTACAAAGGAGCTATTACTAAGCAGGGAGTGGGTGTCGTACGGAACAGAGCTACAGCTTCATTCTTCGCCCAACTTGTTTATAATACCCATGAAACGCATAATGAAACTGTAAGGACCTTGGGGGCGAAATACGACTTGATTCAGCCCTACTGTTCCGTGTGCAATTCAAGAATTTTCTCAACCTGAACATTATACAGTCTACCTCCTTTGAGAATTCAGTTGGCTTAGATTCTATAACTCTGTCAACTAAGGCTAGATTATAAAACCTCTATATAGAATCTTCTCCAATACTTAATACATACCTTTTTGCGCCATACGGACACATTCATAAAGCGATTCTCTTTAGATAGTATTTGCACAAGTCAAACGCCTAAAAAATGCACCGGGTGAACGGAGTGGCAGGTAGAACAAGCAGCTAAAAATAAAAATAAAGTATTAGGTAATTATACCAATTTGTATGCAGTGCAATAGTAGTTACGTATAAGCCTCTAGAGTAGTATTGTCTTGGTGTACCAAACGTGTTAGGGATGACATCATCCAAATTCAGTTGAATGACGGATTAAATCCCAGACAGAAGTAGATATTAATCCCCAGCAACCTCATCAAGCGCAACGCCTCATTCCGAGAGAGAGTATTTCCACAACAAAAGTAGTTTGCCCATCGGGAACAAACAACTTCAACAAGCCAGTATGTGCCACACTGTCTCGAATCGGAGCCGCGTCAGTTCATCCAATCGGGACAGTCCAGTAATTGATCCTCCCCAAAACGGACGTGGGTACCCCGTGCGTGCGCTACCGTATCAACACCGTCACGAAACAGCCCGTTTACGGCTTCTTTGTTCTCAGAAGTGGGGCTTTCTTATCCCGTTAGGGCCGCAATGAAGAGAGCAAACATGGCATCATTAGAGCCGTCGAGTTAGCAACTGAACACGGTCTTGATTGTCGAGTACGTAGAACGATCTATTATGGGCCGAGGTATCGGCTTCGATTGGAATGAGTCGACTCTAATAGGAGAACCTATTGGAGAGTTGAAACATTCACACGGAGCAGCAGGAAGCCCTTTTGTTTCTAACCGCTCCACCACCATAACCGATTCGAACGACTCGTGGATTGTAACGACCGACCAATTAAACTTAAAAGTTACTCGGGAACCATCGTTATCTGACCGCGTAATTCACTGCAACCCTAAACGCAACTTCTTTAGCATCAAACCCTGACACATTTCCTTCAAAGCTATGCTGAGCTATGTTCGCCTGGGACCTAGACTGCACCTTACCATTCTTGATTCTTTGTCAACTCCTTCTTTTTGATTGTTATTACTTGAATGATCAACCTATGTTTTCATCTTCGATTGGCCCCAACATTTTTTTCAGGACTTTTCATGATATCTGGAACAAAAATGCTGCAATTTCATTCACAGGGGTTGTTATTCCTCAGACCAGGAGCATGGGGATTCATTCAAATCGATTCAGCATCCAAAATTTAGTCGAAAATAATATCCCACACGTCTAGATCGCCAAAAATCTCGAAAAATCCATTTTCCGTGATACATATTTTGACCCCTCCCCAAATTTGGTGCGTTCGGGTTGAAACGTTTCGAGGAAAGCCGGAAAAGGGTCCCTGACCAAAATTTCAGATTTTCATAAAATGTTTTACTACCAAAAACGGCTTTGGCTGCGGACGGGCATTAGCTTAATTTGATCTAGAGACTTTTAAACGTGTCAGACACCTTGTCAAATGTGTTTTCCGAAAAATGGATTTCTGAGGTTTTCGGCGATCTAGACATGTGGGGTATTGTTTTCAACTAAATTTTGGACCACGAGTCGATTGGAATGAGTCTCCATGCTGCTGATCCGAGGATCACCAACCCCTGTGAAAGAATGTGCCGCGTTTTTATTTTAGCTTTGTACACTTACCATCCCATTTTCTACTAGTCTGCAAGCGTGGATTTTATATAATAATTATATTCATTTTTATATATATTGATAGATAAATTATGCCTTCACTTCGTAGGCAACTCCAATGGAACATATGGTATTGGATGACGGAGGTGATCGGATTCACGCAGGTGACAACTATTTCTTGAAGTAGAAACAAAACCTGTTAGGGCTCCTTGACGCATTGAGGGTTCATGGCACGTTCATTATGCTGACAAGTCATAATATATCTTTAATGGCGGTGTAGCTTCAATGCAAAAATCCGTGGTTTCTTCTCAATATGAACTTGAAAACGTTTATTAGGTCACAGGTTGCATATTTTACGTGTTGATATCAAGTTCGAAGTGACATTTCGATACTCTTCTCGCTTCCATAGCCGTATATCCCCCCCCCCCCCCCTGAAAATCGCTTGAAATAGACATTTTTCATTCGTGACCGATTGTGTTCTCGTATATCTCCACTTCTCTCGACATCCCTCAATTTCCGTCTCCACCCCCCACGATATTGTCTCGCGTCACAGCGTTTCCGCTTTCTCGCTGACCCAGGTCGTTCGCGAAGAAATAATGCAGTCCTAGTACGAATGGAACAAAACTACGTTGTTGGGTGTCATTCGGTGAAGGCTATCGGTCCGAACCTCGTGTTTTCAATGATTTGTTGGTTCAACGACAGGTTAACCGGGCAAAATCATGTAAGTTATAGGCTTTCGGAAAGACTTGTATTAATGTTGGTAAGTAGCGATGCTATCCGTACCTAGTTTGTCTCGGAAAATCAGTCGTACCTATAACTAGCCAACTCCAGAATTGAACGATTCTCTACACGGCTCAGAGGACACGAAGATCCTACTTCAACTTCGAAGTGTGTTACAGCTATTTAGTAAATCGATGCGGCGATTCCAGGGGCGAGATAGGTGTGAAGTATCTCTCGTGCCAACACCTCCCCTCAAGTAAATCTCCGATATGCTCGGCGAAGGGCGGGCCGCGGGGTGTGAGGATCATATATCAGCGACTTCCCAGCCTAGTGCCCTGTTATCGCCAACTCGAGCCGCTAATGGTTCTACTGATTCTTTATCTACCTTCTACCGCCTGCTTCACGACTCGTGATCAATGGCGACATAAATAGAAAGGCCCAACTCTCCTCTGAAAACCCTCCGAGCGCCTGGGAGCAGAGCACTAACTCAAAAACCTTGGTCCGGTGCCCAAGAGGTGTGGACTCTTGTTTCTGACCCTTCACGCACAAATCATTTTACTTCATGCCCTTTTTTACGGCCGTGAACTGGACCAATCGTACCGACGGTTGAAGCCATATTTCCTTGGGATTGCTTTTTTGCACCGATTCATTCAGAATGAATGGCTTCAATATATTTTGTATTATGATGAGCATCGACCCTGCGGTTAAAATCAGTAGGTTGATGGTTACCTTGAAAATGCTGTGGGTGTCTACTAATCTCATCTGATTACTCGCATGTTAGCCTAGGCAGTGTGCCGCTGATTATGGTTTGGAATTAAGAATGGGAAATCAAAATATTTACCCCCTGGTCTCAGCTTGAAGTTGCCCGGTCTTGACCGACTTTGGTACCACTACTCCCTGCGTCAACTCACAAAATTCAGTTGATTCCGCCTCAACTTAAAGTCGGTTTGATATTTTAATTTTCATGGTATTAAAAGTTGGCAGTTATGAGAAACCCAGGTGTGCAATTTTTGAAAACTCAGGTAGCCAAAGGCTTAAAAATAAATAAGGAGCCATGATTTATATTACATCCAAATTATGGAACCACACGCAACCACTACTTGCTCCTACATATAAATGGCCCGTAATGACCCGACCAACCTCAACGATGCAACCGCGGAGCCCAAAGATCTGACTAGAAATGAAAATGTAATCATAAGCCTGTGCAAATTTACTTATTACGCACAAAGAGGAAGAGGAGGACGAGGAGGTGTAATCAGTTTGGGCCTATGGGAGCTATTAGGTTATTAATCTATAGATTATATTAATTTTGATAACAATATTGGTTATAGGTAATCATGTGAAGAGAGGCAGCCGTTCCCGTTTGATTTGATTACAATAAATTATATTTACTACTTTCACCTTAGTTCATCCCAACTAACTCAATGCCACAAATTGAATTAGACGTGCCAACGATTAGTGTATACGCCGCCTCAATTTCAAATTCTCACTTATACCTAGATGCTCAAAACAGTCGTTGTAATAAGCCAATATTCCTGTATTTACGCCTATTCCTCTTAAGATCAAAATCACACAGTTCTGAGCTAATTTTGACCACCAACCCGATCCGAAGCGTCCTGTGGGCTTAGTTAGCAACTATTACCAGACTTCCTACTTGACGAAATGTTCACTAATCGGGATTGTTCCATTTTCAAGTCTTCCTAAGCTCTTCCAAGAGAACACAATGAAGGCTTGATGCTAAACACTGCACCACTGCGTCAGTTCACGACGTGCCTGACTGGAAGCGAATCAATGCAAATGAACGAGGGGTATTCATTAGGCCGTGACGATAGGGCAGACAAGCGCACTTTGATGGCAGACGGTGAGAGACAGGGAACAGCTACTACGATATTAGTGAGCCTAAACAGATAACGTTCCCTCGACGAGCAATATCGACTGCCGGAATACACGTCCGCCCTTTCCTCGCGATTGTCGCTTCGAACAAGCCCTTCCCTCGTCGTTATTGACATCTCGAAAGCGGAGCCGATCTAATCTTCCCTACCCCTGGGTGTTTCGCGAATCAATCACACCCCCTTAGTCACTAATGCCCGTCATCATGGATGGTTCTCTGTACCTTTCGACGGATAAGCTATGAGCTTTTGCCGGGATAAGCTCCTCCGCCCAGGAACAGGAAAGACTCCCCCGCGGCCCCTGAGCATAAATTTCTCTCTGAACCTTCGCTTCGAAGGAAGATACGCTTCCCTGATTTATCACAACAGATTGGCCCGTCCATTACAGGAGCCCATTAATACCCCCTCCACGCTACCGTCAGCTAATGAACCTTTATCAACCATAGTTTTCACTCCCGACCCCATACTTCATTTGGACTTATCTCAGCAGCCATCTTGCTTTCACAAAACAAATAATTAAAATCACATAGGGCTGTTATGGCAGACGATATATTTTCAGCCCGGATGTTACTGTGGTACCTCTCTCGTCTCCCATGAATACCCTTGTGCCGTTCTGAAGATAATCTACGGAGAGAAGTCGTTTTTCATTTGCTCGCAATGATTAATGCTCGGTGCTTTCCAGGATACCATCTCCGGCCCATTGATTAGACTCTATTGTCCATCCACGATATCATTATCCAACCCCTCCAAGCTCGTATATTATATTTACTGCTATAGGGCTAATGTTGAACCTTCCTGATGTTATCGTCATCAACCTTCCGTGTTGCGTTCGGCACTGTTTTCATTTAGGGATTTCAAATTATCCAGACCTCCGACGCGTGTAATTAGCACGTCAGGCTGAACAAATTTTTGAAGCGAGCCTTCGGACTCTTTACGATAATTCGTTTCAAGATTAACTGACCGGGATAATGAACGTGTTCAGGCAACGGTTTTATAACGAACGCAGTCGTGTAGGTATCATTTTCTAAATTGAGGAGCATAGAGGAAGCTGGGATATAACATTTCAGCCGAGCGGCGACCCTACCACTTGTGATTAACCGAAATAATAATGTTTAGCTCTACTCCATTACATCGAATATAGTTGGATTACATCACCGCATCATATTCGTGATAAGCCTTCCACAATAACGACTTATAGGCAAAACCATAACCTTAAAGGAACAGGCTGATAGTTACTGATGAAGTACCTCCAGAAATAAAAGATGCTTAAGATATTTATTTATTTTTCTAATTTCCCTTTTCTGCTCATTTTTTGAGAGAAAAAGAAGGATACTACCCTCACTATTGTCCTATTCCTCTTTTCGGTTGATATTTTCTTTAATAATCAACCTGTTTTCATGCCATAAAACTCCCTGGTTTCCCCCAAAATTTACATTTTGCGTTCGAAAATGTCTAGATAAAAAATGCTGCGAATTCATCCACAATGGTATATTATTCCTAGTGGCAAGACTATAGGGAAATACCCGATTGAGGAGCGTCCGGACTCATTCCGAACGATTCAGTGTTCAACAGTTGAAGAAAAATTATATCACACATGCCTAGGTCCCAAGACAGATCAAATCGGCATGAGAACATGAGTTATATATTCAAATAATAATATGAATATAATATAATATAGCCTAAGTAGGGGTGAAAACAAGTTTTTTGAAACTCTCAAACTTGGAACAGAATTGGGGAAGAAACAGAAAAAATATATTTTCGAGATTTATGACCATCTAGGCGTGTGGGGTTTCACTTTCATCTTAATCCTGGACGCTGAATCCATTGATATGCTTTCTGGACCGATTTGCGTCCTCCAGAGACGGGTATGGGTCAAATGGACTCCTACCTTCTCATTTTAAAAGTGGGTTTTCGAGGTACATAGGTACATATCGGTTCGAGGTTTTCGATTTTCGAATCTAGGCGTGTGGGGTATCATTTTTTACTAATAAATGTTGGACGCTTCATCGATTGGAGTCCTGCTCCAAGGAATTTACCAAGCATTCCGGAAGAATTTGCAGCGTTTTTTCTATAATATTCCTATAGCCTCTCCCTTAATAAAAAACATTGCAAATAAAGCGGTCTTCATGAATGATTATCCATCAGTATTGAGATACTGTATGTACTGATTGCGGTCCCGTCCAGAACCAGACTAATTTTTGGACCTTGAGTATTCGATGTAACCGCTTTCTGGATTTAGAAAAATATTTATGAGTCCATGTTCAAGCAGTACACCTGAAAATATCGGTTTCACGGTGGCATCTCTCCTCCTATTACCATGTAGTTGAGTAGATCCGTTAAAATCCAAAATTTGAATTTCGTCGGCCTGCTACGTGTGTCGCGAGGTCTGTGGAAGGCGAACGCGGAATACCTGAGGTGCTCCTACCGGCTCATGGACTCCTGGTAACTGGAGGTGTCGGGATGACTCGACAGGTGTGCGCACTGAGTCCAGTCCACCACCACCAGCTGGCGGCTTCACACGGGCGGTATGAGTCGCTCGACCAGGTAGAATGATATTAACTCATATCAACCGGCTCGCCGATAGTTTGGGGCCGCCACTTAGACAATACAAAGGACGTTGGAAACAACAGAGATCGACAAAACAAGAACATTTGATAAATAAATATAACCCAAATGATTTGTAATATTGCTAAGATTTAGTACCACTACATGTGCAGGGATCATGATTTTTCCAGTTTTTGCATGAGGTAATGTGTTCATCAGCACCACCAGAAAAAGAAAGCAAAAAGCCAAATAGAAGAAAAATATCGGATATTTCATTGACTCCTCGTAGTTAGTTTGGTGTACCAATCGAGTAAACAAACTATGTTCCTCGTTAAACTAAAATAACTAACTAAAATAACTTTTTTTTTTTTTTTAATTCTCAAAATTTCTGCGAATTTTCCACATGGTGTTATTCCTTGGAGCAACAAATATGGGGAATCGTCAGTTGCTCTTGAAAAATGTGCATCTGGCAGGGTTAAACTCGCATAATCCGACGACAGGATTGTATCTGTTCAGACAATATTACTTATTCTATTAAAACGTACCTTCAGTTGTCTCCCCTAGAGAACGAAATAATGACGACGTGCTCCCCTATTTAGAACATGTTTCCCCAACCAGTTGTGGGGATTATAACCCGTGCTCTATCTCACTCCGACAGATCGGAAACTCATGAGCAGCAGGGGGGGATTAG
Source organism: Cyrtorhinus lividipennis (assembly GCA_019603395.1). Taxonomy (NCBI): domain Eukaryota; kingdom Metazoa; phylum Arthropoda; class Insecta; order Hemiptera; family Miridae; genus Cyrtorhinus; species Cyrtorhinus lividipennis. The sequence continues at coordinate 19,219,848 of CM034003.1, read as the reverse complement.
ATCTTTGTTAGTCGTCAATAAACGGTTTAGTTTCCTTGCATTTCACTTTAGGAAGAGGGGAATCGAGACGTGTCGATGTTCCCTTTCCTGAGGCAACAGTTTGGTGCGGGGAGTGTGATAAGGGTCCTGCTCTTCAAAAACGTTCATCTTATCAGAGGATGCGCAGTAACGGACTGGCAATGATTATTAGCTTTAATGAATTATACGGATAGTGATTGGCGTCTGGCTCATCTAAAACGCTCTATACAATACGTGTATTGTCGAATGTAGGAACAACCTGGACTTATATTGAGGTCTCAAGGCATCCTCCAACGAGACTTGGAGTTACAGTATGGTTAAACTTTCAATCAAGCATGGAGTCTTCGAACATTAAATTGACCAAGAAGTGATTGGTAGGAGAGATCGGTCGGATATTCGTCTTTTCGAGTGGAATTTGCATAATAACCCTAAGCTTATCGGGGTAACAGGTACGTATTTGGTCGAGCTGTGGCCACGGATGCTTGCGCATTTTGAAACCTCGGAGCAGTCGACAATCAAATGGAGCTCAATGACTCTATTCAAATTGCTCGAATTCAACAAACAAAGCCCTCTTCCGTGGAGGCAAATACTGAGATTTGAGTAAGTTATACTAAAAATTGTGTACCTGCATAAATTTGTTGATGTTGTTTCTGTCAATGTGTGTTTTGGCACAGTCGTATTTTTTGGTGTCACGAAATAGCTTCTAGAATATAGAGGAAATGGGGTTGCTTTTCCCAACGTTCAATACGAGTCAAAAACCTAACGAAAGTCATGCGTTCATTCATATCGTTGTACATTTTTTCAATCTCAAAACGGTCAATATTCAATTCAATATTTCGCGATGAGGTCTGGCAAAGAAATACCTGGCATGAGACATGCTGCATCTGCTCATGGTTGTACTCTACTTCCGGAGCATCCCTCAACTGCTGGACATTCTGTCTATTACATCCCTCCCTTAAGCGATAACGCATTTTCACTCGGTTTCACACCATTCGAAGCAGAAAGACAAACGGTGGCGTTTTCCCCATTAAATGCACGCATCATTTAGAAACTCCCATATATCCCGCCGCATGACTCAGTCAATCGGTTTTCGGGGTTTTCCTTCTGGCGAACCTAATGAAAGGACTCGCAACCCTCCAAGAACATATGTTTACCAAAGGAAAATGGACTCAACCGCTATATAGATCTCCGCCCTTGAATCACCTCCATAATAAATTTCGTTGCTGTCAGCAATACCGGTTCCACTATCGATTCTTGGTAACACCCTTGTTCATTGTTCTCCTTTCCTGTCAAATCTTTGTTTTCAAGACGCTTTTATATGATTTTAACACCAAGTGTCACTTCTGAGCGCTACTCTGGCTGAGGGGATGACCGCAAATCGGTCGTTTAGTTAAAATTTACTTTGCCAGACTTTTCCTTCTAATACCACCCATAAACTATGTTGTATAGAAAAAATTGTAGTGTGCTACTTGTTTGTATAACATTTTTCAAACTACTCTACAATTCTTGAATTACTGTCTAGTCAGAACCATGTATGGAGGTATTGAAATTTCGACGAACATTTTCTCAAGCTGACCCTAAGCATTAATAAGTTGAAATAATAATGAGCCTTAGGCCTAGATAATGCTGCTTGTTAAGTTATGTAAAGTTGTGTCTCATTTCATGATCTAGCGAAAATAGCATACGCCCTCGAAGCAGAACCATGTAATCCCTAATGGCGATTCCTTGACATTGTTTGAACGTCAAGAATTGATTGATGGGGCTGGGAGAGCAAGATAAATTGATCCAGGCTTTCCGACGCGACGGGGTTATAATTCATCACTCGATACGATCGATTTTATTGAATTAACAACGATGGATTCCGGTAAAATCTCAGAGAGCGATGTGATATAATTATTAATCCCTTCTTGGCTGGAGCATAACAAGATTATAGTAATGGATCAACAGCTGACAATTAGTGGACAGATCAGGGGAGCTTTATTACGAATTAAGACTAAGCTGAGGTTAATTGGTGGGACGGACACGTTGATGGGATTTGATCTAATGAAAGGGGTTGAATGGCTGAGGAAGGAAGATCGAAAAAGGAGTGAAATAGGGTGGCTGGCGAGAGGGAAGGGGCTACCGTGAAGAAGCAGCATCTATCATGCTGGAGGTTGATTAATGGGCTACTGCCTGCCTCTTGAAGACTATTCAATGACCTTGCCATCAGCCCGACGGGCTTGACAGAGATTGATCCCGGTCCCTCCAAAGATAAACGACCAGCCCTTTTGCCATGGCGGGTCTAAGTGCCTCGGATTATTCAGCGGTTTCCATTCTGTTAGGAATAAGGTTTGGCGGGAGTAGGAGGCGGGGGTGCGTATCTTCAAAGGGATTTTCCTCCAACGGGATCGTCCATTCAAAACGTGGACTTCATTCGGCCCCCAACCTTAGCCTACAACTTCAATCTTCGCTTGTCCCGACCACCCAAGAGATGTGATGATCAGTTTTCATCTGAGAGCCTGTCCTCTACACTAATGTTGAGTGGATCAGAAGTATTTCGAGAGGTGAAGCAACGTTCAAAAATGATACCGAACTATTTACGATTTCGGAGATAGCCTCTAGGTAAGGTAACTTCCCACGTTGATCAACCTGATAGTCACACAACAATCGACCAGTATCGGTTTTTATAGGTTCGTTCCTCATGTAAAGAATCACAACAGTCATTTTCTGGACATTTGGTTGTCAAAGGTCATTGCGGCTTTAATCCACAAGATCTATTAAATAAAAAGCCAGACATGTACTGGATGGCTAATCAACTCAGCAAGGCTCATTTGCTCAGAGGGTGATTCCCGGGAATGAGGGGTGACCTTCCCCAAGAACAGACGCGATTCGTGAGGCTCAAGGTTGAAGAATTTTTTAGGTTGGTCCTTCAATACATACACAGACGTTTCTTCGTTTGTATGTTGTTTATGCACATCTTGATAGTAGAAATTAAGTGGTTTTACCGTCATGAATTAAAAATATTTGGTTCATTTATTGATCAAATGAATATTAATTCAGCGGGGATTATGAACAAGAAAGAATCTGTTGAAATGATTACATATTATCAACAGTAAAGCCATTTAAAATCAAAACAACAGTTTTTTTCCAGCCTTTTATCTATCCGTGCTTTTAAAATAAATTTAGTCGTTATTTTTACCGTCAATCATAGCACGTACCTTAATATGGTACTCAATAAATACCATTCTATGCGTCATCCTCAAGGACAAATAACAGCCTGCGGTCGAGTTAAACAGCCGGAAATATGAGGTTTGGGGCATGCAGATAGGCCTAACAATATATATTTTAACGATAGGTAGGTGTATCACCGCGTATAACCCTACTAATGACCGTGCTATTGTATGGTAATGAGTCAATCTCAGTTTATTGTCTGTAGGTACCTTGAAAGCCGATAGTGTACCACGAATTACCCCTGACCCTAGCGTTAGTTCTCGATTACACTTCATGATACACCATTATCGGTTTCGCGTTCTAATGGGCTCTCGCGAGGGTGAGCAGTTACCCCACGTTTTACTTCCCGTACGTCCCAAGGGATGATGATTCACGACTGAGTCATTGCGAATATTGCCCTCACTAATCTCCTTTACGAGTTAACGGAAACATCTTCATTGCCCGGCGATGAGAAATGCGAGTTTGGGTAGTTCCGGGGATTTTAGGGATCAATTATGTAGATGCTTCAACGAAATGTACGGGTAATTCGTAATTTATTTTGTGGATTAATGCCAATGACCGTGGTATCCAATGCTCAGGAGCTTAGGATTCAGGAAAAAACATTTGATGCATGAAGCACAACAATGCTTTGACAACCGTTAAATTATCAATAAACATTATTAAGTTTTTTAATGTACGCCGGTATTTTTAGAATATTATTAAATCAATTAAATAAAAAAGTTGTTTATTTCAAGTTATTAAATGTAATCGTTGAACACATTTTTGAATGTGAGTTATAATTTAAAAACGCTTCAAATTCTTTCACAGGGGATATTCATTCCAATCGATTCAGCGTCCAAAGTTTAGTGGAAAATGATACCCCACACGCCTAAGTACCAGAAATCTCGGAAAAACACAGTCGAAATATGCAGATGGATAGGCCCATAACCTTTTTCAGTGGGCGCTGGTATTGGTCATTGGCACTTTAGGTATTGAGGGTACACCACATTTGCCTGAGGTATAAAAATGATGGGCGGTTGTTCAATTCAAATTTCTTTGGATCCTTAAGTGCGTTCCGTGATTTCCAGTACCGCTCCTTCTCGAACCAACACAAGAAAGGACTCACATGTTCGTCAATCATACTAGTAGGTCGTGCAGGTAGTCTCAAGAAATTGATCAGTCGGTGCACATTCAAGAGCTCGATGATGATTTATTAACCTATGAGAACTAGAATGTCGAGAAGGTTCACGACGGAAGTGAAGTATGGTTCACATTAAGATCCAATTATTATGCCGGCCTGTTCGCAAAGAGCATGAATCACTCGAGAACGCTGCACGTATTGACAGCCGCGAGAGACGAGCTTCATATTCTTCCACGTACGTGTCGACATGATGTTCTGTCTGGGTTAACGCCTTCCCATCCAGTTTCCCAATAAAGGGCAAAGGAATCGATCCCTTTTAAAGTAGGTGTCGGGTACCGGTAACGAGGTAGCATTCCCCGGAGGAGGAGATACGCATCTGAGAGTGGATTGCTCGATGCTCGTACCATACGTGAAGGAAGGGTATGTCATCAGACGGAGCTTCCTCCCCGAACGACTTAGTTCTCAAGCCGACCCCAGAGAACACCAGCGCCAGATAAAGTCACGAGCCCTCGTTTTATTGTCTGTAGAAGTTTTTTACCTTATGTAAACCGCCTTGATGATAAGAAGGTCGGTACTTTGTAGTGAACCGTATCACCGCTATCATCTCGAGTTCTATTAGCTCGGCGCGACCGTTCGTATCTTGGAAAACGTCACCTGAGAGAAATTCCCTGCTCAGGTTTCGAACATATTACTAATTCTATGTAAGTAGGTACGTTTGCTGAACTGCCTTAAGAGCCAGCCTCCTTATCTCGAGATTACAAATTAAGTTATGAGCCAAGCTGGGTGGATGAAGTCCTGAAGGATCTCGCCAGGTTTGCCAATCGATAACTCGAAAATCAATGATCAGCAGTTAGATCACATCTAGAAGGCCTCAAACGGAGGTTCTACCAACAGATACAAATTCTGTAGAAATCCTGGAAGACAGAAAAATAGCCAGAAGGGCTCAAATAACCGTGAAAAACTTAGCTTCACCTACGACTGAGGAGAAGAACTTTTTGATCGACTGAATGGCTATGTTTGTGAGCGGGAAAATTGCAATGTTATCGAGTTCTTCAATTCCAACAGGTTTTGTTTCACTATGAACTTTGAAGAGTTGGCACCAACGCACTCACATTTCGACCCACTTCTGGTATTTATAAAAGGTGAACATTTACCGTTCTAGTTGTTTCTCAGTGAGAGAGATCTGCCAACGCGCTATACATTTAAACTCGAGATTGATTCGGCTTAATAATTTACAACTCAATTCACCCGTCAGCAACAGTCGGACTTCTCAGTACAAATCGCCAAAAGGAAACAATTAACAAACGGACCGTCGAGAGTGTGTTGGGAGCGGTGAATCACTACGTTTCCACCCTTTAGAAAGGAAAAGCCGGGATAGAGCCACGAGGGCGGGCTTGAAGTCTGATGGATGAAGCCCATGTCTCAACTCGCCCCAGGCAGGTCAACACTCACACTTTGCACCGACCAATAGCTCCAGCTAGCGTCGGATCCCTCAAGATTAATGGCGTGTTTGAGTGTAGGCCATTCTTCTGCCCTACCGCCTCCCCGCGGTGAGAAGAGGGAGGCTGTTAATTAATTGAGTTACTTTTGTTTCTTGAAACTCATCCAATTGGATCGATGAGGGTTAAATAAACCAGTGCTTCCACAACCAGGCACGCGGTCAGGAGGGAAGGAAGCTCGCTCTCTTTGAATAGACGCTTAACTGCACAACCGCAAGGCTGCTGATCATGAAAATCTCACTGGCACCCCAGGCCATCATTGCGACCTCTCCACTCCACAACATCATACCTCTGAAGAAAAAACAAGCCACAGATAAGGGAACTTGATTTTCCCTCGTTCAATTTAACTACAAATCTGTTACGATTGTGGAGTATTTACGCCAGCGAAATCCTATAATCTCAGTTTCCAAGAGAGAAGTTCAATAAAATATGACTCCCTGTTGAAATCAAATGCTCTGCAGACCGTTCAAAACGGCTTGTGGGTGGTGGAAGCTGGCCCACGGGTTATGCATGACATAAAAGGCCTCTGAAGTACCACAATTTGAGTATCGGAGCATTCAAGATCTATAGAGGAGAGAATTCGCGCTATTAGGCCTCCGTCTCTCCTAGTCAACTCATCAAAATTAATAGACCAAGTCAGAGTTATGGCCAATAGAGAACTAAAGGGTTAGAAACCCGGGTGCTGACCCCTCTCCCCATCCCCCATTCAAACACCAACAACAGAGCCTAGCCGTTAATTTCTCCTCGTCATCCCTTTGATTCACCCCATCCAACGCATTAATTAAATTGGCTGAGCCTCTTCACTAACGTTGTAGATACTATATTGTAGTAATCATAATACCCATTGTTCAAAGATAATTAGCCTTTGGTAACGTGTGCCCCTTGCTTAATTACAAGCACGTAGTCATGTTACTGTTCACGTGTGATGGCGCAAGCATACCACAAATCTGTAGAGGAGCAAGATGTACCTACCAAAAGATAAATTCCAATGGGATGAGCCAAGTAGTGATGTACGTACTCTTTTCGTTCAAATCCATCTTTTCCAGCTCAAAATATTTGAAATTTAACTACTACTACTGTTCGGAATGGTAACGAAATAGTATAAAACCATTATTATCACTAATGGTCTGCGTGGCTCACACATTGCTATCCAGACAATCAAGTCGATCGTAAATTCGAAGAAAACTGAAACGTGAACAATGTCGCGTAAGAAGGACTAGTCAGACGTCGTTTTAAATTACAGTTCAGAAAGACCATCTCGCCGACTTTGTTTCCCTTAAGGGGTTAGGGCGCGAAGGAAAAAAAATTAAACGTTAAGGGAAAGAACGAATTTATTCGACGTCTTACCGTCTAAAAGCTGGCAATCTTCTTGACACTAATATAAAAAAGTGGAGAAACTTCTAAAGGAGCGTGATTACAAGCCGGGTAATTTATAGCGACAACCGCCGCGCTCGAGGGAAAAAGAAATAATCAACATAAATTCAATATTGGCCCATAAATAAGCTCAAGGCTTTAGACTCAGATTGTTTGAAGGCCGCATGTTTGGATTTATTTGACGTTGAAGGGGGAAAGGCCTGAAAATTGAAAACGGGTCGTGAGGTTTTTGGACGAGCGTGGCTGAAATGATTACGACTTCAATTAGGTGTTTTGAATTATTATGACGTGGGGTGGTTTTCGGTTCAAGTACTTTGTGAGGGTTGCTGGTTGCAGAAAACAATGTCGAAGCGTTTGAGAGCTGTTAGAAAATATAGAAAGCTAACAAAACTTGACTGTCTTGTACCAGGACTTCTCTAAACCGTTAAATCTTGGACGCATGCTCTGAGGTTGTTGTGATTCAAAGTGTTTGGTGTCACACATTATATTAAGCAGTCGTACCTGGCAATGTGAGTACAAAACAGGTGATTGATCAATTAATAAAAATGTTTGGAGTTGACTCATTTTCCATGTAGCTTCTGAAGAATAAGAAGAAGTCTCTCGATTCAGACAGGGGTGTGACAGCAATTGAGCATGTATAATGTCCCTTCTTGTAAAAACTAGTTTTAATGGATTATTCTGGGAGATTATGTAATCTATCCGGAAACATTTTTTTCAATGTGGAATGAATGAATGAGCACTGCAATGACAACTTCAGGTCAACGCTAGTTTTCGACGTGATGTTCAGAATGACATTGCGACGAAGGTTTTCCCAGAAACCAGTTATCTCCTCCGTGATGGCGGGTGCTCAACATCTAACAGGCAGAACCGACATAGGAAGACAATAAAGGGTAATGAGGCTCTTCTCGTCTCATTCGAACCCATTGCACGGAACGAGCACATTTTCTCAATAATCTCCTCCGCTCGTTGATTTCCATGCATAACAAAACAACACGACGGTTTGCATATACCGCCTTCGTTGATTACCACTTAGACGGCGTAATTGCGACTCTCATCGTCAATTCGTCGAATGATCGAATCGAAAAAATCTAGAGGATGTTGGTACGACGCTTCCAAGCTCCACGAGGCTCTAATTACTAATTACATAGTCGGCTGTCAGCACGTTTGCATGTTTTGTAGAACAGAATACGTAAAAGTTTAGAGTTATTCATCACAACGCGCATCGCTATTACGCTGCACACATCACACGCTCACGTAGACTCGTAATTATCTTTGTTCAGCCGAAGTACTAAGCCCTAGTGGCTCTCCCACACCACAAACACCGCCATTTTTTTAAAAAAATGAAAACGTGAGCATCATATTAAAAAAAAAAAAAAAAAAAAAAAAAAAAAAAAAAAAAAAAAAAACTAGAATATATTAAAAGGGTGAAAAACATGCGATTGACATCTGGTAATAATTAGTGATGCATTTAGTAGCTGAGCTCGGCAGTTTGAAATCAAATTTCGACTTAAATGGCGGTAAGGCAGATATTTGAGGAACTAAAGCCTTCAATCCGGGTGGCGAGGTAAAACCAATGACAAAGATGAGCAAATACAAAAAGAAAAAAAAAATCCCCTAACGACCCTCAGGAAGGAAGTTGCCCTTCCTGCCTCGTTTTTTTTCTCTTTTCGCGACGCGTGATCTGTCTTTCATGCTTTTTTCCAAAGCTTCCCTGATTTATATTCCCCGCTATTGAAATGTAAATCGCCGCCTCAAGAAAAGGCATGTCAGGGAGGCCTAGGGCTCATTACGCGCCGACGTTTGAAAGGTGGATAAGTGGGTGACGAGCTCTGTTGAAGCCTTGAATCCTTTCAAGAAATCAATCACCTTCTTCTGACTGCCCGCCCGTTCGAATCATTTTCCTCTAATGGCTACTATTCAGTGCCGATACTTGTATAGGCATCGTTTGACTGGTTAAAATCCTATTTATCACAGTGAAAAATAAACGTTTCCCCTGGCAAGACTGTTTCGACACTACTCTTGTGATGTTTGAATGCTCAAGCTCGGATATTTTCTCTCCAAGACAAACTCAAGAGCAGGATTCTCAAAGGGAGTGTAGTAGAAGGGAAAACAACGCCTTTGGACGTCCAACTACGAGCGGAGAGCATTCATCTGTTCACGGTTCCCAAGATTACTACCTAGCCTGGTCAGCCGGCGTCATAATTTTGAAAAATTACACCAAAGTATAGCTCTCGACCGGAACTAAACGTGTGCTCATGATGCGGCCCAATGAGGATAATTAAGGTAGTATCACGGTTGCCCTAACGAGCTCAAGCGTTTCCCTGCTGGGTCTCCTGCCTCTGCCATCACCCCCGCCGGAACAACTGATGAGCTTATAACGACTTCCATGCACCTATGCTATTACGGTGATAACTGCCGTTCCAAACCAGTCACACCTTTCGATCGTGATAATCAGTCGATGCGATTACTTTTTCATACCCGTTGTTTCGGAAAGACCGATTCATCCGACCTGTGGGGTCGCGTTCGACTCAACCTTCGATTTTATGCAAGACTTGAAGCAAACACGTATTCTAAATCCCCATATATCCCCTATCCCGTTTTTAGTGATCCAGTTGCAACCAATACTTTATACCCCTGCCATCCTTGCGACCTCTTTTCGTTTACATCAACTTTTTTACGACCTCGCTTGAGGCAGTTAAAGTTTGAAGCACCTTTTAGCCAACTATGTAAACGCCTTCTGGTCCTTCAACATTTAATGTCTCCTGGATTCTCTCAACTTCAAGATTAGAAAGAACTCTTGGATTTCATTTCTAACGAACTGCTCGGTGTCCCTAAGAAGAATGAAAAACGAGCTGTGATAGCATACCGGCAATAAACGTCTGACAGAATTGTGTTGAATAACGTGAAACAACCCAGTTGCGTTTTTTATTTGATTTCTCACCATTCGCTTCGTCTTGGGTTTGTCGTGTTAGTAGTAACTATTCTGGACAATCGACGATTCGAGAAGTAACATTTTAATGAAGCGATACCAGGGTGATACAACTCCAGGGATCATAAAAATCTTAGAAAATAAACAAAACTATCCTTCTCGGTTGGAACGGTCTGCAGTTACCACCTAACTATAAAAATGCAGACGCTCAATACTGATGGTAGATGACTTTTAATGAATAGGCGGGTTATTTTACGATTATTTACCGTGTATCTTGCACTCTTACCTACTGACATTATTGGAATTTATAGGATTAATTAACCAACTTGAAAACTGAAATCTTCCAGGGCCACTCTTTTGGCTCTGCAAATGGCTTCTCAAAGTAGCCAGAGCGCCAACTATTAACAGATACCTGCAGCCGATTTACAACTGGAGCGACTCAAACTCTATAGTGTCAACAGAATGACTTTTTTTTTAGCGAAACTCATCAATGATATAAAATATTGCCCGTGGAGTTAACATACAATGTTGTTTTCCTAATTAGGTAAGTTAGGCAATAAGACTGATGTCGTTTGAGGCACAGAACAGGTCTTTCATAACAACATTAACCAACCGAAATATTATTTTAATAATGAAATTCGAAGAAAATAAAAATGAACGAGGTGAGCTCGTTTTCTTTCTCAGGAGCCGAGTAATTTATAATGCCTTCCCAACGAGGCTGCATCCATTATGAATTTCATACGGCTCATACCTGACTAATTGGCTGTTGTCCTCGTATGGACTCTGATCCTTGGAAGATAGCTCTTCTTCTAACTGAACTCGATAAGAAAAGTATTTCCTCTTGCATTTCAAGACCGACGCCGTATATATGAAACGCCTTGTACGTTCAACCACGGACAATGTTCTTTTTATTTTTTATAACGACGATTTCGATACGATCTTTCTCTCTACCGTTGAGTGACGTCCATTCTTTGCAATACCTACTCCGTTGAAGCGCATGACAGGTGGCCGGCGTTTCAGTTTTTACACCGGCTGTTTCAATCAGATAAAATTGCTTGGTGGCGTTATTACAATAATCGTTGAACGTGTTTGTAAATCTTTCATCTTAAATCGACCAGGACGGTGGTTATTTTTTCTCCAAGAGATACAATTTAATTGTATTATTATTACAATTTCTTTTTTTTTCTTTTGCCACACCCATTCTATGAAACCTATAGTCTGATGTTCTCGACAAATAAGAGCTCGCCATAAGTTGGATGTACCATCCCTACCTCTAGTTTTTAAATAATTTCTACTGAATGTTATGCGTCGACCATTCAAATCAATGAGACTAAGAAGTAAAATAATCTAGAGGTCAGTCATATCATACAAAGCTATTATTTCGGATTTGCATACTACTCTTTATGCTCAGTTTTGTCTAAAAATACTCTCATGATTCCCTGACTAGTTCTGCGCCACAAACTCCCTCAAATTGACGCTTAACACCCGTAATACTTTACTTCTGAAAACGTGAGGAGAAGCGAATGTGGTCGTAACACGAAATGGTTCAGGCTCGCCTTGTTAAGAAGTCACTGACTCCTCTAGGGAAGCCGGTATCGTCGTCGGAACCATAACGCTATTGCTTCAGTGCAAACTCAGTTCCGTCTGCCTTACAAACATAAAGATAACAGGAAATGATAGGGAAGAAACCATGTCTTTATTGGCTGTTCTGGAATCCTTCATTTGTTCTGCCTGCACGTCGACAGGCAAACGACAGTCAGAACTACCAAGGATCTCTATGATATAAATATCATTTTTTCCTCACTTGTTATTGTTCATCATTTTCGGAAGTAGATCGGTATGCAGTGAAGAAGCAATATTAACACCTTTTGTTATAGTTTGCTATTCAAGTATTCGTTGAACAAAGGTAAAATTGTCAAGAATTATGTTTCTCTCAAATAAGATGAAATGAAAAATAGCGTCCAAAATTTAGTGGAAAACTATACCCCACACGCCTAGGTAGCAGAAAATCCCGAAAAAACATATTCAAAATGGGTAACAAATACCCAATTTGACCCATTACTTCTCTTCAACTTTCTTGGTGAGAAAATGGGAATTATAACTCGCGGATCACAATTTGAACAATATATTTTTGTAGCTCACTTTCTTACAACTCTAGAAGAAGGAGTGACTTGAGACTTAAATGAACAGAGCTGCAAACCCTCATGACCACTACAGTCTAGGAGAGCAATATGTAGTTCGTATGTTACATGGAATTTATAAGATATTCCATCAACTTCTCCAGTGGGTGCCAATCGTTCTAGGACCCGTTCATTGAATTCAGCGTCCAAAATTTAGTGGAAAATGACACCCTACTCGCCTAGATCGCCCAAAACCCTCGAAAATCCATTTTTCAAAAAACACATTTGACCCCTACCCCCCCCCCCCCCCCAAATTGGTCCGATCGGGCTGAAAAGTTTCGAAATTGTAGCTTGATGTTACCACTGCTACATATGAAAAACAGCACGCAGAGGAGCTGACGCATTTCAGCTTATTGTACCTAAAACGGATATTTTCTGCTAGGAAAATTCGACCACTGTGTTTTGATGCATGTAAAATCGTATGTGATGTGGCGACTGAGCCATTTGAAACCTTATTCAAGTTTCTATCAACAAAATCTGGGGCTCAATAGCAAATATCTCTTCAAAACACGATGAATTTTGAAACAATCTGGTTTTTCCTCCCTACATGGTTCAACTTTCCGTTATTATTATGAAGCCTTTGCGGAAAAAAAATCACTATCGAGATTATTACCAATGCATCAAACTTGCAACATAGAATGCCTTATTAGCTCGTAATAATACAACCTTCCAAGATCGAATTATCGATTACGATACTGGTTAGTTGATGTTTTTTTTTTTTTTTTTTCTTTAAGATCGGTGGGTAATTCAATATTTTTCCCTTCCCGACTTGACGGTTGATTATTGCGATTAAAATCTATTAAAATCTAGTTTTTTATCTCTACAGCCATAATAATAATAATTACTTACTGTGGCGTTTACAATCGGATATGGTTTTGTTGTCGTCGTTCGGTTATGTCACTTGTTTAATACTCTCATGTAACTACAGTCGTGGTGACCTGATGCCCATATGGCAATTATATGTTCAAATTGTAGCGATCTGTGCAACACCTACGTACATCAACATGGCAGTAACATGACGCTTCAGGCCTTGTAAAGTTGGATGGAGGAAGTGTATACTCGGAAGTAGCGATAATATTTTGCTTAGGTCGGCTTCCTGTTCCTCATTCAGAGCCTTTGTCAAGTTGTCATTCAAAGGTAGACCCTCCCCCCCTAGCTTGATTGTATGCGGGTTGTTAAGAAACATCTACAGCAGTTGAACGACAAGGATATATATATGACCCGCCCAGGCCTAAAAGCAATGGTTTAATCTCAACCAACGGGTTCCTGAATTAGCAGCTGAAATGTATACATGTGTACAAGTATAAATTGAGCTGATGACCCAGAAATTTCTGGTTTTCCAATAACCAATCATTTACACATGACACATGAATACGCAGGCCCTTTGATAAAGAAATTTGAATACTCTTATTTTAATTGAAATAAGTGATGATTTTATTAATGACTACCTTTCTAGAATGGTCAGATGTCCAAATACATTCACGTCCAGTTGTCGTAATTACGTTCTGAAAATAATCATATCCACTTTCCCTCGAGCAAATCGATTCGTTGAAATCCGAACGAACTAACAACGTTTCGACGTAATTTTGCCCGTTCGATCACAAAATATCCACTCTTGCCAATCTAACCACCCATTAATTCGTCCCTGGGGTGCGAACGTCATATCCAATTAGCTCCAAACACTAATTGCAAAAAGAGGGCAGGAAACAGCGCTAATAACGGTAATCAAGGGCTTCATATGCGCAATGACCGGGTAAGAGGGAGAACGAAACGACGTACAGCTCACGGCCACGCCATTCCGGCATAAAACGTCTCGAAAGATGAATTCACCTCACACGCAAGCAAATTACCACCTTTGCGTTTGGTTCAAGTCGAGAACAACTAATTATAGCAATTACTGGTGCTTGGCTTGGACATTTTGATCGTGGAATGAAATGAGCAGATATTATTTATTTTGAGAGTCAACACGGTATTGAATATATGAGCGATATACACGGTATTTTCAGGCTGTATAGCATCAACTTGTAACCAGAATCTTCCGTCACTTGTCTTTATCTGATATGCATATTTGTATAAATGTTGCAGCACACCTTGAACCCTAACATACACAACACGACGGTAGATTTGCACACATAAATCCATTCGTGAGAGGAAAAAACAGACGAGGACTTTAGAGCAGGGTATGGGAGGAGAAAGAGAGTCGTAATAAAACTAAAAGACGGTTTCTCCGAACTTGCTCTCCCGATACGAAGTGGTTCCCTCGCGGTGCTGAGCCCTTTCAGAAGAAAATCCTCTGAAGAAGTGGGGGAGCATAAAAATGTAGACCAGGAGTCTTGAGGCGATAATGGGATACGAGTGACATGCAGTGCTTAACAAGCCCTGCGTTATCGCCGGTGGGTTTTTGCTCGGTTTGAAGTGGTCTTCCTTTAGTGGAAAACCGATGCGAGAGGAAGGAGCAGAATGACAATGCTCTTCTTCATGAATGGTATCCGGAGTTCCAGACGGCCTTTCTGGTGAAGGTTGGCATGCGGCTCTCGCAATCAAAACCCTCCGCCATTACGAGGGAATTTTTTCCCCACAAGATGCGTTAGTGATTTTCTTTGACGCTTGAAGAGACCATACGGGAGCATTAAGTAGCGAAGAACTAATTTACTATACTTCTCAGAGGCATTCGTGCTATATGTTTAATACAGTAGATGGTGGAACTGACCGAAGCTTTATTAATATATCGAGAATCACCACATGATAGTACCACCACTCGTAATAGCGAAACCTAATCATGATAATCGTATAAAATGATCAAGAATCCTTGAAGGCCACCTAATTCTCCTCGGAATCACGTACAAAAGTGGAGAACCATAACATTATCCAGTGATTTGTTCCATGAACGTGGACTCCTAAGGTTTGAGGTCGGGACTTCTTGAGGGTCGCGGTTCCCCAAAGGTCAAGACGTTATAGCTCGCGGATGAGCCCCATAATTCATGATAATCCTTTGTAAATGCCGTTTCTCCCATCGACGAATCGCTGATCTGCGCATCCGAGGAGGAATATAAAGATGTTCGTGAAAGCCGTGGGTAAAATACGACTCAAACGAGGAATGACACCCGTAACATCATCTTTTCCTTAATACCTTTTGTTTGAAATCATCCAAGTTTTACGAGCTTAAACCATTACCTTTCGATATATCTTAAACCGTAACTCATTCTAGTGAAGCTTAGCTATGATGAAGAAACCTACATTTGAACAAAATTTGAGGTCTTTGGGATTTGGATTGAAATGTGTTGAAATAGGTATTATTCCAACGTCTAAAAATAAGTGGATGTAAGAACAAAAACAAAAGTGAGACTCAGGGAGTCATACAAAGGAATGATATTAAGTAAAAATATCAGATACGATTTCATTGTCTCCAAGTTATTTGGATCTACCGAGGATGTGGGAGAATTGATGGACGAAGACTGAACTGTACCCGTATTATTCAAAAAAGGTGAACCTAACTACAGCTCGCCAGTAGTTAGCTTCAGTGAATCGTCACTCAGATAATGTTGATACTCTATAATGGTTATAAAGAGCACGCAAAAGGTAATAACTTATTCTTTGAGCCTCGTTCCAATTACACCGGTACTAGGAGCGCACTTTAACGAAGGAAAATGTTGCAAACACGCCAGCCGTTACAGCGATAAATTAACGACCGCGTTTTGAAAATAAAGTGCAAGGCTTGTGTTTCTGAATTAAAACGCCGCTTTTGATATATAACTCTCCGGTTTTTTTTTTTTTTTTTTTGCGAGCGTCTGACGAATGGTAGATGAAGGAGCCGACTGTGATACGATTAAAGGGATCGTGACCGGTTCATCTCTGGTTGTACATAAATCAGAAGATCTGAGGTGAATCGAGCAGGTGCACGGGCCTGTTGCGAAAGGAAACAAGGAACATTTCGTGTCGTAAGGACCCGCATGTAAAGGGAAACTGGGTGGAATGAATGACTGGTGGGCATTTACACAAATCATACGTTCTAGTACGGTGTATGTCGACAACAAAATTTAGTTCTTCGGGGAGCAAGTGGCAATTTCTCCTGTTCTCCCAGGTTGTTTTTCCCCTTCCACAGTAGCTTGCAGATTTATTTTTGAAGGTTCGGTACATCAATAATGATAACCTCTGTCAGTCGAGTCCTAGAATAAAAATTTAAACTCAACAACCTCATAAAACGTGTTGCTTGGTCCAAATCAACAGATCGCAAATTTCATCCGAGCCCTTTTCCCGTGACGTGTACGAGTTATATTTACATGCCATTTACATCCAACTCCCGTTTTGCATAAATTTGCCAAGAAATTCCCATTGTGAGTGCGGTTTTTATCCGCTGACATAAATCTGTTTTTTCAGGTTTGGGAAACAAAAGAAAGGAAACTAAACGGACCCCCGCGGTGGAATCTCCGTATAAACAGCTCCGTATGAAGTTATCGCAATTGTCATTGCGGCGGATAATAATTTCACCCCATTAGCAAGTATGATGGCCAAAGCGGTTGGGTATATTAAAACTTTACGGTCGTAAGTCAACTGGCAAAAGCCCTCCAGGTCTTTGAGCTTGGGGAAACGTTTATGACCGTGTAAATCATGGAAATTAAGATGCATGGGGTTTTGCCGAGTTAATGGGGAAATGACCCCCGCTTCGGCACCATTGCCCACGTCCGACTCGATATTTACGGCTCGTGATATAATAATGCCTCCTCAAGGGTCCTCTTCTGGGGCAATAAACGAATTTATTCTATCGCACCTTAGGAATGTTGGGGAGAACAAAAGAGAAAAAAGAATTAGGGTAGATAAAAACAATCTTTTGCCGCTACAGAATGGCAATGAGGTGATACCACAAAGCGTCTCCAGAAATACTGAGGAAAAGAAACGAGGGAGTCGAATGAGGGCAATCCATTCGGAAATCCGTATTCTCTATAAGCTGAAGAAACAATTTGTATGGTTATTTCAAGGAGGAGTATAGAGGAAACTACGGATATTAGAACACAGCCAATTGAATTGACTTGGAGTAGAAATTATTGACTATCTGAACCAATCAGTTGGCACAGTACTTTAGTTTATTACATTTTTAAATCTTGAAGTTTGACCGACCGCTTAATGATTATGCCACCATCCCGAGCTAATACAATTTTCCGTGATATTCTCGGTTGGTAATGTACGGAGCTCGAACATCAAAGCATATCAAGTACGATAAACATGATCGCCCTCTTATGAAATTGCACTCTTTATGGAACTTAACAAGGAACTTGACCATTATTTGGAAAATATACTGCCCACTCTCCGTTCCCGTTAAATATTTCTGCTTAGAGAATTCTAAAATAAAAAGATCAGAGGTAGAGGAGAGCAGCAATAAAAGAGAGAGTTTAGTAGCATGTGTGCCAAGCTTGCTGGGGAGAGTTGAAAACCGGGCCGACTAAGCATTTCTCAGGCGGGGTTATAACATATGTTATTGTCTTAGATCATCCGTTATCAAGGTTTCCACTATGGTCGTTACAAGAGCACACTACATCACGAGATAGCAATCCACCCTACCCCATCATACTGTTATTCATCCCTATCCCACCCCCGAAGCCACGTTCCGACTGGATATCATCCCTTAAAGCCGTATTAGACGCCTCACAAATGCTTGGGCATAAAGATGATTTAACGACTATTACAAAAACTATTGTCGCCGTTATTTCACATTTGAATGCGTCCCTTGATGGAACGGCAAGATCATCAAGTTGACTTATGCTCTTCGGTAAATCATCGGGGCTGCAGGAAGCTTCGTCTTTAGATGAAGGGGTCACGGCAGCAGTTCTGGTAACTTCCTTATGTGGGGATGTCACTTACTGCATTGTCAATCACCCAAATCAGTACAGAGACGAGAATTTTTGGTTTATGCCAAACACAACAGTGATTATGTCTTTTGATGTAAATGTCTGTTAGCAGGATTGAGGTTAGTGCTCTGAGTAGCAGGTGTAGAACTGGATCGTCGATGCGCTGAAGAAGTCCCACCGTACGTGTGAGCTATCTTCTTCAGACTTCAATCGGCTGCCGAAGGATTCAGATTACCAACCCGAGGATGGATTGTTGTTTATGTTTTTACCATTTTCATTGTCGCCGAGGGGCTCGACAATGGGCTGGTGAAACGGGAGAGCCTTCCCTAGCTATTAGGCCGTCTCTTCACAATGGACTGCTGCCATCCTTGAAAGGTCGTCGAAGGTATCACGTCCTCTTTAGAAAAATGTGAAGCAAATCTGGATTAAACGGGCTTTTTGAGAAACCCAATCACTTCGACGGCGGCAGCCTTTGATGCCTGCCATTGTTCCCCCAGGACCGACAAAGGATCAAGGCAGCAATTATCACTAAAAGAGTGTGGTCGGATAACGGGAAGCTGGAAGAGACGGCGAACCTAATAGGAGAGACCACCTTAGTCGGGGTTGTCGCTTCTTTGTGAGCGGCATGTAAGCCGAGTATTGTGCGACAGGATCATTCAAAAAGTGGTTGAGAAAACTCGCGTTAAAAGTCCCTTATTGAGACGTTCCATTTCGAAACTCTTTGAAAGGTTGCAGAACGTTGAGTCCATGGGCAACAGAAAGGTCCACAGACTGCTCAATGATTTTTCGCGCATAGGAAAATAGGTGGCTCGAATCTCTGAACCTGTTCGCTCATTTTACATGAGGTTATACATCCATGTTTGGTTCAGCGCTAGCTGTGAGATCATTATTAGCACTCGAAGACCAAAAGCCAGTGCTAAGCACTACGCAACACAGGGCCAACAGAAGACATCGTAAATGTCCACTGTGAATTAAATAAAACTTCATCAATATTTATACGAGAACTGTTATAAAAGTTACGACTTGAAAAATTGAATACTTCCAAAGAGTCATTAACACGATTTACGGCCGGATCGGTTCCCAGAACAAGTGGTGCGATGTGTTGGAATCAAAATTATTTAAGGTAGCCATCCCGGCGCATTACCATACAAAGACTCTATGGAGAACAAATGAACTGCGCATAAACATAACAGGAATTGTTTGAAGTCGTTGAATATGGATGCCGTGTTATGAGGATGTGAAAAGTTGAAAGGTTTCGTTGATTTTAATTGAAACATGAATTTTTTCCTCATCACTCATCAACCCATTTGAGTTGCGAACAGTTTTATGGCAACTCAAATTCATGAGAAAGAAATTCCCATGGATAAGCATTTTTATAAGAGCATATTTGCTACACAAACTTGTATTTGAATGACCAGCGTTGAATATTCATCCTGAATGGTGAATAATTGGGCTGGTCTGACTCTGATCAGATCTGGTAGTTTTCAGGGCAACCAAATTTAAAAAGAGAAAAATTGAGTATTCACAAACTTGCTTGAAGGATATAAAGTATTTGAACGGCGTATGAGTATAATTGAGGAGTTGGTTAGCAACAGTATTTTTTAATCGACTGTTCTCAATCACGACTTGCAATGGGAATCGGTCTCAACATGAAAATGTGATACTACAATTTCAAGCATTCGTCGCCATTAGAATTGATGATTGATCAAACATTCTTGTCTCACAAGCCAATTAACACATAAAACATGAAAGTAGGGACGGCAAAATCCAGAGATATCTTCGCGAAGAGTGATGGAAAACGAGGGAACCGACAAAAAGCGTCGGCCGCGGCGTATTTCAAACAAGATTCCCACTGGTCAATTATCGCGGGGGACGATTACAAGTTGTGAGATGTGTTGAGGGTTCCAGGCACGGTTGGATTCCTCTGGGGGAATACAGAGGACGATTTAATCGGTTCAGTAGCTCGTAGCGCCGCCCAAGAATGCCGACTACTTGTCCCCATCGCCATCTTCAGCGAAAGAACGCAACGCGAACTCAAACAACGAGCCATATGACACTTTATGCCTTTTTGAATCAGGTCTGATTGTCGGGATGGGGAGAAGTGCGAGATAAATAGGATATTTTTGCTATCATGTCTTTAAAATTGGAGTGGAGTTTTACTGCGACACGACAGTTTCCAAGTCAGTAGACAGTTGCACATTTCTTCACTACTTCAAGACCATTGGAATCCTAGCAAGGTCAACTAATCAATGAGAAACATGGAGACCATTAGGCAAGGAGAAGAAAAATGTCTCCCCACACAAAAGATTTGAAGGAGTGAATGTAACCAATCCAACAGTATACTTATCCTTGTCAAACAGGTACACGATTTGGAAAGTACCGTGCACATTCGTTTCTTGTTGTACAAAGACAAACTTGGAGATCTTGCATAGACTTGCTGAATCCTGTACAAAGGAATGAAGCGACTTGCTATATGAACATTATGGGTAGATCTAACGTTAATGATGTTCATTTAAGAATTTTTGATTGATTATTTCGCGACCTGTACTAGCATAGCGATTCCAGTTCGGCCGGCTGTTGATCAGTAGAAAGGAGGTTAGAGAGACAATTCGTCATTTGTTGGCAGAAAAATGAAAGCTTTTCGACCCTGAAAGGATTTCATTCACCTAGGCGTACTTATCATTAGTGACCCCATTCATCGCTCATACTTCTTTCTCTCGGCTCAGCAAAACGACTGTTGATTAGAAGAAGGATATAAATTATAACGCCAGCCTACAATATGCCCTCGCCCATATCAGGTCGGCCGCTAACGATCCGATGGCGTGGAGGGAACTGACGGCTTAATTCTCAGATGCCGTGATACTGTCAGCTTCTGTTCAAACTGACAGCTAGGGCCTTCGAACGAAAGATTACCGGATAGTGGACCCCCGTCTCGCCAGGGCATCAGAGGCAGTTTAGTTTCTACCGAAAACAGCTGATGAGATGAACGTTACCTTCAGGAAATGACGGGCAGAACCTCGGACTAGATTTTTCCTCGCCTTGAAAATGTCCACTTGTGACAAGCGATGGTTGGGGTTGACGATTAAATGACTCCTTTTTGTCCAAGATTGCTAGACACGCTCGTGGCCTGTGGAAATCGCCTTTAAAAGTGGACAATGTAATCATCGATCTTCGAAAGGATGGCGTGACTCAGATCTCTATCTCAGAAAGGTCAATTTCTTGAACTTTGTCAATGAAAACGAGCACAGATTTCCGTTAGGTTCCACCCTTCTTGTACTTGCAGCTTGTTATGCATGGGCCCTAACGCTTAACGACAGAACGTTCTGGTATCCTATAGAATGATGCGGTTCATTACTGCTGTAATAAACAAAGAGAGTAGAAACAAAATCAACTTTTCAACAGCACGAATGGCTTCAATCCAGAAAGAGTTGCTTCGCATCGCTGCTGAGTATACTCAATCGTGCACTTCCACAACCTTGAAACGCTGAATACTCAAAACCATCTAGGTTTGAAGAATTATGAGTTTGCGACCATTTCGCGTCATGATAAGCCTTCTCAATCACAGGAAAAGTTTGAGGAGATACAAAAAGTCGAGGACTATCAGAACCCAGAAGCAGCCTCAATCGAAATCACGATTTGCCTTTCCGTCCTGTCGACTCTCCTTCAATCAAATTCATGCAGAAACCGTTGGATTTGCATCCACTTTTCTTCAAAGGATAAAAACCTAGCTAGAAGCCCAATTACGAGAGCATCCAGACGGCTCATTAAGACTGACGTTGATTTACATTGAGTAGAAAGACTCCGAGCAGGATTGACGGACAGTCTTGAGACCCCTTGGATGGATGGACATCCGCTTTCCACTTCAGACGTATACGGCGATGGTAAATAAGCTTAGTCCGTGACGTCCTCCTTGTTATGCTCCCTTTGACTTTTCAATGGCGGTTCGAGACGCAGTCTTTGCCGGGGACACCGGTTCGTCTATTTGAAGTTAAAATTCTTGATTCTGACCCAGCCAGTGACTTCAGGCGTCGGGCAGGGTACGACAGAAGCGTGAAATGTATCGCGGACTAAGGGGGAAGGTGAGAAGCCGCTTGTGGTTCATCAAACGAGTAGTTGTCAATCCTCCGTCAGATGTTACGCCGCCGTCCACACGTCCGTCAATGAAATGGAAATTGCAAATCGGAAACGCGATCTAACTTCTGAAGAGGGACGCCGTCTATTCTCGACTTGTTTCTGTCTCATCACTACCTATATAAACGCCCGGTGCCTTAGGTTTGGCGGGGATCATTCCTCGCACTGAGGAAGATATGTAGTCCATATATAACCACAATAATAACTTTGAGTCAATCTCATCAAGAAGCCATGGTTCGCTAAGATTTTAGGCTATCACATATCAGTCGAAAATGTCAATTCCATCACCCAGTATGGTTTATGACTGTCGGTGTATTGACGTACGAGAAACGCTGCAGATTCATTCACAGGGGTTGCTTATTCCTTGGACCAAATTTCCACCATTTGGTTCGATCGGGCTGAAAGGTTTCGAGGACCAACCAAAGCCGGAAACGGGTCCCTGACCAAAATTTCACATTTTTGTCTACTACTTACCAAAAACTGCGTGGACGGCGGGCGGCGGACGGACATGGTACATTATTTGTTCTAGACATCATGAAACGTCCAGAAAACATTTTTGGGCCGATCAGAGAATCTAGCATGAGAACATGGGTTCAACATACGCACCTAATCAAGGAATAACCAACCAAAATTAACTCACCCGTCTTCATCCCATTTACGGCAAATAATGGCGGAGTAAGAGTGAAAATGAGTTTTCAAGGTTATTGGAGACCTGAAAGGATCTTGACAAATGCGCTTTTGAGTAATAATAAACTACGAGTAATAATAAACATGAACTTCTGAATCCTTCGCTTTCAGTTTGTTAAAACAGCGGTAGAAGTACCTGTACAACATGCCAGCAGGCATAGACAAACACGTTTGACCAGACCAGGGCATTCAGCATCCACCTCAGATACCCATAGGTGTCAAAATAACACCAGGTCGCCATCAGAACTCTAACAGAATAAATTCAATTCAGAAACAAGCGCTCAAGAGACGTCTAAAAGGAAATAGACGTTCCTCTCTCGAGTTCAGAACACGCCTTTTGATAAATGAGCGGATGATATCATCAGAAACGTGCGATGAGTTGCTCAGTAGCCAAGTAGACGGGGCAACACCGATAAAATCTCGAGTTAGTAGAGTTATACCTGAAAAAGAAACCCGAAGCCCCAGGCTCCTACGTGGAACTTATGGTGCAAGACTGTGGACTGGACTTCAAACGCCGTCAGATCTCTTCCGACGTTGAGACAAAAACCGGCCCCCTCGTAAGCAGCTTCACCACCCACCGCTGAATAAATCAACGTTTCAACCGAACGCTGTGACAAGATGAAGGGGTTTTTGTGTGTACTTCTCGTCTCGTTTTTGTTGTTTTCATCTTCCTTGAGCATTTCTTAAGAGGTTTTAGAGAATGGGGCTACCGTGCGAGCAGGGAAGTCCAACTCTTCTACCTTTTTGAAACATTTCAAAAATTATACGCACACTTCCACATTCGTTCTTCTCAATACTTCATCCACTTCAGTTAGAATTTGCAAACCGTTAAAACAAAATTTTGTTAGGTAGGGGAAACGAAATTAAATGGTCAAAACTGTAGCACAATAGACACAATAGGAAGTCTGCATCGATATATTTTTTTGTTTATTTCAAAGGTAACTTTAGATAACCAAATATTCTCGAAGGAAACAAAATTACTAAAACCCGAAATCTACCCTAAAAATTTAGTGAAAATGGAAAAGTGGCTCGATATGAAAACAGGCGGGACTTGGAGGAGAGCGGTTAAGGAAGATTAAGGAGGATAACGTCACAGGTGAACACATATCGTTCATACTCAGAATTATCGTCTTTTGACAACTCCTATTTTTAAACAAATTATTTTTGTGATTGATGCCCACAGTTGTTTGAGAAAATAGAGATATTTACTACTGGCACATGCGCTCCTAATGAGGAAATATGTAATGGCGGTGTTTAGGTTCACCCTTGAGGATTTGCGAAATCTAGAGCCGTTATTACTGTTGAGCTGTTTCAAAAATTAGTCCTATCGTTTTTCCAGTTATGAAGGCGTTTAGATAAATCTTCAGGCCCATTCTCAAGTTGAGAGACCGCAAAGGCGATTTTATTATATTTCTTCAAGTGATTGCTTAACGAAGCAAATAAGTCATTTTAGTTACTCGTACATAGCAGTCAAGTCTATAAAATTGAATGCATCTCACCCACAACCATTTCAAGTGGCTCGAGACTGGCATACATCATCTCTCAAAGATAAAGATAACACTAATTTCTCTTCAACGCCCACATCATAGCGTACAGTGAGGCCTTTCGAGTCGGGGCCGCCTTCAAAGAGAGTGACGTGTCATTTAGAATGATAAGTGACTAGCTGCTGGGACCCATGAGCTAGGAGACCTGTTTTTAGACAACCTTGAGTCTTTGCATCTGACGACTCCTGTCTCAGCTTTTCTAATTCTCGCTGTCATATCGTAGAGAGCGTTTCCTGTTGTGACTACGACTTTAACCCTCAGTAGTGTTTACTTTCATGCTACAGGCCCTCCCCGCTGAGAACCTCTTCTTTACCATATGATGGGCAACTTATTTATTTTGACATGGTGCCAAGTTTCTTAAATACGCCTGTCACGTTATATGACTGTGCTCGAGTCCAGCTTCTCATTTGTGGGTTCATAATTAGTTCAACGCGTAGGCAACCCCACAATGGTGGTCTTAAACTCTAGTCCCATTCCCCCGCAGAAAATATTTTTGAATAGAGTATCGATTATTTTGTATGTACTAGTGTAGTATCAGTATCTCTACGGACTATGATCACGCGACGATTTCTTGCAGAATGCCAGTTGAGCCTCCTCTCAGCAAAACTACAGCGTAACAAACAAAGAAACAGCATGGAATTATATTATTTAAAGATTTATGGGTCACCAGGAGTATTTTTTTTTTTCGAAAAGTAAAGCCAAATACCACTCTATTGGGAATGGCCAAGATTCCATCGACAATTCAGTAACTGAAGGGCATTTGAGGGACTGATGAGTACGAACAAGACAATCTGATTAGTTGAATAATTAGCTTGACAGTTACCGTCCATCGACCTGAGAGGCTTTGAATTATTCCTATCGCGATTCACCCAGTATGATTTGCACACGTCTATAAATTCCTTATTGAGAACTGACTAACGATGAGCAAATCAATTACTATAGATACTACTTCAAACGTCACATTATATTAATTTGCTCAAGAACGGAAAAAAATGTTGAAACATCGATTATCTTATCGACTAGTCGAACACTAACTTCGACGAAAACTAGCGATTATCGCCCACCATCATTTAATTCGGTCCAACCACCGGGGAATATTATAATCTAACATAATTCATACTCTCGCCAGAATCGGAATCACTTTTAAAGGATGCCGACGAAGATAAAACTATTTCGAAAACAAATAACCTGAAAACCGAACTGGTTTAAAGGCCGTAATGATGAAATCTCGGCGCAACAGGATATAACCAATCGGCTCCGACTGTAATTTGTTGACAATAAATTACAACGGCCGGTCGTAAAGTTACCTAGCCGAACAACAACGGGTGTGATGACGCAGTACCTACCTACACTACTTCGGTCTCATTCCTAAGGAGTGAAGACTAAATTTATTGTGAGAAGACAATCAAGCTATTCACTATAATATAATGGCAGATGATAAAAACTGACTACGGTGCGTGACATTTTTTAATAGAAAAAGATATGATGTTTCATACACTTTTTTTCTCGTTGTTTTTCTGGGTAACTTTTTTAACAGTTTCTCTAACGCAGTCATTAGGGATTAGTTTGGGGAGTATGTAAGTCGTTTAGTTGCAGTGAGTCTGATCTATGATAACATTGCACAGGAGTCAGTGATTCCAGTCACTTTACTGACACCCATAACGCATCTGACAAACAACACGGCTGCTAAACGAAATCAGTCCTTCATTGGTAACACTGTTAATTTTCCATCTAAGTTGGATCAAGTTTTCAGTAAATTTGGCGGATGTCTATTCAATATCAAGGGTTCTTTACATTGAACTGTATACATTCAATGCATAATCGATATCAAATTATTTGATTCGGGAAAGAAGAGAGATTTATTTGAGATGGGAAGCTAATTTGAATCTAAAAATTATAGGGGTCTAGTAAAATGCGATAACCTAATAGAAAGTATACCCCAGGTTGGGACGTATTAATAATCAACTTAGGAAGCCCCTCCATGGACGGGAATTGATATCGCTGCTAAAATCAAAGGTAATGGATGTCACACTGCGATCACCAGCAGCCGCACTGGGCGTGGTTGGAACACCAGACACACGAGATACAAAATTCATTATTTCATCCAATCACAGTGACAAGATGGTTGGGGGGGACGAATTGTTGGGTTGACGTATGACTCAACTCGCTCCCCTCTCGGAATCCAATCTTTGCGCCACAGCGGCTGTCATGTCAACGGGGTAGCATTCGCGGTTGACGTTAGCGAGAATACCGAAAACGATTCCAAGAGCCGAGAAGGCCAGACACAATGATTGACTCGGTTACCAGAACGGTAAAGCCTTCCAACGTCACAACACGTCATAGCAGGACGAAAAAAGGTTTTTCGGGGAGGAACATTAAAAAGGCCGGATGAAAAACGGGTTGGAGGGCACAAGGTTGAGGGGTCTGGTCGGGTCGTTTGATGGTGCCTGCCATAGCTAATCGAAACGTCAACTTTCAATAGGCCGAAGAGAGCCTTGTAGCCGGTAGCATATGCTACACACACGCACGTTTTTTCTACGTGGGTGCTTCCAAGGCACTCACACTAAGATGACTAGGTAAGAACATACAAGAAGAAAAACTAAGAAAGATGAAGTGGAAAGAGAAAGAAGGGACGAGGGGATCTCATGGTCTTGGCGTGACTGAACAGCGCTTTGAAGGTTTAGCCACGGCTGTCTGTCTGTCTGTCTACTCACTTCAACGGTTACAATTGATTTCACACGACCTGTCTTTCACAGCTTCCCGCATCCACCATATTAACTACCTTCCATTTGGGTATAAAGGGGCCCCATCACGATGGGACTCAAAGAAAATCACGGGCTTCACCAACGTGTAATTCATAATGTTGCAGTTAAACAATGTTCCGGCCTCAAAAGCACAAACCACCTGCTGTTTTCTATTCTATTGAAGACGGCCACTTCCCCCATGCTGAGCCCTATCATCAACAACAAAGCGTCTGCAGCAGATTAGATATTGTTATAACTGACATTCATCGCCGTGACCCCGTCGCTGGATCGCTCCAAGTGAGAACGTTGTCAGAAAGGTTTTACACGAGAGTGGACGTGCGTCACGAAACGCTATATGCAACTCTAATCACATAGTCGAGCCAGTCATCCACAGCCATCATACCTCAAACAAATTACCAGTTGAATATTCGCATTGCTTGTCCTCCAACTGCTTGGTGGTGAAGATGGTAATAATCTCTATCCCACTCATTGTTGATGTCGAAGGTGAATAACAGGCCCTTACAAACATCTGACCGACTTCTCCCTCCACATTCCTGGCTTGTTTCGTCGAATTCATCAATAGGTTTAGTACATCACTCATATAGCTTACCGACTAGAGGCTGTATCAACGTACCTATTCAGTAAAACAACTAGGCCTGGTAGCCGTCCCCAACGCCTCAAGCAGCACGCCTTACCATAGCTCAGCAGGACCGAACATGCTCGTATCAATGCGTCTCATCAGCGGATCTATGCACAGTAGTTGTGACGCTGAAGAGCATTTGCGACGCTCGCGCTCTTATAGTTATTTTATTATGCCATTTTCCTCCAGTGCACGACTAAATTCACACAGAGAAAGCTAATAATGCCAGACTTTTACGTAATAAACAAACATTTAGATTGAAAGATTTGTCTACACCCCCTACAGAGTTTCAAATCAAAACTTTCACAATTTTCGCTGTTTAGGCGTTTCTATTGTCACCGGCCTGCAAGGACTGGTCAACAGACATGTGTGCCTCCGTGACCTGGCTCTAAGATCCGGTTAAGTTGTGAAGGCTCCTGGCGGGCCTAAGGAGACAAGCAATTGCTTCGAGCGACATTTTATTAGCAATTCACGCCCGGTATGAGGCAGTAAATTCGATAATTTTATGGCACCAAGCGACAAGAATGTTACGCCTCGATTATTACGGTATTTTTCATATTGTAAAGAAAGAAGCTCTGGAGGTCCTGTATATTTATTTATATATATTTTTTCCATCTCACCTTAGAGTTCATTTTAGAAAACTGTTTGATTATTATTCTCATGGAAATTATAAACCGTGGAATTCGTATGGGGGAAAAACCCCTTAAACTTTCTGTTTTTACGTCTCAAAGTGTGAATATGCATAATCTAAAATGTCCGTCCGCCTACCATTGTTCACTGTTCACCACCCGGGTTGACAAATGAATGAAAAATGCTCTGAAATTTCTTTATAAACTATTTGGAACCCTAGTTGGTCCTCACTCACATTTGAGCCCAGTCGCCTCGAATGGTGGCAGGTCGTGCTTAAAAGTCCTTACCTATTTTGGAAATAGTTTTCATGTCAATAGTTTTTCCCGAAGGTCCAGGTGGCGGGAGGTATTACCAAACACTGGAAAAACCGCAAAATTGATTGAAATGGTCCAATACTGGATTCGCTTGGTGAAGAAAACTTTTCAAATACTTTTCAAAGGGGATTACTCATAGGGACGCTTATCCGAACGAGCGAAATCCCCTTGAATCCATTGTGAAATCATTCAAAGCATTTCTTGGTCATGTGCTCTATAAAATACTCTAGGATTATTGATGTAAGTGTAGAAGAATGAAATAATGATTATGAGATTCTTACATTTTGTTTGTTTGCTGAATCGCTCCCAAGGTCTGACGAGAAGACTCGATGATAAACTATCTTGTGAAGTCTGTTCGTTACAATATGCAATGTTTTTCAATCATGTAGAAGCTGTATAACTAATAATGTGGTTCCCTCTTCATATTGAATGATGATGTTCTTTGTTGGTAAGTTTTTGATTCACAGGGAACTTGGATCGCAACGTAACACTCGGGCGCTTATTAAAGTAATCACCAACCGCCGGAAATCGTTAGTTCAAAAAGGCCTAGTAGGTACCTCAGCCGCGGACTCGCTTCTACACCAAGAACACATAAATTATCGACAAATTACAGTAATATCTATGGAGCAGATGGGTTTTGTACACTGAGAGAGGAAGTTACTTAGAAATTAATTGATATCCATTAGGTGTAGATCCCCCGAGATAAACCCCTTATACGGGAGGAAAGCCCTTTAATTTCCATGCATGAACACTACACGCATTTAGATAGTCTATAGAACAGTTAAGGTATATCGCCCCAATCCATTTTGATCGAGTTTCTCGACTATTATCTGGTTATTACAGAGGAAGGTTTCAACACTTTTATCACCTTCGGACGGTCATTACCATCAAACTGTTAGCGGTCTACAACTTGAGTGAGGGTTTACTGGCTTTGTAAGGGGCTCAACCGTGAATACATCGAGAGCAGTTAGATGGGTGATAGTGCTCACATCGTTCGCTTTGAGGTGTAATTTCATCAAGCTAACATTAAATTAAACCAGGAGTTTTATAGTGCTTGATTAGTGTGTTCTTGGCTGTAATCTAACCGACCTACAGTGTACCGATGCTGAGTAGGTGCGCCTGTTATTGACTTTTGAAACGAGCGGTCGCTAGTATTACGCTGTACTTTGATGGTTTTGATACTTTGATTAGAGCTGAATCATTCATAAATAATGATGCATACTACAACATAATAGTGTGTAGCGTTAATAAGTCATGTGAACAGTTCTACTATTCTGAATTTTTTAGCAATATGTAATAAAAATCTCCCTTTTAAATCATAAACTGTAGTGTTTTACACCTAAAGTAAAAAAATATTGATAAAAAAATAATACATAAAAAAATTAAGTGAAACTGAAACTTTGGTCCGATCGGTCTGACAAATTTCCAGGAACAACAAGAGCCGGGAACAGACCCCGATTTCAGATTTTTCTGATTTTTAGAAAATTTTCTACTACCAAAGTCGACGTGGACGGCGGATGGCGTTCGGCCGAAGGACATATATGTCTTTTGGTTGTTTAATCCTTGAACAATCAACCTATGTTTTCATGAAAAAAATTAACCTCTCCGAGGCCAAATCCCAAAACATTTTTTTTTTAATGCTTCAAGGCGTCTAGATCAAAAATGTCAAATGTCCGTCCGCCATACGCCGTCCACCGTCCGCCGTCCGCGCCGTTTTTGGTAGTAGACAATTTTCTAAAAATCTGAAATTTGGGTTAGGGGTTCCCGGCTGTAGTTGGTCCTCGAAACTTTTCAGCCCGATCGGACCAAATTTGGGCGGGTTAGGGGTCAAAATATGTATTTCGGAAAATGGATTTCCGAGATTTGGGCGATCTAGGCAAGTGGGGTATAATTTTTCACTAAACTTTCGACGCTGAATCCAATGAAATGAGTCCCAGAACGATTGGCGCCCTCTGTATGAGGTTATGGTCAAAATTGGTTCCTATTTACCCGTTTCGAATGTCTGTTTTTGAGATTTCTGGTACCTAGGCGTGTGGGGTATCATTTTCCACTAAATTTTGGATCCTGAATCGATTGGAATGGGTCCGGAACCCGCCGCACCCACCTTTCCCCTCATTTCCCCCGTGTTGAAGAAATGAAGTCTCCGTGAGCCTGGTCCGAAAAATAACTAACGTGTAAGGATTTGCAGCGGTTTTTTTTTTTTTAGTCTCATCGAAATAATAATGATACACCCTATCCGCATCAACAGAGTTACGTGCGCAGCCGATATAACTCAGAATACGTTCAGCAGGTCGAAAGGTGATCGAAGTAACACGCTATGACGTGCAGTAAAACTGCCATACGGAAAAACACTGTATCCTCCCCTAAATTGCCAACCCAGTTTCTCTAACTTGAAAGGCGAGGCTTTTCTGGATACTATATTTCGAAACTGAACTGAAGACTTGTGAACTTGGCCGATGTAGGTGGAGAAATCATAAATCAAAAGCCAAACCTCCGCAGAAAACACGAGAGTTAAATCATATGAGCCTTTCACGCTAATGGTTGAGTTTGTCTGGACCGACGCCTCCCTCGCAAATCACCGTGAATTATGGCCTCGTCGAATGAAAATGTCTTTGATAAATAGACGAATAGGGGAGGCTGCCATGTTTTTCAAAGTTTGCCTCCCTTAGTTGAAGAAAAATACTTGTATTGGGAACGTGGTGGTAATTACTAACACTATAGGGTGAGGTTAATTAATGAGTTTAATTAATAACAGTATAGAGGTGATCTAGCTTTGAGCCGGATCAGTCGGCAAAAAGGTATTACAGAACGTTTTTGGTGGTAGTATTTCCTGTCACCTTTATCGATAACTAATCAATTAGACGCACAGATACTAACGGATATTATTAGGACGCAGTGTGAACCCAGGAGCTTTTGTATTGTGGAGTGTTGAATGACAAGATGAAGCTTACGCATTTTTCGCATCATTGCAATTGGCCTGCAGCTTGTATGAATTCAAAATTTTCGAGAGGAAACATCCTGTCTACAGACTTTGTTGATCTCGAATAAATTCTCAGTTTTGAAAAATGAATGAAAAGATGTCGTGGTATTCAAAATGGGATTGGGGCCTACTTCCAGTAGTATTTGAACGAAATAGTTAGCTGAGATCCCATTTTTTGGTTCATAGGAATAGCATACGCCTTGTTTTATGTACTTATTGACTAGAAATAGTATTGCATCAAAACAGTTTCCTCCCATCACTTTCATCCTAACATTAGATAGTGAAACCGTCTAATTCACAACTTTCCTGAAACAGCAGGTAAATAAAATATCTTTTCGGATCAGAATCAACTTGATTAGGAATTGACGGAGAGATTGGTTCGGTGAGATGTAGTGGAACTGATGTATTGCAGTGGTCAGTCCGTTGAGAAGAAATGGACCGTATATGTTCAATTGTGATTCGGCAGGAATTCTTCGGATGTTACATTTCACTGGATACGGTCTCATTGAATGAAACTTGTTTCCAGTAACGGAAACCCACCTATTCGTTACGCGGATACATCCCGTTTGGGGGAAACACGTTTTTTCCCTCAGCTTCCCGAATGTGATAGAGCTCTTCTCGAAAAAAAAAAAATCGAAAACCCATCGAATTTCCTCTTTGTCTCCCCGGGAGAACCGACACGGCTATCGCTTTATGGTCTGCGTGCATGTGAAGTTTCGACGAGAAGACGAATCGAGTGTGTGAGACCGAAACGTGAGCGAGAGTCAATCGATTAGACCGTGGGGAGTCGTAAAGGCTGAAGAAATATCCAAGTTGAGAGGCCTCACTACAACGGGCCTCATGGTGCCTTATTGTTGACCGAGAAGATTTCAATCGCTGTCGAAAGGGCAGGTTGTCTTTTGATCAAGAGAAACACGGCACGGTCGCGTGACAACGTCACCGTAAATGGTTACGTGGTATTTACGTCAACCTCTAACGTGATCGGAAAGCGATTTGACAATCGTGACCTCGAACAGGCAATTGCCATTATTCTTGTCGTGATTCAAGTCGGAAAAAAGTATCACTGTCAATAAACCCGTTCAGAAAAGCGGTAGATAATAAGGCCTCAGCACACAAGAACTATTTGAACCAAAGCCAAACAACTCCAAAAGTAATAATCCTCGTCGAGGATTTCCGCGGATTTCGAAAAACCATCGTCAATTATGCAATTTCCTGGTAGAAATTGATAATTTAAAAGATCAAAGAGCTCTGGCAATCCTACTATTACGAAAATGATTTCCCATGCTTGGTTTGGAAGGGTGAAATACTCGTAAATGCATAAACATTTTTCCGAGCTCACCAGCGACCACAGAATACTATGATTTCTATAGATTTGTCCTGTGGTGTTTTGGCCCTTCAATTTTCCTGCTCCTATTTTTCAAAAATTGGACGTTATTCCGATCTTACACAGAAACTTTTGAAATGGAATTATTCCCCCCCCCCCCGCCCCTCCACCACAGTCAAACTAATACAAACTCACTCTAGAGACCATAAAGATACTCTTTCCCACAACAATGAGATCCAGATTAACGAATGCAAATTGTATGGTGCAGCGTTTTCGATACATACTACAATATTGTGGCAACACTGAGTCAGAGAAATTCAATCATAATATTGCTTTTCCATTCCCGTATTACCATTTGATTTGATTCGCATTACAATGAGGACTTTTTGATGCAAAAATCAAAACTACGTCGCATCTCACGTGGAATTGCAGAGAACGTTTACATCAAGCTCCTGTTTAACAAAGTAAAATTAATAAAAATTGAAAAAAACCCTGGCATTTTCTGTGGCTTTCAACTGGAGTGAAGATGATGGAGTCTCTACAAGTTCGTCTTCCGCGCCGGTCTATTGACATTTTGATGAATAGCGAATTAGATGTTTATCAGAGCCCAGCCCGGCCTCAGCTATTGTGTGTACGAGTTGTTCAAGAGGATTGGACCAAAGATGATTTATGATTCGGCTCGATATGAATCTTGAAGTCAAAAATGATACACTGCAGGGCGCCATGTGCCGGGAACAATGAATCTGATCGTGATAGAAGGACGGGACTTGGTATGTTCGAAAGCGATAAATTCATGCAAGAGGCTGTCAGAAAACGACGGTGTGATGTGATGTGACGTGACTAGTAGTTTCTGAAGGCCTTCTGATCTTCGATTTCGTCATCAATCGACGAAGATGGAAAGGGATCACCTACGTTCATATAAATTGGGATGAATTTGAGGCTCAAAAACACGAGAAACAACTAGTAAATGACAGTCAGTATCCACCAAGAGTGCGTCTACGTAGGTGTAGGCAATAACTCAATAATCAAATCCTGAATGGCTTTCCAACTGCGGTCGGCTAAAAAGAAACTTTAACAACGGGTTATTCATAAGCAATCGTTTGTGCTAAATTGCTTCAACCATTAATCAAGCAGAGATAATGCGATCTTGTGCAATATCTGCATCATAATTCATGTAATCCTATTGATGATGAGATAAATCAGGAGGAAGGCTATTGAATATATTAATGCGGTAACGTGATGGAAGACAGGCTAAAGGGAGATTATCACCCACTGCCTATCGGGCGTTTCGCGCTATAAATTCCCTCTTTTGCTTCTCCCATGTATAATAAATGTATGGTTAAGTTATAGGCAGTCTATTACTGGTCGGGGAAAGGGCGTGACTGGGTATAACAAAAGACAAGGAACCTATAACCAGCCGTGGAGCCTTTTCAAAACGGCAAAGCAATCCCTTACAAGATTTATAAGCGTTTGGCGATTCAATGGGAAAATGTTACGCGTCGGTGGTCCCCCCCAGTACACTTGAAAGGTGCGGAATAATATATATTTTGTGTTGAATCAGTAATGGAGTTTGAAAAGCATCTGTCGCCGTATATCGAAGGGAAGTGCTTTTTTTTATTTCACTTTTTGAGCCAAAACTTACAAAAGCTTTCCAGACAGTTATCAAATTTTATGGTCGAAGGTCTGCTCGAGCGGACAAAATCACTTTTAGATTCTTTAATACATTATGAACCTTCCCAACGGAAAAGATTGCAAAATTTACGGTAAATTCGGCACAGCTCACTTCTTTCATCATGGACTTGAAACGAGTCAGTACCGCATTTGAAACGCCTACTCATCATTTCCCTCGATTGTGAGGCTCTGAAGACATCTACAAAAACTGAAAATTATAACTTTTTTACTTTTTTGAATAGAAGGACGACCTCCTCCTTTAGGGAGTTTGGAGGGTCAGAGATTTACGTCTTAGCAATTGGAAGGTGATTGCAAGTTGAACGGGCGGCAGAAGCAATATTCTACGTTATACTCCTATGATTGTTCTGACATGGCGTTCCTTCTTGACCATTTGAACCATCAAATAGAAAAGTTCGGGAGAGGTCATCTGCTGGCGTTATTTACACTACTTCAACTTCAAAATCTAAGAATTAAAAGCATTGTTATAATAACCGATTGCCGTTTTCTCTATCTTAATCATTTTGTTCAGGCTCCGGCTTTTTGAATATTGCCTTTCTTATTTGAATCGCATGTCTACTAATTCACAGTACTTATTGGCGATCTTGTACACCACCTCCTCTTCTGGTTTACAGCTGAATCATCCAACAACTCATAAAAATTGGCCATTGACCTAATTACCAACCTTTTGGGTTAAAGGTTCACTTATCTCTGAAAAATATGAAACCTACATCAAGGATGGAGAAATTGTGAGAGAAATTTGGTTTGGTCAAAAGTTACCTGCAGATCTCACGGAATCAACCGCCTTCTCTGCCAGTTGAAGGAAGGATCGACGTAGCAGAGCACTCCACGATTAATCTTTTTTAACGAGGCTCATGACCCGCCTTCTAAAGGTCACTAAAACAGGTCATAACTCAGTCCAAGTTTTCTACTATTAGTTTCCTTCCTTGTCCTTGTAAATACCGCCTGGTATTATTTATTGCGTCGAAGCTTAACAAGGCACCTGCCGACATCAATTACCCTTATTACGTCGACAGACTCGCATTTTCTGCTATTCCTTCTCTCTGGCTCCGCGAATGGGAACCGATTTATCGTTGAGAATTTAATCGCCGCCGCGAAAACACAAATGGACCGTGTCATTTTCAACGATATGTGGGAACACATGCATTCTCGTGGTGAGAGCCAAGGCTAAACACGTCTTTATTATTAGAACTGTTCCGCAATCATTTGGAAAGGCTAGAGATGTCCCACGACGTGGTTCTCAAGTGCTAAATATTCTGAGAAGTTTAGATAGAGGGAGGTGGGAGTGTTGTTTGGTGGTCTGTAAGATTCTAACGAACGAAATGCAAACATGCTGAAAACAGCGAATCCAGCAATGCTTTTCTAACTCGAGATAATAAGCGTTGTACATGTAAGGGACTGCAAATCTCACTTTCCCATCCTTCAGAACTACTTAGCTAAGGGTGTAGGGAGAGTATGTATACCCAATGATGGCCACTCCAATCCCAACACGTCAACCATACCCCAGCGACGCATTATTCCAACGCATCGTCACGATACTCCTGCGTCACTGAGGCAGTACAGGCCAATTTTCTTACCTTATGGTGATGTCTCTTGGTAGCAAAATGTGAGAAAGAGCTTTGTTATGAAAATGGAAAGATGCTCAAAAGGCGCTGGGGGAGGGACTAAAAGATATAAGAGGACACAGCGTGTGGCAAAGTACCTTCTGGCAAAGATACCACGCTATCTTGTCCCTTAAGCAATATTTTGAAGACCTCCCTTTCCACTCAGTTCGTACGCCGGTATAGGGGCATCCTAACCTTTTTCTCTCGGGCCCCGTGAAGTCGACCTTACGGGGAGGAAGTATATCACCTTATCAAACCTATAGTGGTGCTTTCTACCCCTCCCCCTCCACCCCTCCGAGACCCACCGATACCCTCATATTCCGTGGGAAATCTCTCAAAACTCCTCAGCGCGCCCGTTCTTTCTTACGAAAAGCTTATCTCGGGCTATTTCACGCCGTCTCTTTTCTCCGACACGTTTGACGGCACTTTTCTTCTTTCCTCGCACCTCCCGACCTTCCGCTGCGCTCTCTGAGAACTTAACCTCTGTCAGAACGAAGATAACACGGTCACTGCGAACAAAAAGGTGACGATCCACCGCAGAAGCGGGGAGTAATCTGCCGCAAGTTTTTGTGTAACGTGGATGGGTGACGCCCAAACAGAATGAGCTGAGGAGGAGTAATTTTCTGCTTTATCAGTCCCGCAAAACATAATGAGGCCCAAATACACAATTACTCGCACGTCTGAGAAGAAGAAAAAAATAGCAAATTAATATGACATAGAATACCTAGATTTCTGAAGTTCCAACTGTGCTAGAAACCACCCACAACTTCAGAACAATGAAAAAATTATTATATTACGGACTTTTTCTCTTCTATATAACAATAAATTGATGTAACATTGTGTAGTATCGTAGGGTAGTCGGTCCCGCGCACAAACACCCCGAATTTATTATTATATAGAGACTAAATGTCCTAAATACAATTTAGATCGAACTACCATGCGATAGTTCTTTGATCCTTCAATTATTGTTCATTTTAAAACGTTCTCTGAAAAACCCTAACCTCTAGAGCTGTAGACGCACGTTATGAAGCCCCTACAATTACACAAAGAGTCAGAAAGCAATAATTACAACATCACAGTTCATAGTAGAGGAGAATGACTGCGCTTTGTCATATAATATTTTTTCTCAATTCCGGCGTGATTACACGGATGCTATAGAATCGCATTGCAGCCTATGGTGGTAAACGCAAAACAACTAACGACAATGGAGAAAAATTTTAGCGTTGAATTTCTATTTAGTGGAAGAAGGGACGCGCTGTCAGCCTCGGGACAAAACCAGACTCTATTCGCACGCGGGGAGATGACTGACGATGACAGCTGTCAAGCTGGAGCAGTTGAAGGAGGTGTCACAACGACCACATTAATCACCGCAGAGTTGAGAAAGACCCCCCCCCCCCCCGGTCTTCTCACAAGCCTTCCTACCGCAGTCGTTTCCTCGTGGAGGTCTTTTCTCCGCCGCCGACGATGCTTTCCCTTCCTGCCACAAAACGCCTCGAACAAGGTTGGCAGCCCTGACGTAGAAAAGACTCCGTGCCCCACATTAGAAGAATTTGCGCTGGCGTGATGATTGAACGTGTCATATTTTATTATAATATACAACTCATCGAATCGCTGCTGTCAGAAACAGAAGTTCCTATACAATAATTCGTTATTGTTCTCCAACAAAATGCAAATCGGCAATTAAATTTTTGAACTAATGTTGGATGTCACCTGATATTCAGATTTACCTCCTCAAATTCCTAATGAGTACAGTATTCGAGGGAATCAGCCATGTTTCCGCCTTCACATCATGTTATTAAAAAAAAAAAAAAGGAAAAAAAAAAAAACTATTGGGGTAGAAAACTGCTGATTTGGACAACCCTCCCTCGTCGATGAACATCCATCCTCTGCCCTGCCGTTTGAGATATGACACCCCCTAGACGTCTGCCTCACGTTCCCTTTGTACTCTCCTCCAGAGTCAAAGTCACTGTTCCTTCCAAACAATATTTGAAAGGCTCCTCGGTATATGAAGGGAGAAAGGAAGATTTCCGCCCAATGTAAACACAAGGAAGGCCACCCAAGGTGTACAATGTTGACAGTAGAAGTATAAACAGAATAAAGGGTCGTCTCCATGGGAGGGAGCGACCGCTAATAGCAGGAAGCTACCTGAAGCACACAAAGATGCTCATTTTCGAACACGACACGCGGTTAAATGTGGCATCTCGACATCGAGGTAAGTAGTGTAAGGGCAGTGTAGAAAACTAAAAGGAAACCTCACTCAGATTCATTCGAAACTAATTCACAAGCCTGAAGTTTGTTTTGAATTATTGAAGGTACGGTGATTCACAAACTCAAATTAGCCAAAAATTAGCCTGCAATCGTAATGACTTCTGAAATGAAATAATTTCACAACTTCTGGGCTCTTGTGCCCTAACCCGTGTTAACGAAGCTTCCGAATTGGATCGAAGGCAATTCAAGTTGGAATCAACCTTCCCCCATAAAGTCGACAATGCCGAGTCATCGTTGTATAAGTACGATAACAAAGCGTGGCATCTTTCAGGGTCAACGCTAAAGCCCGTTCGAAGAGTTTTTCAACGCGCCAACCACCCTGACAACCGCAGACGAGCCGATGACTGGCAGGTGTCAGAGCATGTCAATGACGAGGCCTTCAGCGAGCGCGCCAACTCGTGTCCGCCCCGTCTTTCAGATGGCTTCTCTGGGATGAGAGAACAAACAGAAGGGTATTTGGAATGCATAGCCAGATGGGAACAAATGAACCACTCAATCAAAAAGTCCGAGAAAAAAAGAAAGAGATTCTGCGTGGGTGACACTGATGGGAAAGCATTCCAGTCAACGATTGAGGAAGATGAGTCCACATTGGGAAATGTTTTGGAGAAGGATAAATCATTGGACATTATTACGATCTTCCTCTGCGGCGTTTCGAAATCATGTTGTGGCCATTACAGGTCCTTGAACAACTTAGGGTCCCTTGCCAAGGCCCTCCAGGTTCTCCCAGAACCATATTGGGATGCTTACCGAGCATTCTGTTGGAATTGTGCTGAGACCAGCGGATTTTGTGCGGCAGTATAATACAAGGGTAAATACATCTTGTTGTTTGAGTATTGAGCATTCTTAGAAAAACACTCTCCCTAGACTCTTTTGTCACTCTTATCCTCGCCTCACTCTCCAATCGAAAGACATCAACTCCTTCCTCCCAGCTAATACCACAGGGGTTCTATTATTTTGTGTGTGGCAGTTTCATTCTTTGCACAACCAGTTATCATAAAATGATATCATCGTCCATCAACTTATCAGGCATCCTCGCGTACCTCCATTTCGACTCTCCTCTTCGAATAGAATTCAGTTGTCAACGAAAGAAACGCGTTCAAATAACAAGTCGACCTTTTCTTAGGATATTCACTCCGTACAAAGGCCTAAGTAGTAACAAAATAGCGACATCAATCCTCAATAGCAGCTGCCTACGTCTTTCCCACTTTGAAACTCTGTTTGACACGGCTCTGAACAACCCACCACTGTTGGGAAGTCAGGCGGACGAACGGTACAAAATTCCCATGTTTACAAACGCAAAAGCCTCATGTCTACAGAAGCCAAACTACAAAGGGTCGGACTAATTTCAAACTTTTATTTGGACAGATGTTTCCTTCGTCGCCAACAGTAGTCTCGTTTGAGTAAGCCCACACCCTATTTACACCGCAACTTCTCTCCTTTGCTCGAGAGAGAATGAGAGATTTTCTCCATTTTCTCTTCGTTGTAAGATGAGCCTGAGTTTGTTTAAGGGAACCCGCACAAATATATCCCGAAGAATGGGAACAGTCGCGGGTTTGTCATCGCACGGTAAAAATAACAATATTTTGTTTTCCTTTCTGTCGCCGGATGCTCCTTGTTGTATTTGATGACGGTGTTTTGTCACTATTACCTCGAAAAGTCCGGAGGTAGGTAGCTCGCATCTCACTCACTGGGTCTCATCAGGGTTTTATTGTAACGTCCACGTCCCCCAGTCTAAATTGTATAAAACGATTCTCCACAATTGTCACTTTGAAACTGATAATTTTCACGTAGGATATAGATTCCGTTCACGCTGAATCCAGTGGATTTTGACTTTTTCATGACAACATTATATTCGTCTCTTCTTATATTCTTTTCAAGACGAGTTCGTTAAATATATGATATTGTGTGAGCGTCAAATATAATCGCCACTGTTTTTAGACCATTTTAGACCATAGAGTTATAGAGTTTGGAACGTCCATGCGACCAATGAGCTGGTCTGAAAAAATCTAACAATGCGGAAAAGCACGCATATTAATGCAATTGCCAAATCTTATTTGTATCAAGGCTTCATATTTATACTATGGCACATGAGAGCTTAGAATTCCACACGTAATTGACTAGGTATATCAATATCTTCCCTTTCCGGAGTACCTCTCGATCGAATGATATTACGGCTGATGATGTCTTCATCCACAATAATGCGGTTGTTGGACCGTAGCTAGAAAGCTTGCTCACTTACTTCAGTTTTCACACTCCGAAACAATCCTCAAAGAACCAGTGTACATTTTACATACTCCAGATTATCAGATCTGATGCAATCGAAACTTTTCTGGCCGATCGGACCAAAATGGTGTATTTTGAAAAATGGATTTCCGAGAGTTTTGGCGTGTGGGGTATAATTTTTCCACCAAATTTTGGAAGCTGAGTCAATTGGAATGAGTCTCCATGCTCCTGGTTCAAGAAAATAATCAACCCCTGTGAAAGAGTTTGCAGTTTTTCTAAACTTATTGCTTAGTTCTAAGTACAAATATCGTAAGAGAACACCCCTCCCAAATGTTCCAAAATATAATGAATTGTGTGGATTGATTGTATTATTTTGGTTATTCTGACCATGCCTGAGAACTGGAGGTCTATAAAAATGAAATGAGGGGATTACAGGTGATGGTGGACATCACCACCCATTACGCTGAAAGGTTAAATTCATCATACTTCGTTACATCACAATATACCATAATTCAGCGATTATATATACAAGTCTTGGAATGTTCGGCGATTGAAGAGAACTACGGTAGCCTTTTTCTGCTATAGACGAGCAAGAGTGATACTACGCCCACAGTATACTGTCCATTAGAAAACAACTATGTCGACTGTATGAAGGGCATTGATGAAGGCATTAGCCAACTACATGAGACCAGCATTAGTGAGAACAAATGGACGTGAGAGACAGAGATTTAGCTATGCTTTAGTTCACTCGTTTCTCGCTGTACCTGAGCATAAACCAATTTGACAGGAAAAGTAGCACTTGTACTTCGAAACGTCAGGGAACTGCCAATATTTATAGGATCACTAATTGAGCAAGTTGACTTTTCCTGGTAGAACGTGGGTTGATTTCCAGGTGAATGATTGTTGCTTCCGCGGAAAATCTCTTATTGTGAGGTCAAAACGTTAAGCCACAAACGTTTTATCATAAGAGCTCGGCCCTCGTGTCGAATGATAGGTTCAAATAACGTCTCAAGGCTTCTCAAAAAACGATTTTTTCTTTATTTTCTCTCAAGTCTTTTCGTGCCATTGACTCCCCTCCACTTTGTCGAACCATAAAATAACCCTCCTTTTCGACCACCACCCTCACGTGGGCTTTTCCAGGAGTGACCCAGTCATGCCGCCTAATGCCGCCTGACGTCGGGACGAAGGTTATTGATGGTGCTCGGCATTAATGGGATACCGTGTCATTACATCATCCGTCCCTGGGCGGAGGGAAGGATGAAAAATGGGTCCGCTAACGAGCCGTACGGGGCCCTCCATTCAGCCGGTCTTAGCATCACAAACGTCACTATTTCCCCATGGCAGTTAGTAAGTTTTGCTACCACTTCCACCTTCTGCCCTTGTCCAGTAAACGACTAAAAACGTGTACCATGTCGTCTGACTCTAAACCCATCTCCCCCCTCCCCTTCTACAAACCATCATGTATATGTCCCCTAAAGTATTATGATTCGGCTTGAATTAGCTAAACCATTATATCAACTAAATTTCTACGTGAGTCCCTGCAGACTCAATGGGCAAAGAATTTCCCACGAGAAAGCCAAAACCAAATACATTTATTTTTCAATATCAATATCTGGGAGAAAATACCAAAAAGTCCATCAAATATTTTCAAGCTAACATCAAAATAGTAGTGGAGTCGGATACTATGGACAGCCGAGCCCAATATTTTCTTACAAGATTCCTCTGAATCTTATTTAATTTGAATTTTCCTCAAATGTCTACTGGACACAAGCTTTCCAAAAAAATGTTTCAGCCTTCTACTTTCCT
This sequence comes from Cyrtorhinus lividipennis, assembly GCA_019603395.1. Lineage (NCBI taxonomy): Eukaryota > Metazoa > Arthropoda > Insecta > Hemiptera > Miridae > Cyrtorhinus > Cyrtorhinus lividipennis. The sequence goes on along the minus strand of CM034003.1, from coordinate 19,177,091 downwards.
TGTGAAATACAAAACCCTGACATTGTTGGTAAAGATAAGGACGAATCTCGGTCAGCCTTTCACCACAAATTTCGAAAACCATTTTCGTGACGATTTCATTCCTGAGATATTCATTTCAATCGCAAATCAACCCAGAAAGGTAACTCCAACTATCTGATGTCGTTCTCATTCCAGCTTGTTGATCTTGAATCTCCTACGAATGTAAACTGAGATTGAGATACTCCTTCCTGATTTCAAAATGTGGCGAGCGTGCACGCAAGTTGTAATATTTATAGAATATCCACATCCGTGGAGCGAACAATTTATGGAAGACTGTGTAAGATAAAATTCAAAAAATACATCAGCGTGCCAACTGATTCGCGATCTGGACGGATCAGAAGGCGTAATTACGTACAATGTGTCCTGATGTGGCCGCTCGTGACGGCCATTTCATATTCGCCGGCCAATTTTTTTTTTCTTTTATGAACTACGATCAACTTTTTATGCGGAATATTTTAATGAGACGAGTATCTGAGGTTTGATGAGAGTTCGGTTGAAGAGAAAAGTTTTTTGATATCTGACCGCCGAGTGATGGCATCGAACGACTCGCGAGCTATACGAGTTTATCGTTTCCAGCGGCCTCTGGAGAGAGTTGAGGGAGATAAGCCACCGCGCCGAAGTTCCGACGGACTTTATGACAGAAGTCCCGAGGTCTTCGCTTATTAAAATATCTTCTTGATATGTTAATACCCATCGTAAATAACGGAGTTAAGAGGACGCAAGCTGTAAAGTTCCCTTGTTTACGATCTCGGCACCGAAAACATTCAAGAGCTGAGCCGACTCTAAGCGGACCTCTGCCACCATTTATTGACTGACTTTTATGTTCTTGGATTATTCTTCAGAGCACCTTTTAGGTTGAGAGGTGACGCGAGAACGTAACCTATTTTCATCCGGGTGACGAGAGACTATCGATAGCTCTAATCCTATTCATATTAGTTGAAATATATCTAATGAATCTGGGATCGTAACCTCACGACATCTATTACCAGCAGAGAGCCTTACTCGTACTGTAGCGATTTCAATATTATCATAACCACTTGAAACCTCCACGCGATATGAAATTGAACTATACTCAAACGTACAGAGGAACTGTTACTGTTATGATACTGGAGATAATAAATTATTTTTCGTTTCATTTTCATTCGATAAATCACTGAATCTGGCATCATGCACAAATAACTTTTTTCAAATGACCTCATCCGCAGTGATTAATAAAGATCTATTAACCTTTTGGCGGGGGCGCGCGGCCGCACTGCGTGCCGCATTTTCAGAAAAGCTTGAATTTTGGAGGGGGAAGATGAAGAAATGCCTTGGCGCCAAATGTAATCCTCGTTCACACCGTTCCAGCTAGATTTGCGTGAAGAATGGTAGCAAAACTAATGTTTGACAGCCTTAAATCAATCATTTAAAGTGAGCTCATCGAACTCGCCGCATATTGAACAACGCGCGCCCGCTCTCATAACACATTGGACCCTCAGCATATTTGTGTAAAACATTGGTAGGGGTCATAAATGGAATATTACATCTCTCCACTGCTAGAAATGTGGCAAACATGTTTACTAAAACCATTCAGTACAGTAAGTTCTCTGCCAAACCTGCGATTGTTCACCTACTGAAGACACTTTTCATCGTTTCATGCTCAGACATCAATGAACGCAACGAAATGATAATAACAGGCATGTATTGGAGAGCAGTGTTCCTACGCATCTGATTGACATAAAAAGGTGGGTAATTTATTGCTGAAATTGGATGACGACGAGTCGCGGGCCGAGAATAGTGTCCGTTACAAGCAGGGGACGCGACATATAGGGGTCAAAATGTGTATTTCGGAAAATGGATTTTCGAGATTTTTGGCGATCTTAGCGAGTGGGGTATTATTTTCCACTAAATTTTGGACGCTGAATCCGATGAAATGGATCCCGGAACAATTAGTGCGCTCTGGATGAGGTTATGGGTCAAAATGGGTAAACTAAATTTGGACCCTGAATCTATTGGAATGGTTCCGGTACCTGCCACACGCATTGTTTCCCCCATTTTCCCTTTGTTCGACGACCTAGGCGTGAGGGGTATCGTTTTCCACTACATTTTTGATGTTGAATCCAATGAGACGGGTTCCGGAACGATTGGCGCCCACTGGAAGAGGTTATGGACGCATAATTTATTTTTAAATTAGTCTCCATGCGCCTCTCCAAAAATCGAAAGCTGAATCAGTCGCACGGAGTGCGGCTTAGGATCCCTTCTGGCGCGCCGAAAGGTAAAGCAAATCTGAGCCATTCGTGTATTTCCCAGTCTAATCAAGGGTAAATTATTGAGTATTATCCCCATTCATGTAAGGTAAAAGATTGAAATGAATGAAAACCCGCAATTTCGGAGTCAGAGTTCCATTGCTCTTGAGAAATAACATGATATTGCAGTATCCCGATAATCTCAGGTATTCTTTTGAGCTTTCTTTCCATGAACGAACAATTGACACGTCATACTGTGGCTACGATCACGTCCCCTCGCCATCTCGCGGACCTCCTACGAATTCCAACGTGGTGGTCTTGTGACAAAGAGCCGTTGCGTTCTGGTGATCATTGAAATATTGTGAATATCACAGCTTTCTAAGAAGGGCTCAATGCGACGTGTGGTCAGAGTGAGACCCGACTAGAGAAATGGATTCACGCTGATGGAGGTGGTTGAATATCGAGCGGACGAAGATAAATTATTATCATCTCGAGAGTCCAAAAACACATTGCTTTGCACTTTTCAAAATGTGAAATACATCTCGGGAAACAGTCAAATTACGTAAAATGTTGAAATTGTAGAATGGAAATCTCGGCGGCTTGGGTGTTTATGATATTAGCTCGTCGCTGAAATGAAGGTTTCTTCACGAAATGGGCTTTAAAGCAGTTGAAAGACAACTCACTTCTCCTCTCCTGTCCACAAAAATAACACCAAGGGCGACCATCAAAACTTAGCATCTAAAAACATTTTCCCTTCTCGTCCCACGTTTATACAGTTCCGTCTGAAAAAGCGGCAAATGAAAAGGAGGGTCTTAGCGCCTCTTTACGACAACGAGCTTTAATATATTTGGAGGCTGGTAACAGTGACATTTATCCGGATTTACTGGCGGTAAACCCACGAGGAAGGTTGCGGAGGGGCTGTGAGAGTTTAATAAAAGCTTAGTCGTTTTCTCTTCTAAATCTAGGGAGAGTGCCTGCATAAAACAGCAATATTCCATGAGAAAGGTCGTCAGCTTTAATTATTCATGATGAAGCGTACGTCTTTCGATAAACTTTTTTTTTTGCGAGGTATTTTGGATTGAACGGACTAGAATCATACAATGTTTTCAAACGTTTGGTCTTCCTACAATCTTCCTACGTTTTTCGGTTGGTTATTCCTTGTATAATCTAAATATCAAACTTTCCACTTCAGTCCGATCAGGCCAAATTTGTGTGTGGGGTTAAATGTGTATTTTGAAAAATGGGTTTTCTAGATTTTTGGCTATCAAGGCGTGTGGGGAATATTTTCCACAAGCTTTTGAGCTCTGAATCGTTCGGAATGAGTCCGAGACACGCCACACCTACTGTTTTCCCCATTTTCCATTTTCGATATTTTAGTCGATTTAGGCAGGTGGGATATCGTTTTCCTCTAATTTTTGGACGCTGAACCGATTGGAATGAGTCTCCATGCTCCTGGTCGGAGAAATAAACTACCCCTGTGAAAGAATTTGCAGCATTTTTTATTACTCATGATTCAGTCAGTCCACTCTCGACTCTGGCATTTCACTTTCAAAGAAGCTCTTCCCAGGCAGGGCACTTTGATTTGGAATGAATTCATAAAAGCAATGCAAATAAAATAAAGCGTAAATTTATTGGAGTTTCACGTACCAATAATAGAAGCAAGACAAGGCTCTTAGAACTCCAAAGAGTAGGAATTTATGTTCTTCTATATCTATGAGCAGAATGGATCTCTACGTAACATCTACGTAAAATGTCGAGGAGTCGGGCAAGGAAATAAAATCCGTCGTCGGATGAAGAGTTAACGGCTGCAAAGGAGGAGATGCCTCTACGAGTTGAGCAACCTATTTTTGTCTTGTGGGAGCATTACAGTGAGAAATGGGAGGCACCTTCTACGTCATTAATAATAAAACTAAAATTGATATCCACAATTTCAACAGTAAGAGCGATCAATGAAACGGATTCAATCATTTGGGGAAACGAGTGGATCCCGTGCCAAGGCCTCACATTTTTGGCTTATAGTGAGACAGGCAATCACAGCTAAGGAATTATGTAACTCCTATGTATCGTCAAGTATTCAGTGGACAATATATCGGTCGAGCACGGGACTGTATCGACCGTTTCTATCAATAGAGGCCAGACGGGAACCGACAGTGAAAAACCCCTTCGGAAATGGCCAATATAAGGGGAAATGGCGAAATATTGCGAACGCGTGAATCGTTTAGGCGAATAACAGAGAAAGTGAACTGCATAATTCATAGGTTGAGGAGAATTTGGCGAATACGGGAGAGCTTTCTGTCAAAAATTGTCGCGTCTGATCCATTTTTCGTCAATAACCACGCGTCACCCAGAGATGACTGACGGTGCAAATGAAGGACCCAAACGGGAAACGCTTTCAATTCGGTTGGCCTTCTCTCCGTGACGGCTAATGCGGGGAGTTGCTACGACAGAGATTGACGTTTGGGAAATGGATTGAACTACATCATCAGTTATGCTCCCCCCACCCGTGGCAGCCTGAAGGCTTTTGAACGAGAAAGACCATTAAAATATCTTCAATCACGTCTTCCTTTTTCAATGTGTGTCTCGTGAAGGAATAAGGTCACGTCAACATCAACCACGATACCGAACTGCCATTATTTATTGAAATTTCAACTCACCGCCTTTGCAAAAAGCGGTCTCTTTGGAAAGTTTTTGCATCATTGAGAAGTCGGCGTAGGCCGAATATGAGGAAGGCGACCCCTAACATATCTTTACTTTCATAGTTGACAAGATTCATCCTTCCCAGGAAATTTTTCAGATTGCTGACTACTTAATCGTTGTTTGGTACTCATTTGGCTGAAGCAGAAAGGACATATTAAATCTGATAGCCTCTTGAGCATCTACTGAGACCTTGTGTGTATCTAAGCTTGAAGTCAGTTAACCGTACCTCCATCTTCCATAGGTATATGACAAATTATATTCCTATATTTATTTATATAAGTGTGGGACATCATTTCCCACTAAATTTTGGACGCTGAATGCAATGGCACGGGTCCCACAATGATTGGCGCCCACCGGAAGTGGTTACTGCATAAATAAAACAACTTTTCAGAGTTTTTTCTTTCTTTTTTCAAATAAATGTTGGGCATTTACTTCAACATACACATAATTTATAATAAAAACAATCAATTCCTCTGACGAATACTCGATTATCTGTCTTCTGAAGAAACCTAACGACAATAATCGTAATTTCCTTTTTGCTTGTTTCGAGGGGAATGGAGTCACCGGCTATAAGGAGTGTTTTTCCCGCCAAAGAGACGCGAAAATAAATCGATTTCTCGCGCTCCAGTTTCATTTTTAGTTTTATGTGGCGAAGAGACCAATATCAAAACGCGATGAAAGACCGGAAGGACATGAAATGTGAGAATAATATTATGGAGGCGAAGGTGGTGAGGCGCTTTTCGTATGCAGACATGCCACTAAAGAGGCGTAAACGCCCCAATTTCACCCTGGACTATTTTTTTCTTGTACTTTTTTCAGTCTTCGTTCGCCTTTTTGGAATCACATAGGGGACCTTCAGGGGGGCGCGGAAAATAAAATCGACCTTTTCCCTGGAAGAACTTTTACGATTCTCCGCGTTTTATGCCCCTCCAGGCCGGGGTTCGTTGATTAAAATACGAGCGCTGAAGCTAAAGTGTGCTCGAACCATTATTCGCTAGCCATAACTCTCGGTACCATAGTGGTAGAAGCGAGAGAGAAGGTTCGACGCTAAAAACCTACCCCGTGTATGTCCCATTAGTTTTAACTGCTCGCCCCCACGGCTCTATCTTCCCCATGAGACGCTTCAAGCACTGTTATAGATCGTTAAGATGAAATACTACCCTGCTCTACGGTAGCTTCCCTTATTGTCTTTCATATTTCAACCCTCCCCCACCCCCACCCTCGCCCTTGGGGCCCTTGACAGTTATTACAGTATTTTTGCTTTTTAGACGCAATTAACGGCTTTTGTTACACAGACTGCCGCCTTTCCATAAACACTTTACCCGCGTAAATAAACCGTCGGCTTCATAAGGAGGCCCATCGTGAAAGGTCGAACGACTCATGAACGCCGTCTAAGTTTAATCGATGTAGCAGAAGTGCCCGCTCACTACAACCTGTAATAACTACTTGAAGAGTATAACATAGTACCGCTTGTGGCAATTTCTACGCAGTCCACTCGAAATAATGATCAACAAAACGAATGAAGAACCTCGAAGAATGCTATTTCTCAATAGGTCATAAATTCCACTCGCCAGAACCAATCGGGAAAAATATTTGTGCATCTGTTTTTCCGAAGTTTCTAGAATTAAAAGGTGTATTATAATTAGAGGACGCAATATAGTGACAGTTATGAACAGGTAGGTAGGCATTTTTGATCCTCTACCTTGAGTACATTCCCGAAATGATCTCCACGATAGTTCTTGCTGATGTATAAAGTCTAGCAAGTGTTGCGTAATCTGATGACTATTAGTAATAAATCGTTAATTTAGAGAAAAAAAATATCATTATAAGACAGGAAAATAGTACTCTAGTTAATTTGCTGTCGTTGTATGGGTTGCCCGTGTTGGGGACTGCTTCTGGATTGACCTTGAGATCAAAATTCTTCAAAAATTCTTTATTCGGACGGTACTTAAGGCACCCTACAGAGCCCTCACCCCTACTCTATTCAAGGATCTTATTATTATTATTGTCCAGATTAGGCTAGTCAATCTCCGATCTAAATTTTTGCTTAACCTCTCATCAGTTTTACTGATTTGCTCTAATAATGAAAAATCATTGTTTCCTGATAATTTTTAAATCCGATCCGGTTCCGTAGAATAGGTTTTCAAGATGTATAAGTACGAGATAACGTGAAGAGCTAAAATGAAAAAGGACTTTGGCAGAAAATTAACATAGTAAGACTGTTAGTAGGTATATTGCAACAACTAAACTGTAACTCAGCCGCCACCGCGGGGCTGGCCATATGAAGATCTTAATTTCCAAAATATTACGTTGCTAATACCTGATATTACATGGTGAAACTTGAGTGTTGTACATCAAACGTCAAATGAAAAAAAATTGATTGCTTTTTTGAAATTTGGTAATCATTTCTAAATTTGTGCGAAAAAGAGCTTAAGATTATCTATTGACTATGAGCGTATGTGGCTGTGAAGAGCACAATCTCAGCAGTCTCACGCCTCTGCGTAACTGGGAGCAGGAACGAACAATTAACGGTCCTACTTTTCGCCTTTGGGACCATTCAAAAACTGATATTCTTGACTGACTCTTCTGGAATGGCCAAATAAAAGGAATCACATTGTTGTGATACAGTATATTGGTGATGCGGATTCTCAAAGAAAACCCGTTCTGAGATTCATGTAACTATAGCATTCAAATCGTTAATTTTGTGTTGTTGTTGTCTTTTGGTTGGTTATTCCTCGAATAATCAACCTATGTTTTCATGATAATGGTCAACCTCTCCGATTTGGCTCAAATTTTTTTTCTGGACGTTTCATGATGTCCTGATCAAAAAAGGTCGATGTCCGTCCGCCGTACGCCGTACGCCGTACGCCGTACCCCGTACGCCGTACGCCGTACGCCGTACGCCGTACGCCGTACGCCGTCCATCGTCCGCGCCCTTTTTGGTAGTAGAAAATTTTCTAAAAATCTGAAATTTTGGTCAGGGGTCTGTTCTCTGCCGAGACGGGTCCTCGAAACTTTTCAGCCCGATCGGACCAAATTTGGCGGGGGTAGGGGTCAAAATGTGTTTTTTGAAAAATGGATTTTCGAGATTTTGGGCGATCTAGGCGAGTAGGGTGTCATTTTCCACTAAATTTTGGACGCTGAATCCAAATAAATTGGTCCCAGAACGATTGGCACCCACTGGAAGAAGTAATTGGTCAATTTATGGGTAAAAAAAAAAACTTAAACACCACCTGGGTTCGAACTGAGTACCTTCCGGTTACTGCCGAACGCTCTAGCCACTTGCGCCATGGTGTAACCTAGGCCAGGGCGAATAGCGTGTGGAATATCATTGCCACTAAATTTTGGACCCTGAATCGATTGGAATGGGTCCGGGACCCGCCACATCCACCGTTTCCCCCATTCGAGGAATAACCAACCCGTGTGTAAGAATTTGCAGATTTTTTTCCATATAAGTTATGACCTTGTCACCAGAATCATTTCTGAATCGACGAAAATGGAGATTGCACGAGAGGGTGGAGCTCTAGCGTGGAAAGGAAGAATGGAACTGAGCGAGGCCATAAATTCATTTGCGGAAGCCCGTTAGGACAGGTGGTTTGAGCATGTTTCATACGCGACAATTTATACGCGTCAGTGCCGCTTTGAAGAATGGGTTCTGGGGTCGGGAGCGGGTTTTCCTCAAAGGAAGCTCCACTGGGGCCCATTTCTTCGGTAGCTCGTCCTCCTTCGGGGTCGGACAAGGAGCCGCAAAAGGGTTTTCGAGTGATTTGTGAAAAAGGCTCTGGGTCCGACGTCGGTGAATTATTCATCGGTGAAGGAGGATTTATATCGGCGACAAAACAAGACAGCGCGTGAGAAGATCTGACGAAATTTTGTTTCCTTGGAGACGCTCGTGTGTTGCTGGAACTCTGAAAATGCTTTGACCGATTATGAAGAACTCTGTCTTCCCAACGTTCTTCTTAAATTGCTTTAAGGAGTGTTAAAAGAGTTTCTTGGTTGGCGGTACAATGTACTCGTCGTATTTAGCTGGGCAAACAAAAAAATATCGACGCCATGTTCCGTGATTGCTGTTCAGCCTTGGCAGAGAAACAGACAGCAAGCGTTGAGAATCGGTTCTGTATATCATCGTAAATGATGTGGTTCTTTATCGAGCCGAATAGCAGTACTTTATGGCAGAATTAGTATTGAAGGTTCACCGTGAATGCTCCAACACTCCAAAATTGGTGGCTCTTGAGCCGAGAATCGGAACCTCGATGAAGCAGAGAAGCAGAAGATCTGATGCAATGCTATTCATGCTGAGGCAGCGGACTAATTGATACAGATTCTAACACATTAGACATTGACTTTAACAACTGCGAGGCTTCATGGTTGTAAGAAATCCCATCGAGATAGTGTTGGCAATTCAAAAAATTATTGACTGTGATTACCATGTAGTTTTGATGAAAAATGTTTATGAACGTACAGAAGAAACCTCTGAGAAGCTGCTAGAACACGAGAAACAGGAAAGCACCATCCTGAATGTGATACAGGTAGCAACAACTACATCAACTACATTATGTTATAAAATGATGCTAAACTAAAGCTGGAAGGTACCAGGTTTGTAACTATAGTCGGTAAGCAGACATAAATAGACCCCTCAGTGTCAACTTCAGAGATTTTGACACTAAACGCGAGCAGTGTGTAATTTTAGGAATGTTAACGAACAGTCTACATTTCCCTTACTGCTTCCTAAGTTGCAGCAGGCTACCGGAACCGGATTTTGGGTCGAGTTTTGAAAATGATGTGGAGAAATTCCCTTGGAGCCCTGAAATTTATTATGATTCAACTACCGGCATGACCTGCAAATTTGATTTCCTCGTTCAGAAACCAAATGGGTCCCACTTATTTTCATTTTCTGTAACGATTGAGAACTCATGCGTGTCCTGTAGAGACAACGAGGAATATTTCAAAGTAACTTTGTCCTGTACCTCAAATATTCTCCCCAAAACGAAGAGTCGCAAAAGTCGTAATTACATACGCCACGCAGATTTCCGTTCGTGAAAAAACGTTCTGTGCAAATGAACCACCAACGTCGTCACGTAAACGCGAGTGAGTGTGAAAATAACACGCCTTTGCAACCATCCAGTTCAGACGGAAAACCACTACCTGTCGAGTTGGAAGAAAGCTCGGAGAGATAACACATCTGCAAGGTTGATGCTTCGATTAGTCTGCTGTCAGCTGGCGTTAATTGCACGCAAGGTAATGAACATCGCATGTTGTCTGTCAGGATGGGTCGAGGCGATAACGTCAACCTATCGTTAAGAAGACTCATAAGCCGTGCAATTCGTTACACGAAGATCCTCGACATGTTTCACCCAGCCAATTACCCCCTTTTGCCTTGTGTGACCATTATTTTAGTGCAGTTGGTAGCTTATCAGTTGTAAGCAGTAATCAAACACCGTAATTTAAAAAGGAATAACCAACCAAAACATATATTTAAAAAAAAGTTACTCTGCCAAAAAGTAATAAATGGTGTTAAATACAAGTATGCGTCAAAAGAGAGCGTTCGTGCGTTACCAAATGAAGTCATTTTTGAAGTTTTTATGACAAATTATTGGAGATCACTGTAATCCTCCCTTTGTTAAGCAACGTTTAATGTGAATAGAGCCTTTTCATAATACTTGAGGAACTCGCAAATGATGGAATTGTGGAAAAATGAAGGATCCTCACTGTTAGTGACGATTCATCTGGTCATGTTGATTTTGGTTTTCTCGAGCTCTTATGAAAAATAGCGATAAAGCTTTTCATTAGTTGAAGCGACTAGTCAGCATCTGTCTTCATTTATGGAGAATTAAGATCGCTCTTGTCAGCTGGAGCCATGCGACAGTTCTCGCGCTCATCCGTCTTTTTCCTCCAGAGTTTGGGTCCTCGTCGGGGACTTGCCCCGTGAAAAGCCGCCTTTATTAGCCCAGTCATGTTGGCGTGAACAAAGGAAGTTGTGAAACAGAAGGCAGATGTTGGCCGGGGGCGTGATAAATCGTGGTTCGGAGTAATTAATAACAATAAGTACCCTTCATCACGGTGACGCGGCCCATCCATCCACGTCAGGGCGATAAGGCCGCACTACCAGGGCCAAGGCATTTCTCACTGGGACGCGCTCAATCCTCGACAACTCGCCGCTGGATTCATTTTTATATGTCGAGTGTCGGCCCTATGATGTATTGGCGTGGTTCCCTTGTTCCGCGAGTCTGCAAAAGGGACATCTATCCGACTCAAATCACTCATGCATCACTGAAATACCTTCACGACCTCTCTGGTAACTAAAGGGAAAACAAACCTTTGAAAAAAATCAAAAACGAAGGAATGAGTGGCCTACAGTTCAACAATAGATCACTTGCCAGGAAGAAAGATTTTTTGGCAAATTATCACAGGTTTAGGCACTTCCCTAGATTTTCTTAGAGATAATCCGTTCCGTTTTCTCTAAAATGTTTAAAAATACTTTAAATAATAAATAATATTTAAAATTTAATTTTTAATAATTTTGATTTTTAATTTATTGAGTATTTTTAAATATTTAATGATGCTCACTTGAAAACGACGCGGACGAGAAAAGTGAAAATCCGTCGAATAAAGAACCTTCCAATCATTTCTCCAAGTTTGCACCGTTTACAAAAGTTGCCTCGTCAACATCTGACAACTCAAAGAGTTAATTATATTTACGACTGCCAGACACCACAAAAGAATCGCTAATGGGTAGACCCATGTTCACAGCAAAACATACAAGCAATGATAACAAGCATCATCAATTCAAATAAACTGCTCTGTCATGATAAAAAATCGAAAGATCGCAGCAATGATGAAGCACTATTTGATTTTGTGAGGCTCGGGAACTTATCAGGGTCTCAAAAGAGAAACACACCACCAATGAGAAGCTCCTAACCACTCCCCGATGTATCACGATCTCGGACGGTCTTCTCCCCAAGCATTCACCAAATTATTGATAGCCAAAGTGGCTCTTCAGTGTGGTATTCGGTCATTGATCGAATTGGGAAGACCTCTCTTCGAAGAACGCTTAAATGCGACTGATTGTGAATTGATTATTGATTTGGAATGAATTAACTACGAGACAACTTTGCAAGAAAAATGAAGGGAAAGACGTGAGGTTTTCCTGACAGGGCCTAGTTAGGATTACTACAGCCTGCACCAACCGCTAAGAGGGTGGAGAAGGATGATCCTGATGATGTTGTGAAGAACCATTTCCGGGCTTATTCCAAGGCGTGAGGTCTTCGGTTGAAGAGCATTTAAAGTGGATTTGCGAATGGGACTTGAAAGCCAGCCTGGCGGGGTCGTTGGCCCTTAGACAGCACGTGCTGAAGACCTAGTCAATCCAATGTCAGGATTAACAGCACGAAAGGAAATGGCTTATTCAATCGATAAATGACATTTTTGAGATCCCACCTGAGTTCAACTAACGACGTTCTTTAAAAACTGAACGATCGAGATTACGAAGATATTTTCAAGCGTCTTCAACGTCCTACGGATGCCTCTTGGGTGGTCGGACGATACCTTTCAGTTCGCTCTGTTCTGCAAATGTTCATTATTTCGGGCCTACCTTTCTATCAGCCCTGCCTTTCGACTCATCTCTAGCAAGGCAGCCCACTCACCATTAGCCTCTTTGTTGACAACTCCGAGAGTTCAACGACCGGTTTAACTGAATGTTGGCTATTACGAAGTTAGTAACTTTGCACGTTCACAATCCCACTTGGCCGCTCTTCTCCAGCCCTTGTCCAATCACCCATGTGGAAAATGACTATGCGGTCGGTGGTAACAAATAGAAGCTATCGTCGTTTTAAAACGCGTACGTCGGTGGTCTTGTCGACAAATGGAGCGGTTGGTTCACTTGAGCGGGTCTCCACGTACTTCGGGCTGCACCTATAATGTTCTTTCCTTGCCTTATTTATTAGGTACATTCAAAGTTAACGTTCCTAGACCGTGCTTTCTTCATTCATCACAAACCCGCACATCTATTGCGTTCAAGAATGGCTTTGTACTACGGCCAGGTAACGGAGACAAAGATTTTTCAACGAGTATCATCGATTCAATTTGTACCTGAGGAAAAATCAGTCATCTACTAGTCAATTTCGCTTGGCTTCTGCGTCCCAGTGCGTTTTTCCGAATTTTAATGTAACGCCCTCGCAACGTCGCCTTCTGACGACGGAAGATAAAAGAATGAAAACGTTAAAACCTCCCATGATGTCCCTTCGCCTCCGGGTTCCTCGAACGTGCGTAATTCGTTCTTCAAAAGAACAATCCTAAGCCTATGTTTGCCGTTCTAATTATTGTTGCCGCCTTCAAGGAATGGGTATCATTTACTGTACCTCCGAAGGAAGAGTTCCTTCAACGCCTTAACGAGCGCTCATTTAGAACTTTTTTTTTCTCGGAAGGGTCGTAATTTGCTAGGAACACGTACTTTTGTAATTTTCATAAAAGCGCTAGTTGCGTCAGTCGGCCACACGGCCGGACAGTGGAGGAACGACGCAAGAGTACAATCCTGACACCACTCATCACTTCGGTATGAAATTAGCGAGCTTATACAATAATTAACGACCTCGACCTGCTGTACAACTTGCAAATATCAGCAAAGGGAGAGTGTTTTCTCTACTTCTTTACCTTTTAAACTCAACCGCAGAACTTTCAATGATGACTATTTTCAGGCCAAACACCATTAAAAAAGGTAAACATTAGGAAATGCCTGGAAGAAAAACACTGAAAAATCTAAAGATTATATACCTGTATAAGACATTTTTTAAAAGTCTAGTAGAGATACTCTCATGTTTTGTATAATCTTCGCACGTTCATAATTGTTGATCTTATCAATGAGCACTTTTCAATTGATCATTCCCACCAATAACGTAGAACATCATAACGCCAATGATTGATTCAATCTAAATTTTCTTCTTTCGGGATTGGAGTGACAGAAAGACGCCTTCAATATGCTTCAAGTTATTTTATAAGGGATGAAGCTAAAACTAATTGCGTAATTCATCAGGGGAAAAGAGGGTGAGATGAGACAGTTTGGGGTGAAACGACAGAAGATGACGGGTGGTGGAGGGGTTGAAAGGGTTTGAAGATATATCAATTAATGCCTAGCCACCCCTCGCACCCAACCCATCCCGGAGGCGTTGAATATCACGTCAACCCCGTCAAGCCCCCAACCCAGTGACGGGAGGCGGGGCGGGCACCGTCGGTGTGAAAAGGCTAAAAGGAACAGGATGAAGGGGGTGGAGGCAGGTTACCCCGATGATGGATGAACTCTCCCACCACCAGACACGACGCCCCCAACCCATCCCCCAACGCCAGCGCCCCTGTCGGCCGCCGCTCTCAACGTTCGCGGACTAGGAACTGGAAACGCAAACACAGCTGGAGCTCCTCACACTCAGTCGTCTGACAGACACCGTGCGCTGCGGTTGTTATGTGTCACAGTTAACACGTCGTTTTTTTTCCTTTTGAGACTCATAGTTCAAAGGAACAAGTGTCATTGTCAGTGTGATCGCTCATGACGTCAGTGGAAATTCAAGAAAAGGACATGATTACTTCCGCCAACGGCAACCAGTACCTCAAGCCGGATTATCTATCACCAATGCCAACTTCGGTAAGATTAAATTTAACAATAATAAACTATTTTAAAATCTTAACTCTAGAGCTGACAACATTATAATGTAATTTATTATATTTTTGTCTACAATTTTAAAATTTTTGTTCAAGAATTCACTGAAACTTGAAATAAGATTTTGTACATTCGAACTAACCAATATTGTCGCATTGCATGACGTACGCTGGTCTTTGGAGCCCACTAAACACAATTCTGTTGCCATCAGCATGGTATTAACAATAGGAAAAATCGACAAATCCGTGAAAACCATGTCACTGAAGTTGACAGTCAACTTCACCGGTGCTAGGCTGATTATCTCCGAGCGATCCGGCTGAGGGATTTCATGTGGTACGAGATTTTGAAGATTGTACAATTTTGTTACCCTTAATTCTGCTGGAAATGCTCTAGAATTTGTTGTGATCGGGTGTGAGCAATATTATATCTAGTTTCAATCTCAGAACAAATATAAAGCTGAAAACGAATCTAGAATTTGGGGAAGTTGGAGTGAGAATGATGAAATCCTCAGGTACGTACCCTAATATCGAAACAATCCACGTTGCTCAAAAGGCCATTTCTTGGTGGATCAACAGCTAGCTAATAAGTGAAACTACCGAATGATCGTACGATCACGGAGGTAAGAAACGATGACTCAATACAGTACCATCAAGGTGCCCAAGAGAGTGATCTTAAAGTGTCTGGATTTTGAATTATTTCTCGTTTAGGAGCTTATCATTAAGCTGAAGGGGTTCCGAAAACTCTCGTAAAAATCGCATGGATTCGTTTTTTTTTTTTTTTTTTTTTTTTTTTTTTCCCAAGGTTTTTACGATGTTGGTGAATCTAAACCGTAGGCCACTTGGGTGACGGCCCAAGTTCGGTAATTTTGGCAGCTTACGGAATCTGATAGAAATTGAGAGTCTATCTCTGTTGAGAATTAATACCTGTTTACACCATCTAGAATGCGGATTTTAAATTACAATAGATATGAAGAAACTTCGCACGGGATATTACGAAAATCCGGCCATTTGGAGAACCCATATATTCGCTCAACGGGGTGATTAACAGTCGCGAGCCGCTAAATTGCTCCCGCTTCGAAAAAAATGGTTCTGATGAAGAAGAGCTCTCGAATGATTTATCCCCAAACTTGAGAGGAATCCGTTGGCGTCAAGAAGTCTAATTTCACCCCGAGAAAAGCCTCGCTCTTTATACTGACGGAAGATTAGTGGGAGCAACACCTGTCTCTTCGATAATGACTTTCAACCGACTCACCCTGATAGGAACTCGGTGATTAATTAGTTGGAGAACGCTTTCGAAATTCGGGGCAATGGGTCGGGTTGTGTCGAATTCCGAGTGAGTTGGGGCCTCGTGTTGAATACAAAATTGTCGAGCGGCGTTCGGGTAGGTTATGCTCACACGCACGACCGGCAAGTGTTGCGGTGTGATCGGACTTCCAACGCCCTTGTCACCTTTCTGGCACCCTCTGATTCAGTGATGACTGATTTTAGAGACTGCATCTTCCATACCAGGAGCCTTACCAATTAGGAGCGGTTAAATGACTTAAATTATATAATATCGACCAATTTCCATGCAACGAGCTTAGGGAACACGCACCGTGAACATTCTGCGTAAAAGGAAAAAGTTTATCATAGGTCAAAATCATTCCAAATCAATGCAACCATTCTACCGAAACCCTGTGAAGTGGAAAAGATGAGTTAGGATGTGATTGATCCAAGAGGAATGGCACAGGAGTATCAGGAAATGAGCCGGTGCCAATATTATTGGCATCCTCACTGGTCACCTGGTCACCGTGAAATCAAAACCAAAACCGTTTGTGCAGAGACAAAGAGGATACTACACAAAAAGGGGAGAGCTAACTATTAAAAATGTTTCACACCAGGTTTGGCCCAGGAAAATTGTGTACCTACTAAATTGTTTGAGCTCGAAATCATCCGCTAAAAAATCGCTCACCCAAAACCAAAAGATAGGAAGTAATGAAGTTAATATCAGTCATAAATTCAAAGGAGTCTATCTTCAGAGGGGTCTAAAATTGTTGTAGCCAAAATCAGGAAAACATTTCTAAGACCTAACAAGAAAAATGATGCTAGAAATTGTGGTATATTCTTTTTTTTCTTCATTTACTTACAGATATTTTAGCTTTTTCGTTGCTCAATAAACATGACGTCAACGGTTTTGTTTCTTTACAGTTATTATTTTTAAAATATTACTATCTAAACAACAAGGACCATCGACAAGAATTTGTTGAGCTAGCTATACACCTACTTTTTCGGGGTCAAATTGGAAAATGGTTGTAATTTTCTAGCACACAAAAATTGAAGCGTGATCGAGGTGGGCCTAATTAGAGTCTAATGAGTTACCACACTGTAGAATCTCAATTGGAGTTCTAGATTTCATAAATTAATTTACATCAGATTTCTACTCTTATATTATACCTAAAAATGGACCTCGTTAAGCACATTAGTCTGTGGAAGACCTCCTGTGAAAATAGCTTTCAAGGCTTCACGAAACCAACCCCTAAAATCCAAATTCTGTTAATTGTATTTTTTTCCTTTCATGGCCACCCTCTTCTTTAGCCGAACGTATGGAAAGCGGGCTTATAAATCACTCTCGCTTTTTTCCTGGCAATTATGAGAAAGCCATACATCATCTCATAATGACCGCCGAGCCTCCTCTCTTTTGAAGTTGGGAAAAGTGAGGGCACCCGGATTTCACTCCTGGAATAAATAAGGTTCGGGGGATAGACAAAAACATTTGAAAGCGAGTTTTCGTGCGAGGGGTGGTTTTTTTCTGGTGGGTTGTACGGAAAGATAATTGGCTTTTGAGTCTTTTATCACTTGGGCTGATGGGGTTGTTTGTCTGATGGACGGTATTATGTTTATTCAACCACAAAAAACCGCCATTCACCTTTCAGGACACATTTTGGTTAGACACCTCCGTTCGCCATTTTTTTGAGGCGTTTGTGTGGTAGCAAAGGGAATTTCTATGGGATATGAGTGATGAGTAGGTGTAGGAATGAATCAAAACCCCTCACTATTTTGTCGATTCTCAGGGAATTCAATAACTTTAGATGCTCCCTTTTGAGTCATCTAATCGTGTGACTCTCATTAGGTCTCAAAAAAGGTCCTCACAATACTTCTGGAGGATATACTAGACTAAAATGGCAACCCAGCCATAAATCCTCCACGTTATATTCGGCCGTGAGCCGATAGAATGCCGGTTCTGATGAGAAGACTGTGGACGTCCCACAATGGTTTGTCTACCTGGTTGCAAAGAGCGTGGACCATCCATGACAGCAATGAAGCCCTGAGTGGTCATTATAAATGTCAACATCTCCTCTCCAAGCTTTACCTGGCGCGGCAACCTGCATGACCTCTGCTCTTTCGTATCTCTCTTAGTCGACTCTTGCTTTGCAGACTGGGAAGCTGCCATGGAGTCTCCCTTTAGTCGTGTTGTCACGATTGCCTACTCGTCAATCGAGTCTTCCTCACGAACCACTGGCATCTCTAAACTGTGTATACTATCTCTCCAACCCCATTCACACATACGAATCATCAATTCGTCTACCATCTTGCCTCCACAGGGTCCTCCTTTTTCCATTCCCCTCGGGTACGCTTCTAATAAGATCCGTTTTCCAGGACATTCTGAATTTTCAATCCATCACAAGTAGCGGTGATCACCAATCATGTTACCGTCACCTAGTGAAGCGAGACTTGGTAGTCCCAAATAAACACCACTGGCTAACTATTTCCCCTCATTTCTGAGCATTGGCGCATTCGTTCTCGAGAACGAACGTGCTACCCAGTGAGAACTCGTTATCTTCCCTCTCCGACGTTATCGTCGTCACAACGCGATGTAAATTTGGTGTCACCACTATTCAATGTCGTTACGACAGCGCTTTTTACCGTCCTTTTATTTTTCAACCAAGTCACAGATAGCCTCAACCTGACTGACTGCTTCCCACAACTTACCAAGGCAGGCCTACTATCTGAAGACTATTACAGTTGATTGACGTTTTCATTCGTTTCCAACCTTCTTAACGGCTTTTTGAAGGTTGTTGACGGAAAATAGTGACAAAAATATCACGCAAAACATGTCAACTAGGTGACGTTTTACACTTCCAAGATAATTTGTGCCGAGAGGCGAATTTAAAACAGAAGAATGTTTCAAAAAATCAATTCTAATTGCGTTGTACTCGTACGGCTGAATATGGTGACGTTTCGCGAGGTGGCTCGGGAGTGGTTGTGCTTGCAATGCCAGAACACTAGCGAAGGTGACCTCAATTTCAGGAGGAATTTATTCCGAAGCTGCGTGAGACTTATGACCACCCCGAATACAGCCATTTTAAACAAAAAGAGAGGCGAGAAGTCTTGATGTGTAGCGATAAAGGTACTTAAATGGTAGAAAACGAAAAAACGGCAGAACTTCACAGTGAAAATATTTATAATCAATAGACTTTTCATGATGCTCTCTGTCTCCACCTCTGTCGGGTATTCTAATAGATTTTCCTAAAATCCCGTAAAATGTGTAAAAGCGTAAACGGGACATTGAAGTCTTGTTGTATGTTCTTGTGTCACACATTGATGCAGTAGGCGGAGACCAGTTAGAGGAATAGAGTTTGATGATATTCCAATATCAAACTATTGTCTTGTTGCTGGTTCAACTCGTGTGCAAGTTTCCATACATTAATTGCCTGAATATAAATGTGTACGGAGCGGTAAATTGAATGTTTGGTTTCGAGACGGATGTAGCTTTCAGTTGCGTTAGTTGAAATTAAAAGAGGAAAAGGCAGTGAAAGTTGGGAGGGATGATTTTTTTTGACGTGCAGCTAGGGGATGTTTATTCTTAGGACATCTTACTGTTTAGCCTGGAGCTACTTTTTATATTAAGGCCTCCTCAATGAAATCTGTCTACAACAGTTGTTCTATTGTTGCAGTTGGACGCAAAGAAGAGCCCTCTGGCTCTTTTGGCGCAGACGTGCTCACAGATCGGTGCCGACTCACCGCCGAAGGCCGTCGAGAAGAAAAAGGAGTCGAGAGAGAAAGCATCGCCGGCGTCAGTATCGTCGAGTAGCCCAAAGGCTAGTTTTAAGCCTTACGATTTGGACGACAAGCGATCGAAAACGCCAGCGAAAAGCCCCCGAGAGTCACCCCCTGGTAAGGAAAAGTACCCGGACGTCCTGAAGTCGCCCTACCTGTACCCGAGGATGTGTCGCGACCCTTACTGCACAGGGTGCCTTAGTGGGCACGTCATGGGCAAGCCTTGTCCCGCGGGGTGCACCCAGTGTGGCCACATGGCTGCCGCCTACGCCCACGCCCAGCTGGCAGCTCTGGCTGCGCAACCCTACATCTGCTCATGGATCACAGGAGACTCCTACTGCGGCAAACGCTTCACGTCATCTGAAGACCTCCTCACTCACCTCAGGTCCCACACCGGCGACCCAATCCTCCCGCACCCTCTGCTTGCGCGAAGCTATCCCACGCCACCTCTGAGCCCCTTGTCGACAGCAAGGTTTCACCCCTACAGCAAGACGCTGCTGCCCCCGACGTTGCCTCCCTTTGCCTACGCACACCCTGGCCTTCCCCCGTATTTCTCCCCCTACTCACTGTATCCCCCTAGACTCGGAGCGTCCCACCCCTAAATAGCTCAACTACTCTTAGCGGCCTGACATTTTCGTTGTTTTCAAAAAGATCTCATTTTACGTTTGTTTCTCTTGCAAACATGCCCTCACAACTGACAAAATGAAGGGATTAATTTCTTACTACTCATTCATGATAGGGGGTTGTTTCAACCCACTAAATAACTATTGACCATACGATGTCTTTCGTTTAAAGTCGTTTAAAGGCTTCAAACCTGAGCATGCGATTTGGGGTAAAGATTCAACATACGAAGTCTTTTCGAAACCCTGCACATACCAAACGTTTTCTTTCTATTTCAGTTTTTGGGAAAAAGTAGGATGTATTCGTCATTCGGGACACAAAATTAGTTTTACGTTCACCCATACTATCACTGATCAGTGAACTCCCCATTATTGAAAAAAGTAAGAAAATTGAAAAGTATTTTTGATCATTTCGGGAAAGTAGACAAATATCAAATTCAGATCCGTCATGGATTGAGACCTGTTATGGAATTTATAGCAATTGTCCTCTCAATTCTGTATTTTCCATGCATTTATTGACAGTTCACTCACGGCTTGGCTTATTATTTTGTGGGAATTTGTTTTGCTGATGAGCAAGCACTTGAAATAAATGAATACACTAGTTTTTCTTTTTCCGTGTTCTGATCGTCACAATTTTATCTACAACAGTATGCAACTTTTTTAGATCTGTGACTACTCGGCCCCGTTATGTTCACGTTTATTAGCAATTTCTCACTCAGTAGCCTTCATTTTGTTGGAACTACTTTTCTGAAAAATCTCAATATTGCTTCACTCCAATGATAAACCTTATCAAAGAGCTGAAATAATTTTTACTCACGTTTTCTGTGATAAATGTTTGTTTTGTCACCTGCTTTCCGTACGTCCCCATTTTGGGTTTATGTTTCGTCTCAGTCTTGGCCCATGCTATTTTGTTTTTGGAAGGAACTAAAGACTTTTGTGGCCATTAGGCATAACTTTCAATAGGATGTGATAATGTTTTAACTGCTTTTGATCACGATAAATCCCTTTCTATTTTCGGTTGTGAATCCCCCCCATTGCATGAATCCTACTCCTAAGGGCACGTATATTCTTGGCTCATAACCGAATTCTACTGCACCCTTATAATCAGGGTGGGCACTGTAAATTTATAATATTCCAAAAGAACAAAAAAAAATCGGAAAAAAAAATTGGAAAATTAAAAAAAAAATAAGTATTACTATATCGATATATATTTATCATTGTACAAAGCATTTTTAGAATTACTGTGGCGATGAGGGTTCGTATCCATGTCCATTTCTATCGTGTAAAAGACTTTTTTTGCTGTATATTTTTGTTGATCATACGTGTTGTATAAAATAAAAATGGAAAAAAGATTAATAACCAAAGTGGAATGTCCATGGTGATAAGTCATTGTACATAGTTTATTTCGTAGATCATAGTTACCGCGTGCACGAGCCGATTCAATTTATCGTCTTGTTTGAATTTTAAAACGTGTTTTGACGAACAAACGGCATGAAGTGAATGGATATGAAAACCCAAGGGCAACGCAATAAATGTGAAGAAATTTGTTTTTGTTTTCTTTCTTTTTGCATGACAACATCTTAAGAGGCGTATAGATTTGTATTATTTATTGCAATAAATTGACTTGTTTTTGTAAAGAAAATAATGCATTTCCGTATTTTCTACCCTCTATGTTATCTCACGTTGGGGTGTCAAAGTGTTTAAAGACATGGTTACTTATTTCACTTATATAATTATACAGTTAACCTCTTGTAAAAATCAAAAACTCATTCTGAATGCTGTGTGCTTGGCTTACAAGAAAGAATAGTCACTCGTCGATTGACGCCCGAAAGCGCTTCGACAGCTATGCCCCAAAAGAAGTTACTCATTAAATTTCAGCCTATTTTATTAAAACTTTCATTCCTATCGTGTTGGAGCAATCCATTTTGAATGATAGGCTTTCGTACAATACTTCTTCGAATATTTTCAACTGAAGAACTACGACAAAATATATAAGTCACACTAAAACCTCACGAATGCCCACCAGAAATTTGGAGAATTTAGAAAACTGGTTCAATAATACTAAACTGCGTCAGTGATGAAACATGACCATCGCGACGAATCAACTTATAGCCGACCAAAATAGGCTAACAACATGCTTTTGCTGATCGTTAGGCTCTGAATGGATGTCAACGAATCAAAAAGGATGAAAAAGTAAGGTTCTAGAGGTTGAACTACTGATCACATTCATTTAATAAATTTTCAGACGAACTAAAATACTCATCTCAATACCTCGAGTATTCGGAAAATGTCATAATTTAATTATCTCCGAAAAAAGCTAATACCTCAACCTTGGAAGTTATCGGTGTATTGCGAGTGGAACGGAAACCCAACGCAAATGACAATAGGTTTCTGTTAGCGTGTCGAGTCTCGAACTTTTCTCCCCGCGACCTCGAAGTTTCAAAAGAAGGGGTGGGGGAGTACGTCAAGCCAAATTAATGACCAATAAATCGCCGTAAATTAATTAAAGACTGACGTGGGACATGCAAAAGAGCGATAAAATTCAGAGAGTGAACAGGGAACTGGTTTTCTCCGTAGTTTTTTTTTTTTTCTTCCGCCGTGAATAAAGTGTTAGTTGTAGGGCCGGACGAGAATGGAAGGAAAATTATGGGGAGATTCCGTGAAATCTGCTAATTGGGGAAACAACACGACATGGATAAGACGAGTTCTGTTGATGCTGACACCTGAGACTCATCAGGTGAATTTAATGTGCTAGGTGAAGCTTCGTAAAAAAGTATGTCTCATTTACTACGCAGTGCATGGATTCACTTTTTTTCGAAAAGAATTGCCACGTAAATAATTACAGAGGAATACGAAAACCAGAGAGAAATGGAGAATTAAAAATAATGTAACCAACCAAACCAAAATCTCGGTTCCGGTTGACAAAATATTATCACATTAAATACTCAAAACCATGGATTCAGCGGCTAAAATTTTGTGAAAATTGAAACCCAACCTATATCGAAATTTCACTTCCGAAGTAAGTAGATAGATACCCATGTTGATCCATCACCTCTTCCGGTGGACGCCAATCGTTCCGGGACTCCGTCTAATTGGATTCAGCGTCTAACATTTAGATCCTCCATTGACGAAAATCTAAATTCGTATAAATCAAGATTTTCGTAAAATTGTCTGCTAATAAAATCGGCGTGGACAGCTGACGGCGGACGGCAGACGGAATTCGCTTATTTTGATCTGGACACCATGAAACTCCCAGAAAAATGTTTTGGGCCGAATTGGAGAGATAAACTTTTTGCATGAAAACAGGTTATATTCATGAATAACCAACCAAAAATGAGCAAGAACAAAGTTGAGCGGGGGCTTCAACGTTCTTGCACAGTTCAAAATGAGATAAAATAACAACTTAAAACTGATTCTCTCCAATAATGATTAATGAATTGAGGAACTACGTTCAGGCTGTCAGCATGACATAGCCTTCAAAATTAGCGTTAAGATTATTTATCAGTTCGCTCTAGTCAACTCATTATGGTTCTGTCATTTGGTCAACTCACTAACTCAAGCTAGTTTCGGTGATCAGACAATAGAAGTGAGAAGCGACCGACGGACGTAGGCGCCGGAGCTCAGATCTTCATCACCTACCAGGGCCCCCGTGAGCGCCTCAGTCTGAAAAGCCCAATCATCCTGTACAAGGCCCCACCTCCCAGACAAGAGCCCAATCATCCTGGGCGAACCTTTGTAGGCACAGCAAGCCGGTGTTTTAGCTGTCCACGGTGACAGCTAATGTCGGTCATTAGGCTTCTGCCGGAAAGAATCTTCACTTTCCGAGTGCCTTCCAAACAGAGCTCCTCTAATGCCCTCCTGGAAATTCAGCTCCGTCGTAAACGCTGCACCAACCTCAACTGCTTGCAGACTCAAGACTGATTTAACCATTGTAAAATATTGTAATATACCATCCGAGCAGATCCTTCACTTCAAACATTACTACTGATTCCTCAGCAAATGGAAACGAAGGGAGAAAATTCATGTTTTTACGCAAATGCTACCAAACCTCTTTTCTCGTTTCAATCATCATAAAATCGTAATAAATGTAGCATTCTCAAGAACAAATTTCGTCAAGCAGTGTACGAACCGTCCAACTCATGAAATCTATAATCCAAATCCTACGTTCTACTGTTTTTCATCCACCCAGTCTATGAAAAAAGGCTCCTCTCTGTTCGCCATCGAGTCCTTTGCTTGAAGCTTCCCCTTGAGGCATTCGTTGATCTGGAATAATACTGCTCATGATTAATATCTTACTGGGTACCATTATTAATCAAAGCACTCTCAAACTCTTTTTTAATATTTTAGGCTGATAACCTGAAAGTAACATGATTTTCTTCAGATGGATAGATCCAAGTGAGCCGTACTCTATTCTTGCAAGAAACTGTGAACTTCACGGAAATTTAAAAGACAAAAAAAATATCATATCGTTCGAGATGAAACGGATTGGAGCAAATCGAGTGGAACTGCAATGTACATTTCCTTCGCAAGTTTTGTAAGACACTGATGCTCAGCAAGAGTTTAGCTACAGGTGATTGAGAACGTTGAACCGTCCAAAAAGCGAATCAACCGATTATCGTCTTTATAAACAACGATTTGCAATTGGTCGAGCCCTTTTTCTCCACCGCCAACTGTAATCGGATCTGCGATGGTGTAGAACCTTCACATGTCCGCATGGACAATGATGTTATTTTTGAAGCGGCCTTTGCTCTTGGTATAGCCAAACCGTGTCAATTCGGCTCCACGTTCAGGTTCAAACCGTGGGAAATCGAACAGAAATCGATTCAGGGCTGTTTTGAATGAGTCGAAAACGCCTTTGTCACTCCTGGCCTTGTTCACATCGGTTGACTCAGGTGATTGCCGAAGTATGTTTTTGCTTCGTTTCACGGACACGTTCCAGTCTAACTGTAAAGGCGGACATTTTATTGCCTTAGAAGTTCAAGCTGGAAAATCCATAGTACGCATTGGAATTACCGAAAAATTGGAATAAAACTATGGGAATTCGGGAATTGATTCGCTTCGGATGTCGAAAAGCAAAATATAATTATAATTTGATCGAAAAAATATGACCAACGACAAGAACCCTCTAGGCAGGAAAAAAACTAACGAAATATGAGGGGAATCTTGGTAAGCGTGAGTTGGCAATCCTGACTCGACGGCACAGTCAGCCTGAAATAACTTGAGCGGCCTTTTTTTCGCAATTTAAAAAGAGACGGAGATTTATCTCAACCAATTATTCTAGAAATCATGGAAAATGGTGTTCAATTTTGGCCAGCATGTGTCTCTCCGGTCAACTTGGTGTATTTCAATGCATGATTTTGGACCAAATTAGCCTGACCATTTGACACCATCAAGCACACAATTTGGCTGAAATACGTTAATTTTACATAGACATACACCAGTATGTGGTTGCAGTAAGTGCATAGCAGATTTTTTTTTCTTTTTGTGTGAAAACATTGCTGGTAGTCTGGAGCGTTCGGTTCGCAAATATATGAAGTTCGTACCTGTCATCCTATTACTATGATTACTCTCTTGAATTTCGACCCCGAGTTTCTCCGCAGGTTAATCGGAACACATTGTTTGGAAACGGGACATCGTTTTCATTGAGCGTGAAGGCCGAAAAGGGCAGCAAATGATGATGGATCAAGCTGTTGAAGTGTTTGGACATTGCGCCTGATCATTTGAGGAAACGTACGGAAAATGAGTTTCCTGAATAGGCACTTTCAAGAGCGCGAATCCTTTCAACCACTCTCACAACACTCTTGTAAATGTCTAGCCGTTCGCCATTTGTCTGTAATGTTCTTTGATAGACAATAAATTGGTTTGAAAACGCGTTTTTGTATTTTATTTTGAAGTTGAAGGGTTCACTTGGAATCTCGTTACGTGAATGACTTGGGGAAAATAGTGTTTTTCGGCGTCCTTTGAGACGAGCGCACTTGAGTGTTCGGCGCCGCGGACCAATTTGTTCGTCTGAACCCCCACAGATGACCCATCATTACTAGGCCGTCGAGGGTGAAATTTTCGTTTCGGAACAAGGGAAAGGAGGGGCAGGTTTTGCCTCATTTGCTAAAAACAAGGCTAATTTATGAGGACGCGTCCTTAAAGTCTGAGACGCTTTTTGGTCGTAGAAAACGAAGGGGCCCGTGGGCTATGGCTTGGCGCCACTTCCTCCCTCCGTGTGAAGAAGCGTTCAAACTACAGACGGCTGTTTATTAGATGGACTCTCGCTTGTTGTTACAGCACGCGGTTAGCTCACAACATGAAGAACACTAAAACATGCCTTATAGGTACAAAATACGTGATCAGACGAATTTTTGGTGGAAAACACGGAGCTTTGTGAGTAATATGTTTCACTTTGGTCATTCATAAGAAGTCCTCTCGCCATTGAAGGATCACGTCACCAAGAATACCTCATAATCTTTCAACCTAGCTCATTTTTGACAAGCATGAACTTCTGCTGAGGACGCTTGCAATGCAATTTAAAGTGTATGGAAAGGGAACAAAGTTTAACGCAAAACTGCAATGACGGCTCCAGAACATTGAGCAAAAGAAAACCTGTCCGAACATATCCACACGGTTTTAGGCAGAAAACACGGGCGTATTCAAGCCCAACAAGATTGGCGGGTCTGGGAATCACCTAGAACACCTCAGTGAGACAGACGAGATGTGTTTTGGAGACTTGTCACTGATGTACAGGGAGATTCTCCCGTGATACCGCTTTTTCAACCCAATGTTCTCAGCGAGACTTCACAAGTGACACTCGACCTCTTCTCGCCTCTTATATACAAACGGACTTTTTCCATCTCCTTTGATCAGGGGCGACTCCTCGATTGAGAAAAAAAAACCAATCCTGACCGAATACGGAAATTCTCCACTTGAAGCACTTCAGTGGCGCCGGATGAGTCTTGTTATGACCTCTCTCGAGCAGCACGCTTTTTTCTGATTGTAGGGGCAACCTCACGTAGGATAAGAGGAATGCCGAATCATGGGATACAACTATCACTGCTCGCAGGATCGAATACTGACGTTGGGACATTGATGAGAACATCTGTCGTGAATTCAGTTCATATATCATTTATTAGAGACCAAAGAATTAGGAGAGGATCAAAATACTCAGTGAGATAAGTACCAAAATTACCTCACCATGAGACCATCATTTGAGGTTAAATGTAAAATACAAGAAATCTGTGATGAAGAAAAAGATTCCAGTCTAACAGCATGAAACGCTCAAGACCATTCGTGAGCTTCATAGCAGCCTCACCTTTTATCTGCTTCCTCAACATGAATATGAACTGCGAGAATGGATAATGTTGAAATTTTAAAATGTTGAATTATTCACTTATTATCACAGTTCATCACAATAAATAGCTGAAACGGTGGCTGAAAGAATCTTGTCCAATGCACAATCAACTCACTATCATGAACGATCTAAGAAGCTTGGCCCCTCAAAAGGCCAAGAATATTTGAAAACATCCATTTATAGTACAAGCTTCTCACCATGAAACGAATGTTGATACGTATTTTTCAAACGTCAGGCGAATATGCGTTTTTAAAAGAATCTCCTCAAGTCTCTCACATCCCCCGATTCTCCTTACAAACTCTGTATTATCCAGATGTGAAGTATTTTTAAATAAATTGGTAGGTTAAATTAGTCTGTCTCTGTATAAATCACTTGATCGCGCATCCTGTTATGGGCTGACTAGTCGATTTCACTTAAACCGTGTGACGGGAAGTAGTGAGTCGAGTTATTTCCATCCGGACGATTAGAGAGACCACCTGCCACATCCTCGATAGTTGTCGGATGCAGTAAATGATCGTTATAGTTTCGGATGGTTACGCCTCAACAGTCGAATGACCGGTCGCTCTAATGGAGCAGCGGTACGCGTTGAGTTGTTGGCGGCGATATCGTTGTTCTCGAATCGATAGGTTAACAGATGATAAACATAAAGAAGAAAAGCGTGGTGTAATGGGTCAGATAACTCCAGTGGTGTGAGGCTAGCTGGGAAGGCCGCTGTCATTCCGGCCGTATTTCATGACTAATAGATTCAGCGAGCTTCGATTAAACAGGATGTCCCTTATGGCCAACTCCTCGTCAGGCCTCGTCTCATCAAATCGACCCCGTCTGACCGTCGGAAGTTTATCCATTACCGTAACCGAGGTCCGGCGTTGTTCGGTTGAAAGGGCCTGGAGATAATATATTCACCTCGCGCCTTTGGCCACGTCAAGAACTCACTCTTGAACTTCAATAAGGCCCCAGGTTCGGCAAAGCCATCACCAAAGCGTCTCTCTGGGGTCGAAATTTATGGAAAATAACCCGCCACGCTGCGGTTTCAAAGTGTGACTTCAACACGCTATGAGCCTGACCATACGGGAACAAGGCTTTTTTTTATTGGATCCTATCTACTAAAATTGTTTATTCCGAAGCAATGAATAGCAATATTGTTGGAACAGATTTGATGTAAAGCCAACTTGGACATTCAATTATAACTAATATTATTAAAACCCTGACAATTTGCGGAGATTCTCACGACAAAACACGTAATAGGTTCTAATGATTCTTTTTATTATGCGGTTTTAGTTATACCAAAACATCCGTATCAATCTGAGACATTAATATCGTACCAAAATCTCCAAATTCAATTTTTGCTGTCACGCACAAGGTACTGATTAGGCAGGATTTTCCGGAAAATCTCTTTCATCACAGAACACAAAAGGTTCACTTACGGATTGGGCTATGGTCGGCTTTCCGCTCAGTTTCGCGTCTATCTGAGCACATGCTACCAATGAAGGCCTAACTGTGATTCGGAAAGTAGACCCTCACCTATAAAAGCCCCCAAGGGCCCAACGAACTGAAGTAGGAGCGTATTGACCTTCTCAAGTGCCATTTACACCTCGGTTATCGCTGACTTGAGATCTTGTCCGTAAGGTACTCCAAGATGCAATCGATACTAATGGTATAGGAGTGATACCCTGCCGTTGGTTCGGGCTCCTTTCTCTATCTCACCTCGAAGAAGGAGGTCCCCGTAATCTTTGAGTCGTCCGGAGACCCTCGGAGGAGACGTGGCGGCTAATGGGAGTACGTGAAGTGACCACTCGGAAGACCCTCGAGTGGACGACGAGGGTTAAGCACCGATACGTGCTTAGCTCGAAAACGTGAGTTAACAACTTGGAACCAAGTTGGGAAATTTATATACGCTATTCGTCTTGGAAAACGCATCTTGAGAATCGGCCAGGTCAGAACAACTAAGTTACCTGCGAAAGATGAGAAGCGGTTCTAAGGCGAACCATGGATAGGTAATGGCGATACCACTTTGTTGATATAAAACGCTGCAAATTCTCCCAGAATGGTTTCTTATTCCTTGTAGGGCATGAGTAAGGGAAAATCAGTGGGTGCCTAGGACTCGTTCCAATCGATTCAGTGGCCCAAATTTAGCGGAAAATGATACCCCACGCCCGAGTCTCCAAAAATCTCGAATACTAATTTCAAAATAGATAGGCAGGTATCCATTTCGACCCATAACCACCACCGGTGGGCGCCAATCTGCCTGGGTCCCATCTCAATGGAGTTTTCATCCAATATTTAGTCGAAAAATACCCCTCATGCCTTTTTCTGAAAAAATCCAGAAAATCAAGTTAAAAAAAAAAAAATTACCTGTGCTATTTCGAAATTTAGTCTAATTGAGCTGATAGCACCTACTAGAGCCAGAATGAGGTGTCTGACAAAAATGTCAAATTTTCAGAAAAAAATGTTTCTTGAACCGAAAACGGCTTGGGTGGCGGATTTCACTAGACATCCTGAATCGCAAACTGTCCTAAAGTGGCCTAAGGTTTGAGGTAAATTGGAGAGGTCGTCGACCTCTCTTATCAAAATAAATGTTGATTATTCGAGGAGTAATAAACCAAAAGATAAAGGATACGTAAAAATTACCATAAGAAAATGTACGCCAGATTATATTTAAAATTTGAATTTTAAACAAAGCGAGAGATTGATGAAGAGCCATTCAAAACGTTGAGTTCGGGTGAACTAAATTGCAAACTTATTTATCTAACTTTGAGAAAATGTCGTTCTCCTCCCACTATGTACCGTCTTATCAGGGATAATACCCTATATGTGCCTAGACTTGCGCTAAATGGTCTGTCGGATAGATCAAATTAATATCACGATAAGTACACTAAATATTCAACGTTTAAGAAGTTTCTCAAGTATGAGAAGCTCAATTTTTATCTGGCTCATGAGATAATATTTGAAGGAGCATTGCCACCTTGAGTTTTTAGAAAAATATAGAAATCCAAGGTTAGATGAATAAATGGGTGAGAGAGGCGAAGTAGGAAGGATCTGAGAAGGGAAAGAGCGGAAGGGAGATATAAGGAGAAGAAAGGAGTGTCGTGGGGACAATGAGTTATAGTTATTGCCGCCGTTTCAAATGAAATGAATGAAGGTGTCAGCGCGGTGTAAGGGCCGACGATGAATCCCGGTATCTCATAGCGGTGGCACATGTCCCGAGTGACTAATGAGGGAGAGCCAGTCGTGCATTTGTCAACCCCCTTTCTGCGGTGGGACGCTCGGGACAGCGGAGGAGTCGGGGGACACAGGAGGGAACTTATCAATGGGACAATGGGCGCCCATTCCCGATCGTCATGTCTGATTCCCCAACCTCACGGGCCGCTTTGTGTTTCTCGAACTGTCTCATTTTCATGTAACAGACGCCTCTGGGCTTTGTAGAATTGAATGCGGCTCGAAGAACAATAACCGAACTTCCAAAAACCTACTCTCCATCAAGCGGCGATAAATTACGTGGACCAAGAGAGGATGGAATCGATCAAAACTTAACCTTGACGGAATGGAAGAGATCCGGACAATAGAAGTAGGTAATGAAGTCTGCAACAGAGCACTAAAGCAGCATTCTACACTCGTCCCTACTGACCGGGACAAGCCCTACACACGTCATGCTACCTCCTTTTGAGTACCTAATCCAGTAGCGGCCGATTTCGGTTGGTAATTCCTTGAATAATCAACCTATATTTTCATGTCAAATGTCAATCTCTCCGATTCGGCCCAAAACTTGTTTCTGGGCTTTTCAAGGTGTCTAGATCAAAATAGGCAAGTGTCCATCCACCGTCCACGCCGACTTTGGTAGTAGAAAGTTTTTAAAAAATCTGAAATTTTGGTTAGGGACCTTTTTCCGGCTCTAGTTGGTCCTCGAAACTTTTCTACCCGATCGAACCAAATTTGGGTAGGGGTCAAAATGTGTTTTTCGAAAAATGGATTTCGATTTGGGATTATTGGCGCATGAGGTATCATTTTCTACTACATTTTGGACGCTGAATCCGAGAGTCGAGTCTCAGAACGATTGACGCCCACCGGAAGAGGTTATGGGTCAAAATTGGTATCTATTTACTTATTTCAAAAGCGGGTTTTCAAGATTTTTGGTGCCTAGGCGTGTGGGGTGTCATTTTTCCACTACATTTTGAACACTGAATCGATTGGAATGAGTTTCCATGCTCCTGGATCGGGGAATAACCAACCCGCGTGAAAGAATTTTGCAGCGTTTTAGTAAAACAGATTGAGCAACTACAAAAACGTCCATGACATAGGAGCTACCATTCAATAACATTTTTTATCACAAAATCCGATACTGCAGCATGAACAAATTACCCAGTTCTCACGTGCATCAATGTCCACGGCTTCCAATATCCACGCGCCCAACTAAAATTTCAACTTTCACTTAACTATGAAAATATGATATTACAGACCTCGGAGGCTGAAATTAGGGACATGAGGCCGCAGCAACTTAGCGTAAGGAATTTACACGACCTGGCAACTTTTAATTGTTCATATATGAAACGCCGATATTCGGCAAGTGACTTGATCTTGCTCGTGGACGAGGATAGTCGAAGAACCCCGCCGATGTTAGCATGAGTAGTAAAATTCCAATAAACCTGTCAGCCTTTCAAGTCAAGTATACCAACACAAACATAACTGTATCTCCATTTTGGTTGCATGTTTTAATTTTATACAAATGTAAGGATGTGCATGTTGGGTGAACATGAATTATATTTAAAAAAAAATTATATTAATTTACCCGTAAAAACACTCACGGCAGCGATGAATTCACGAGCATTTGTGTGGGAAGGCAGCAGTTGCTCATTGGCTTAGTCTGGGCGATTCAGATTCTAATGCGTAAATCTAAATGGGCAGATCGCCCGGAGGCCACCCAGATCAAAGCTCGCTCCATTTAGGACTGCTCGTTTGTCAGTTTAAGTATCTAATTAAATCCTTTTATCCGGTTGATTAATGTTGAATAGCATACAACTCGGAGAACCTGAAGAGGCCGACGGATCGAGTCGATTTATTGTCACCATGATCGAAAAAACTCTTCCAGGTCAAGGATCCAACTGATTTTTCAACGAATTAATCACGTTGATCAATCTTCTCTTCTTTTTTTCTTTTTGCATGTCGATCCAAAAGGATTGAACGTTGTTTCTTCGTCGAACAAATGAATGACACTCCTCATCTCAATCAGCATCGTTTTCCATTGATTGCGGTTGATTGGCACTCAGTTCGATATTATCGAGATCACGTTTCAATTCATGAGGAGCACTGTCGAATTAGCTCCGGATGATTCGTGTTCGAAGTTGCGGCGGGGAATCTAATACTTAATTAATCTTTAGGCGACAATGCAAAATTCAAACTAACTTCGATGTCAACGGAAAGAACTGATGAATTCCGTAATAACAATGATTACCTCATCAGCCACCTTAAAAATAAATTTTCGTCAGTTTCTTTTCTGCTCGAACTTACTACGACAATATCATGAACGTTAGTAAACACTTCTAAATCGCTTCCCAAAAATTAACGATATTCATAAAACGCAGCCGAATTTGAAAAGATGGACAATTCTGTTTAGAAGGCCCACAGACTGGTGGCGCTGCTAACTAAATATTAGGAAAGAAAGAAAGCAAAGGAATTACAATTACTTACATTGTAATACAGTCACGTTGAAATTAAATGACAGCAAACTATAAGGCTAATTTCATTTACACAATTCATAGTCAGTATGTACTCAGCGTGATGTAAAAGAAGTGTTCTAGTTATTTCACAAGTTGGATTGTTTGGATTCCGTTTACTAAAAACCGAATGTTACTAACAATATTATAGTTTTGAGTGTTGGACCAAGTATTAACACTTTCGAAAAGGCGTAAGCTCAGAGAAACTCAAGATGTCAAAATTCAACCTTTCCAAAAATGATGACGTCATTCGTTTCTTGCATTCTGAAGATTGCAACACAAATTCCTCCTTAATTTTCAATCAGTTTCATCCTCATCACAAATTCTACTGAATGGTTTTGTCCATCATTCGCATTTTCTTCCTTGTTCGATCGCTTCTTTGTCTCCAACTTCCCCGTTCAATTTCGAAGCACTAAACAGATTCGGCGAGTTTCTCGACCAGTGGACAGGAGAGTTGTAAAAAATTCACCAACACATCAAATGGACGATCGAAGTATAAAGACAAAACAGACCCTCTTCTTCAATGCTTCAATAATTTACGAAGGTCTCCGGTCTTAATTAGAAGTGAATAATTCATAGCCATTAATAATTAGCGAAGCTTAGCAAAGTTTTTGTTTTCACCCATCTTATTAGTTTGGGTTCATTACCGTTGAAGTGAAAAACGTTCGGAGACGGAAAAAGAGATAAATATCAGTTGAATGATAGCAGAGCGTCATTCATTATAAATGATCATTATGGAAAAGAAGGGCGGAGAAGGTAGTGGGGGGAGGAGGGGTCGACAGTCTTTTTTGAAGTTTTGATAAATAGTCTGGAACTCTCGGTAAATTAAATACGTTGAAAAGCTTTTTGTTTACGGTACAATGAAATATGTTTGAAGACGTCAAGGCGTGTTAGTTGGGCGGAACATTAATTTTAGTTTGAAAAAAGGAAGGGAGGTTCTTTGGGGTAGAAATAAACTCGGCGTGAAGGTTGTTTTGTGATCCACGCGTTGTTTGGACAAGCCACTTTGGCTCACTTCTATTTTGTTTCCTGTAAGATAATTTGCTTCCATCTACGGTGGATTACATGCACGGCTCACAACCGGACGTTTTGTAAAGAGTTAACCCTCGCAAACATTAGCTTTTTACCATTCTGAGTTCCATTTCAGTCTTAAACGATTTATACTTGAGGGAAATTCAATTTAAAAACATTTGATTTTTGTTTAATTCTGTTAAATGTGGGTGCGTGAATAGACCTGTTAGCGGAACTCTAAATCTGCAAACACCATTCCTAGGCTCAGAGGGGATATACAAGAGCTTAATAAATTTACCACCCCTAATATTGACAAAAAAAAAAAACTTGTTGCATTGCAAGAACTTGCCACATTATTGCAGATTTTTGGAACGTTGAATTCCATTTCCTTACGGCAGCCTATAACCACTATACAAATTTCATGGCTACACATAACGTTATAAGACATGTTGCAGTTTAATTTTATTTTCCTCTCGAATTAACAACAAAATTTAATGTCCTGGGTGGAGCGGTTGGAAGATTTTTGGTAATTTCGGTTAGTTTTAGTTGGTGAAGTTGTTTATCTAATCCTTCCATTCATGAGCATCCATTCAAGTCAATGAAGCCACAAAAAATTAACGATTTTGAACATCAGTATTTTGTAAATTGCCGACCTCAGCGACCACATCAAAGCATCTGTACTCGCCTTCCCTCCGAAACTTTATTGTGTAATTAACTTCTTTTAGATGGATAAAAAAATGTATTCCCATACTCCCGAGGTTAAATAATGCGCGGGAAACCTTCGTCTTTAAAGATTTATAATGCCTTCGAGATCTGTGTGCTTCCTTGAGCTTTCACCGTTCCTCGAGCGGCAACTTCTACTCAGAGCGCGGAATAATTCTTGTTGGCGAAATTCGTCCTCATCAATCATACCTACTTAATTGACGTTATCCTTTCGCTCCATCTGCGTATCAAGGAGTTCAGTTTTGGAGCTGGTTAATATAATAATTAATTTATGGGTGATTCTCATGAACCTGTGAATTGTGGTAGCCGTCATGGTGAATATTAGGACTCATTAGCGGCTGAGCCAACTGTGGGAATAAGTTTGTCAGGGGTTATCAACAACATCCTCCACGCGTGTCGGTACGGTGTAGTTTTGAATTAAAAGAGAGAACACGAACCTTCAATTAAGGATGATTCATTTCGAACGGGTGAAATTGGTGCTCCATGACAGCGTTGTTTGTCTCGAATTACTTGCGGTGAAAAATGAGTGAGGATGACAATAATGTATTCTCTCTTTACATATTCTCCCTATATATTCCCTCTCTTGGTCTATCTATCTCTTCCTAATTAAACTATCTCATTTCGGCATCTTCTCATATCGAAATCATTGTATTACATGATAATAAATATTTTATTTTGCATGGAAAATTGATACACATCCGCGAAAACCCTTCAAGCTTAGCTCTTTGGTGGTCGTATGCCAGAAAAATCGCCTCAAAAGCATTCAATAAAGAAGAGCTGTTGCGAAGTGAAATGAGGAAAGTATAACATTAAGCTCTGTATTTCTTGCATGAGGCGATGAATCTAGCTCATTTGGGTGGACCGCCCCGAGGCAACTAATGGAAGGGCATCGAAGATTTGTTGGCCAGGGGTGTTCCGAGCATGATGGAGAGCTCCTGCAGGGCACCAACAGTAATATATGAGCAGGACTACGCCCCACTGGCCCTGATTCGCCCCGCACCTGGGGGTATCCTTTTTGTCATTGACGTTCCCCAAAGTCAATAGCCTTAGTCGTTTTTTTAAATTTTTTTTTGAAAAAGCTCCGAGCTCCCTCTTCTAGGCGCTTTTGTTCCTTCCGTTTTCTATCAGCGGCAACCGCCCGAAAAATTAATAGATTCCTTTCTACGAGAATTAGACACGGACGATGAGTTTTATTTTTACAAAAGAGGACAACAAATGGAGAGCAAAGAAACGAAAACGTTGAACACAATACGATCGGTTTCCATCTATTCCTTAAGTCTGTCGGAATGAGGTGTATAATAACAGCTCGACAAGCGTTACTTTTGATATGATATTCTTCTGGACTCTATTCCTTTTCAGGATACGACCTAAGTACAAATTTTATCAAAACCTTCACGGTCAGGCAAATTTGAGTACCCACTGTGACGGTTGATGATTTATTTGAATCATTTCAAGCTCCTGGCTTTTATGTATATTTGTGAGGAATCGGACGTTTCACACGTAAAAATACTCAGCTTAATCGAACAGATGAAACTGATGAAATTCTGTCATATAAAAGAGTACTTGAACGATCCACACATCGTGCCGTAAATGTACTCAACATGGAAATTTAAGTGATCATAATAATTGAAACCCCACAGAACTTCAAAGAAGGTGAATCACCGGATGGTTGACCAGGGAAGAAAGGGACGACCAAGATGAAGATGATGGCTGGAAGACGTCACTGTTGAGGCGATGAGAGTGACGAACTGGGGGAAACCACGAAGGACAGGGTGCACGGGACGGCGATTGTTCGGGAAGAAGAAGAAGAAGAAGAAGAGGGAGAAGAATTTAAATCTGCCATGTAGGCTCATTTTCTGTTTAAAAAAACCCCCCTCCACCCAGGAATTTGAACGGAGTCAGCCTACTCATCTGGTCTGCTTCTTTCATCATTATTACCAGCTAGCCCCTCAGATGAAATTGAATCATCTTAATTATCATGGTACTTAGTACAGGAAATCAAAAACCATGATGCGTAAAAATTTATTAAAACAAGCACTGAAAAAATCACTCAAACCAAACTCATCCATTGATAAAGAAACAAACAACAGCGATCGAGATATAATTAATATAAAGCGCGAGGGTGAAAAAGCTCGTTTCAGTAGCGAGATGGTCTTCCGAACAGACGAATGGGAAGGGGTTGAACACCAGAAAAGACTCAAAAGGATGAGCAGTAAACAAGGGAGTTATGACAGGCTGTAAACAGTTCAACCTGATCAGAAGTCGAGTCAAGTTCCGACAGTAACTATCTGTAATTCATTCCCCTCACCCCTTTTACAATCTGTTTTACGGGATGTATTGTTCAAAGGACATCAGGGAAATATCGCGCCGCAGCCAACGTGTGCGCAGTTGGGTGAAGCATCATCGTGGCAAAACGTTTGGTTTATTGGTGAGAAGTTACATATTTCAAGCCAAGTTGTGGCTAAACAAGACAATTTCCATCGAAGATAATCGAGAAATCCAATTAGAAAAATACTGTTTTACTTCTTATATTGCCCGATCGTTTCTCGCATGAATATAATCGAAGGAGTTTCATCAAATACATAGCAATAATGAATTCTGTTGAAAATCGATTCAACTGATCAGTATCAGGTACCTACCTAGCCATTTGTTTCGATTGTTTCGTTAACATTGCCAGCTGTCAGCCTCTTTTCATGCAATACCGATTATCTCTCACAAACAAATGGCACATCAACGGGACGAAAAAAGGCACGTTTTCAACTTGTCTCCTTCCATTCACGCCGAGTGATTAATTATTGGAGGTCTATTGAAAAGGTATTATGAAAAGGTTAATTGTGATATAATGGATCTAAAAAAAAGGAAGAAAACAAGCTGAAGACAAGGTCTCACCCCGTCCGCCGCTGATCCAGAATCTGAAACAATAAAGGTTGGTAGGTAAGGACCACAAAAGCTTTTCGCTCTGGTCTTTTAACGTTGTTGCAGGTGGAGGTGGAACAAAAGGCATTAATCATTCGAACTGTCAAGGTAGAGGTTGCCAAACTTTATTGACCCCGCGCGTGGCCGAAGTTGCTCATCAGTTAGGCTCTTTCTGATGAGAAACGGCAGACAACTCTTGTCCAATCCTCTTGGATTGGATTGTATTTTCATACGAGTTGCTCTACACAAAGCATTAATTCAGCGACCACAGAATATAAGTGCTATTCAGCAGTTTCTACCAGTAATGGGAACCACTCCACCGCACGAGAGAGAGGAAAATCATTGGCAGTGATAGATCCTTTCAAATCTCTATGTAATTTTATTTCTTCCGCTTTGCCTCAAAAATTTTTTTGGCCGTTTCAAAGGTGGACCAAATTAGGGTAGGAGGGTGGGGGGATTATGCGTCTTTCGAATAATCGATTTTCGAGATTTTCAGCGATTTAGGCGTGTGGTGTATCATTTCCACTAAATGTTGGACGCACAATCGATTGGAATGGATCCGGGACTCTCTACACTCACTGTTTTCCAACATTTTCCCCATGCTCCATGTCCAAGAAATAACGTTAAGAAATTTGCAGCTTTTTTTTATTAGATTAGAACCTACACTGATTTTTGTTCTACAATAATCACGATAGATTTAAATAGTATGTCATCATTTTTTTATCCTGTCTTCCCTGCTCCCTGTGACCACAGAATTCGGACTCTCTCCTACGTAGGTACAGCTGATTTTGATCCAGTGCTTGCCCCACAGGTTTTTGAAAATTTGATTTTCATTCATACAACATTTCACCAGTACGAAAAGGAAAAGGAAAAGTGGGAGAAGTGACTGGCAAACAGACAAAAATCTGAATTTTCTCACAAAAAAATGCTCAAAAAACCAAAATCCGCGGAATGTTTTGCCACCATTTTGAAAGTAGAAACAAGGATTCCGCTCGGAAGCAATACCAAGCATTCGTGATTCAGACATTAGGATATTCAATTACGGTTTCCTACAGGCTTCTGTTGTTCGTAAATTCCACTTACAAAAAACACAATTAATTCCTTGAGGGTAATCCGAAATTTGGCCTCAATTCCAACGTCGACGACGACGATTCGGATTTTGTGACGTATTAAGGTGAAGATATAAATTAATGTTTGATGTACCGGTACATCGACTGAAACTAGTAATGTGTTGACGGGACGGAACGAACGGTTTTACGCGTGGAGGCTCGTAACCTCCGAAAAGAAACGTGTGAAGACTGGGCTAAGAGTGGCGGAAGAGGGAATTCTGAAAGGGAATGTCGTGGCCGCATAAATCATCTTCTCCAGTATTTAAGGTCTCTAATCCTCTCTAAATGAGAAGCTATTTATTCGATAGCCAAGCGGATGTTGAGGCCCGACAGCACGAACCCTCGCGAGTCACGGTGGCTTAATCGACCATGTAGGGTTTCATCACGGATTTCTTTGAGAAAACTCCGTTGAATGCCGGTGTATCCTCGTAATTCAAAACATCGGACGGCCCAATGACCTTTGTAAGTTGAATGGG
The DNA here is from genome assembly GCA_019603395.1 of Cyrtorhinus lividipennis. NCBI lineage: Eukaryota > Metazoa > Arthropoda > Insecta > Hemiptera > Miridae > Cyrtorhinus > Cyrtorhinus lividipennis. The sequence goes on along the minus strand of CM034003.1, from coordinate 19,137,546 downwards.
AGTTGTAAAAAAAAAAGTAGCTTCCGTTTCGTTAAATTCCTGAGAATCTGAAGCTGATTGCACTTCAAGTTGGTTGTTGAAAGAAAATACAAAAAGAGGCCTAAGATTTCATTTTTAAATACTACGAAATTAAGGTTTTGTGAGAGCCTGACTCCTTATCACATTTTTTTCCTCTCGTCCTATCGCACGTTGTAATGAAATTTTTAATAGAATGAGAGTAATTAAATCTCTTACCGTCTCTCATCTAGAATATTGAAACATTCCAGTGAGACAGCCCATTGTATAACAACTCGAAAATTTACAGTTTCGTTTTACAATTTGGTCAGCGATACATCACTTCTCCTTTTGATTTTGAGATTATGCACTTTCATACATATTCCAGAAGATGGTCAAATAATGAATTTTTTGGTCATGTGGTATTTTAGCTAATTATATTTTTGCCTTTTGCTCCAGGCATTCCTAGATTAAGACTTGTGGCATTTAACTGGAGGGGGATGCTAAGAAGTTTAAGACAGAAATTTAGGTTGCTTGTCGTTCTTAGCAGCTCTGGATTGTCATAATTCACATCTGACGATTCTATTTGACAGCTTGCTAAGTTGGAGCAATCAGGTGTATGGAAGTATTTTTTTGCAATTAAATTCGGATCCCAGAAATGGTGAAGCGAGGATAAAATACGGAAGAGGTGCTTGATCCTTTTTGGTGTTGTCAGACACTCACTATGGAACATCCCAATTAGCATTATTCACATTCCTATAATCCAGACCATAAGATTGGGCTAAATTGAACGTGGTGAGCATTCAGGGAGAGAACTAGCAAAAGATAGGCGAGGTCCCACCGAGACTCGAACTCGGATCGCTGGATTCAAAGTCCAGAGTGCTAACCATTACACCATGGAACCAACGAGTTGCAGCGACTGAGGGGAATGTCGCGGCTCGCGAAAATCTGTAGGTCGGTATCTCCACGGAAATGGTTCCTCAATATTGTATAAAAAGTACCGAAACTATGGAGCGTTCAAATAGAATGGCTCTGGCCGACCTGATTACCTAGCACCGCCCACAATATGCGTTGGCGGCCAACAACTCACACGCCAAAAACTGTCTGCACGTTCCAAAAGCACGGAACGAATAAGTTCAACGACCTCAAGTTCGGTTGACTAAACGACCGAAAGAGTTGCGGGTCTATGAACTTCTTTCGAGGTGTCAAAAGTTCTGACGAGTAAAAGTGATCTACTGCGAGAAAAATAATATTACTGGTGGTTATGGTCACAAGGGTTAACGACCAGCAGATGGGTCGGTGGCCCAGTGGGCCTGTGGCTGAGGGAGCTAGGCCCGTACTCTTCTTCAGGACCAAAATAACTAATGTTTGGGAACCATCCCGCATCAACCGCCTTCAATGATATTCCCCTGACAAACTCATGGAAGAACCGCGCATTCATGGTTGGTGTGCTTGTTCAGGAGGCTTTGAAGAGCAATTCAAACTCTAAATAAATTTTAGTTAGTTTTTCAACTTGCTTCCCTTTTCTTCGAATTTCTGAAGTAAAAACTACGTTTTTGCGGCTTTGCAGAGTTTGGAATCAATATCGGCTATCTTTTTGAACTAGTTATTTCTGAGGAATACGTTGGATTCATCTTTGGAATCAGTAAAGCTCAACGGGGAAATTGAATACTTGACGAGAAAAAGTTCTCCAGAAGATCAAGACGTCCCACTCCTACGCTCGCCCTTTTGTGCCTCTTTATATTCTCTTTCCTTCGTACTTGCTTTCTCAGCTGTCTCGAGTTAGCTTCCACTCTGAGTGATTTATGATTCAACAACCTCGTTAGGATGAAGAGTTTTGCTAACGTGGAGCTAACATCACCTTTACCTCGGGTCATTGCCCTCAGGTGCGTCCGTCCGTGCGTTGAAGGGTTGCTCCGAATTATGAATACGCTTGGTATGAGGTTTCTGATTGGTTGATCAGAAATTTGAACCTACAGGAGGGCTACAATCAAAGTTTAGTTATACGATATAATCTAGAAAAACGCCTCGAAATCCTTTTGGTTGATTATTTTTTGAATAATTAATTTGTGTTTTCATGCCAGAGATCAACCAGTCCGATTGGCCCCAAAAATTGACAGTATACGTTTCATGAAGTCTAGACAAAAACCATTGTCCGTCTGCCCTACGCCGCCCGCGCTGTTTCTGGTAGTAGCAGATGCAAGAAGTATGAAAATGTGTTTTTTGAAACTGGATTTTCGGGACTGTATGAGAACAGTAATGTGGGGTATCATTTTCCTGAAAGAAGAACATCAATATAGGTCTTTAGTCTTTAGTCATCGATAAAAATGGGGCTTACTGAATTCTCATGAGTGACACGTATAAATGACCTGTGATGCGTTCTTTGTGTGGCAATATTGTTTTTTTTTTTTTTTTTTTTAATCAGTAGAAAAAAAACGAGCATTTATAGGAAAAAATCACCAATTTCCATTCCAATAAAGTGGTTAAAAAACTAAATTCGAAACAAACCGCTTCACCAGCGGCAAAAATCTCGTGCGATGGCCGGGAATCGAACCCGGATCAACTGCTTGGAAGGCAACTATGCTCACCATTACACCACCATCGCCAGTTAACGGCTGGAGCAGATTACCTCTACTCCGCTCACTCGTTTAACCTAACTATTATTCATTATGGTTCATTGACATATTAAGTGTGAAAATAGTAATTCACGTGAAATCATTTTTAACCTGAAACTGTGCTTGCTAGTGAAATTAAATAGATTGTAGGTTAAATAGATGTGATTGGACCATTGAGCAACCTGACTGGAATATTAAGCAGAATTCGAACAGCACGGGAACTACCACAAGCGTAGTGGTTGAGCTCTAGTGAGTCTATTTCAATGTTCAGTTGAGCAAGTATGCCATTTTGGCGTCAGCTGGTCATCGTTTTGATGACATCATCGCAGAAACACTTAAATGCTCGGAGCTATGCCAACACTCCCCTCCAAGCAGTCACTCTGACGTCCTTCGGTTGATTTTGAAAATACATCAAGTATTGGTACCATGCTTTTCTCACGCAAGTCAAACATGTTTATCAAACCTGTTGAAAGAACACAAATGTTCTTTCAGTTTCGAATATAAATAAAAAATATAAATAACATTTTCCCCCAAATCACCCCCCTTGCTTCCATAATTTGCCCGTTAGGAACAAGGTTTTGACCATTGTAACCTAGGTACCCATTATCCCCTATCACTTATCTAGTGCTCCTCTCTGTTACAATGTGCGAACGCGAACCCCAAGCTTCCCCTGGGCTTCAACTACGCTTTTGTCCGATTCAATTAAATTCTCTACGTCAAAGAACAAAAAGGGAAGTCCTCAAATAATTAATCACCTGAGTAGGGGTATGACCTTGCCATGAAAGGGTGACGGTACGAGTTCAAGATTGATTTAATCCATGATTGATCAAGCTCTACTGGAGCTGATCAAAGCCGTACCCTGTCAATGGTACGTTTCCCTTAAAATTGCCTCGCTCTTCGCCGCTTTTTCCGCAAAAGATAAAAGGTTAAGTTTACGCGGCCCTGTCAACCCTTTCCCGATTCTGACAGGGCGAGTATCGCAAGAGAAATCGAGAGTGACGTCACTTTGAGAAGACGGCTACAAAGAAATGTCGTACAACGGTTGCGTGGTTATTATCGAGCAAAATTACGTGGGCAAAAGGAAGGAAGAAACGATAATGCAGGACTGATAAAGCTGGACTACTGAAGAATAGGCACATTAATTTTTAAATATTTACCTACTTATTCATAAAAATATAGATAGATGCAAGTAATATCCAGAATTTTTTTTTTTTTTTTTTTTTTTTTTTTAATTAACAGAAGAGCACTTGGGAATGGTCCTGCTTGTTGGCAATCCGTTAGAGAGCATCCAGACATTTCATTAAAACTATAGCCCTCCACAAGTAAATTTAATCAGAACAAGAAAGTACTAACTTATAGTAGGATATAGTTGTAGGATCCTTAGGTTTGAACAGCCAGGCATCGGTTTCGCCCCTCGTTCAAGCTACAAGAATAGAATAGACTTAAGAAGGTCATTCGCCTTGCTGAAGTGTAAAAAGCAATGATGAGCAGGTTTTGACTCCTTTTTGACTGAATGCTCGTTTTGAAAAAAATCACGTAAACAATATTTGAGGGATAGTTCAGTGACCTGTCGAGGGGGTGTCCCTGTGGAAAGATATGCTTCTCGTACCCGAAACTTCACGTAGGTCAACGACCATTAAACGACCAACGAACAGAACGGTCTCTTTGTAATAATACACAGATCGACGGGAACGTAATAGTAGTATTCACTAATTGCTAAATTCAGGGGAAAGATCGAGTCTTAGGAATTTATCCCTCAGAAGTAAGATTAGATAGAAAGAGCAGTCAATGAATTTATTATAGCAATTAATTCATCATTATTATTTATATATTTATTAAGGAATCAATTTAAACGTTTGGCACCGTCGGGAGAGTGGAATGACCATCATCTGGGCCTGTAAAATAGGCTGATGTCCAACAAGGAGCTTTTGAGAGTTCTGGAAGTTCTGGGTCAAAAAGACGTAAATGTTGGCTAATTAGGCTCCGGAGCAGCGATAATCCTCAACAAACTTGACTGCCTCTAAATTTAGACATAAGTTTACCTATGTCCTCTCTGCTTCGAATATTGCATTAAAAAATATCATCGTGATTCGGAAATCGTAAAATCCTGAAGATCATATCATATCATTGGGACTCGTTGGGAATCATATGTAGAGTAGGAGAATAACTTAAAGAAGAGTAAGAATAGATCTACAACTGATCTGTTCAGAGTTTCTAGTGTATGGGGCTCTAAAGACGTCACAATAATTTCAGTTAATGGCAACTTACAACTGAGTTCGTATTTAATCGAAATCCATCCTATGTATTTTGGGACTACAAAATTATGTTCGACTGATATTCTACTGATGCTACGAATGAGAACGGCCCAACCGTTGGTGGCAGACCTAGATTAGTTTTATGACGCCATTTGTCCCATAAGTTTGGGAGTTGTTCTTCGTGGCAACCTGTTTGGCATATTTCAGGTTAAGTGGACATCATTTTGAAGAGCCTTGGGAGCTGTTGAGGGCTTGAATGAGACATAGAGCGAACATGTGGAAGGAAACCGTAAATCTAGCTACAAGTCAGAGCATATGCGTCCTTAATGGAGGGCACTGTTTCTTTTTTATCGCATTTCATTCTCAGCTCCCGGCAACGGTAGCAAATCGTTGTATATGATAAAATAAAGGAAAAAGTAAACTCTTGTTCTTTCATAGATAAGAATAGAAACAAATTAACTAACAAATTGATTACAGGAAGGGGGGAAGGGGTGTTTAATGAAACGATAAAACGTAATGGCGTAACAATTTTGTCCACGTAACAATTCTGATCCACACAATAACAGAGATAGAGGAGGATCGGAATCAGCAATTCTGATAAATCATCAGAAAGCCATCAAAAATATTAGCAAAAAGATCCAATAAATAATGTTAGGATTATTGTGCACGTGCGTAACAAATAGTTCAATCACAATGAGACTCAATCACTCTAGTTCATACTTATCCTAAATTGATATTATTTGGCCATTTAGTTCTAGTTATCGGGAAAGCCAATGCTTTAATATGACAGAATCTTACGTCGAATTGTATAAGAGACGTACTTACTATGTTTTGGTTGGTTATTCCTTGAATAATCATCAAATGGTGCAAAAGATCAACCTCTCCGATTCGGCTCAAAATTTTTTTCTGGACGTTTCATGATTTCTAGATCGAAAAAACATAGGTTGATTATTCAAGGAATAACCAACCAAAAGGTCAATGTCCGTCCGCGGACTTTGGTAGTAGAAATTATTTAAAAAATCAGAAATTTCGGTCAGGGGTTCGTTCATGGCTCTAGTTGGTCCTCGATGCTTTTCAACCCGATCGGACCAAATTTGGGTGGAGTAGGGGTCAAAATGTGTTTTTTAAATGGGTCCCCGAACGATTGGCACCCACCGAAAGAAGTTATGGATCAAATTGGGTATCTATTACCCATTTTGAATAAGTGTTTTCGGGATTTCTGGTACCTAGGCGTGTGGGGTATAATTTTTCCACTAAATTTTGGACGCTGAATCCAATGAAATGGATCCCGGTACAGGTTGGCGACCTCTGGATGAGTGTATGGGTCAAAATGGGTACCTATTACCCATTTAGAATGTGTGTTTTCGAGATTTCTGGTACCCAGACGTGTGGGGTATAAGTTTCCCCTAAATTTTGGACGCTGAATCCAATGAAATGGGTCCCAGAACGATTGGCACCCACCGGAAGAAGTTATGGGTCAAAATGGGTATGTATCTACCCATTTCTGCTACCTAGGCGTGTGGGGTATCATTTTCCACTAAGTTTTGGACGCTGAATCGATTACAATTGATCCGGGACCCACCACACCCACTGTTTCCAATTTCCCCATGATGAAAAAAAGAGTCTCCATGCGCCTGGTCCGAGGAATAACCAACCCGTGTGTAAGAATTTGCAGCGTTTTTTGACGAATTTTCTGGTTTGAATTCTTTCTACTCGAAAAATGGGTTGACATTAGATGTAATATGATGAAGCCGATTATAGCCATGGTAATGTAGCTAGGGTGGGAAGCAATATTCAAAAATAAATAAACAAAATTCAGAGGAAAAAAATCGTGCAGGTCCGTTGAGCCATTCGGAAGCTTATAAGACATGATCTCTTTTAACGATAGTAACCGATAGATTGAAGATCAACTGTAGGAACATAATACGTTTGCGACATTTCGAATAAAGTTCCAGGACCGTGGTTATCAAAAATCATAATTGGGGCTCTTTTTTGCTCATTGAACTCCTCTCATTACTTGAGTAGAATTTCACAATATATTCCTAAAATATAGGCACGTAGTTCACTAAGAGAATATATTCTGAACGTTCTTGAGGCGCAAAAGAACATAACCGCCGGTAGCTGCCTCAGGTGCTCAGCTGTAAAACGAAGACAACGTACATCACTCTCATCTTCCCGGGAAGCCCCTAATGAACCCTGTCATGATGAACTCGTAAAATTCCTTCATACACCCAACACAGGAGGCCTGTACCTACCAATAAACAGATTCTCGCTCCCTCCGGGTTGTAAAAGTTTTTACGATGTTTGAGCCTAGGTGGGTTCTTTCCCCGGAGACTAGCTCTACATTGTTTTCAGGAAAGGCATCTGTGCTGAGGGATTTTGTTTTAAAAAAGTGTATGAAAGCTTAACTACATGTTTGTAACTTTGCTCCCCCAAGACCCCTCTTGCTCAATTTCAGTTTCACACCAGCTGTTACACGTATTCACATAGCTCATAACCGAGCAATATTATGTAAGACGTGCATTGAAGAATGTGAGAAAATAAACTGTCATGCGATAGCATCATAATATTACTCTGTTATTGTTATGACTACCGGTTGGTCTGTTGAGTCTGCGGATGTTGGATGAGGATCACGAATAAAATTGATTGTTTTGAATCCAACTATCAACCGAATTTGTTGATATTTTAATTAAAAATAATTTTAATTCCAAGGAAACTAGTCGTTCAACAACTTTCTTGTAAGTAGAAACAACTTGCGTTTAATGGCGTTAGCGTCCAGGTCGAATAATATCGACTTGAGTAATAAAGTTCCAAGAGCAGCTATATCACCAGCGCTGACGCCTTTGAGAAGACACAAAAATAGAAAGCATGATAATGAGGGAGGCGGTGTTGGGGCCGGTAGTTTGATTGTGATTGTCAATTTCTCTAACCACAATACAGTAGAACTCCAATTATCCGAATTAATGGGGACCGAGACCCATTCAGATAATCAAATATTCGGATAATTGGAGTTTTTTTTTATTGCCATTAGAGAGAAAAAAGCTACGTTTTGATTTTGCACTATTTTTTATTGAATTAAATGTAAGAAACTTGCGGAGGGAAGGAGAATAGTGAGCGAACCGCGCAAACACTGGCTTCGCGGGGGGAATAGTAGCGCACTTAGACTTTTTTTGGACAATTTTTTTTCTGAAAGTGATTCGGATATTCGGCGATTCGGATAGTCGGAGTTCAGATAATTGGAGTTCTACTTCCTATTCAACCATTGTATTACTAAGTATGTCTGTGGCTTGCTTCGAACGTTGACTTGAATAACCGGGGTACCAAAATCTCTCAGAAATATAAACATATCACTTCAAATTGAATGAAGAAAGACCTAAAAACAATTTGTTTCTCCTCTATTTGTTGCATCGAACAATAAAAACCAATCGCCACGTAGTAGAAATAATTGAATTCATTCGTCTACGAAAAAGAAAAAAAAATGGACAGGGTCATTTCAAGTAGGAAAATAAACTCTGCCCTCCAGATAATACAACGGACGACCCAGATAGAAGCCGGAATATTTACCCAGCCACATCAGTAGAAGGACGTGGGTAGGGAAATGGAAAAGCACCCGGCAATAAAATCAGAAGAACTAAACTGTTTTCCGGGGAGTTCTGAAAAAGAAAAAAAACCCAGTTCTATTGATACGAGACGGTAAACATCGGGATTCCGCCAATCGCCGCATTCGGATTCATAAAATCCTACATTCGACGGTGAGACCGGAGGTGGAAGTGCTAAAATATCGAAGGGAAGTAAAAATATTGTACGATAGACGGTGTTTTGTCTGAGAACGGTACATTAAGCCACGGAACCTATAACATCATTTCAAAATAACGCAGATTTTTTTTTTTTTTTTAACAGTAGCAGAGGATATTTGAATAACGAGTATATTCATTCTCCGCAATTCAGTGTCATTTAAATTCATTGCTTCAGAATTTAAAATATACCTGGAGAATGTTGAGCCAATAGTTGAGAGCCGTTCAAAAGTTGGTGAACCAATGAATTTGCGAATTCTTCCTTCCTTATTATTTTCATAAAGAGGCAATATGAATTCTAATATCAACGGCTTTTCAACAAATTGTCCGTTCTAATATATTTATTTGGGCGGATTTAGGGGGTTGGTCTGAAAGAACTTTTTCATGAGCCGACACAATTATCGTTAATTTCTTGAGCATTTTCTAGGCTGAAGAGTAAACAAATTGCAGCACAGAATGGTCAATATTATGAAGTAGCCTTATAATAGGTAATGAGGAATAAAATACGAATAAAATCAGGCATGTGCTGACTGACTGACTGAAATTTTTATTAATCTGTACATTTTTAGGCCTGAGCGGCAGTAGTACTGAGAGATACTGTTTCCACGAAAATAATGAGAACAACAGTTGAATCAGTATGCGAATGAGGATAGAGCATGAAGAAATAGTTCTTTCTGACCAACCCTCTGCAATACCCAGTGGCTTAACGTTATGGATTTTTTTTTTTTTAATTTCTTCACATTATTTTTCAACAATTTTTTGCTAAAGAAAATCGTCGGTATTCTTGTTCATGATATGCATATCATATTCACTCCTTAATGATCTGCAAGCAGTTGGTAACTGTCCAGATCAGCGACCCTTCAGTAACAATGTAGAGAACGTATACCGGTTGATAAAACTCTGCCAGATAAATGTACTAGCCAGTGACACCCGGAGCTCTTCAACGGTTGGATTTTCCGTTAGAGGACATTTTATTTTATACGGAAGAGACAAGCCTGTCGGACCTAGAGTGAGAAGGTGAGGTGACTATCATGATGGCCAACGTCCAGTTTCTTCAGAACACTGCGCCAGTAATCCCTTTCTGTTAAGATCCCTTCACGGCCCGAAGATAAGGAGGGATTCCCTGACAAGCGTCCCCCTATAGGGATGGACATATCAATACAAGTGCATGCCTGATCGAGCAACACAAGGGTCGCTTCTAGTCCACTAAAAAGAAGGGCAACTTCCCTCGGAGCGAAAGAACGAGAACTCTTCTGGGATCAAGAGAAGCAAACAAGACAGCCCAAATCCTTTTCCTCTTTGAAATCCCTATGGCGTCTTCTCCTGATCCTTCCCCTTTTTCGCCCTTAACAAACCCACAAGAGCACATGGCGTCGAACTAGAGCGGTAATAAGAACAGAAAGCACTGAGCTGGGGTGAGATAACCACCTGTCCCTCTTTCACGGTACGCCTCTCTTGACAAGTGGACAAATCGCGAGAACAGCTGCGCTCTGCCTTGGATTTGATTGATCTCTTCTCAACTCGAGAGCCGATCCGACCTTTCTTATTACGTCCCTCTCGGCCGTCAAACGCTTTGAATACATTATTGTAGGTTGTAGCATACACATGAAAAGTTGGTTGACATTTCACTGCTGACAATGATTGACCTCAATCAAAAATGAAATTCAAGATGAATAATGCATTCGCCTCAAACGCGAAGATAGCCGACACAACTCGCGAATTAACTTTCATGAAATCTTATTTGTGAGCAAAGAGTTAGGATGAAATTTCGACATTGAAAGTTCAGTTTTATCTTATTATGAATGCCTGTAAAGTAATTTGAATTCAAGCATGGCAACAGGCTATATTTCTTTTTCCATGCTTCTTTGAAATGGCGGAGCAGGATTGTATGCCTTACGTGTAACAGTCGCAACGGAGGAGTTCACTATTACGACTAATCTGACCAAATGATCGCATTCCTAGCCACACAATGGAAACAGACTCAGCTTCGACCCGAATCCTATCTGAAATCGCGGTCGTGACCCACATGGGACGCACGCGATTTAACAATGGCGCCCAAGCATACCTTTTTCTCGGTTAATCACACAGCTTGTCTCTGGGCGTCCTACCAATTTCCGCGGTGTAACTGGAAGCCATCTCGATAAACACTGTTCTTTTCGAGTCGAAGTAATAGCTTGGAAAAGCTAAGAATCGTGTAAACCGACTCCTAATAACCCAGTGGTGGAAGAACCCCACAAAGGCCTCGGGGATTATTCTACGACCATTTTCGAAACAAAGCCTCTTTCGCAACTCTGAGTTTTACACTGAAACCACAGTGTGTTATTCGAAAGCACGCAAAGTGACAAGAAAAATTAGCTGTATAGTTTTGACGCTCCTTGTCGATTGCCGGAACTCACGAAAGTCATTTTCCTTTCTTCTTCTTCTTCTTTAGGACACACGACTTGGGAGCCGAACATGAGAAGCGTGCCAGAGGTGGAATGTACGCCTTATGTTTATGGAGCAATGTGGAAAGCGCAGTTGGGAGAATTCACGACAGAAGACAAAACTAGAAACCCCATTGATTTTTGTAAATAAAATGTAGGTATTTTATAGGTATTCAAAGATCGTGGAGCAGAAAAAAATTATGGAAGCCATGACCACAGTCAATAGCAAACAATAATCTGCTGAATCTACTCGTATTATTGTTGCTATTGCATAATGTTTTAAACAAGTGTATTAGAATGCGTGCATGGGTTCGGGAAGAATATACCTGTCTGGCTTACAACATATCAATCGACATGTGTCTTCTGAGGTATCAGGTCATTTTGATGAGATAAATTACAATTTACTCTTCTATTTAGTGATGTAAGTGACTCACGAAACCGGCATCTGCTTGAGAAAGCCATCAAATGAAACATCAGGTAATCTACGCTGTGGGTATACAATCACTATTCAGTTGTCGCCATTTATACTACAGTGAGACGTTCGGCTTCACAGAAATCTCGTGAGCGAGCGCCCAAGCGTCTCAATCTCTAATTACCGGACATCCATTGGCCATCTGGCGACTCGATGGCTCTTACGAGTTAACTATTGGCTGCCTTTGAGCCCGAGGACAGTTTCCTTCGACAAAAGGGCTAAGCAGTGGCGTACACCATATATTTACATATATGGTTATATACGGCGTATATGGTTATATATTTACCAATCTACCGATTTCAGATATGGGTTATCAAGATTTCTGGTACCCAGGCGTGTAAGGTATCAATTTCCACTAAATGTTGGGTGCTGAGTCGATTGGAATAGGTCTATGACACTCCACACTTCAATGGTCCAAAATTCGTACAGATGAATATCCAGATTGTTACAAGACCGCAAAACGACTAGTTTGTAAGCCAAAACATGAAAATCTAACGATCCTACAGCATCAGGCTAATGAAATCATTCCCTATACCGATTTATGACCATATTTCATGACACTGTCATGTACTTAAGCTTCAGCCAAAATAAGCAATCGACAGAATCGGAACCACAAGAAATTCGACAAATTTGTCACCTTGTAGACCGACATGCGCATGTTACGAGACGAATTGCCTCGTAATTCCTATTTCTTTACACGAACACCAGGACAGATCATCGAGGAACCGAAAGAACTGTCGGCGCATGACTCCGTCCAAGAAGACACCTTCGCTCTCCTGATGAGAATTGACAGCCGTGTGATCCTTGTCTGGAGATCAACCTTTGTTCCCTTTCAGGGGACAATACACAAGAGAAGGAAATCTCACAAGAAAAAGAAAGTACACTGTTGTTCTTTTGGCCAACTGGTGGATGTATAGTCAGCAAGTGATGGACCGACATATCAAAATTCTAATCATCAGGGGAGGAGAGCCTTCGCACGTCGTTCGTCGACTTCAGACAACGACTACTATTGAGGAATTTGAGCCGAATCGAAGAGGTTGACCATTTGCATGAAAACATAGGTTGATTATTCAAGGAATAACCAACCAAAACACCGAACACTCACCAATGCAGAATCTTCACAGAATATCAACGAACTTCGGCCATTGAATGGCAATTGTCATTCCACAAGTACCAACATTCTTCAAGAAACAATCAAAAGATGCACCCAATTTCTTTTTTCAAACTGTACAACATTTTAAATGTAATTTAACTTTATTGAGTTATTTCATGGTAAATGTTAACAATTACTACCATAGGAGGCACCATCGAAACGTGGATAATAGCTCACCTTAATCGTTACATTTCCATTTACATCAGTGTTCCTTCTACTTTTTTCATATTGAGGGGCAGCACTATTAGAAGGGGTTATAATAAAAATTCCATGTTTCTTCCATTCGGCTATTCGATATCCATAAATTATTCCTATTCCACTCGGCTTCGGTAGTCATCATGAAAACACCGTGTAATGGGAACAGATTACCCTGCTTTGATATTACAGGCAGTGAACGTGTCTCAATATTGCGTTGGAGCTTAGTTCGGGTATACTTTTATTAGTTCTTTCGTCCTCTAATACACAATTTGCCTCTTTTCAAAGCTGATAGCTAGTGTTTATGGAAATGGGTTGTCTTGTTTGAAAAACGTGTGTATTCATCTTCATACCGCATTAGCTTAATCGCGTAATGAGCCACGTGCATTATTACGGAGGGTTGTTGAATACGACCTGTATTCAATAACCAACCGCGTATCCCAGGATTGTTGGGGGAATTGCTCAATCATCGTGAAGCCTACGTGAGAATGCTACGTTATTATGGAAGATAAGGAGAAGGTCATCACGCAATTACCTATTGGGCAAGAACTAGACGAAAAGATAAATATTTATGTTTGTCGTAGTACGAGTCCGATTGTTGTAAAAGCTAATAAATATTAATGTTTGTCGTAGGTAATGAGAGATGAGCGTGTTATTTCTTCATGATTGAAGTCATCATAAGAGAAAAGGAAAAATCAATCAAATAGGCAACTGCTCATTGCTAAGTTTAACAGCTGGTTATAAACAACAGGATATGACGATGTGTTTTGTTTGTCTATTCGGCTGAAGTCACCCACATGGGTAATAAATTCCCAATTAGACCCATTACTTCTTCCAGTGGGTGCCAATTGTTCTGGGACCCATTTTATTGGATTCAGCGTCCGAAATTTAGTGGAAAATGACACCCCACTCGCCTAAATCACCCAAAATCTCGAAAATCCATTTTTCAAAAAACACATTTTGACCCCTACCCCCTCCAAATTTGGTCCGATCGGGCTGAAAAGTTTCGAGGACCCATCTCGGTTGGGAATAGACCCCTGACCCAAATTTCAGATTTTTAGAACATTTTCTACTACCAAAAACGGCGTGGACAATGGACGGCGGACGGCGTACGGCGGACGGCGGACGGCGGACGGCGGACGGACATTGACCTTTTTTGATCAGGACATCATGAAACGTCCAGAAAAAAATTTTGAGCCGAATCGGAGAGGTTGACCATTATCATGAAAACATAGGTTGATTATTCAAGGAATAACCAACCAAAACAAATGAATAGAGAGTTACCTAAACATTCGAGAACAAGCTGGGGAAAAAAAATTCAGCGACCCTGCCAGGATTCGAACCTGGAATCTTCTGATCCGTAGTCAGACGCGTTATCCATTGCGCCACAGGGCCTTCGTACTCGTGCCCTAATAATGAAGATTGGAGAACTCCATCAACATTAAATTGAGACAGATTGTATAGAATCAATCTAAACACGAACATTAGAGGATAAATCCGTCTTAGCGACATATTTGATGCAGTGGGCAAGCGCTTTTGGTTCAGAAACAGTTGATTTAATACCATTTGTACAGGTTTGGGGCAATGTAAATGCAATATACACTACAATACTTTCCCCAATCTAACGCGTAGTGATATTGTTATCAGCAGTCATTATTAACACTGAACTTCTCAAAAAACATGCGTATATTGATGAAGTAATTTCAATAAATACGATTTTAGGGTTGATTAGGGACAACGTCGAAAAATGAATGTGTGATTGAATGATTTTAAAATAAGTTGGGAATACATTAGTGAAAAGGGATTCAAGGGAGACGCATAGATGTTCTAAGCTATCTAGCGACTCAATAAACCTCTCTACTTTTTGGTCAAACCTCCTTCTACATTCGTCACATTCATCACATATTTTGACAGACCATGCGGATTTTTGTAGAAATATACGGCCCTGGACTGTTCTTCTTGAAGAAGAAAATCACTAGATCCGCGATTGATTTTTATGAATGGGTTAGAATAAGAATTTGAGGTTTTTAGCTCTAATAGGTAATGGTTATTGTGAAGAAAAAAGAACGGAAAAATAGGTACACGACATGTCCTGTGATACAAGCAGGAAAATTACTTTGCTAGAAGATCAATCTACCAGTGGATGTTTGAGGACCCTGAGAACGACCCCCAACCTGAAACAATGTTCAAATATGCCCAAATAATGC
Source organism: Cyrtorhinus lividipennis (assembly GCA_019603395.1). Taxonomy (NCBI): domain Eukaryota; kingdom Metazoa; phylum Arthropoda; class Insecta; order Hemiptera; family Miridae; genus Cyrtorhinus; species Cyrtorhinus lividipennis. Next base: position 19,122,438 of record CM034003.1, on the reverse strand, counting down.
GAGCGTCTGACGCAGAAGTCCTTGATGATTGCCATACACTGAAACAAGTCGCTAGAAAGTATACAGAGCAAATTATAATCTTTGAAAATTTTTGCGTCCCCGTTCCAAGGTTTACTTACGCAAACAGATTATCAAAGCTTTCATGGTTCAATCTGTACCCAGAGTAGTAATAAGCTCAAAACCACCTTCAACAAAATTGATCAAATAACAATTGACACAGCTATCATGTTTCATGATTGTCTGAGGCGACGGGACCGACGAATCATTTCACCAATCTCGGCGATTTCTACCAGCTGTTGATTATTATTCACCGGAACATTAAACATCAATGCTGAACCCATCGTCATTCTGAATGGACCACATAAGCTACGAGTCAGGCAGATGTATCCAACCTAACAACTTTCATCGCCAGAGATTTCCCTATTCACTGAAAACATGATTTATAACGATAACCGATCCACCGGATTCCCGATATAGATCTATGCATCTGCATGGGTCATTTCTCACCACTCTCCGCCCGAACTAGGAACCATCTTCCGTGATAAATCGTTTCCTTCTCTCATCTTCTCACTCTAGTTGTGTGTTTGTTATAGATAAAAGGCGAGGCAAAGATTGATGCCGCTCGACCGCATGAAAAATGTAGTTACCTATAACCAGCACCTAGGTGATATAATTGGACGTAAGATGAAATATAATCATTACCTGCCTGCCCTCGATAACCAATTAATACGCGCTCGTAACGAGAGGAATGATGAAGGGAGCCATTTTATTATTGAAAATTTAGTGACACATTATCCAACATGTTCAAGCTAGTGACGATAGTGCCTCTGTAATTGGAACGCATTAATAACCATGAATCTTGAGCTAGTATTCATATTTCTTCCTTATTGACTCCTGTTGAATCGTGTTAGATGTAGTTGTAATCGCTGAGCCCATGAATATTTATTGGCGTTGAAATCCAAAACTTGTTTCTACCAAGTAGGTTTTATTGTTAGTGCGTAGGCCTAAAAAAGATTTCTATATCGTTCGTTGTAACGTGGGATTCATAATTTACCTCCCTGAGGAAGGCCTACTGAAAGGCCAAAAACCTGTTGGTTAAGACAATTCACTACGAACAACGTAATGTCGCTTCTTTCAACGCTAATGGAGCGGCTAATATTGAGTAAATAATGTTAACGTTTAGGGGTGTTCAACTATATTTAAGTGAAGTGAGACAAAATTAGGTTGAGTAAGAAGCAAGTAATAATGAAAACAAGATTAAAAACAATGAGGACGACTGGGTGGGGGGACGGGGTGCGCTTCCTGTTAACGTAACAATTGTTGTATCCGGCCTATTCACACCGTGGTCAAGTATTCGTAATTTGGGTATTCTGCGAAAGAATTATTGATGAACAACAATCGGAGATGTGACACCGAACAGCGGAACACGGAGAAATACGAGTACATAATCATGAATGATTTACGGTTTTTTACGTTGTGTCGTTCTTATACGGGATTGGGCGGAACGTAGCATGTGCAGGTATGTATTTATTCATAATGAATGAATGAATGTTACAGTGATATTCAATATCCTCCGTTTGCTTGATGTCTTTATTGTGAATCGGGGGAATTGACTCAACAAATAATGCAACTTGCAAACGCCCCTGTTCCAACACGTGCGTTGTAATTTGAATGACACAGGTTTCGACTCGGGTTTTACATAGGGATTTATTTTTGAAATTCTGTCAAGGAAAAGTGGGAGAAGCTTTCAGCTCGGCAAACAGCACCCACTTTCGCGCAATAAAAAGAGGGAGGGAGACGTGGAAATTCAAATCAAATGCTTTTAAATCATTTTGACGATCCAAACAACGACGGACAATGAATTCCACCAGAAACGTGTCGCACCTAAATGCAAATGTCCATTAACCTTCCAAAAAGCGAAACAAGGCTCCGTACACAGCTGTCAAATCAGCAAAAGCGGAATAAACAACAGGAGAAAAGTCGGCGCTGTTTCGCACTCTGAAAAACTACCCTTCTGCCTTTTGGAAATTTATGCTCGCGCGTCCCTGAGTGGGTTATCTGTGTTGTAAATCAGGCTGCAGGGCTCCGAGGTTGTAAATCAAAGCCCAACCTGGTTCAGACAATGCGGACTTATTTACGGCTCACGACTCACAGGGGTTCGGACGGCGTCCTAGAGTTTCTCTCAACAATAGTGTTTTGACAGGGCTAGAGCACCTATAGAGCGCTAGAAACGCCCTGGGGTGGTCGAAGACACACCTGGAGGAGTGAGGACCGCGCGATTGTTGCGGTCATTTGGTACTGTCATCCAGAAGGTGCTCTTCTGATTCTTCGAATGGTCTTTTGGGACGTTGATTTATATGGGTGAGAGGCAACTAAAGAGGAGGAGAGGAAAACACGCAGATTTGTTAAGTGTTACACGTATGACCAACAGGCAAGGTGTAATATCAGGTCATTCAATTATTCAATAGTTCTTAAAAAGTTCTACCTTATTCCCTTCTCAACGTCATTCACCCACACCAACTCAATTTAGAAGAAATTGAGAATTGACTTTCGTCCCTATTGTGTTCCTGATCTTCAATATTTCATAACATAACTGTCTGGCCATGGTGTTCAATAAACATTTATTAAAGGTATCCATCTGGTTAACAGGTTCTATTTAATATTATTATTCCGGAAACGATATTAAACAACCATCCTTACTAATGAACTATACAAGTTGCAGCGGAATATATTTTTTGTTTCTTGGTTTGATTATCTTAGAAGGCTAGGTAAACCTCAAATTGGGAAGAGACCCTTTACTTACTCTTATGCTCTTACTGAACCCAAAACTATTACTATTACTATTCAATGTTATTGATGAGTGAAACTAATATGATATTCTCTATATACTGTGAGCTAACCATAGACTAATAAGTGTCAACTTTGAGTTTTAGAAGAATTATTGCTGCCGAAAACGGACGGATGGGTGGTTATAAGCGATCTAGACATCTTGAAATCTCGATCTTCGTGTGCCAATGTTATGGAAGTCGACTTCAGGCGCTTAATCAGGGTTATTTTTCAAAGTACATATAATAAACCAAAAGCACACTCCCAATGACCAACTCAGCTCAAAAACTGAGGTTATGTTGCTAATTATTGTAATAAATAAAATAAATATGTGATAAGAAACACGAATACAAAATGTCTGTCCAATATATTTGCAATTAATTGGATTAAGGGAAAATAAACTTTGTAAAATATGAAAGAAGAGTTAATCGTCACAATCAACCAATCAATTTGTACGGTGAGTATGTGAGTCGCGAGCTTCATATTGACAGGGCAGAATCTCTACGAATGTAGAACCAGTTACTACCCAGGGGTGATACTATAGTTGTGTCGATAGAGTTGTTGTTCTTCGTGCTAACCTCCTCCCAAGCCTGATGGCTGGAGACCACAATTCCGTGGTCATAAACCTTCCCCTCCCGGGCCCGGCACCTTTTCCTACCGCCATAACCCTCTCCGATGATTTACGGGGTCCCGCACTGTTATGGAGATCTGAGGGCTATAAAAGGTTGATTTGCACTTATATCATGAGCTTGGGCTGCATGGGGTGGAGTCTAGTGGATTTACTACTAGCTATTTCCATGCTTCGAATAGGATACTCCCCGTATAGCCTATAACGTCGTTTGGGTGCTGGTGCTGAAGCTATATATCCGACTGCTCGGCTTCTATTCTTACAATTTCGAGCCCTCGAGGGCTCTTCTTTTGAATTTCACGTCGTTACTAATCCATCATGACGTCGATGGATGAGCTCGATGGTTTCCAGCAGCGTAGCAGGTTAAAATGCAACTCTTGAGAGTCATTTGAGTTAACACAACTAAGTAAAAACTTCTTTTTTTTTCTGAAGTAACTTATAAAATGTCGTTAAGAGATGATTTTTCTAAGCCGGTCGAAAAACTTCGATCAGTAAATGACAAAAAGACGGCTGGTTTAATAAGAGACGTAACACGGTTCACAAGGTTATTTTACTGTATTCGATTTTATTTTCTTGAACTCCATGTCGGTTTTAACTACATTTTAACGGTTGGATTATTTCGAAATAGAAGGCGTGCCCAGAAACAGCACACCCTGAGACTGGTGTCTGCCCTTAGGATGTCGTATCCTGGTGACAGTGTCACTGAGATCAAAGAAACTTCTATTCGCAAGCATCTGTTCCTTGACTGGAACGCATAAATTCAACCATGTCAGTGACGGAGTGTAAGGCATAAATTCCACCAAGGCTGAAGTGTCCCTTTTTTCTGCCCGACCTTCTGTGGGTAACCTTTCGCACTTTAATTAGCCACTGAAAAACGACTTCAGCCAATAGAGTTCGTAAAGTTAAAAATCCCACTTGACATGGCGAATAACTCACATTTTGTAGGCGTGTCTAGGTTTGTTGAGATGGACTAAGTTTACGGCAATGCGTTCGGTCATCCAAACGTTTGTGTTGTTCAGCAAATATTATCCAATGTGGTCACTCACTTATTATTCCCTGTATAATCAAACTATGTTTTTATGCCAGAGAGATGATTGATTGCCCCAAATTTTGACAGCATGGTGTTTATATCAAAAACGCTCCAAATTATTTCACAATGGTTTGTCATTCCTTGGAGCACGAGTATGTTCACGGGCGCATCCCAATCGATTCAGCGTCCAAAATTAGTGGAAAATGATACACCTCACGCCTAGGTACCCAACAATAACGAAAACCCTTTTTCGAAAAAGGTACGTAGATACCCATTTTGACCTATGCTCACCTCGAGTTGGCACCAACCGGTCCGATACAATAGATTCTGCGTCCAAAATTTAACGAAAATGATTCTCCATATGCCTAGATAGCCAACAATTCCCGTCAAACAAGTTTAAAAAAACTCATTTTCACCCATTACCTCCCCAAATTAATCAAGGAATAATAAACCAAGACCCGATGTCCATCCGCCGTCCTGTTTTGGTAGTAGAAAAGTAACTGAAAAAAGTTGTACATTTATGTCTACTTGTAAATTGTATGAGATTCGAGTCTATCAGGGAATTATGAGCAATTGTTGGGCAGTAACAATCAGTACCCTAGCTTTTGGGAGAGTAGATTGGCTATCCCTCGCCCCCATATTCTATCATAGGTGTGACTGCTGGGTGGGTTCCATTGAGTTGAAAGATAGTGGAATTATTTACACGGGAGTTGCTCATCATGTCACGTCAACCCCCAAGGTAGAACCCAGCTGCCTGAGGAAGTTCCGATCGGTATCTGAAAGGCCGTAACGACTCCCGATGATAGATGGTCGAGTCTTGGGCTCCCACCCACAGGGATTTCCAGGTGTGGTCCAACCTTTTTCACCGTTTTCTCCTGAGCAAACCTCATTACGACGACGATGGCACGCTCTTGTGTTGTCGTCGAGTCTCCAACCTACGTCACCGGGGGGTCTCGAGTCATGTGGACACATTCAACTGTCAGGACACCTCCTCCCCCGGGGGGTGGGGTCTGAATCACCTCTCCTGATACATGGTCATTCACCGAGGGAGGGTCGATTTATAGGACCTAATTATTGTCAGCCCGTCCTCCGTCACGAAAATAGAAGTGGAACGTTTCAGGCTGAAATGTGGAACAACCGAACAGTTCGACCGTTTCCTCAATTCTTCAAAGCAACGACAACGCTCAGTAACATTGCTCTTTTCAGTGGTAAATCCCATTAGCTACGAACCAGGCCAGCTACGTCCGAATTGTTGGTAATTCATCGTCCCTCCTTACTGGCTAGTTGGTATTTAGTGGAAATTTCTGAATAGGATCATACTTGGATTTTTTCAGATACAGCCAATATGTCGCTTGCTGAGGACAGAATCAGCCCGAATCGCGAAGAAACATGAGTCTGAAGTTGGGGCAAATATAACTACAAGTAACGACGTTGCATAGAAAGCAGATAGCGATACATCGGTTCCCTTGCAGCGGCTCATATATATCGATATTATCTCCCTTTCTTTATCTAGTCTGTACTCGCCTTCTTCTACTTTCAGATAGTAGTGTCAAATACTAGATATTCGTTTATAGATTGTTTGATTTTTGTTGTTGTTTCAATTCTCAATGTCACCGCGTAGGTTGCAAAAAGCTTTTCCAAACCATTTTGATGCTTTGAAGCAAGTACTAAAGGGTCAATTTCAGCTTTCGTCAGTTTCTACTTTTGGTTGGTTATTCTTTGAATAATCAACCTGTTTTCACGCAAAAAGGCAATCACTCCGATTCGCCCCAAAATTTTTTTCTGGACGTTTCAAGGTGTCTAGATCAAAATGAGCAAATGTCCGTCCGCCGTCCACGCCGACTTTGGTAGTAGAAATTATTCAAAAAATTGAAATTTTGGTCAGGGGCCCGTTCATGGCTCCAGTTGGTCCTCAAAACTTTTCAACTTGATCGAACCAAATTTGGGTGGGTTAGGGGCCAAAATGTGTATTTCGAAAAATGGATTTTCGAGATTTTTGGCAAACTAGGCGTGTGGGGTATCATTTTCCACTAAATTTTGGACGCTGAATTCATTGAAATGGGTCCCAGAACGATTGGCACCCACCGGAAGTTATGGGTCAAAATGGGTATCTATCTACCCATTTAGTATATGTGTTTTTATGGTTTCCGGTGCCTAGGTGTGTGGGGTATTATTTTTCACTAACTTTTAGACGATGAATCAAATGAGACAGGTCCCGGAACTGGTGCCTATCTACTCATTTTGATTGTGTGTTTTTTTTTTTTTTTTAGAGATTTCTGATACCTAGGCGTGTGGGGTATCATTTTCCACTAAATTTTGGACCCTAAATCGGTTGGAATGGGTCCGGGACCCGCGGCACTCACTGTTTTCCCCATTTCCTCCGTGTTGAAGAAATGAGTCTCTATGCGCCTGGTCCGAGGAATAACCAACCCATGTGTTGGAATTCGCAGCGTTTTTATAAAAAGGCTGAATGAATGTTGATTTTCAGATCTAACTCATTTTATCTGAATTCGGATCCACGATCAGCTTACGATATATAGAAGCCATCGTTATCGGCTGTTTGATACCGTTTTGTGCCTTCCCGCCTAGTAGAAAAAGCACCTGAGTGTAACTGCCTCGCGATTTCCATACGATGAAGAAGATTACATTTTCTCACGAGCGAATGAGAGACGACGATCACCTGTAGATTCAACGTGATACAGAACACTATCGATTACCTAGCTGAGCCTCTCCGTTACCGGTTTTCATCTCATTGCGGTGAAAGGCATGAGAATATCAGATCCCGAGTGTTCCCTCCGAAAAAAGGCCATGGTTAGTCTCAATAGAGCATGTTTCACACCGCGGTTTGAGTGAATAAGAGCCACCCATTCTTGAGTTCTGTGGGAAATGGACGGTTCCTGTTAGTTTCACGCAAATCTGAACTCTTCTCTAGGCGATCCAAAAAGACACCGCGATTTCATAGGCAATGGGATTAAACTGGAGTGAGTTTCAGACCGGAGCCTGAACGGTTTTGATCAATCATAGATTTAACACACCCAGTTACCTACTCAATCTCCATATAAGTTTCTCTCGGAAACAGATTTGAAGGTGTAGTTACAGTAGTACGAATTACCTATCTAGGTTGGCAATTATTATGGAACAAAATTTGTAGAAAAAAATGTTTGCAAAAATAATGACAATTTTGTATAAAACAGGCAGGGTGACCGACAGCAAAAGGAGATATAACAGATGAACCAAGTTGATAATCACCAGACCAACGTGCGCAAGGTGACTCAGGGAGTGGATTTTACCCGTTGATGCGGCAATCCCTGTGAGGAGCTCTTTGTGGAGCACGCGTTGAGCGGAGAACATAATTGTAGCAAACATAAGCCAAGTATACTTATTCCAGAGCCAAATATATTTTCTTGGTACAACTGCAGCTACAAGAACAGGATGATAATCTACGTCATGTTGATTATAATTCAGGATATACAATTCTAATGAGGATTTTGATGTCGATGAAGGGTGGTCGAGGAGGATTTCTTAGGAAGCTCGAACATCTCGGAAAAGTTGAACCTCAAAGGCCTCGGTTGGTAGAATGGGATCCATGGTTCTTTATAAGAAGTAGCTCATATGGGACCTTTGCAGAGATAGAAAGAAACGTTTGGGCGTATTATGATGGCTTCCTTGCCTCCTTCCACGTGTTATGAGTCCATCTGACATAAATTGTCCTAGTAAGTCACCGATATCTCCCGTTTTCCTCTCCTTTTGCTCGTGTTCTTCCCATCCGTTCCTTCGATCCCCCACCTCTAACCTTGCTCTACACGAGGGATGTAATCCTCCCCAGGTCTTTCTTGCTTTTTCGTACCTGAATCCCCGTTTCTCATATCTTTCATCTCATGAGATGTATGGCCACCTTACTCGTTGCTTTGATAAGAGCCCTTGACGCTATCAAAGTCACATTTGGAGATATTACTTAGCTCGGGGACACGACTGATTTACTCTCAAAAGTCTCTGCTTCCCTATCGACTTTATCGGCTCGGTGGAACCTTCCATGCCTCTTACCCCTAATGTGAACCATTTCCTCACAAGACATCCTCTCATTCTTTCACTTTTCTGCCTCCGGGAATTTACAACCTGCTGGGGACGTATTATAAACTTTTTGCCAAGCTCATCTTGAAGCTTTCTCTCACAATTTGACTTCAAAATGGAGGAGGTAGTTCAAAAGGAGTTCTTGCGTAAACGAGTGGGCGCTTTAGTGTCGTAAAAAGAACGCTTAACATTCGAGGTGGTTATAGTAAAAGGTGAGGGTGAATGAAGAGTCTTAACTTTTTATCTCGTGGTCGCAAGTACGCAAGTACCTGTGCCTGTCGGAACCAATGCTGCCAGGTTTCTCTCAAATCAACTCTTAGTGAGGACTAACAGACAAATTAATGCTACGATCCAGAGGATAGGAGCGGCTACAAGAAGGGAGATATGTTGTCTGGTTAAAATTCATTAGATATCTCAATTTTCACCTTGCTCTGAGTTAACCAGAGTCGAGTCAAATCACTCATGAAATCTGATGGACTGAAAACAATATTTGAGTGAAGGCAATGGTTACAAGATCAGAAAGAATCCTTTTGTATTTCCACAGAGTGCAGACGGAGGAGGTGCGTAAAAGAAAAACGAGATACGAGAAGAGGGAAGCGATAAACCAGAGTAGATAGGGTGAGTTCAAAAGGTTTCCCTACTCTGTAGAACAGTATCCATCACTCCGGGAGAGATAGTGAAGGACAGGGGAGAGTAATAGCGGTGGGCCCAGAAAAGGTTAGAAGGTGCCTTGACCTCTGCTTCTACCTTCATCCCTTAGGATCCACAAGTGTCCTGTGAGAGCTCTTCCTTTCCGTCATTTCGAAGGACATCTCACACTAAATTTTACCCTCGACATCCTCGGGTGACGCTCAACATGTCCACGACGTAGGGCTGTCACTTAAATCTAGACGGCAACGGAAAAAAGGAACTGAGGCCCTTTCGGGAGGGAGTGAACTTGGTCTGATCCCACACCCCCTCCCACAATTTCCACATCCTCAACCTACCTAGCACACATTTTAAAATAAGCTTCTTAACAGTCATCAAATAATATCCCATAACGCCTCTATATTTCATGCTGCCGCCTTCCATTTCGTTGATTTCCCAATCAAAGTGAGAAAATAAATAATCTAAATAATCAGAAAATAAGGGATTCGAATTGAAAAAGTTATTTTCTACCACATAAGAGTGAATTGACTGACAGTGTTCAATTCAATTCTATGATTTGTTGTGGGATTTGGCGGGTGCAGCCGGAATTCATCAGAGCTGCTCTTGGGGAAGATTCCCATTATTTTTATTTCCTGTCACTGGTCGAAATGACCATTGACTGGGAAAGGTACTTTCGACATCAAGATACATTCTTATTAAAGAAGAAAAAACCGCTGCGAATGATTACACAATAGTTGATTATTCCTCGAAACAAGTGTAGTATGGAGCAAACAGTGAGTGGGGAGTGATCCGGACTCACTCCAATCAATTCAACCTATAACATGTAGTGGAAGTAAAAATATCGTTAATACTCATGATTTACCAAAAAAAAAAAGGTCAAAAATCGAGTCTTAAAACAGTCACAAATATTTTTTCATTCCCTCCCCAAATGTAGTCTGATTGGGCTGAAGAGTTTCGTGGGGGAACTTTTTCCATAAATTTTGGACGCTGAATCGATTGAAACGAAACAGGGACACTCCACGAATAATCAATGACGTACGGCGGACGAACATTTCCTTATTTTGATCTAGACACCTTGAAACGCTCAGAAAACATTTTGGGGCTCATCGGAGAGGTTAAATTTCTGCATGAAGACAGTATGCATTTGAATTTAATTCAATGTTCAATTTAATTGATAACATTGAATGAATATAGCATACGCATAACTGGATTTGGATGATTATTCAAGGAATAGCAATAAAAAACCTTATTTGACAGGAATGACGAAATTGTTCGCACTTCAACACAAAATTGTCCATTGCACTAAGCAATTCACATTACGTTCTCGATTATGCGATAAAAAGTGCGCCGTTTGGTATAGCTGACGAGGGAGAGAAAAATAACAAAAGCAGGAAAACGACCTCGAACATTGGCTAACAGTTGTACCCATCGGTGGAACATTGTCTCCTGAGGCGGAGATAGCGCTATCCATAAACAGAATGCTAATGACGTCCACGGGAGCCGCCACAAAAGAAGATCTAGATAAAAGAGAACTAATGGCGCCGGGCTTTGTTGGATGACTTGTAATTACACTGGAGAAAGGTTAATAAGGGAGGCAGATACGATGATTTATACTCTTTTTTTCTCCCTCTCTCTCACTCCCTCTTTACGGTGCGGCCTCATCTTCAGATGGCGTATCTGTAGAAAGCGAGCGCCCCGACACCTTAGAGGCCGTGTTAGGGAGTACTGCAATGATGTTAGTGCGGCCAAAGAGAATTAAGAAACTGGTATATAAATCACGCTAGCAAAGCAGTTAAGAAAGACAACTTAGGTAAGGAGAAGCTACTGTAGGGTCACCGTTGCAGCATCTGCAAGGCAAGAAAAAAAATAAAGAAAAAAGATACTTTTTGATAATTGAAACATATTGTTTGACTACAAACTCAGGCACATGAAATTCTTGCCATATTTAGCGGTGTACATTGTTCGCGAGGTTGTTATTAAAATATTTAATACATAAGAATAATTGATTAAATCGTATGCATCATAGATACATTAATTATTTCTGAGCAGTCCAGCTTAGTCAATCATCTACAGGCCTGGTTACCCTCAAACACTACACAATTCCATTCTCCGGTCCCCGAGGAATTTATTATGCTATGTTACGGTCCATTCCTCCAAAACCAATTAATTCTCGCGAATGTTCTGGATAAATCTAATTTATTAAATTATCTATTCTACAACAAATTTCGGAGAAGATACCCCTCTAGAGTAATATCTACTTTTATGTTTGTATGTAATTGATGTAGTAGTGTACAAAAGGGTGTAGGAAACTCGCACTCACGTGGTTCTCTTAAACTGTATGATATTTTATTGTAACCTCAATCAAGGTTTATGAAATGTAAGTATTCTATTTATGTGTCCCGACATCATGAAAGACACAACATCTACCTAATTTGAAAAATGGAGATAATGATATTTTTCATAACCTAACCATTTTCATCTCCGTTGCTGAAAGGTTTCAAACAAACTAGCTTGTACAACGGAAATAACCCAAATTTAACCCTTGCTGAGTAAAATATTGATTCTCAAGGTCATGGTGTAAACATTGTCTGACCGACAGCAACCTTTAATAATTTATAATTCGACTTATTTTTCACGTCATAATTGTCTATAGATCAATGAAGGGAAAGCCAGAATAGTTTTTCACGATACAAAAATTAGTTGAGAGTACCAGCAGTAGCCACATCTTGGATGGAACTGAGGTGGGGCCTAAAGCACCATCCATGCCTGGTAAACGGCTTCCCAAACAAACGATACTAAGCAGTGGAGTGCAACGGCTTGCGTAAAAATCTGCACTAGACCATGCGATTCTAAGGACTGATCTGTTGTTGTAGGCATTGCGACATTTTGTATTCCAAATGAGATGTACCTTTAGGGCAGAAATTGGTCAATTGGACAATGATAGCGATTACTCAGAAATAAAGGGAGACCTCACTGCTGCTCAATTGCTATACGCCAATGCCACGAAATTTTCATTAATTTTTTTCAACTTTTTTAAAAATTAACTATTTTGGTTTTAAGCGTGAGTGATGACCAAGCTCTATTTGGGATCCTTATAATAGTGATAAAATGTAAATTACTTTATTGACAAACACAAAGTGCATATATGTCCAATTTGAGGGAGGTCACTATTGAACCCGGCGCATAAATTGAATCGCATAAATTGAGGGCCGACTGTACATATAACAATGTTAACGATGCTAAAATGAAGTACTGATTTGATGTGGTGCCTGCCAGACACACATTGGTGTGATATTCGGTTCAGATTGATAACAACACAGCCAGCAAGAGCCAATATCGGTGAAGAAAACGACTAATAGAACTCAGAAAACTCAAGATTTCCAAACAAAATAGGTTTGTGATTACTAGTCGTATTATGTGAGCAAAAATCATTGTGTTGAAACTGTCTAAAAAATAGTATTGCGGTGGATCGACACTTGAGACAAGACCCATCAAACGCTGATAGCTGATTGTTCCAAATGTTAGTGCACCCCTGCAGTCGTGCTTGTGGTGGTTGTCTACCACAAACAGTGAGCTTCTTTTTTCAATGAATTGAACTGAAGGTACCGACACACTCGAAATTGGCGAAAGGGAAGCTACTGAGCAGGGGAAATAGCTATCACTCAGTGTATCAGACACTATTTACAGACAGGGTTACAATATTAACAATATCACCATGGGTGACAGTGAAAATCCAAATTCATGAACGTGTCAAAATCTTAATAACAATTAATTATATTAAGAATTATTAACAAAAGTTATTCAAACAATTATTAAACAGCAAACCGTTAAATAGTTGACTACTCAGGGTTGCTCAATCGCTCCCTGCACCAACTACCTACCTAGCAGGAGAAGGATCAACTACCGAACAAGACCCTACTTTGTTGAGACATGAACTACCCATCTTGATGGAAGAAAAACCTCAAGAAAATATAGCAGAAATACTACTCTCACATAAACAACAAGTTATACTAATTTATAATGCCGGATTAAAATAATTAAGTCCACCTCGCAGTGATTGAACATGTGTCAACACTGAGCCCATGTTGTTACCTCCCTTCTGATGTATGGCGTCAGAAGTGAACTCGTTGAGAAAGGAGAATATAAATCGTGCAAATGACGAAGTGTTGTTCAATCATCAAATCCAGTATTATCCAGGTTCATAGATCAAAAGGTAAATTAGAAGTGAATCATTTCATGTGTACGAAATTCAGAGAGAAAACACCGATATTTTGGCGCAAACTAACGCAGGACGTGTGTATTTTTCGTCCAAGGATAGTCTGTTACCATTCACACGGAACAGCTCGGACTTTTATGTGCGCACGGTGACACTCAACTGCTGAGGAAAGGGTATACTCGTCTCAAAACACCGACAACATACTATCTGAATGAGCAGGGAAGCGGTGTGTCGTAAAAAGCGTAAGATCAGTCCGTTTTATTTCTCTCGAGGTCCTGAGTAAGCGATACTCCTCCGGACAAACGCTTTCTCAGCTATCTTGACGGTTTCTTGTGAGTCAGTTCGTATTATGGGATCGACTTGACTTTATTACTTCCCACCCTTCTCTGAAGGAACGATGTGGTAGACCCGACTCATTTTTTCTCCTTAGTCGAGTGGTGTGTGTGATGTTGGAAAGTTCACTCCGCATTCGGTCCACACTTGTGTCTTTTGTAATATTTTACGTGTAACATTTACGCCCATTATGAATTCTCCCTGGATGCCGTTTCAGAGTGAGTGGTATTACAATATTTGATTCAAAATCACTCTCAGATGATTCTTCAGAATCTGTGTGGCTAGCGTAAGTGTGGAATTCCCGTGCGTTGTTGGTATCTCGGTACTAATTACTTATCTCGGAATTGTCATATTAATATTAACGCCAATTTCCACGAGCAATGAAATAATTGTATTTTTTGGTGGGGGTAGGTGGTCAACCCGAGAACAAATACGAACACCTCAGGCAGCAACTGGCGTTTTTGGTCCACGCTGAAATATGCCGCCGTTCCAGGGGCAGATGTCCCGGAAAAAAAGTAAACAAAAATTAACCAGTAATTTTTTTTTTCATTCAATTCTAATACGTCAAACGAGACCATTCTAACACAATATTTCCCTCGTTCCGGATTTCGCAGTGCTCCATCGCCTTTTGCTCAGCTCTGCGCAATGTCTTGAGCCACATAAACGAATGCAGTAATGCGAAAAATTGCCCAACGCTACACTGCTCGTCATCTCGAGCGATTATGCTACACTTCAAGGCGTGCTGGCAGACAAATCAGTCTTGCCCGGTGTGTGATGCTCTTAAAAAAGCTCCACGCGGGTGTATTCCCGAAGACATCTTCGAGGCTTATGGACCAGGTATACTTTGAAGCATGGCTAGTTGGTGGATCTTGCTTTGTTTCGTAATACTGAAATACATTCAAATCCAGTCGACTTGTAATTTTTTTTTTTTAAATAGCTTTTTCTAGGGTAATTTAAATGACAATCCTTACCTTTTTAAATATACTTTATACGTATTTTTATCATTTTCATTGTAATCGCCGCATCCGTGAGCTATTACGGAATTTCGGTGAATTCATCATAAGGTACTAAATATAAAGGTAAAAAAAAAATATATATAAAGGTATATAAATATATAAAGGTAAATGATAGCCTCTCTTTATTCGTCAATAAACTTCTATGCTTAAATAAACGCTAATGGATGATCAAGCTATACTTTTTTCCTACCTCTTTTTATGTATCTCACACGTGCTTTATGAATTTACAATTTATGTAGTAGTAGTAAATACGTAGTAGCGTATAAAGTAGTATGGGTTTAATACCCTGCACCAGTACCCAAAATACTGCACGCAAAAAGGGGTGCTCTGGAGAGTATGAACCTACACCACTCATGCTTGGAATCAGAATATTTGATTTTTAAAAAATTAAAGAAAGTAACGTTGAGACAACCCAAGTGAGTTCCACCTTGATCTCTGAGTAATTGCTATAATTGATTTAAAAAAAGTTCGCAGCTGCGCTTTGGACAGTATTTTATCTAAAGTGACCTATCTCTGTTGCATCCCATTAACAAAGGTTTGTTTGCAACAATTACAAAACCATGGGCAGGAAGCTTTCAGTTTTCAATAGTTGTCCGTTAGAGCGCGTTTTTTGTCCCAAATTCAGCCAACATTTCACTTTTTCAAGCAGGTTACAATTGCAACATCACCATTCAGCAGGTAGCTTTTGAAAAATCCATCGTCCGCACTATTTCTGAAGTATTCAACACATTAATCCATATTAATGGTATGGACAACGAAAATTAACCAATTCTGACCCACGCGTACACCCAATTGTTTCCTACTGTTTGTTTCCAAGCCCACAATATACGATTTCAGCACACGCGACCTCCTTGAGATACGTACTCTTTCCAAGAGAAATTTACGCATTTCAAAGCTCTCCTACAAGCGCTCTGGAAAACCCGATTTGAATATAAATTAAAAGGTGAGCGAGTGCACGATGCGCTTGCAGTAGTTGGCATATGAAATACAACCGTGTTGAACGCCATCCTTTTCTCCGTAGCTTTCGCGCTGCCTTTCTTCATTGCCTCGACCCCCGTAAGCGACGGTTCCACGTTTTGCAATGCAACTCCTGTCTTGAGATATTTATACTTCGAGACCATTAGTACAAGCTTCCCAGCCTTCCGCGCCTCGTTTACTGATTCATATTTTATTCAGGGGAGTCTTGGTTGAGATTACAGGTCGTTTCTTTCGGTTGTTGCCATTTCTCATATTGCTAACTACCTATCTCCGTTTCATTTAATGGGGTGCTTCTTTCTTCTGGATGCCTCTCAAGCGAAATGATGTCATGAGTAGGCAGAATCAAATTGCAACCAAATGAAAATTTTGTGGACGAATTAGTAATTAGGAATTTGTAGAAAGTTTCCTTTTGTATTTGAAAATATTGACATTTTTATTAAGATTTTCATCAGGAGAGAAATCAGTTTGATTACTATGGCTAGGCACTACACGCCACTCCCTCAAGGGCAAGTTAATTCTTTCACTCACCCTCTTCCGTCAATATTTGACTACAAGACTATTGACTCGAGAGAAGCAACTCATGCAGTTATCCAATCACATTATATAAATGAAACACGTGGGCAATAAATTTGAATCAAACAATGAGGTAATGCCTCCCAAAATAAATTGATATCATTTTATTTCTTATTTACATTGAGGTGACGACGAGCATTTTAACCTCAACGAAAATTAATGACTGCTCTGTCTGGATGAGTGTTCGATTAATCTGTGAGATAGACTCAAAGCGCGAGGGCATAATTCTAATCAATGACCCCGTAGGAAAATGTGTCGGTCAGTTTTGTTCAGTTTACTCAGCTTTGAAGGAGATTAGAAAGGGGGAGGGGGGCGATAAGGTCCGGAGATCAACATCAGTGCAAACACGTTACCGCAACGCAGAGGTTACCACTTTCTTTCGCTAGTCGTATAAGCGAGTACGAGTTTAATTAATTTCCCCTTGCGGGTTACCAGCAAGGCTCGTCGTGTTTGCTCGCTAAACCTTTTTCCTCTCTCCGTGTGATTTTCGGCGCTTTCCCCACACTCAGCAGTTTCAAAAGGTTGTTCGAATCGCTGAGTTAGAAAGATTTGAGCGGCAAACACGTTAGAGATTAGTGTGAAATGCGATTGGATCGGTTATCGTTCAAACCTCAATTTTTGACAAGGCGACTCGAGACATTTTAGTTGACTATTGAGAAAGGAAGCCAGAAAGTTGACGTTTGTGTTGCGTTTACAAGGCCGTAAGCCGAATTTATTGATACTATAAACCACGAGGACACTGCGTCGTTGGTACCGATGTATCAACGTTGATTTACACGTAACATTGAGTTAATAAAACAATTCAGCTGAAGTAGGTAAGGTGTGACCGATCGAGAGGGTTATGACTACCATTATGGCCATTGTGATTCCACCCGCTCCCCCTCCCCCTTCTCATCCAATAGAAAATAAGTACAAGTTGACAGTTACAAAATAAGCTCACTAATCAAACACTATTTTGGTGAAACTTCATCTTTATCTTTATGCAGCACAAATACTGGATGGTAATTGTGAGAATAAACTCGAAGGAAGAAAATGGTCGATATTAGAGTCCATTCTTAGGATGAATTTCTTGTTGACGTAGTCATTCTCTACGTATGATACGGAACTGATGAAATGTATAGAAACCATATAGCGAGTTTACGGACGGATCAACAGGCACAGGAATTAAATGATCATTTGGATCGGAACGAATTTTTCACTCTTTTCCTAGCTACTCATCTCTCCTATGAATGTATTCGAAAGACGAGTAATCTACAATTCGATGGTACATGATCGTCCATTAACACAAAACATACCTTTTTTTCTCTCTTTATTGTCTATTCCATCAATAGGAAACCTCAAGAAGGGGTGATGTCCATTGAGACTTGTGAAACAACCCTGAGTTACATCCCTTAACTGAACGGTTGTTCGTGATTTAAACACGAACCCTAAATTTCACATCAGGTTTTCTTCTGACCCGCCTCGCTACTTGTTTTTAAAACCATGGGATTGAGCGGAATACATCCGACTATGTTGAATAAATCCTGGAAGGGGGAGATAATGGGGTTACTCGGAAGATAGGAAGTGACACTCCTTGAAATAGATTCCAGTTACCCAAGCCCACCTGCCGAATAGAAGTAGATCATTTGATTCCGACCCATTACTTCCGACTCGGCAGACCCTAAAACAAATAATGGTCCGTCGGAGACTGGACCTTCCCACTTAGAAGGCTCACCGTCAAATTAGCACGAGAAAAGGCCTTTGTCGAAGCACCAGAACACAGATGACGCTCCGAATACGTTACATAATTAGATAGAAAGAGTACAATAATGAAAGGTTGTGCCGGCTGTCATTACACCAGAGCACCACTTGAGGGAGCCACTACAGACTTGAAGCAATTACCACTCACTGGCGCAGTCCGGTCGCCCTGTACAGCCCACTCTGGAAGCACTTGGAGTGCCCTGCCTATTAAAACACTTGGGCTTTTTCATTCGTGAGAGGTCATCACCGTTTGAATATTACATGTCTCGGAAACGGAGTATTCCATTGTGTTCCTTGTCCGAGGTGTGGGTCGCGGAGACGTAAATCTCCTAGAGCGGCCTCTGGGTCTCAGAAAGCCCGGCCTGAGTCTGACAACTCCGACTTTACGAATGCTCGGGTCTCATAACTCTCGGCTAACCCCCCCCCCCCCCCTGCTCCAACTGAACAAGGAGCAAACCACGCATTGTAAACAATAGCTCACTATAACGAATGCAAACGTTTGTTACCTAATCTGTGGGTGGTCTCCTCGAACTTACCTATCTCTCTCCGAACTAACAACTTACTAAACACGAGCCGCACGAGCGAGGGAAGTATAGATGACTCACAATGTCCCCAGCCTCTTCAAACATACATATTTAAGAGCATATGCATCCGCGCATATAAATCTCTATTATTGAGACTTATAACCTTAGAACAATCCTCTAATTACACACTAGATATGTTTATGTTTGATCTTTCTGATTGCAAGGCGTTTGACTAAAATGATCAGTTAATCACTCACCAAGTTTTCCAGTGAAATTGGCGGGTGAACGCGAAGGAACTTTGAATATTTCGGAGGAGATTTATTAAGATCGGAAAACACACGAACCGCGTTGGAGAAGTGCTAGTTACAGCGACCGCCGGCTATGCCGACAGTAGAAACAAGGTTGCCAACAAAACGAAAAGAAAAGTACCTACAGCAACCTGGTGTCACTTCTAAGCAATATGAAAGGGTAGGTAGCGACAAAGAATAGGGGATTTGCCCTCCATTTCTCGTCACTGATAAACATGCCTTTGCATCAGATGATGTTATCCACACTAATATAAGCTCACTCCCCATGCTCAATATCTGATAGCATCAATCTAATTCCAAGTGCTTTTTTCCTTCATTACGTTTTGGTTGGTTATTCCTTGAATAATCAACCTATGTTTTCATGATAATGGTCAACCTCTCCGATTCGGCTCAAATTTTTTTTTCTGGAAGTTTCATGATGTCCTGATCAAAAACGCTGCAAATTCCTACACGCTGGTTGGTTATTCCTAGGACCAGGCGCATGGAGACTCATTTCTTCAACATGGGGGAAAGGGGGGAACAGTGGATGCGGCGGGTCCCAGACCCATTCCAATCGATTCAGGATCTTTTGGGAATTTTGGAAAAATTACCGTTGGAATTGAGGGATGTCGCGGGTGGGGGATAATGTCCCTAAAAAGCAGGGGACGCGTCAAAGTATGTACCTTGCCCTATAGACCAGTCCCGTACGAAGGCGCATGTAAGGATCATCACAAAACGACGAAATGAAAAAGGATTACCTTCAATAGCTGTCAGGGTAGGCAAAAGATCTGCGTCGACTCGATCGGAAATTAATTGGCGGTACCGCGACGACATACTACGGCGAAAACCATTAGATTGCGAACGGAAATCACGGAATACCGAGTTCTAATAGATAATTAAACGTTCTGTAACTCAGCTGACTACACAAACGTAAGCGTGTAAACGGTTAACCGATAAGAGCTGAAGAAGCGACAACGATGCCAGAATTACCTGCCCGAGAACGGAGCATAGAGAAGATATGCGGCGGCGTTCCCGATACATTAAGAAGGGATTAGTCTTCGTAGTACCGTTTACCTCTAAATTTTTAACGCTGAATCCATTGTGATGGATACCGGCCTGATCGGTGCCCTCTGGAGGTGGGTATGGGTCAAGATGGGTACCTTTCCACATATCTTGAATGGGTTTTCGGGATTCACGGGTACCTATGGACCTGGAGCATGAGAAAATGTGTAAGAGTATACTCATTCAACCCACTTTTGAGGTACCCATACCCACTTCCAGAGGGCCCCACTCGGTCCGGGACTCATCACAATGGATTCAGCGTCAAAAAGCAGTGGTAGGAAATTCAGTCAAAATTCAGTAGAAAGTTAGTGGTGGAAAACTAATCCTTCATGATGCTTCATGCTCATCTCTTCTCTATGCTCTGTTCTCGGCCCTGTTATCTCGCTCTCATTGCTTCTCCTGTACTTGTCGATTAACGCGTAGGTAGTCAGCTGGGTCACCGAATGTTTCATTCTTTCTTGAAACTCAGTATTCCGTATTCTCCGTTCGCGATCGAATAGTCTTCGCCGTAGTGTGTTGTCGCTGTACCGCCAATTAATTCCCGATCGATTCGTCGCAGATCTTTTGCCTACCCTGACAGCTTTGAAGGTAATCCTTTTTCTAATTTGAACCTCGGACCAGGCGCATGAGATGATTTCTTCAACATGGGCGCATGGAAACCTATTTAAAAACATGGGGGAAACGGTGGGTGCGGCGGGTCCCAGACCCATTCCAATCGTTTTAGTGTCCATGATTTAGTGGAAAATGATACCCCACACGCCCAGGTACCAGAAATCTCATAAACGCATATAAAATGAGTAATATATACCCAATTTGACCCATAACTTCTTCCAGTGGGTGCCAGTCGTCCTGGGACCCACTTCATTGGATTCAGCTCCCAAGGTTTAGTGGAAAATGATATTTCACTTGCCTAGATGAAATAATATATGAATATATATATATAATGATATATATGAATATATGAAATAATGAAAAATGTTTTTTGATCTAGACACCATGAAACGTCCAGAAAAAAATTTTGAGCCGAATCGGAGAGGTTGACCATTTGCATGAAAACATAGGTTGATTATTCAAGGAATAACCAACCAAAAGGTCAATGTCCATTCGCCGTACGCCGTACGCCGTCCATCGTCCGCGCCGTTTGTGGTAGTAGACAATTTTTTAAAAATCTGAAATTTAGGTCAGGGGTCTGTTCCCGGCCGAGACGGGTCCTCGAAACTTTTCAGCCCGATCGGACCAAATTTGAGAGGGGGGGGGGGTCAAAATGTGTTTTTTGAAAAATTGATTTTCGAGATTTTGGGCGGTTTAGGCGAGTAGGGTGTCATTTTCCACTAAATTTTGGACGCTGAATCCAATGAAACAGGTCCCAGAACGATTGGCACCCACTGGAAGAAGTTATGGGTCAAATTGGGTATATATTACCCATTTTGTATATGTGTTTTCGGGATTTCTGGTACCTAGGCGTGTGGGGTATCATTTTCCACTAAATTTTGGGTGCTGAATCCAATGAAACGGGTCCCAGAACGTTTGGCACCCACCGGAAGAATTAATGGGTCATAATGGGTATGTATCCACCCATTTTGTATGTGCCAGGATTTCTGGTGC
The DNA here is from genome assembly GCA_019603395.1 of Cyrtorhinus lividipennis. NCBI lineage: Eukaryota > Metazoa > Arthropoda > Insecta > Hemiptera > Miridae > Cyrtorhinus > Cyrtorhinus lividipennis. The sequence goes on along the minus strand of CM034003.1, from coordinate 19,100,901 downwards.
CTAGGCGTGTGGGGTATCATATTCCACTAAATTTTGAACCCTGAATCGATTGGAATGGGTCTAGGACCCGCCACACCCACTGTTTCCCCCATTCGAGGAATAACCAACCCGTGTGTAAGAATTTGCAGATTTTTTTGTTGTATTCAATCATCAGGCACAATATTTCTGCTCAATCCAACTAGTAGTAAGTGTCTCTACAGATACTAAATATCTCCATACTATACGAAAAATCACATCTGCCACTCGTAAATAGTTTGCGAATTCATCTTACTGTCTGTAGTGTGGTGGACTGCCACCGTTAGCAGCACTGCTGGGGTACGCGAAAAATTTGGACCAATCAGCTATCAGCATTTGATTGGTCTTGTTTCAAGTCTCAACCAACCAGCATTTTGTTTTTTAGGCTATTTTAAGACAATTGGCTTCAAGTAAGCTGTTTTGTTGGGAAATCTTGAGTTTTTTAGTTTTTTTGTTGTTTCCTTTTTTGATATCCCAATTGGGAGCAAGTGAATACAAAATGTCGCAATGCCTACAAAAAGAGATAAGTCTACAGAAAATCCCTACATGAGACCAAAGAATACTGTAGGCCACAAACATTTTGGCGGCGACGTTAGTCAAGGTGGACAACCACCAGGATTACTGTAAAATGTGGGGGAGCTTTTTATCATTGAGTATAACATCTGTTTAGAAGCATTCTGTGAGATGATCAGCCTACATTTCTGAGCTTAAATTAATTTCTCACTTAAATCTCTACGCCTAGAGATAATCAACACCCAATTGTTTAATCTATGCGAGTTTGTTGGTTTATTAGTCTGTTAACCTACTTCTTAGTGGCCTTATCTCGAGAGAAGGTTCACATTTTATTTCAGCTTTCAAATTGCTCAAAAAAATAAGTTGTTCTTTCACGAAAAGAAAAAATAATTGGCCAACCGCAATAAAAAGTTGTATCGTGCTCTCCGTATCACGCACCTCACGTCAACAATTTACGGCAACATTCGAATTGAATTTATTAATGTTATTCACGCTCATTGAGCCCTGAATGTGGGTTTCCGGCCGGCAACATTTCTCAACCTCCTGGCGTCGGTCCGCGGCCTAAAACCCACGTAACAAAGAATTTCATCAGCGGTCTGACCTCGGCTATCCATTCACACGGTGACAATGGGGCGATAAATTTAAAAATCAAATCATCTGCCCATGCATCACCCGTAAATTAGACCATTAAACTCCTATCTAGATTCAAACGGGTCAGTACAGACGTATCTGGGTCGGATTTATTAGCCTATACATTGGGAGGGGAGCTCCGACGAGAATTTGATGGATTTATAGCACCGCCTTTATTCCCATTAATTGACGCGTTTTCTGTTTTTCTCGGGCAGCGCTTTTCTTTCTTTATTGTACCCTCCTTTAACCCTATCCGTCCAATTTTTTCCCGCGAGCTCCCATTTCTCTTATATGATTTATGATTCTTGTTTATCAAACCCGCGGGTTTTCTCGACACAACTTTGACGAATGCGAATACCTTATCTCGCGAGGAAAAAACTGATGGGGTTGACACAAGATACGGTGCCCAGTTGACGTTCTCGTGTGGGTTTGTGTAAACGGGTATTATTTGTTTGTTTGAGGCTACAAGGCAACATTAAAGTGATTGATCGAGTTCACGAAGATCGATGGGCAAGAGAGGAATTCATTGGCTTTGGGCGCTTCACTCTTTTTCCGAGCTTTAGGATCAAGGATGGAGATTAAACCGATAGCATTCATTCTTCGATCAATATTTAGATGACTAAAAGTGTCAGGCTTAATACGTTTTCAATCGAAGGTGGTTTCTTATGTTACGGATACAATTAGGAGGGTAATATGTTGACTTTGTCCGGGCCATCCTTATTAATCAATGGAGTCAACATTGAAGAAGATATGTTACAATCATCGTTGGTCGTTATCGCTCCTTACTTTCAGGTATAGTAAATTATTTTGGCCTTAATTTGAAGTCTTTCATTTCAATGAAAATCATTTTGGGTGTTGTAAATTAATTTAACTGTGGCTCTTGTAATCTTGAGATTTATTGGTGAGTCCATCCGATGTTCGGACAGTTGGTTGTTCTGTCTGTCTGTCAGTTGGTTTGTGAATGCATCATTACATCGTCCGTTCTTTCGTCCGGCCACGACGAAATACGTGGATGAAATCGAACCTCAAACAACGTAACTCACACGTACAGGGTACTCCACGTTACTCATTTTTCCCTGGAAAGTGAAAGCGTTTTTTCACGGATTCCTTATTCGTAACATCAAAGCAGTAACTCAATATTCTCAGAGAGACTAATCGATGCGTCGACATAAGGAACGTCGAACCACGTATGGCAACACGTGAAAAGCTCCAAAGCCACCAATCTTCCCCTTCGAACCTCCCACGTCAGAGCCTTCCCGTCTCTCATGTTTTATTGAAACGACGTCGAAGGGGCTTATAAATTAATTTCCTTGACGTTTCATTAGCCAGGGCAGCTCCAAAATGATCCACCGGTGACGTTTCGGATTTATGATCGTCGAAGATGATTTACTGATTTATTTATTGGAATCTGACTGCGTTTTTCTCAGCTAGTTGAAATGGATGTATATTATTAGGTGTGCGAGCTGTTTCTCTTCCGTGACTTCCGTGATTATCATTGCTTTCCTCAACACATTTATGTGGGTCAAGGCCCTGAGCAACGGAAGTTTATAGAAATTATTGATTTATTACTCTTCCAAATTAAATTATATGTTAAGCATCAATTAAATTTTCTTTTTTCTAATTTTAACTAGAGGAGTTCTGGTTTAAAGGGATTGCCGAATGATGGTTCACGCCAGATCGCCCATGCGAACACACTGCTAGGAACTGAGAGGAGTCCAAAAAAACTGAAGCAGGATTTGATTGGTCATCTTATACGTCTTGTTGGTCAACAGGAATCAGCTGACGATTCGTGCAGAAATATATAAAGACAAGTCAAACAGATCGACCCCCTGTCCTTTCAATGATTTCTCAAAAAACACCAAAAACCATACTAAATGGCAATAGTAAAGGAAAAAACAAACGAAAACGAGTGTTCAAGACACACAACTATTCCGTGACTAAATTACTCTTCAGGGTAAATTACTTTTCTAGTTAGACGTTGCTCCAGTTTAAAACTAATCAAAGAGAAGGGTGAAACGTCGATCTCAAGACTGGCTGAACAAGTTAGGTGGATGTTTACCGTATTAAATCTGGCGTCGTGATCCTTTCTACGTCGTTCACTGGTTTTGTCACACCTTCAGAAGGTCCTGTAACTTGTAATTTGAAATTTGAGGGGTGACATATGATTGAGGAATATCAAGTTAGAGGAAAAACAAAGTTGGTTCCATTTGTGAGGCTCATGCACGTGAAACTGGAAAATGATTGAAACGGGAGTTGAAGCCGAAGGGACGACACACTTTGATGAAGAGTGAAAGATCTGGATCACATTGTTCAGTAGTGATTCATTCATCAGGCAAGACGAGGTGAAGCAGGGTGAATCCGTACGACATATCCTATTGGTAACAGTGCATCAAAAAGGCACCTACACGATGGACGATCCACCTTGACCCGTGAAAATCAAGGTGAACAATATGAGCTGGCTTAAGTGCGTGAACAAAGTGGAGGGGGTTGTCCGGAAAACGAGACAGTTGAACACAAGCCGAGCCGGAATGGCGAAGGAGTTTGTCGAGAGTGGGGTGAGAAACTTCTCAGTGATTTACAGACAACACGTTTACGACCAAGTTTTATTTAGCGGGAACTGCTACCCCGCCTTGATTTGTAGCGCCCCGCTTTTAATACTAATAACAGAGCGAGGCGTAGATGGTGAATTATTTATGTTCGGAGATAAAACATTTTCAGTAACTGGTGGCATGGGCTTTGAGGAGGAGAAATCGGTTTGCCTGTGACAGTTATTGTTTTTTCTCTGGGACGGGGAGTGAGTGGCTGTGGGTGGCGGGCAATTGCCGAAGTTGAGAACAATAAATTGAGTGATTTTTCAGTGTAAACAAAGTCGTACGGCATGGCATTGAAATTGCATCCGTTATTGATCACATCCATGCCCTTATAGTTTACACCATTACAGTAAATCTATTAAGGAAGCACGATCTCGAAGCATGCCATGAAGAAACGCTCAAATTATCCCACAATGGTTGACTATTCCTTGCAGAATGAGCATTGAGGATAATAATGACTGTGAAGTGTCCAGGAGCCAGTACAATCGATTCAGCGTCCAAAATTTAGTGAAAAATAATGATTCACACGTTTAAATTGCCAAAAATCTCAAAAATCCATTTTTCAAAAAAAAAAAAAAAGTTTACTCGTATCCTCTTCAAACTTGGGCTGGTTATTTTCAAGGACCAACTAGAGCCAGAAAGATGTCCCTGGCCTAAATTTTTGAATTTGTAAAAATTGTCTACTACCAAAAACTGTGGACGGTGGACAGCGTACGAATGCTTAGGAAGGATACTTGATTTCTAAACTCGAGGGCTGGATTTGAGATCTTAATGACCCGCGCAAGATTTACTCATCGATCCGGCTAGGTCAAACCATCGTGTCATGATAGGCTTAGCAGATTAACTCATAACAAGGTCCCGCACCGTGATAGTGAGGTGATACATGATCCAACCGCAACAAGGCGGGGTTAGGAAACAAATGTACGAGGACGTGCTAGAGAGTGTGAGTTCAAGCCATGTTAGTGCAGCTCAATCAAGTTAAGTGCTCAATCTGACCTAATCTGTCGTTTTCACAGGGATACGACTAAGGTGAGAATTCGGATTATTGGATAAGGTTGGAGGGATGTAGTCTGCGGAGAGTGAACGGTAGAGCGAGAACGGTACCACAAAACAGAGAAGTTACAAAATATTTCTCTTATTACATCCGTGGGTTACTCATTCGCTAATAAATGTTCCAAACAAATGAATGGCTCAACCGTGGGCCCAGTTCAACCAGATAGGTTTTTGCTATAGCGCTGGATTTAGATACAGCCCTGTGGGTACGAACTCTTTCGATGGATATGGCGGGATTTTGAAACAGGACCTCGTTTGGATCAAGCATTCGATACACGCATCACAACGCATCAACCAGATGTGGAATTCGTGTATAATTATACGCCCTTCAGGGCCATAACTTACATTTCAAGAACGGTACAGTGATAGTTTGGTGATATCTTTTAAGGATCATTTAATCAGAATAGTTGGCGCTCGCCTGATAAATGCACCTCTGACAATGTCGTTATGATGCCCTGATAAGGGAGGACTATAACTTGAGAGAACCGGGGCATAACGGCGGATATGGTGACCCCTCTTCTCAAGCGTTATGCCATCATGAATCTTTGCCTTTGGATTGTGTTTCTCAAACAGTTCGGAACTGACGTGAAATGGTGGGCCACTAACTCCCCGCTGAAATGTTCTGGTAAACCGTTTACTCCTCTTAGCGGCCCATGCGAGGCCGGTTTGCACGATTTATGATGCAAGAGAATCACCATGAAGGGCCCGTGCAGGTAGAGTTCGATTGTACCGCATTTGTACGGGAGTGATGAAGAACTGAAGGACTTTATGAGACTGCCATGGTTGATGACCTGAGCAGACCTAGTGAGACAAGATACCACCCATCTCCGGGGTACGAGAAGCTTCGAACATGAATACCAGAGCATACTCCGAACTGAAAAGCATTCTCCGACCACAGTGTAGCCATCCCCGACAGACTGTGCTCTAGTTCTGTCTGCTGGGCGCATATGATTGAAATGCATCTTGATGAAATATCCACCACTTAATCGCACCAATTGTAGGTATCTGATTTTCCAGCTTTTCTATACAACTCCTGAACATTGAACCTGCACATACCTATCATCACATGATTTGGGAAAAGTAAGGGGACAACAATGATTGTTTCTTCAACTGGAATTATTCCATTGCTATAAATCTTATAGGGGCATTTCCATTGAACAGCATAGTGTCTCCACGAAATAAATCATGCGTGAATGAAATCTTGTCCATCACGCTTAGCTCAGTACCCTCCATTATAGCGAATTTCGTCTCGTAAATGACTCGTCATGTGGGAGCTATAAATTGTGATTTTCACTGCTAAAGCATGCCATCTCTTATCCCCTTAAACGGGAAGAAAATGACGAAAATAATCGTACAGGAGCTATAAACGTCATTTCGAATTATGCTCGAGTCATAAGTTCCCTACGAGAGAGAAGGGAACATAAACGGTTATTACTCACATGGTCGGAGCGTGGTAAGGGGCTGGTGATGCGGCTCGTAAGATTTATAAGATGAACGATCCATCGCTTCAAGTGGGCAGAAGAAGCGATCCGAGTAATAAAGTGTGTCGGGAAGGAAGATTGTTAGAGTTTATTCCATGGGTAACGCGAGAACGTGGCAGTATGTGGTAACGTGCGATGCAGGATCGGCGACATCGTTTTCTTTGGCTTAAATGCGTTCAACGAGGTACCTTGGTTCAGGAAATTTGTACATCGCGATAATGCTATGCATGTATGCATTATCTGTCAAATGAGTAAGTTACCTTTAGTTTACCACGTACATTAGGGCAGTTAAATGAGACATTCAGCAAACCGGACTCCAATATCCGAGGACGGGATTAGGTATTTTAAATCGGACGATCTAGAATCAAATAGTTGACATCCTCCCAGATGTGCAGTTTAAATTTCCGCTCGTACAATTATTGGTTTTTACATGAAGACTTCTGCAAGTGTGAAGTATTGATTTCCCCAATCAACCTGGATGATGAATCAATTGACATAAATTCAAAGTACTCCACGTTAAAACTTGCAGACGTTGGGTCAAAACAGCCTCGTGCCAAGGGTGATTTTGGTCCGATGAAAAGTTTTTCGTTCAGAATTATGCCCACAAACCCCGTCCTTCCTGACTTATTATTATTCATCAAATAAACGCCCCCAAACAAGGATCATAAGTTGGTAATGCAATGGTCTACACTTATTTCCCGTCATTCAGATGGATCTTCGACTGTCTTATTGAGTATTTTATACACAGTAAGCACGAGCATGATATTTCATTTACGATTGCACAATTTTATGTAATCACCTTGACGTGACTCACCCATTTTATACAACGCTGAAAGCTGAGAAAGAGTAATTGCACGTCTCTGAAGCGAAACGGAGTGAATTATTGCTAATTAAGTTCGAAATTCTTCGCATAGATCCCCATTATCGTCGGTGAAAAATGAATGATGTCGTGCGTTTCGCGAATTGCTCTCCGCTCGTATTTTTCTTGAAACAATGTCGTGAGACTGAAGGGTTTGCATGTCATTTCGTTAGTGTGCTCACGTTTTAAAAATGCTACGACGAACTGTCAAATGAATCAAACGTCTCTTTTCAGGAGCATTTATACATTGTTGTGTCGTCACGAACATCCAACGCATTACTGAGTAATGAAGGAGTGGGATCACTAGCGCTGCCAATTACTGAGTTTGGACGGAATAGGGGTCTTGCAACGCTCCCGTGAATACTAGGAAGAGAGGATGGGTGTCATATTGGCTTTGAATCATTTCCGGACTTGTAAAGAGCTGACATGAGCCTCTAAATCTGCAAGATACGATAATTATCATCGTTCTTCTGCATAATAACAGTTTTACACCTTCACTTTGGTTCATTATGTTACTATTCGTATCTACCAAACACTCGATTTTTTCTCTATTCAAAATACCTGTAAAACTCTCTGAAAAAACTAGAATTTCAGACACTTTAGAATTGCTGTACCTGACTTCAGCTCAATCGCCCTGAACGAAGGGGTTGTTAGCTATACTTTTTCCCAAAAAGGAACATTCTCTAAGAACTTGAAGCTACATTTTTCTTTCTCGCAAAATCCGTGAGAATAAAGAATCATTGTGGGATAGTTTCATTGAAAACATGTTTTGTAGGAGATCATCACAACATAATTCATCCTGTCCAAGTTTTGATGTTTTGAAGAACTCAATGAGGCCTCTCGCGTATGTTGACGGCACATGTCAATCTCCTCAATGAAAAAAGAGCGTTTCAAAATATTGACAGCCTCATGAATGGTACATCTTCTGACGATCGGAAAGAATTTCTTCATCGACAAACTTCAAATTGTGAATCTCACGTGGCGTGGGGCGTGATTCGTCAAATTTATGCGAGATAAACAAAAAGATTCATGAGTCCATATTTCTTTCATTCATCGCTCTGTTTTCGGAATCGGAATAAGAACGTGACTACTCATGAATGAACCTGAGAGAAATTCCCCACCTGTGATCATCAATCGATATCGTTCGTCGATGAATCACCGCATTGACCGTATCGTCGTTTGGGAGTCGGATTTGTGACTGGTCACCAGGGATCTTGCCAGAAAACGCTCACGCCATCGCCATGCATCATCCGAGGGAGTTCAAAAGGGAGACAAGTGTAGGTTGTAAAAAAACGTAGAACCGTCCTTAAACCCTGCCAGCACACTATTCATAACAGTCATTAATTTTGAAGTAGTTCATTAAACGAGAAGCAGACCTGCCAGAGAAACCACCATTAGCACGGCAGAACAGGAGATTTATTCCCGAAAATTGCATAATGGCTCATTTTTGCTCAAGCCACGAGAACCGTTCCCCCTGTGAAGTGATATTCAAGAAAGATTTAAACTGCGTTGCCTGTCGTTTGTGTCCTCGGCGGCCTTCGAGCATTCAAAGTAGCCCGCGGAAGAAGAAATTTATGATTCTCACATTTGTCATCGCTGGCTGTGGTTGGGGGTTTCACTTCATCAAAGTTTCAACCTGCCAGGGCAGCCTTCCCATAAATCCGACCCCAAGAGCCCGTCCACAAGAAAGCAAGGGAAGTGGGCTCTGGGGAACATAAAGCGAATCTAAATCGTATTAACAGAGTTTAGTAGGGACAGCGCAAGGGCACACCGGATGGTTCACAAACCAAGTTTTGTACTTGTGAATTCAGACCGTGTCCGGTAGTCCATCACCATTAAAACGGCGTTTGATGTCCGCTTCCACTTCCTGCCTTCATCTGACTCTTCTTTTTCTCTCAGACTTTGTGTAGACTATCTAACGACATTCCCTGGTGCACTTGAAGAATGCTTATCCACCGCAGGCATTACTTATTCTGGAATGCACTGTTTGAATCACGTTGTATACGTTCCAGATAATCAATTCGTATTTCTTTGAAGTAGAGGGATTTAGATCAACGTTCGCGTTCAGTATTTCAAAATATTCTTATCTAAGTAAAAATTTCCCTTCCGGATAAGGGGTTATTCTGATATTAGCAACAGAACCTAACGATAATCACTTCAAAGATAGTTTGTTTCTAATCTCCCCCTAACATCGGATTGCAGAGGAGATGTTCCGCTGTTGTAAATCGGAGGCTAAGCCTCCTCGTTGACAGTGAAGACGTGATTACAGTAAATTCCAACACACACTCATCTACAGCGACCTTCGCCGGGTGCTCAAAGCAATTTTATCATTTTGACACGATGGGTGCCGATTAAAGATCCCCAAACTACTAATTAGGAAAAAAAACAATAATAAAAATTAAATAAAACAGGGAATGTAGAGTACCCAGACATATTCCAATCGATTCAGCGTCCACAATTTAGTGGAAAATGATACCCCACACGCCTAGGTACCGGAAATCTCGAAACCCACTTTTGAAATAGATAGATAGATGCCAATTCTGACCCATAACCCCTTCCAGTGGGCGTCATCCGTTCTAAGATCCAAACCCTTTGGATTCAGCGTCCAAAATTAAATGGACAATGATACGTCACTCGCTTAGAAAAATCCGTTTTTCGGAAAACACAATTTTGGGGCAAATTGAAGAAGTTGATTGACTTTTTGCATGAAAACATAGGTTGATTAGTTATGAAATAACCATCCAAAATAATGGTGATAATATTGAAATAAGGTACTACCGTCTGCTCATATTTGGTAGTTGAAAAGCATTCTATCGCATTAACAAATGATTGCTGGCCATCTTACAACATTCCTTACTGATCTCAAATGCGTAACAACCCAACGAACAACTACAACACCCACGCCGGGAGCCTCCATCATTTTCCTTTTGTGGCGGCCATAATGCCAGTGGTAGCGCCAACGACGCCAACCTAACCGACAGTTTGTGTGCCCCTCTTCGCGTTGGTTCGAGCTATTCAACTTCGTGGAGTCTATTATGTTATTAATATTCCACGTAGATCATAAACCAAGTGTAATAAAGTGGTTATTACCGGCTCGGATAGTATGTGACCAGCTTGGGTGCCCACCCCCTTAATAACCGAGTAATTACGGGAGGCCTCCTTTATGTTCTCCAGTAATTTCCAGCCCCAGCGTCCTTCTCCAAGTAATTCCAGAGTAATTCCTTCCCAACATGCCCTACAGTATGTTGGGGTAGGGTAAGCCTCCTAAAGCTTTCGCCTGTCTGATGATGACGTCGGGACCCCCGCCAAGCGGATCACTTAACGTTGGTTTAATGAAACGATAAACCCGAGGTCTTGTTTCAGAAAGCGTCGGTTTACGACGGTAAGGCCGCATCGGGGGAGGTATAAGCACGGTGTTGCCCTCATTATAAACTGTAGTATTAGCTCAGCTTTGCCACAAGCTATGTACAGAAGCGTCGCATTCAACTGCCGAGGAGAAAGAGTCATACAGGTAAGCTTGTCTACGAAACACTAATAATACGATTATATCAACCTAAACTGGTTATTTAGAGTATGGCTACTCCACATGTTTGTCTGATGCATACGTACAATGCGGTAGTGTAGCCAACTAAATGACAAGCCGTACGGGGAGATGTGAGTTGAGTGACTCAGAGGGTAGTTTCATCCTTCGATGTGGCGATCCATACGCATCCCTTACCCCACAAAGACATTCACACCACTCCAGAACTTTAGCAAACACATGCTGCTTATGGCTTCGAGATAATTCCTCTTCGATTGCTGTGAGAACCAACTGTGGAGGACCGAGTAAAAACTAGATACACTTACGTCTCTTCAAGTAGATTTAATGCCCCGGGCCGCCATGAGAGAAGAAACGCGAAGCCTTAGTTAGGAAGGTTGACATGAGAACGGTCGTTGCTGTAAATTAGATCTACACAGCTCGGGTAGTATTTAGCCCCAGCGGGATGGAAGGGCAGGTCCTTATCTGTAGGATCCTCACAGAGCACGTGCCTCTTGTAAATTTTTATTCGAACCCGGACCTGTGACTGCGTAGGCCATGGAGACAGGTCGGGAACACGTTCCCAGTTTTGAAATCCAGAACAATCTCCAGGAGTGATGTCGAGGATCGAGGAGTCTCTCGAGGTAAAAACATCGTCACATACGGTCCTGAACTCACGTGAAAGAAACGTCCCTGCCGCATCCATCAAGCCTTGTCACACCTTGAGAACCAGGCGACAAGCCCAGAAAAGGCCTTCCGAGACCAGTCGAATGAAAAGGGAACCACATGAATGCCGATCGTTGCAAACCATTTCAAATACTCCGCCGTCACGCAAAAAGTGCCATCGCGAAAGAGGGAAAAAGTGGATAATTCATCCTGCCTTGTGAACGTCGACCTAGACGTTTTTCAGTGCCGTCAACAAGTATCAGTCAGTGCGGCTCAGTTTTATTTGCTAAGCGCACATTACAGAATTCCATGGAAGTTGGAGCTAACGAGTTGACTCAAATGTCAAAAGGACTTTTATAAGAAAACGGCCTAATGACTTGAGGGCTAATGGTTCTCCAATTGGTTTAAGATTTCTGCGGGTGGGCGGCATTTCCAGGAAAGCGTGAATTTTGGAGGGAATAAGATCAAGAAATGCCTTGTAGTTTAATTTAATCCTCGTCCACTTTTATTTTCGCTAGGCCTAATTTGGTCATATTAATGTCAGCACATCAAACTTGCGTCCGCTCTCGTAACATATTGGACCTCAGGACATCTGTGGGGGTCGTAAATGGAATATCACTTCTGTCCACTGCAGGAAATGTGGCAAACATGTCTGCAAAAACCATTCAGTAAGGTAAGTTCTCTGCCAAACCTGCGGTTATTTACCTACTGAAGAGACTGAAATGATTACGGATGTAGGTTGATCCTTTCTGGTTGGTTATTCCTTGGATAATGCTTTTTGTTCATGCTCAGGGTCATAGGAGGCCCATCCCCAGGACCATCTTCGATACAGCCCCAAAATGTTTTTCTGGACGTTTCATAATGTCTAGAACAAATGAAGCACCATGTCCATACGCCGTTTTTATCTGAAATTGTAGTCAGAAAAATGGGATTTTTTCCATGGAATAACCAAACCAATGTTTTGATTGAGACATCATGAAACGTATACTGTCAAACTTTGGCACCAATCGGTGATAGCCGACTCTTCATGACTTTGGCATGATTACATAGGTTGGTTATTCAAGAAATAACCAACCATAACCAAAATGGTCGTCCATAATTACCATAGACCCACGCATAGGTGATAAAAGTCCTCATCTTTTCCTAGAACAACTCATCGTAAATAGGAAAACATTTGAGCGATTTCATTGTCGTTAGAAAGACACTAAAGAAGTGTTGTGTGATGAGTATCCGACAACCTAACCGACGATGTGTAACTTCATGGTCGTTTCACGTTTGGAACATCGAATCAGTGAAGGCAAAAGAACTGCGACGACTCGATCGGAAACTAGTTGGCGGTGCCTATCTACCCATTTCGAATGTGTGTTTTCGAGATTTCTGCAACCTAGGCGTGTAGCATAATATGCTGATGATATTATCACTTTCCACTAAATTTTGGACCCTGAATCGATTGGAATTGGTCCGGGACCCGCCGCACCCACTGTTTTCTCCATTTTCCCAATGTTGAAGAAATGAGTCTCTATGCGCCTGGTCCGAGGAATAACCAACCCTTGTGTAGGAATTTGCAGCGTTTTTTTAGTCGGCATCAATCATGTGAAGTGCTGGTACCCAACAGGCAATTTGATTCACCAGATACCACCGAATCATATTTTCCTCCGTTTAAATCACAGCGAAGTAAAATCCGTTCGTTTTTAAGATGCGGGTATCCACTTTCTTACAAATTACGAACCGGACACGCGCAAAAGCTTACGGTTTTAAGCGTATGTTTTTCTCCGTGAAATATTACCGTTCGCTTCTAAACCGAGCGAAAAAGATCACCCACTTCATCAATCTTACTAAACAGAAACCTTAATTACACACCGAGTTCCCCGGGGTTTCCGGACGTTTACATTACAATATTACGCATAACCTGTCCGACTTTCACCATGCCTCGTAACTTGATTGATGTCGACAGTAAATTGGCCGACGTGACATCGTTGCAGTTGTGTGTAATTGAAGTTATGAATCCTCTCGCAGAAACCAATGACATGAACGGTACCTAGGTACCGAGATGAATGTTATTCATTTAGGTTAGAGTTATTGTGTCAGAGAAGGATGTTTCAGAGAAAAGCTGCCTCGTTAAATGCACACGCTTCAAGTTAATAATCGATTCTCAGTAAACAGAACAAGACTACGACATGAATCTCCCTTCGGTAGTCTGATTGATGATACTATTCTGAAATTCATAATACGGAGGTAGACGTACGTATTGGAACCACGATAATGATCCAACACGTTTTATTCAGATGTTAATTTCACGTCGAATTCATTATAAAATCCTTTCATTAACAAAAAAAAAAAAACCTTTCAGTAAAAACCCTAGCAGAACAATCAAGTGAAATTATAATACATAAATACAATCTAGTATGTAAATCAGACCTTGTACCCCCATGAAATAAGGGAACTAGGTCATCGCCAGGCAGGAGACGATAATATTATAAAGAACATTTTATCGGTTCTGTATTGACCACTGGACGTTTGTTTTCCTATTGTGACGAAAATTGTTTGCCGAGGCGGAGTGGAGAAATTGTGTTCAGGCAACCCCATACGTCATGAGGGGACGCATTCGTCAGGGGTTGGAAAGGGGCTGCTGTCACTGCGGAGATGTCGACGTTGGCGTTGACAAAACACCGCTCCACCCCTCACCAGAAGAGAAAATGACGCGGGGAGGAAAGTTCACGGGGAGGAAAAGCTCGTAGATTCGCGGCCAAACCGATATCTGACTGATTTAGGAGAGCGGAAATGACGCCGTGCATCACCAGGTACCCGCCAAGCGTTATCAGCCTCTCGCCCTTGCCATTGATAGCGGGGCCCAACTCGGCAAACATGTAAATAGTGGCGGGGCAGTAACTCTTGAGCGCCCTCTTCCGCCGGAGAGAGGTGGGTTGTGTGACGTATCAGAATGTACCGGAGGGTTTGCTGTGTGGTTTAGAAAGAGAGATAATGGGGGAGGGAGTGCATTTTCAAGAGCAAACCACTTTGCTGAATCTTCGTAGATAGGATCATGCCGATCACGCCCGATCTTCCTGCACTTATCAACTATGCTGCGACAAATGTACACAAGTCCTCACCTTCAATTTAATCTAACGCACGTACCAAATCTTCCTCATTGACCACACCGAGGAATATTTTTCAGGTGAGATTGAATAAGCAGACGATTTCATAAAGTTCAGCGTCAAATTAATTTATAAGTGAAATTCCCATGGACATCTAGGTATTTTGTTCACTTGTTTTATCTTTGTTTTTGGTAGGCTAAGGGGTGGATTGGTAGCCTCCTCATCAACGACCCTGGACGAAACCATGTTCGGACACCCAAAGGCTGGAAGCAGGAGTCATGGTTATGAATGACACGCTGTAAAATGTATCGACGGGATCCCAATCAAATATTAAATGAGGGGGGCCGGTTGTAGGGACACGAGATACCGAAGTCGAGGTGCACCGCATACATGAATTCCGCGGTCCCGAACAGACTCGCAACCCTTGTTCGGACCCACTTCACCAGCCCGCACTCGTTGTAAACCGAATCCCTTCTGCGGGCTTAGAGCTTGTTCGGAGCAATAACTCATTACCTACAGCCGGGCCTCAGTCGAGGCGCCCTCACGATAATGGCCGAAGTCTGTTCCTACTGATTGACACTTGAAAAGGATTTGGTCCCGAAACAGGCTATCTTTATTCGTCGGAATCGAATTCGGCCGTTAAGCGATACAAGGGTGGGAATTCGTGCGGATTCATTCGACAGCACCCGCCGCTAGTAGAGCTCACTCAAATCGTGTTTCGAGTTTTCGAGCTCGAATTTTGTAGTAGGAGCAGTCTATCTTGGTGTGCATGTTCGCGAAAATGTCCTTTCCCCTGTGTTATAAATCCAACAGAGCCACCAACTGTGGCGGAACACGAAAGCGCTTCTCCATAAATCTGCAGTGTCCCAATGCAGGCGCATGCATCCTCTTCTCAATTTCTACGATATGATGTCAGCAAAATGTATGAGTTTTTAAATCCCTTACAAAAAATGTTTTCATATTCGATTGAGATGTTTCCACGTTTCCCTTTATTTTGACAGTTGATACTTAGAGAAGATTACTATGTACCAAGCCCTACTGCTAGCCTAGTTCAGTTTAAGTGAGTTTGGCCGTATATTATAGAAATAGCGGCCGGGCGTATTCAGAGGACGGAGCACTGATTTTCCCGTGAAAAAAATACAGGGGAAAAAACGATTTATTCAGAAATATGGATGCACTTCATCAAAAGAGATAAGCGTCCACGCTCAAATATGAAGAAAAGGACTCATCGTCTCCAGTGAAGCTATTTTTGAATGTCAAATAACTGCCTATTTCTCGACATTCATTCGATGCATAAAGCCATAAAATTAACCTGAAGCCCTACCCTCTCGAAAACACGAGTCTCGTACAAGTTTATGAAGCGCCAGACTGCTTCCGTCGTAAAATGCAAGCTTTGGTTAGGAGCCATCAAGAGGTACAACATCGGACTCCATGCTTCAGCACCGACCTAACACCGGATAGATGGACACCTTGTCTTCAACACAAAAGGTTGATTAAGATGCAGGGGGCAGGGGGGATAAACGGATGGTTTCCCCAAAGTTGGGCGGGTTGTTGAGGTTTTACAGACAACATTACCTCCGAATCACACACGACGAAGGGGGAAAGCGAAATCTCTATTGAGAAGATGAGTACTACATCTATTATGAAAGAGGATTTTTGAAACTGTAGAGGAGTTGAGCGCGTGAGGGATAATTTCCACTAAGTTTTGGACGCTGAATCGATTGGAATGAGTCCTGGACACTCAATGTGTACTGAACTCCCCATATCGTAGGTTATATTCATGCAAAAAGTGAATCTCTTCGATTCGGCCCAAACATTTTTTCTGGGCGTTTCGAGGTGTCTAGATGAAAGTTCACAAATGTCCGTCCAAATTTGGGCCAAAAATGGATTTTTGAGATTTTCGGTGATCTAGCCGTGTGGGGTATAATTTTTCACTAAATTTTCGATGCGAATCCAATGGGACGGGTCCCGGAACAATTGGTGCCCACCGGAAGAGGTTATGGACGCTGAATCGATTGAAATGAGTCACCATGCGCCTGGTCCGAGGAATAACCAATCCCCGTGATTTGATCTAGACACCACGAAACGCATTCCGTCAAGGGGGAAAATCGAAAAGGTCAACTTCTGGCATGGTAGGTAGTATTACAGGTAGGCATCCTCGTTCATGTGGGAAAGCTGTTCTGTGGGGTCTTCAAAGTAACTCATCTATGGGTCAGTGACACATTTTGTAAAGGAGTACGAGTGAATTCAACTTCAATAGTGTAGTGAAAATTCATATCCCACACGTTAAGTTCCTAAAAAATCCGTATTAAATACCCATTTCCTGGTTATGCCATTCAGTACCTACTGGTGGGAGTCCATTCTGTGAGAGCAACTTGAAACCGAAGACTGCGCGAGTGTTTTGCAATCGTGTTATTGCCTTGACTTCTCATTACATTATAGCAACGTTATCATCAAATCTCAAATGAAGGGAGCAAGCGGTCGTTTTAGTACTTGAAAATAATTACTGGCATTGGTACTCTTAACCCGATCAACAAGCAATCCACATTATCCCAGTACCTACATGATTTAAGCAGAAAGCGTGGCTCGATTTAGTATTCCTTCATTCCCCGTCGTCTGATAACTTGTATGACTCGTTAGTAAGAGGAACAATGGGTGTGGTAATCAGTAAAGCTGTCACTATCATTCCAAACAGGTAGATTGAATCTAAAAAAATTTAATCAGTAGCTAAATAGTGTTGACGGCGCGCGTCCATTACTCAACGGGACTTCCGTCAGATGGGACTTGGCTGTCGACGGCATACTAAACGGCATCTCCTTGATGTGATGGGGTCGATGTAAATTCATGCAGGAGCTCGTCACCTCTGATGCCCCCTGGCCCGTCTGGCATTCGAAATGAGGAACACGAGTTTCGTTTCGTTTCTTTTCTAGCTTGAAGGTATGAGTCAACCAAGCGGTTGATTCCAGAGGACACAAAAATATTGAGGCAATTCTTCCCGAACTGACAAAATTGTTGGGAACGGAGAATTTGGGTTGACTGTTATTATTATTATTTTTTTTTTTCAGATTAGAGGAGGGTATGGGTGAAATAGGCATGTAGGGTATCGTTTTACACTAAACTTTTAATGCTGAATCCATTGAGGTGAGATTTGCAGCGCTTCTTATTGGAGGGCGCTCTTAAATGCGTTCCAACTAGAACCTACATTAATTTATTGAATTAAACGAACTATCGAAATAGATGAGAGCTCTACTATAGGAAAACAATAGGATTAAAACACACCGAAACATATTTTTCTCGCATCCCAACAGCAATCATCCGCAGATTCGTAGTTCGTAAAGCATCATGGGTAAGAAATGCTGCCTGTCTCTGAATACCACCAATACATAATATATTCTCTAATTCTAAATTCCATTAATAACATCATAGAATTTTTGCTGACTAATTCTGTTAATTGAACTCAATCACATTTTGTCTGAATCACAGCAGAGCTCACTCATTTCGATAGTCGTTTTGTTCCATAAATATGTTGATCTAGGTTCCAGTAGGAGCGCATGAACAAGTGCCCGCCCTTTTTCAAACGCAGAGTCATTGAACGCAAAAGGAAAAATTTTAGTTGATCGATTAAAAATACAAGGGTGCATTTATTATTTCAAAAAGAATAATTATCCAATTTCTATACCAGTAGCCATTTAATGTTACTGCGTTCAGACAGCAACCTCTTGATGTATTACAATGCCTCATTGTTGCCGCATCCCGTATGTGTACTGTGCAACCAACGATAAAACACCCATCGTTAAGACGAGGTATAATTAGGTATTATAATAACATCTCATTTCGATGAGAAGAGAGATAGCTTTGTTCCTTTTTTTTAAAACCCTGTTTAGACGAATCTCGCATGACATTTTGCAATGCATAGCTTCCTAATGACGTTATCAACTCACACGCTTCATTGTTATGAAAACTCCCCGCAGCGCTTAATTTCATTTCGTGCTTCATTCACGTGTAATCCTCCATATTCAATGGTTTTCATGGCATGTGTGCAGCATATACATCATTCCATTCGTCTAATTTACTTCTTATGATCCTTTCAATTCTCATGTTGCGTGTGACTTTTATTATTCCCGAGGTTAGTAGGTGAACAAATATGGTAGATATCGGACATAAAATAATTATTCTCATTTTTTTGTTCTCTAAAATAAATTGAAATCTAATATGATTAAGTATATGATTTGTTTATCTGATGAATGTTTTTCTCCTATGTGACCAACAAGCTCTGCACATCTGGTCGAGTTTATGTGTCAGTGTTGAGAGACGTAAATTCATTAGAATGTCAAGAAAAAGGGAAGTATTATACTCTGTGATCAGTTTTCGTCATCAGGTAAATGTATGAATAGAGTATGAATGAAGGCATTTCATTTATATTTTTAACAGAAGAAAGTTTACTAACAGGCTGGATGATCAGACTGTCAAATATGCAGTTTCCGCGAGCCCTTTTTACGTATTCATTTTGAAAATCACTTTCTAATTCATTGACGCGCTTACTAATCTTCACGTAGAAGAACGAAGTTTACGGTATTTATCGCAGAAGTATAGCTAGTTAGTTATTCTCGCCACGACATAACCCAAATCACCGGAACAATCGTCCACGTCAACCGTTGGCAAGAAATGGAGAAAACTCGTCGGCGGCGAAGTGTAGAGAGAAGAGCCAGAAAGCCGAGAGGATGTAGGGCACGTCGAGTTGACTTATGTGGGACATTACTCAACCGTCATCCACCGCATAAATCACTTGCTTCTCTGTATCTACATCTAATTACCTTCACTTAGCGAACTTGATAGGGGCTCTGGACTTTCCGTTTCCAGGATAAATGATGAGAAAAATGGGGGAATTAACGGATGCACGCGAAACAATTCTTCGCGCCGTTTGAATTAATTCGAGAACTAATCCTCAATAATAAACGTGTAATTCATACTTCTCTGACTACGCTAGAATGAATTTGTTGAATTTTCTGTTGTACATCTTTGATACATCGCTGTTATTTTCATTATTTTCAACCTCGGTGGATGAGGCAATAAATCGTAGGTAGCAATTTTTGCTATAATTTAACACGTTGTCTCACGGTGGATTATTTTAAATCGAAAGAAAATAACAACGACCGACAACCGACCATGGAAGTGACTGGGATGTGGGGTTTGATAGTCGACAAAATTTATCGCGGTCGCTACTCTTTTCAAAGTTGGAGGGTGAAAGTTGGAAATTTATTGGGCTGAACAGTAACCTTAACCTGGTCGTTCGGAGCCAGAGCAAATGGATATCGCTCAATAAAACAACCACGCTCCGTGTTCAAACCACAATAAATAACGATGTAAATAAACGTAACTGAGACGGTTTTAGACGGGTGGGTTTCTTGGGTTAGAGTAATTTTATATCTGCGGTAAACAACATAACAGGGGAATTTATAGCTCGCGATACCATACAAAATGATGAAGTCCACCAAATAAAAAACATACTAAAAAAATATAATCTTGTGAGCCACATAGGAATGTCAATGGGTAGGTATGTCGATTGCTGCGCAGAAATCTTATCTTCTTATCAGAAATTTCATTATGCTTAGATCAAGAGTATGGGGAAAACAATGGGTGTCCAGGACCCATTCCAAGCTGACAGAATTTCAATCATCCATACTAAATTATGTTAAAACATTTTGACGGGTACGCGGCATCTCCAGAAAAGCTTGATTTTTAGAGGGATGAAGATGAATGGATGCTTAAGTTCTACAACTACCGTTCCGTTGACCGATACATTCCATACATTTTCTCCGCCTTATTTTGACCGAAATCGCAGGTTCCGCTACAATCTGCTGATTTCACCCCTACGCGTGTCAAAACCTGCCCATCAGAATCATACGAAGGGAGTGCAGATTAAAAGTCTGCGTTGTGGGAGTTACGCAGTGTAATAATTGAAGTAATGTTGAACGAATAATAGTTATTGAAGGAAACCCGAGTCATCCCGGATTGAACACTCGTACGACCAACATACCGCACCCTTGAAGCCTGACGTGGCCTGAATAGATTCTTGTTTGTTCGCTGATGCGTCTTGTTTGAATGAGCGTGCTCGAATTCGATCTGTCTCGGCATCTAATGTAATTGGACACTGTGATGAAAAACATGGGATATTGACTATTGTCCCGTTCCCAATAATAGTACGATGCTCCCCTCGTATTCTGCCGATTGTTTGTTTAGTCAACGGCTTAACGGATCTGTTCCCACCAGCTTGCGGTCGAGGGCCATCGAAAGCTTCGCTCCGAGCAAATGAGGCACTCAGGCAACCCCCTGTTACGCCTAAGGGAGGACGTCCTGAGGAGAGAAAGAGGTGCCCTCAGCCCTCTTGACGTCTGACGCGTTTTCCCTGCAGGGGGTGACCCGTCGTCGGGGATAAATAAAGGATACGGATCAGGACCTTTTGTTGGCTCGGGTCTTTGGCGTGCTATCAGCAACGCGGTTGTATTGTAATCCGTCTTTAGAAGCGCCCAACTCACCGCGGCAACCTTAACAAGATAGTTGAGCTTTTCTGCCAGTAGGTGGTGATTAAAAAGAACGTTCCCACGGCGGTGCTTCCATTTGGTTCATTAGTCATAATAGTGCCGACAGAAAACGAATTATCATGTTCCAATATAATACACTCTCATCACGTCTACAATGAGTTCGCTACAGGTTTGGTACAAACGACGATACTGAGTTGCAGTCGGACAAGTGAGTTCGATACTAGTTTATTCACAAAAAATGACCTAGCCTTCATCATTGATATAGGTATTTTCAAGGGAACTAGATAGATTAATTTTTTACTGTAGATTTAATTCGTCGAATGAAAATTTATTTTTTGGAAAAATACCATTGTATAATGATTCAGCAAAGAGTTTTTTAGAACATCTAATTTGGCTTACGACGTAACATTTGTTGTGTGTACACGCATTGTTGTGCAATATTGAGGTTAATATGAAAAAAAAAAAAAAAAAAGTGATTAACATCCTCACTGAACCGACTAAGCATCGATTGATCATTCTCCTCCCACTTCGAAGGAGTAAGCTTCCGAAATCGCGTTCTGGCGAAACGTTGACGTCAACTGTCTCGCCTTACAAATGAGTCACATTAAGCGCCAAATCAGAATAATGATCTCAGCCATGACATTTTTTTCCTCTCTCCTTTTGAACGGACCAGCGTCATTTGTCTCGAGTTAGTAATAATGGGTGATGGGAATGAGAAGATTAGTGTCGTTGTGTCGAGTTCGCTTAGGTAATGAGATATCATCAATATAAGGAATGGGGTGGAAGAGAGGAGTCACAGGTTGATAAATTGATCGGACTCGTGATTTCCCTTTCAAATGGCAACTACTGCAGGTATATGTATTCTATCCGAACTTGATTTGAGTTTGCTTTACTTATTAATGGTAAACAGGTCGATTGACTCCAAACTACAAACGAATCATCAGTTTTTCAGGTTTCACCAGGTATAAGTTTTCTTGTTACCAAAACGGTTCCTCCGAAAAAAAATTTTGTGTTCTTTTACACCAAGCTCTCAGCGTTTGATGACAGGAAGAGCACCTCACGAACACCAAGGACGGCAAAATGAGAAGGGTTCTCGATCCGCTATTTATTATTATTTTTATGGCGTAGCGCCCAGCTCGAATGGTTTCCCCAACGATATTTTCCCTCAGCAGTTTTTTTTCTCTCCCTTATAACCACTCAGAAAAGAACAAGGAATCGCTTCCCAAAACTGATCAATCCTTCGAGCAAAAGGGAAACAGCTCACATGGGATTCACGTCCGATTACTTGACCCTCTGTAGACAACCATTTAACTGGAGAGAAGTCGGGGAAAGTTGAGAAAAAGGAAATGTTGCAAGGCTCCAATAAAAGTCAGAGTACGTTCCTTTGATAAAAAAAAATGTCTTCAATTTCACACATCTGAATATTAAGAAATTCCAGAGTAAATACTCATTGGTAGATTATTCATTAAGGCGTACCAAATCCATTATTTCCGTAAATTATAATTTATGATTATAAAGTGAATAATATTATGACCTCTTAACACTATCTTCTCAGGATTTGTGCATGAGAATAATAATGACGAATACCAATAAACGTACCCTCCTGAACAGTTCAATTTGATTTAATACCAATGATCACAAATATATTTTATCTCAATACTCGTCAATTTGACTCATTATCACTACATTCAGCGTGGCCCGGAAATCAGGATGATTTCACAGCAAGGAAAACTACAAACTTCAATGACGGATTGTACCAAAACCTAGCCTAACTCATCGGGTTAACTTCATCAATCATTGTCCTCCTTCAAGCCCAAAAAGACCTGGAAATTTAACCGTTGGCAGCTCTCATTTCGGTCATGCCATTTGATAAATGACAAGTGGGTTGAGAGGAGAATATTTGAGGAGCACCTGACAATTGATAGGAAAGGGCATTACTATTGAGCTGCCAACAAATTACAAACTGAACGAGTCCCGATTTCTCCCCGGGTTTTCAGACGAAGTGACAAGCAAAAGGGAACCCACAATATCAGAATATAATTTGAATTGTTTCTGTAACGTTTGGGCTTGTCTGTTATCAACAGGCAGGAGCTCCGAAGGGTTGACAGCAGAGCAAACAACCGGCTGATAGAGAAATGGAGGCAAATGACGGGAGAAAAGCCTACGACTCTGAATATCATGTTTCATAGACAGGTGTGGACTCGCGTCGAGAAAAGATTGACGTCACGTCAGCCTGTTGTGGACGTTTTTGATTTGCGTTGTCGAAAATTCTCTATTGCACTAACCAAGTTGACGAGCATTCACGAAGTTTTGAAGGACAGATCGCAAGAACCGAAGTATTAGGCGCTTAGTCGAGGAAACATCACGAGCATCATAAACCTAAGCCATCGAACATCATGAGTAGAAAATGTCTCTCGCGGAAGTTTCAACTACGCTAGTCATTCGTGTAAAGGGACTTCAGGAATTACTACAACCTCCTTTCTGCTTTTACGTATCTTAAAAGCGACCCACTCCCATAATATGGTATTCAATGAGAAGGCTACGCCAGCAGCCAGTACGCCGTAAGCCAATGTCATGCCTTGAAGTTTTATTGGAGCAAAGGATGAAACGGCTTTGGCGCATTTCGCCCCTTGTAGCAACCAATAGTTGTGGATGTAATCGATTATGCCACGTTCCCTCATTTTCAACAGCCTATAAAAAAAAGGATAATGTCGTTAGCGAATTATCCTTCATGGAGGTGACGATCACAAAACACAACACAGTCGAAACAGTAACACGTAAAACAGCAAAACGTACGCTCTGTTCAGAATTTCTGTGAAAGGGCTCTCCTTCCTCCAGAAGAATGACAACGGGAATTTTCGAATCATTTGTAACTCCGTGATGCGGCATTGTTCATCTTCCGTGAACTGAGTTTGCATTTGCGTTCGAAGCCAGGTACTGAGGCCGTAAAATGCAAAATGGCCTTTCCTTACTCGTTTGAGACCATCCGAAGGACTTAAAAATGCATTTTCAGCCAATTTTTCCCTCGCGCGGACCGTCATTGAGTCGTTTTTGAGCTGCAACAAACGAAACGAAAACGGTGGGAAACTCGACCCACCTATTCCTCTGCTTTAGCAGAAACAACTAAGAAGTTTGGGTATACTTTGGAGCTTCACTCAATAGGTAGTAACCGTAACATACCTACTGAGTGAAGCTCGAAGCCCAACAATCGTAGCATCCAATCGTAACATAGCCTACGGTGTAAATATGACGAGTCTGGCGTGGATACAATATTTGTATAGGTGCGCTTTTTTTCAATAATTAGCTTAGTTGAGAGTGAACCCCTCTTCCAAGCTCATGAAAAATGAACATCAGTCTCTTTGTAAAAATAAGGACGGCTCTAAATAAAGAAAAATAGCTTCACTCAGGAAAACCAGGGAAAACATCAACTTTCCCACAACACCGGGGATCGAGTCACTGAGAATCCTATTAGGATAACAATCTTTCACGCATTTATTTTTAAAAATAAATCAAATAACCGGGAAGTGGCTTACTAGCTCAGCGCAAGGATGTAATAGCGTTCTTTTTCTATGAATACGCAAAAATCCCCCGGATGTTTCGTTTGAGAAGCACGAAACGACAATTTATGCAACAAAATATAATTTTAAAAAAAGTGTAATTTATTTTAAAATTCCAGTAAAATTTTGCTTGGAAGCAACGTAAATACTCGTACAACGAAAAGCCGCATAGCTCTTAAATAACTCACCAGTAATTCCCGACGAATGTACTGAACATCATGTCCTCCGATCCGAAACCGAGACGATAATAACTGGTCCATATTTTGAATGGGATCTGGAGTTGGGAGGATTAGACCATTCAAGACAGCAACGCTGTAGTACGAGAAAATGATGAAGGAAGACACCAGAATGACAAAATAGACAAGGCGAGAGCTCACTTTAGTAGCTTCATCGGGGATTCCTGAGGCGAAAAGCAAGACTAGTTTTTAAAAGGGAAACGTTTCAGTAATTCATCAATCGCCGAAAACAAATTTTTATGTTCAACAATTCATTTATCTGAGAATGCTTACCGTTTTGACTGACGGCACCCACCACCAGCAAGAAACTCCCTCCCCACGAATCGTTGTGCAGCTGCCCTTTGTCACTCAACACGGTCAGCCTCAGAACAACAATGAAGATCAAAATGAGGCCAAAATACGCCAACCAAGTCGAAGTCCTAAAAGGTACCGATAACGCTTTACTCGTTCCAAAGGTTTTTGGCTGAATGAGGACGAAGACAAACCTATGAAAATTGAAATCGTCACGACCAAACCCATCAACGTACCATAAAAATTGATTAAATGTAAATACAGTTCACCTGGAATTGATTATAGGAAAGCTGAAGTCCATCACATTCATTCGGTCAGTGTCCAGACGAGCACCAGAGAAACAAAATTCTTTTTCTCGATTTTCGATCAATCCGAAGGAACCCGTGAACGACCCGTTCGGCAAACGGAATCCCCAATCGTTCGACACGGTCAAATTCAATCTGCGCCAAGCTTATTCAATGAACAAACTTTAACATAGGTACTAAGAAGAATTGAACGGTTTTGATCCGAAAGTCGTGGAGTGTAAATTGGGTAACGATACGGACGATTGATGAGGCAAAATATGACTTATTCGGTTTGTCTCTAACAGGTTCTCAAAAACCTCTTAAAATATTATTCCACATAAGATATTTGCGAACTAGGGTTGCTGCTTGAGTGAGGAGCAGCACGACACACCAAAAAAATTGCTTATGGTTCTTACGTGAAATTGCACATCTGCATCGTGTAGAGTGCCAAATTCGTGAAATATCTCCGCACGTCAGAAACTCCCGACTTGATCGATTTATTCACCAACAATCCCCATTCTTCTAACTTGGTGTGACCGGGAAACAGGAACTGCCAACGATGAACAACGCTTTCAAACATACTTGAATCTGAATACACTTATTGATGATATAACGAGGGAAGATTTTCGAAAATATCGAAGAGGAATGTTTTCTTACCACGCAAGTCGCCCTAAATGCGTAGCCTCTTAAATCCACTTTGTCGTCCCTCCATGCAAAAGCTTGGTTCAACTTGTGATTTGAAGAAGCATCTTCGAGCGTGTAATTTGCAGAGAGTTCCAAGGGTACTTCGTAATACATGCGAGCTAAACGAAGAAACTCAATATCTTCTCGTTGGACTTTTATGAGCGTTACATCGCTATCCATTTCAATTCTCGACGTGTTCAGCAGGTTAGCCACGCTTTCTACATCTTTAACGTAAATCAGCCAGCGATAATTTTGTGTCATTAGCTGCGCGTTCTGTAGAGTAAACGAATTTATGAGTGTGCTACGCCAGTGAAGAGGTAGTTATGGAGAATGAAACCATCATAAATGAACGCGCTGACAAAAATTACTTTTTTAAGCAGACGCATACCGGATCCACAAGTTGCATCTAAAAATACCAACGCTCTCTGGGGTGAAGGTTCTACAGTGGGAACAGGCTGCGAAGCGTCTAATACATTCCTGGCAGCCATCATGTTGCGAGAAGCTCTCAAATTAGCAACAGCATCTGCAAGAAAGCACGAAAACGCACTGTCCAAGCTCTCCAATTTAAATCTAATTTAGATCACCTCAGCAGTTTTTACCATGTCGCGAGCAAAAATACATGTTGAAGCGTCCACAGTGAGAATGGAAATGATATTCGACAGCCTTGTGAACGTTTGGAAGAAGCAGACAATGCGAATGGGTCGCCAAGAAGAACCAAACGTACGATGTAAGAACGCAACGCATCGTTGATCAGGAATGGGCACTTTGAATAGTTCAGAACAGATTTATGCAAAGTACAACAATCAATTTAGGGACACGAAATATCGACAGTCACGAACTCCTGTCAGTATTCATCAAAGCCGCCTGAATCATGAAAGCAATCAACCTTTTGTAAAACGTATTTGGTTGACATGCATTCATTAATATGCTAATTCATTACTAATTTAATAATCGGTATACCTCATTAAAGTATTCATCCCATTAAATCAAAACCCTATAAGTCCACCACACAAAAAAAAACCACGTCATATATTATTGAAATGGATGTAGCCAGGTGAGGAATCACAGTAGAAAAATCGTGCAAGCACCATTGCTTATGATTTCAGTATAGAATTTTCTTTGTACATCTCATAGGACACGTTCAAAAACTTCGATTTCTACCTCATATTGAATCATTCGCCTTTTAATTTTAATCCGCGAAAAAATCTACCGCCAATTACCATCCTACACATCTTAAAAAAAATTTTTTTACGTATTTTTTTATTTGTCAAGTAATAAAAAGTATGTACGATGGAACAACAGGTACGTCATCTACCAACAAGAAATATTATTCTGATCATTTATACATGAACGTACAGATACTTGGAGTACCTTAGTCAGACCTCATACTTCTCGTAACTTTTTCATCATATATGCACCCACACCCAGCTCAAAGAATGAAGATTCAAACGCTGCGAATTCTTTCACAGGGGTTGGTTGTTCCTCGGACCGTGAGCATAAGGAAAATGGGAAAACAGTGGGTTTGGAGAGTCCTAGACCCAATCCAATCGATTTAGTGTCTAAAATTTAGTTTAAAATGAGTGGGGTATCAACGCCTAGGTAGCAGAAATCTCGAAAACCCGGTTTTGAAATAGGTAGATTGATACGAATGCAAACCCATAACCTCTTCAGGTGGGCGTCAGTCTTTCTGGAACCCGTCCCATTGGATTCAGCGTCCAAAATTTAGTCGAAAATAATACCCCACACGCCTGGATCGCCGGCTAACTCAAAAATCCATTTTTCAAAAAACACCACTCATATATTAATAACTTAATAGCAGCAAACTCGCTGTTTTCAAAATCTCCCTTTTCCCCACTCGTCCAATTTTCACCCCCTTATCATGTTCAAAGGACCAAATTTTGAGCACATGTTGATACAAAGTTGCTAGATAATGTGATTTTTACTGTGATAATGTGCATGCAACAAAAAGGAGGGCGCCCATGCATCCATTGTCAGGACAACAGGTCAGAAATCTTCAATTTGCTTGAGCCAAACATTATTATTCATTTGGAGTTACCCCTTGTCTTTCATCACAACTTCCTCACTAAAAAAAAAAAACACCAGGCCCCTCACTAGTTTTAACATCCGCTCAACATTTGGTTCTTAGAGCCAGATGAATGTTACAGTATGGAGGATTATGTGAAAATTGGAGGAGTGAGAAAAAGGGAGATTTTTAAAACTGTAAGTTCACAGTAAATTGTTGAGAGCGCATAACTTATTAGCAAGTGCAATCAACATGAACTAAATTTCACAGAAATGTAAAAGTAGTCAGTGCCCTAGCGGATTTTGAACTAACTAAGAGCTCTCGAAGGTATTTATTTTGTTTGCCAGTCCAAGGTTCAAACATAGGTGTTGGTGTTCAGAAAAGTTTCCTAGGATGAGATTGCAGAACCAACATAATATAAGATTTGGGGTTCAAGGATATTATTATAAATAATATTCCCGACCCAAAACAAACCGTTCGGCACAGGACTGTTAAGTAATGGATAACGTTCAAACCTTTTTATCTTCACAGAATGTCACTCGCATAAATGTATTTCGTTCATTTTTGTAGCCAGTTCGAGTCGCTTCAAGATATTTTCATAGTTGTTATGTTGAAAGCTTCCTGTCAGAGTCGGAAATGGTTTTCCTCCTTCTCCTGGGCCCGTGAAAAGAAGGAAGTTGAGATCCCTTTAGGATGTGGCAGGAATGAAAGGATAGACAGGTGAACCTCTCGACACTGAAGTCTAAGTGATAGACAACCGGCTTCTGACGACCTAAGTCTGCTCCCACTGACTGGTTGACGATCCGGCGCGAAATGTCAGATCGACTTGACGTTTGTGCTTTCGACGTCAGGGAACGTGGTTTCGTGGATCTCGTCACTAGTCCATTCAATTTTCTTCGCTTCTGCATTTTTTCCCTTCTCGCGCTATCAAAATATTGTCATATGTCTCCTCTTTCATATCTATCTCTAAGTGGAAAATACAATTCAGTGTACTTCTTGGATATTATTATCATGTATTAATATAATACAGCTATACTGGTAATAACTACAAAACTAGTATAACTGCAAAATAATGGGTAAGCCTGTGTAAGAGCAGTCACATTTTGATCAATGGTTGCACTATATTTTTGGTGTGATTAAAATAGAACATTTTCTAAAAATTTGAAGATTGTCCCTGGTTCGTCAGGGACCTCTTTCCGGCTCTAGTTGGTTTTCAAAACCTTTCAGGCCGATCGGCCCGAATTAGGTGGAAGGGCATTAGTGAAAATGCGTTTTTTGAAAGTCGTTTTTCGAGATTTTAGCGAACTAGGCTTATGGGGTATAAGTTTCCACTAAAATTTGTACGCTAATTCAAGTGAGAATCTCTGACCAATTGGCGTCCACCGGAAGTAGGTACGACTCCAAACACGTACCTACCTACTTATAAGAGGTACAATTCTCACCAATTTTTTGACGCTGAATCCATGGAGATGTGTCCCGGACGGTGGACACTGAAGGTGGGTGAGGGTCAATATGGGTACCTACTCACCTATTTCATAAGTGGGTATTAATGATTTCTGGATACCTAGGCGTGGGGGGATTTCATTTACCACTGAATGTTTTACGCTGGATCGATTGGAATCAATCCGGGACACTCCACGTTTACTGTTTTCCCTATAATCTTGATCTAAGCAATACTAAACCATAGTGGAAGAATTTTCCGCGTTTAAATATAAAATTTGTGTAACGTACCGTGGTGTTATGTTTAACACTGTAGACTCTGAACCTGGCGATCCGTGTTCTAACATCGTTCTTACTCAGACTTACATCCCCGTGTGAGCTAATGTACACACACATATAGACTGTGTTATCTGATAACCACAACCAGAGCAAAACCACCAAACATTTCGTGGCAATTTAAACCTAAAACAGAAGTTAATATCCGTTGAATCCGCCCTATTCAATTATTTATATCACAGCATGGCTAAATCTAAGGTCCGCCAAAACCCTGTATCGTATTTTTCAAAGTCCGTGTTTTAAGGAAACGAATTTTCGCATGTTTGAATTTACTCGACCAGTATAAAGACTTCTCGCTCTGTATGCCATGTGATAAAGTCAGTTTTACAAATGGATTAAATGCGTTTTTCCTCTTGTTAAGCGAGTGTTACGCTTTTATACATTAATCAGAAAAAAATATCTCAGTCTAAACACGTCGTTTACTGAGTGAATATACCTAGTCACATTATTACGTCTTGCGTGACGCCCCTTACTGCGTGTGCCCATCACTATATATATACGTTTTCTTTTTCGATATGCGTGACGAGTGTCTCAAAAAATTATTAACGACCGCAATTTATGACGATCATATTTTTCCGTGGACCGTCAATTAATTATTCACTTTAGAGGCGGGCTAATGTTTGAGGCGTGACAGGCCTCTAACTTTTCTTCTACGAAACCTCCATCTTTCGGTGGTATTAATCTTGCGGAAGGAAAGGCCGCCAATTACAAGTGCAGGCCGTAGTAGAATGGGGTCTTCGTTGTACTCAAATGCATGGTACCCTTTGCATTGCAGCAACTTTAAGAAAAATCGTATTAAAATTGTTTTTGAGTAATGAAACTAAACTAATCAACGCTGATTTTGTGCTTCTTTGGTACAGGTATCTAGAAAAGTGTACGTTCGCGTGACCTAGGGAGAAGATTACTCAGAATCACCTGTCCAAACAGCGCTAATGCTAATTGCTCTCCGCTATCTGCCCAAGGGAATAAATGGGGTACGTTACTTTGGGTGTTGGGAGGGTGGTTTCGTGCTCCATGTTTTCTTCTGGGCTAAACGAGAAAATTTATGGAGTCCCTCTCACGACTACAATTAAAGGTCGTAATTTCTTTCGTTCCAAAAAAATCTCCTCTACCCGCGATGTTACACGATTTATTGAATCTATCGTCTTCTGAAATTAGAATGGCCAAGCAGCAATACTGCGTCTCAAGAATCCAACTTGTAAGATCGGAAAAAGATGTATACCCCAGTAAAAATCTTGAGTCACCTATATTCAAGTTTTTTACAGTATTCAAGGAGATGGATTTAGAGGTCATCAGCCAGCCCAGTGTTCTTCGTTCAAGAATTGTCTTCCAGTTTTAGGTCTGCCGGAAACTGAGCCCTAATACGGTGCGATCTTTATATGGAACCCCAACTCAGAGAAATCGGTGATTATTCGTTATTCCATCCTTTGAGCCGATCTCGGTGAAACACCTGGACGAAAGCTCTTTTCCCAAGACTTTGAGTCACAGAAAAGCCGCGAGAAATAACGAGGACAGCTCAAATAAAACTCAACTTGTCTTCTCAGGAGACTGGCGAGGGTCAACATTGTTAGCAGTCCTTCTCTTGTTACCACCCTATCTCCCCTTGTTAAGTCGAAACAGCTTTGTTTATTTTAACGCGGATAGAAACGGTTTTGCCTTCTTGTTACAGGAGGAAGGGGGTGGCTGATTGAATGGGCTCAAATCTCCAGCTACCTCTTGTGCATCCTTGATACGGATTTCCATTCAGGACTAGAAGCTGTCAGGGGAAGATCAAACACGGCAGAGGTCGTCTCTGTCAAAATGCGGTCTCAAACGGAATTCCGAATGATTCGAACTCTCCTAACAACCGATTGTTACTGGATTCATAAGTGGGAAGTAGTTTAGTGAGACCACCATTCAAAGAATACTCCATACCGAGAACAATATATGAGGATAATTACGTTCGGTAAAGAGATAGCTAACGACTGACTACCTCCCATATTCTCCCATATTCAATACAATGAACAAGACGTCAGACCACATTTTATTTATTGAGGTTGATATCAGCCGTACGAAACATCTCTGTCCCACGTTGCTTAACAAGTAAATAATTACCAAAATAACATCTCTCAAACAAGAATTTATTATTGTTATCGTATCACTTTTTTGGGTCCATAAGCCACCATAATTCAACTGAATTCATCAAGCCCGCGGAGACGTTACAAAAATAGAGGTTGAGAACATAGTTCCTAAGACGCCTCGGAGGATTTGATGAACTGCCATTACTTCAGAATTTAAGTAGAAGCAATAAGTCTTGGGCTGGAACCATTTAGGAAGGTGAGACGGAGGACTAGGCGGTAGGGTGGGACATAATTTATGGGAGCCGAGCGCTCCATCTTGATAAATACACAACTGAAAAATCACTGAATAATACATTTGTAAACGTGTAATTGCTCTTCTCATTTTGAAGTTTGGTTAAAAAGAAGGGAGACCGAGGAGAAGACAGATAGCCTCCGTTAACATCGAAGGTATAATTATTTGTCACTGTTTCCCGAGATTATGCCTGGCGTCGGTGGGACAACAAGAAGATTTAAATTTGTAATCAGACACCACGAAGTAATTGAAGGGAGTTCGTGTTTATCTCCTCATCCTTTCAGCCCAAGTTCTTTCCCTTATCAATTTTACATGTACAGGCAAGAGAGAATGAATGATGGAGCAAGCATCAACATTGACTAGCTCGAAGATTGAATTGGTAATGAGCAATTTTATCGTGAAATTACCTTCTAAAAGTCGTCTTCATGCTGTTTAGAATGTGAAATATGACAATAGTCTTCATTCCTCAGATAAGGGGGAAATCGTAGGATGCAAGCTGATGATGTTTATCAAAACTGAAGTCTCATGTCGCTATAAATCTACTTTTCAGATCCATTGAGCTCTTCTTACAACAATTTTATAAAGAAATCAACGTTGAACGAGTTCCATGGTCGCGGCCTTTAAGGGAAATATTTATGGAAGTTTCTACTGAAGGTTGAGTTTGAAAAACTGTCATTAATAATTATGTCATGTTAAAAAAGGGTTTGCGTCGTGCCTCAAAGAGTTCCACGTCGGTTGGAATTTATTCGGGGACGCATTATTGTTCATTGAGTCTCGAACGGCTTCATCAAGGCACGAAATGGCATTCTTTTGGAACATTCCACGTTTGTCGAAGACCGCTCTTGGATTTTTTGCATCTTCCCAGGAAGGTTTGTCATGAGTGGGCATATTTATGTGTTGGGATGAGATGACGGAAGGGTCATTACAATTGTCATTGGCCAGTAATCTTACTGGGGTTTTCCTCATTCCTTAGGCAATTACCGTTAATAGAAGCACGGAGCATTAATACAAAATTTGGCTATGTATACAAAATAATATGAATATGGTAATTCTGCCTATCAGTATCCAGCTGGAAGGTTACTGACTCCCTCTGAAGTCATTGCCGCCATGAGACAAATATATATCCAACACAGCAGAAGGATCAATGCTTCAGATTGCGCCAGATCAAATTTCAAGTAAGTAACTAGTGTTACTGTAATGAGGATCATTACTCTCTTTCCTAGCTTGAGCAGTGTCGAAGATGCTAGTACATAGTTGCATTTGATACAGTGATAACTTTCATCACATATGACGCGAACGACCATCCCATCCAGATAATTTACGATGCACAGCTGCGGGAAAGTGAAACCATTCGAGACGGCATCGGCAGCACATAATGAGTATTGTGATGTCATTACGGTGCCATGATTGATGTTCGGCCCCATCAATTATCACTAAGGTCAACAGAACCCATCAAACCATCGTTGGAATTTCCACCGCAGCGAGATGGAGTCGTTGTGACGGAAAAACTAGACTCGATCACATTACTGAAAGAACAATTGAGTACTACAGGGCGATGAAGTATGATTGAATTGGAATTATTCTCCTCTTAAGACGTCCGTTAGTTTATGTTTATGGTGGAGAATCGAATCGACATTCTGGTTCTGACAGGAACTAGTAGTTGTGAGCCTACCATTGCACGGCAATTTTGTTCAATTCCACCTCCTTCAGGAGTACCATGTAGGCTACATGGTATCACAAAAGATTGCTTATTTGTACTCCTGGAGGAGGTGGAATTGAACAAGATTGCCGTGCAGTGTTAGGCTTACAACTACTAACTACATGGTGCAGGGAAAATTCCTTTATCATATGCTTCGGATAATTAAAAATTGGGAGGCTCGAAAAATTGTGATTGCTGCATCATAGTTATCTGTGAATTGCAAGGGCTACTAAAAAGAGCTGAAATTGTATGCAAAACCTACTGTGGAGTAGAAAGCTAGACAGGAATAAGGTTATTTTTCGTACTGTTGGGGTAGAAATTCATTCACAGCTACGCCTTAAACTCGACAAAATACCATAGTGATGGTACTATGTGCATTGCGGGTAAAAACTCGTGTTGTCCCAAGGCGCCTGAGCGATAGAGCACTCTCACTTCAATTCCTTGAATAGTCAACCCAAGTTTTTATGCCAGAGGTAAACCTCGCCGGTTGATCCCAAAATTCGACAGCACACGTTTCATGATGTCAGTACAAAACACCGAAATGTCCGTTTGCCGTACGGTGTTTCCGTTCGCGTTTTAGGTAGTAGAAGGCTTTCTTAAATTTTTAAATTGTGGCCAAGGGCTTGCTGGTTTTCGAAGCTATTGAGGCCAATCTGCCCGGAAGTTGGGAAGAGTAGGGTAAAAATGTGTTTTTGGAAACTCGATTTTTTGCAAAATAGGCATTTGGAGTACAATTTTTTACTAACTGAATATATTGGAATGTGTCCCAGACCGATCGGTATGGATCAGATTGACCTACCTACTGTAATGAGTCCTGGACAATCCTCACTCACTGGCTGTTTTCCCCCTTACTCGTGCTCAACGTAATAATCAAATAATGTAAAGGAATTCGCACCGTTTTTTTTTTTTTTAATTGAATTTTGTTAAAATAAATTCTGTTGCCTCTCTAAAATAATCTCCACCCTCCATGGTAGAGTTGAGTGGGGAACGTAGCGGGTGTTTCAAAGATCCTTGAAGCAAGAAACACCTTGATGCAGATCCCATTACACATGATGATGTATTACATTTCAATTGGTTCATTAGTTCGAAAACAAAGCTGTCACCAACTGTTGACTTTGAGCCCTTTTGATTCAAATTAATACACTCGAGGCAAAAACCGGTTTTCTCTCATTTCAAGTAATCATCTCTCAAATACGATACCGTGAACGGTTCACGGTGCACGTTCGTTCATTAAGCGAAATTCCGATCGGGCCTACTGTTGGTCTCCCGTTTCACAACGGACGAGTACTGGCAGCACAATCAATGAAAACAACAGGCGAATCCTGTGTAGATTTCACTCCCAGTTTTACCAATCACAATTATAATATTTTGAGGAACATGAATTACCAGTTTAACATGAAACAGTAGGTAATTATGATGTTATATCAGAGCCAAGGAAAATGAAATCATAGGAAATAGAACCATCTTTTATTCCTTATGCCTTTGCCGATAAACTGGAAGCAGTGAATAGCCATTATTCACTTTTATCTAAAATGGGGAACCGAGTTATTCGAAAGAGATTCTAATATACCGGCGTATACGACTCCCAACCTCCATATCTCAGAAGTCGTGAGGGTTTCCAACACCGCTTTTGTCAGGAGTTCAGAACTGCCGAATGTTCTAACGTTAGTTGAAACAACAATACCTATTATAATCAAAACATCATAAATTATTTCTAAAACGCCTGCTTTCTCTATAAAGTCTCATGGAAAGTATGATTTATAATGTTGCTAAAATTTGGAAAAATGACATCACATGCCAATATGTAGTTACTTAAAACTCAATTCTCACCGACCAAGGTGATTGGATTTTGACATTTTTGAGCCAACAATTTTTTGTCTAAAAAAAAAACGACATTTCTAACATAAATGAAAATGTGTTCACCACCGCACTCTAAGAATAATGTATAGCAAAGAGGAGCTAATGAACACCATGGCATTTTACGAAGCCGAATGAAAATTACGCCCTTCGTTGATGGACTGACAATGAGCGTTGGCCACAAAATATTTACACATTTCCGATTTCAGCGGCCTGCACTTTTCATTCGAAACCCCGCGGACCGGTTCGCAGTATCCACCATCAAACAGCCCGTCACCGGAGGCCAGAGAGTCGAGGGACGAGGGGGACCTTTTTGGGAAGCATATCAATTCAGGTTGACAATGTTGAAAGAGTGCACGGGATGCACAAAGGTGTAATGAAGACCGGAGGCCTGACAGAGGGTCCCTTTGACAGGTTAGTCGCCAATCAACGCTGTTAGTTCACCCAACTGAGGGAAATATTAAAAGTGCCCCGAGCGGTAACTTTTCATGCGGGGAGGTTTTGAATTAACTATATTCAGGTTTGACATGATGCCGAGGGGTGTTTCGAAGGCTTTCAAGTGACAGTAGATTGGTGTAGGGAGGAATAACGCAGCATGGTTTAGCATTATCCTGGAGATTCGGTTAGCTTGGCTCCCACTAATCGATTTGAATCCACCGCTCGTCAACTAAAACTTGAGCGATGTTATTGCAAGCCCGTGCAACAGATTGGAGGGACTTGAGTGATGATTATTTCGGCCAGTCATTATAACAAAACATAGGTTGATTGTTCAATTAATGAGAAAGCAAAATGAAAAACGTCATATATGAATTAAGTACTCAAGTACTAATTAAACACTGAGATATTTTCAGGGTTTTTAGCGTGTCGTGGTAATATAAAATCCAAATGGGTAATGGAAATCAAAAATGTTTCAAGATATTAATTTCCATATAAAATTTACAGAGAGATTTGGGTTTGTTTCATTATCAACTGCAACATCACTAAGTGCACTCGAGGTGTTTTCAACGTAATTAATTTCCAGGTAGGAAATTGTCTGTGTAGGAAGACCGTGGCGGGTGCCATACTAGTTGATGGCCATATATTCGCGGTATTAATAATCGGCTCTGGGGACCGGGAGTCTCATCAACGCACGATGCCGTAAATTATATGAAGTTGACAGCGTTTTATTAGAGGCGTCAGATCTGTTAGAGACCTGAGAGAGAGGGTAAAGTGTCTATTATTCTCGCCAATTGAAGCGAGATTGTGAATAACTATGTTTAGATCCAGTTGAACGCAGATAGAAAGCACGAAAAAAAGGATTAATATGTGAAATTACTACGACCGAGCGCAAAAAGTGTTAGGTCCCACCGAGATTTGAACTCGGATCGCTGGATTCAAAGTCCAGAGTGCTAACCATTACACCATGGGACCCAGCTGATCGGGGAGGACCGTATTGTCATACTGATTCCCTATCAACATACGGATTGCCTCAACAATGGATAATAACGCAACGAACGATCTAAAACCCATCCCAATCAATTCAACGCCCAAAATTCAGAAAAAATTATACGCCATCACCATCCACAGGACTGGGTCGTCCCAATATTCAAACCCCAAACCCATATTCAAAATACCCGCGTTCTCACTTACTCTTCCTTCATTTGCGGTAATTGGGCTAAACATGTCGACTGCCAGAGCTCGAACAGCGGCCCAAAATGTAAAATTTCAGATAAAATTATCAAAGCATTTTAACAGCCTTTGCTGATTTCGAATTTTCCACCAATATACCGGATACCAACTGTTTCAAAAAGAATGATGTACCAAAATAATGACGAAGTAAAGTAATATGGAATAAAGTATTAACGCTTTCAGTACAAATATTGGAGATTATGTTGGCAGTACTTCTAGTACGTAGCTGTCGGTATTATATATTGCCATGTCTGGTAAACTGGAATGGACGTGAAATTTTCCTTGCACGAGGGATCCTCAAAAAGCGGTTTGTTATTTTTCCGTCAGGAAATATAATCTCCCAAGTTCTCGTTCAATTCTGCTTCATCAAAACCGAAAGCCACTTCGGCCAAAAAGACGGGAAGAAGGAGGTATGCGTCACTTTGTATACGTTCGGCTTTTACGTACTTTTTCTCACCCTTATCCCTCTAATAGCGTCCATAACAGGAATTGACTGGGGCAGCTCTTCCCCTCCTTCTACCAAGCGCGGAATTTCCATAACTAAAGAAAACGGCGAATGTAAAGAAGTTCTCTTAGGCGTTGTAACCGATATCACCACTTAGGGCGATGTCTTCTTCTTCGTTCTTCTCCTAACACAGCGAAGGAGCTTTTATAGTTTAGAGTTTCCCGGCCTCAGGCGTTATGATAGGTTTAGCGACAGCAGAGCGTCAGAAGTAGTTTGAGAGTAAACGAGTGAGCTGGCGATACGACCAGGAAAATGAAAAGAAATGGAACTGGATCAGGAAGCGACGGGGTCGTGTGTTGAGGCGGGGGAACGAGTGGTGGTTGTTGTGGTAGGAGGTTTCTTCTTCGTATGGAAAAAGAAAAAAAACATGGGTGGGAGGAGAAGGAGTTGTAGAATGAAGGGAATCGAAAAGAAGTTCCTGGCTCTGACAGACGAGTGGTGCTCGTAGCAATGGAGTTCTCCTGAGATGCCTATTACCCCGTCCGACACCTTTCCGAACCAACACTGCTTTCACCTCTTTACACCATTTCATCCCCTTGACGACAACCTTCTGCGCGCGGTCGGTTGATTGTTATTATCAGGTCTCACCGCCTTTCGATGAGAAAGATGAGGAATTGACGTGGATGGGACCTATTAAATCCGGTACTGACCAGTGGCGTTATTGGCGTACAGCTCCATGGGATACTGCAGCTTGGAAACAGTAATCCTACCTGCCATGAAAAGCAGAACGTGTGGATTCAATCGTATGCTCGAGCTCTGCGGAAAGATAGGTCCAGATATAGATTCATTCACCACAGCAGGATTCTAGAGTTCTCTACATTAAATAGATAAGTACGAGTATATCGAGAATGTTGAACGTGTCTCATGGGGATGACTGATCACACCACTATTACGGTAGAATTGGATGTGAAGCCAGGCTGAAATATCCATGTCTATGTAATTACTCGCAAGAGTTAGTGAAGAAGTAATGATATATGAACAACATAGGTATAACCGGAATAAAAGAATGAGACAAATTTTGGGTTTTCAGGGTAGCTCTCAGCATGGTAGATTCAGAAGTTATTATTGCTAGTAATGCTATTCACCACTCGATGGGCAGAAAACTGGGTCGGCACACCGTATCTTTTGGCATAGAGAAGCCTCTTGATGAAGAGAGAATAGTCGTCAGCTATTTACGGAGCACCCTGCACAGGGGTAAGAGCAAGGCTCCTTGGGCAGTAGCTGAGAGCGGATGGTGCAGTTCTCAAGTCTGCATGACGCAGATTCATTAGCACAAATTCCGAAAAAGCAGGTTCATTCGTTTCAGCGTCACGACATACCCCGTCTGCCACAAGCCGTAATAAACTGCTCCTATAGCAAAGACACTAACAAAAGAGACCAGTTGAATTTTGGGTCTGGGAAACAATCAACTTCTTATTGCAGTAAGTTGGATGTCGCTCGGGTTTTTTTTTTCTCGCAAAAGTCACGAATTGAGAGCTGAAGTGCGTTTCGAAACCAAAAACGTCGTAGACCGTTTTTCCATTCTTCGGAATCCCAAATGATCACTGAGATTGAACATATGAAAAAGGGAAATCATTTTTTATAGGTATTCTTGTATTGAGATGATGAAACGCGCCTGCCTCGAATCCTTTATAATTTGAAACGTACACAAATTTAGTATGAATGATGTGGAGGAAAATGTTGCGAAACGAGCTCTGACGGCAAATGTGTTTTATTCCCGATTGTGCCTCCCTCCGAAAGTCAGCCCTTACAAATTGCCAAGTTCCATATTTCACTTCGAAAATGGCGCGTTGGTGAGAAAAGGCAGGGTGAGGTGGAAGCAAACGTTGGTTCGGAAAAGGAAAAGTAATTTTTCGTTCGCCCTTCCTTTCTGAAAGCTCCCGTTGAGCGGGAAATTTCGACACATTCGAAATGAATAACAGATTGACTGTTTTCATAAGGGGTATGATAAAAGCGGAGACAAATTGCTTCCTTGGCCTGGAGTGACTTCTACTGATGACTGCCGAGGCTTTTGAATATCCCCCCATAATGTAAACGCTTGACGTCTCATGAAAAATGTGAAGCTCATGTATATATCATCGATTCTCAAAAATGACGTGGGCGTATTGGGTTATCGTTTTCGCATAACAATAGAATTTTTTTCGAAGTTGTTAATGGTCTGTTCGTATTGCTTTCTGCTCGATGTCACGATAAAACGATAGATTGCTGAGATTACCTTTGTCGCTGGCGCAGAGATCGAGATTATTTCGCTAAATGATTGGGCTGAAATGGAATGTGAATTGTCAGTCCTCTCTACACGACACAATACGGTATTTTCGATTTCAAAAATGTGACCAAACACGTTCCAAGAATTTTATAACTTCACATTTAACGGTTTGTGGAGTTGGGGCGATATGTAACACACTTCAAAAACATGAACTTGGTTATGTGAGCGATGTTTTTCAGTCCTCTCCTGGTGAAGGTTGTATCCATCATTCATTTACGAAACCTACTTTATACTCACTTCAGATTTTGGAAGATTTATGATTCGCTACATTCACCAGCGATGATTTGAACAGATACGTACGCATACATCTTATATCTCTTAGAAAAAAAAATTATTTGTCCTTCGTCCTTCGGGACGTAATAGGCGGACTTTTAAATCAAGATTGAACACCGCCCAACTCTTCGGTAACTGGGAAGACTTTGGTCGCCCGAAATTGCTCTCCAAGCTCAAGAGAAAAAAAAGAAAGAACTAAAAAAGCCACTCCAGGCTGATAGGTACGTCCTCGGAGACACATAACACTACGGAACGTTGGAAGGGTGATAACAACCCCTCACCTATAATACCTTCCCCATGGGTGAGAAGATGAGGCCTTCGTTCCACTTAAGCCCTCGAAAAACTCCGAAACCCTCGACACTAACCCCAACTCTTCTGCTGCTCTTTTGTTCCCCAGGCAGTTGTAAAAAATTAAAGTTGAATCGCCTTTATGGGGTTATCTTTTAAATTACTTCCAAGGGCCAAGGACGTTAGCTAGAGAAAAGGGAAGCACGTGAAAAGTGGATAATAATGTTGTATGAAAGTTTGAGACCCCTTCCCTTCTCTCAAAAACCTCAATAATACAAAGGAGATGGCACCAGGTGGTAAACTGAGATGGTAAGTGAAATCATCCTCGAGAAGTGAAAAGGGACTACGCCTTCTTCCATTTACCATGCAAACAATGCGAACCTGATTTGTTCTACCTAGAACCGACAACGAAAACGCTGCAAATCATTCCGTAACGGTGAATTTTTATAGGTGGAATTCATTCAAGTAACAAAGCTAATCTTCAAGCGTCTAACTTTTATAAAGGCTGCAAATTCATTCACAGGGGTTGGTTATTGCTCAGACCACGAGCTGAATCCATTATGATGGGTCCCAGACCGATTAGCGCCTGCTGGAGGAGGGTTTGAGTCGAAATGGGTACCTACCTACCTCTCTTGAAAGTAGGGTTTTCGATATTTTTGGGTACCTAGGTGTGTAGGGTAACATTTTCTACTATTTTCATATTGGCTATGGGCCCAAAACCCTCCCCAATTGTCAGCGTTCTAAATTCAGTATGAAAAGTCACCCTGTTCCCGATTCTCTCAAAAATACATTTTCAAAACACTGTTTTCACCCATAGCAAACTTTCTATTTATTGTAACATTCTGTGACTTATCTTAATCGGTATGATGTCCACTAAATGTCACCCTACACGTCCTCTAAAAGCTTATTAACCGATTGTAAAATTATACGATTTTTACTCACACTATGCCACCGTTTGCGGTCAAAAATCCATTTCATTCGATTCAGCATTCGTAATTTAATGGAAGATGATACAACCCACTCATAAATCCCTGTTAATGTCGAAAAACCACTTGCTAAATACGCATTCTCACCCATATCCTGCTCAGTTTTGGAAGGTGAACGGCGGACAGACATTTTGGGTTTTGAGATGCCTAGTCTCAGACATGAAAACATCGGGTTATTTTATTCTGAGAATAATAAGGGGGCGATCCAACTGTGACAGATCAATCAAAAACTCATGCGAAAACATGTCAAGTTTGCCTGGAAAGGCATTAGGTCACATTCTGGAGCAGACCGACTCTGCCAGCCTCTATCGCTCTGTTATCAGTTTACCACGAACCCTCCGAATCAAATTCAAGACTTGAAAGTGATATAGTATATCACTGAGTGATGATAATAATTCTCGTCGAGGCTGAGAGATGTTATTGTTTGAAAGACAAAAGTCTCTCAAGTGTAATTTTTTGTCGAGTTTGTGAGCGTCTGGATAACGATGCGTCCATCATAATTGAATGCGTGTGACAACATGACAAAAATCGTGAACAATGAGAGTGCAATCAAGCACTGGGAAATGAAGGAAACAATGTCGAACTTGGTGAAAAACGAAAGCACTTGAAGTCACCTCTGATGGACCGGTAAAATTAGTTCGTCGGGAAGTTATACTCGTAGACATGTACGCAGTTCACATCTTGCCAGCCAATGACGTCAGAATCGTAAAGAGATGAACATTATATTATATCAAAATAATAATAGAAAATTTTCATGATCATAACAATAATAATAATATTAGTCACACGTTTAGTATATTTATAAGCAAAAATCACATACTAGGTTGTACAAATATTGGATGACAGGAGTATGCAAGTGCATTTATCGGTCTCGTAGAAAAATGCTCTTCGCGACTACCCACGAACATGGAAGAGCAATATGTTGTACCGAAAACCGTATCAAATTGTGTTCGGCTGGCCCGTTTCAGTGGGAATGGTAACTTGTTGTGTGAAGTTAGTAGAGTTTTCCGGTAAGAGGGTATTACATTTCACCTATTTCAGGATTGAGGCACAAATACGGTAAATAAAAAAAAAAAATTGTTGTTCTTATTGACCTTTATTTTGTTCGTTTAGGCGTAACCGGAGAGGAACTGAAGAGAGGAAGGAACATCACATGAGAGCCGTTACTCGGTCAGGTTGAATCGTAAGAGGAGCGCAGAGGAGAAAAGGAGCTCCAAAGAACCGCCTTCTATTCGCCATTCGGGGAGCCCCCGCCCACAGCGACGAGCGACCTACTGTGCAGTCCTGGCCCCCTAATCAAACGATTTGTTAAATGTGAGCGAGGACGAGACCTATGCGCATCAGGTAACGTCCCGAATACAAAAGAAACTACATTGTAGGAAATGAAGGGCGCGCGAGGGTGGCTCCTCCTCAGCAAGGAAGATTGCTGAAGTTCTAATCTCTTTCCCCTCCGTAGCAACTGGGTTCCATGGTGTAACGGTTAGCACTCTGGACTCTGAATCCAGCGATCCGAGTTCGAATCTCGGTGGGACCTACGAAATAT
Organism: Cyrtorhinus lividipennis; assembly: GCA_019603395.1. Taxonomy (NCBI): domain Eukaryota; kingdom Metazoa; phylum Arthropoda; class Insecta; order Hemiptera; family Miridae; genus Cyrtorhinus; species Cyrtorhinus lividipennis. The sequence goes on along the minus strand of CM034003.1, from coordinate 19,057,651 downwards.
TTTTGCTCTTTCCCAGAAGATACTTGAGGGTAATGTTAAAATATTTATTTAATTTTATCGAGAGCCAATAAATTCAAGAATATCCTGAATATAAAATTATTTCGCTAATCACTAAAACATTTCGCAACAATAAAACAAAAATATTTTTAAAAAACTGCTACTAATTCCACAGTGGTTTATCGTTCCTTAGGTCAAGAGTATGGGGGAAACAGTGAGTGTCCTATTCATTCCCATCGACCCACCGTCCAACATTTAGTCGAAAAATAATACCCTAAGCACCTCTGTCCAAAAAAATCTCGACCCATTTTTGACCTTGACCCATCTCGGTGAATGCCGATCGGCCCGGGACCCATGTCAATGGATTCAGCGTCAAAATTTAGTAGAATACTAGTTCCCATAGATCATAAAAATTGAGTTCAAATAACGAGTCTTCACCCATTTATCCTCCCCTAATTTCTCCGGATTGGGCTGAAAAGGACAGCGGGCGGACATATCAGTTTTTGGTTGGTTATTCTTTGAATTATCAACCTAATGTTTTTCCGCAGATAGTCAATCCTTCCGATTTGCCCCACAATTTTTTTCTCACCGTTTCAAGGTACATATCTAGATCAAAAGAAGCAAAAATGTCCGTCCGCCGTCTACGCCGATTTTGGTAGTAGAACAATCTGAAATTTTGGTCAGCGGCCCGTTTTCGGCTCTACTTGGTTGGATTTTCTACTTGGTCGCTGAACCCATCGGGACGGGTCCCAAGAGGTTTTTCGAGATCTCTGGTACCTAAGATTATGGCTTATCATTTCCCATTACGTGTTGGACGATGAATCGATTGGAATAGAGTCTCGGACACTCCATCCTCACTGTTTTCCCCCCTTTTCCCCATTCTCTTTGTCCGACGAATAACAAACCCCTGAGAAAGCAGCGTTTTGGTAGGTTAGATATTTCTTGAATAATCAACTTATGTTTTCATGCAAAAAGTGAACTTCTCCGATATACCCCAAAACAAATTTCTGGGTGTTTCAAGGTGTCTAGATCACATTAAACAAATGTCTGAACGCCGTACGCCGTTTTTGGTGAACTTTTACTGATTTTTGCCGAGGATCAGGTTACGATCATTATATTTGTCGCCGATTTGGCCCAACTTACGTTGTATCGTACATCACATTCCATGATTATTATTGGCAATAATGGAGAATAATGAACCAACATACTCCTCCATTTTCATCATCGAAATGGGCGTAGAGTTTTAGTTCTTTCGTTCTAGAATTCTTTCTAGTGGCCAGTTTCTTCATTCTGCAAGTTCACAAAATATCTATTCGATCTTCGATGCTTTTGACTTCACTCAAAATTTATACGATAAATCAGATTTCGCAATACAATCTATTGCTTATTCCCCAAGCGTGTACCGTTCATTCGAGCACCTCCTCGATTCGAAGCAATCCGAATTCTATCTCAAAAGTGGGAAACAGTGTTCGGCTATTTTTATTTGTCAAGCCGCTCGTCAATTGAGGTGACAATGCGCATTAAAAACCCTCAACTCGCCCCCGGCACCACTCACCGGTCGGCATTAGTATAAACAGGGATCGAGCGTGTTTGTAATCAGAAACTCGGAATTCCCTGTTTTTGTTCGACGTGAAACGCGTTTTAGGGTCTTTTCGAATTTTCGTTTCCTCTTTTCGCTTCGGGTGGTTGTCACATTATGGAAATCTCTCGCCCTACTCGCTTGGCAACAGTATTTTAATATTTTAATGGCTCTCGACGCTTTGCACGCAACCAATACTATGCACATTATGCAACCGTTACAGTACACATTATACATGAGTCCTCATGTTGACATCAACTTCTGAACGCAGCAGGACAAAATCAAGGCCACCCTGCCAATGAAAAAGAATTTACCGAAGGAGACATACGTTGAAAGATTCATTGTTGAAAATTATGTAGTTGCAGTCTTACTTTCGTTATTTATATATATTGATATGAAAAAGATGAGTTGAAGGTGTGGGCCAAAAGAAAAATCGAACAAGCCATTGGGTATACAGATTCATGTGTATTCATAATGTGTGCGTAATTTATTATTCTCTGCACAAACAATTGGCACGATAACACCGAAAGATTTGTAGAAGTATCAAACAAAGAGTGAGAAAAATATGAACTGGAAGCGTGGAAGCCTTTTCACGTCAGCTCAATTAAGATTCTCGTGATTGGTAAACATCATGAAGAGTCGGATCCACATAAAGCCTCTCATGATTAAATCTTCAGGTCGTTATTTACCCCATATTGCGTTTTCTCCTGTGCAGAATCCGTTTGATCTTAAAGGTCTTTGAATGGATATCACGGAGCGAAATTGTTTTCTGGTTGATGTCTTAATAATTTCAATGTCAAAGGGAAGGAGTCACATTTTTCCTAAGGGCGCACCAAAGCAGAATAAACAACGTCGCATTGTTTCGCCACGATCAAAAGCGAGGTGTTTGAATGTTCGGTCGCCGTTCCAATTTACGTCAAGAATAGGGAGGGCTCTGGCTTTAATCACGACAAACGTCACTGAAGAGATCATTGGTGTGTAAATGTAAGCAATTGGTTTGGAAAAAGAGCTCTCGTTTGATGTTTGTTTGTCGTCTGAGTAGTGTCGATGGTTTCGAGGACGAAGTTGGTATTAGTATTGTGCGAGGTGGTGTTTTCTCATCTTTGAATGGGTTTTCGTTCTGCATTTGACAAAGGTTCTCTGAAAAACCTTCATTCCCGGCACAGCCAGTGGAACTTGAAGCCCACTTCCGTCTCGTGGTTGGTTAACAGCTCCTTGACGTTCTCACCCTTCCTTTATCAAGGAGGATGAGCGTCGAGCAAACCAATTCTCGGATTGAAATGCTCGGCCACGTATGAATGGCATGTTCCTCGTACATCAAAGCTAAGCAAACGTCTAGCGAGTAATTAAATGGGGAAGCTCACAAGTGAGGGACCTCGCCAGCAAATGAGAGATCGAGTCTCTTCTGATAGAGACGACCACAATGGAAACAACATACCGCGCCACAAAGGGCAGTCTATCCAGTTACTGTGTGGTCACCGAGGCTCAGATTTCGACGCTGACAGCATTTCGGATTTCATCAATTCGTGAGATGTTTCCTTAAAAAGGATCGCGCGAATCTGATTGTTCGCATACCTCTCGGGCCGCCTTTGCCTATATTCACTCGAAATGTTACCACATGCCCCTATAAAATGACAAAAGTTTTGAAGTAATGGAACTTTTTTTTTCTGTAACACTCGCCTCGATAATATTGATGGATCTGATCAGAATGAAACACAAGACAACATCATACGTTTGACTTATTAACTGAACTCACCGTTGTGTTGACGCTTTGGTAAGTGTTGATCCAACTCGCCCAACTCTGCCGGAATAATGCTACTAAGCTGAAATAAATGCCCATATCTGAACGTGATGTCAGTGTTCACATCATGTACGAGGTGTAAAATAAATTGTGTTGTGCGTAGATGATGTCCTAAACTCCCCGCATCAGAGATAGTTTACGACTTTACTCGGTTTACGACTTATGAAATATGTGTATAATTAAATCATTCGGGATGCAATTTATGTGAGGGATAAACTGGGTAATGACTCATTTATTCTTGGTAATTTAACCCGCTTTCTACCGAAATGAAGGCGCCTCTAAATGAAGAATAAACGGCTCAACTCCGTTAGAACAAGTTTATATCTGACCAGGCTGAGTGGGAAGGGGGTGTTTAGGGTTATAGCTTAGTGAGGGCTACAGGGAGAACGACTGGAAGGGGTATCCAATATATCAAAAGAGGGTGTGACAGCAGGGTGAGTTGTGGTGGGGGGGTGTATGGTTCTTTTCGCATTAATTTCCCTCGATGCCGCGGAAGTCAGGTAGCCTCGAATAGGCGGCGGGAGGCTCTTAAGTTCATATATGAGGTGGGCGAGGGGATAATCTAGAGAGGGGTAGCATCTGGAGGGGAAGTAGGGGGCAATTAAAACGGGGAAGGCATTGTTCCCCCTAAAATCTCATCCCTTTAACAAAAGCGTTTTTACTACAATGGGAAGCCTTCCGTATTGTCCTCTGAACGATAAATAATACTTAAATGGGGCTTGGCTGGGGAAAGGGAGCTTGGAAAGCGCGGGAGTTTCGGGTTTTCGGAAGGTACCTGGCGAATGATTTAATAAAATATAATTTATTGACCCTGGAGGAGGGAAGAAACGACTGGGTTATTTGAATACCCACAATCAATTACCGACAAGAATGTGAGAAAATCTACGTTCATTTTCTCATGGCCATAATACATAATCCGTATCCTCAAAAAATCTAACACTTCTTGAAGTAGAAATATGCTACCGAAGGAGTGTGGCGAAGCACTGTGTAAATTCTTCCGCTCGTCTTGTGCGAAGTGTTACTTATTGTCTTCGACGCAAAAAATAAGTTGATAAAATATGTTAAATGGAATAATAGTGGAACCAATTAGGTAGGTTCCATTTGTGAAGAGAATCACCCTGCATGAAGGAAAACTGCGCGACAATCGGTTGGAACCCATATAGGTAGTTCAATCAGAACATATTTTTCATCCTGAACTTTTAGAATTTCATTACTGAGGAGTACCCGGGACATGAAAACAACGAGATCAAGGGGTTGAAACTCAACGCTGCATGAGAGGGACTTGAAAAAGGTAAATTATCCAACAATATATTATGCTTATTTTACCAATCAAAAGGATTACATTTGAACGAGCATGTTGTTATGATACTCTACGTAGAGCTTTGTATGTGTCTCAACCCGCATCATCTGTTACAGAAAATGACGTGAAAAACTCTAGCAGTACATGACCCAATTCTATTGATAAATTGCAATCAGTGCAGTGAAAAAGACTCGGGTAAAGTGATATCAATCACTTGCATTTTACGCGTGAGCAATCGTAAAAACCCGAAATTTCTGTAGATTCAAATTCCCGCAATAAGACGTAATTTACGGCATTTTCCTATATATAATATTATTCATTTGGCTGTGGCTCATGGATCCATAAGTGTCCCCGAAACATGGATCCAATGTTGTAAGTGAGTGGTGATATAGCCAACACGTGGTAGCCTTGTTTCCCGTTGAGCCGGCTTAATGAAACATTTGGGGAGAGACCCCCTCCTCTTGTATAAAGTAGCTCTATCTCTTAATAAGGGACGAGAGAAGAGTGTCCTGATATTTCACTGAAAACTCGTCCCCCGCCACCGTCTAACTGCCCCATAAAAGCTACAATAAAAGAACCGAACCCGAGGGTACTAAGGTCCAATTAGAGACCGGAGTTGTGTCGGCGGTATTAAGTGCGGCAGCTGGGGGTGGTAATTGCAAGGAGAACCCACCCCCTCCACACACCCTCAACCCGCAACAGACATACGAGGTTGTGTCGAAAAGGGAACCGAGTATAGGAGAGGAAGAAGGGTTAATCCCGGGACGTGGTTCCTAATTCAATATTCTCCCTGTCATCGCTTCTGCCCACTAATCCGAGGGCGAGTTTAATGGGTATTAACCTTCCTGGGTACCTCCCCTCGCCACCTCGCCACCAACCCTTGTTGTTCATCCTTTCCCGGGTGTAGCGCCATTAAGCCCAGCTAAAGTCCCTATCATCCCGTGACCCCAGGGTCGTCGCTCGTCTGGTCACAAAGGATCGCCCTCTTCCGAACTATCGCAGACCCCAGATCCCGTTAATCCCAGGTGTCTCGTACGATCACATCCAGCGAACACACCCAAATTTAACTAACGTGCAATAATCCGCTTTGTAAGCTTTGCTCTGTTCATTATTTCATATCATTGAAAACCGAACCTATTGACTAAAGTGTATCAATTTCAAATGAATGGATCACATCGTGTTTAAAACAGGTGACAAACAATATTTCCTGTTCCAATCGTGATGATCCCTGATAATCAAATGGAAAGCCTTGTGCAGTAGTTACCCCCCCCCCCCCTCCTCGCCGTTATAGTTTCAATAAACCTCTGTTCTGGTGATGATTCGAAGCGCACGAAATTCGCCCCCTATTCAACTAAATTATGGCGCCTTGACAGGATCTTCCCGAAAGTAAATCTCGGACACCCTCCTCACAGCGTGCCATCTGTACTAAAGATTACCTCGAATACAATGGCGAGGAGGGGCCGTAAAACCGTAAACCTCAGCCCCCTGTCCTACCCTGAAAAAGATAAGAGGACCCGAGTTTACTGAAAAACCTTAAAACCGACTTTCATGTCTCTTTTTCGTCCCATTCGCCTGATATTCACCCTTTTCCCTACTATGGAATGGCTTCTTCTAATCTCTATGTCTTCCGCCTTAAAAGTTACTACGTCGAAGTAAAGAAAACTTAATTAGAATCATAGCGAAGGGAGCTCACCTTAAACGTGGGTTTCATGCTGTTAACGGGTGTTTAACGGCTATAAATGAGTTATTTTATGAAGGGAAGATCCTCAAACTCGTAGAATTGAGGCAAGATAACGTTTGGCAGGGGTTCTCAGGCTTTTACGTACTTTTATAGATACTGAAGTAGAGAAATTTATATGATCTAATCAACGGAAACATTATTTGTCCGTAAACCATAAATTATTTATAAACAAGCTATCAGGCAAATGATTGTTCAAATTGAGACATACCTACCAACCACAGCTTCCTATTTGATGTTTGCAGCATTTTCATTTGCTCCTAAGTATTGGTTCTTACTGGGTACAGGCCCAGTATAATAGATAGCCAGTAAAAATAATTGTATTCGTTGAGCGGTAAATAGGAAATCAGAAATCGGAAAAAAGCACGCTTTTGAAGAATCGGACATGTTTTATCTATTTTTACGGGTTAAGGAGAGTGTTAATAAGAACAAGAGAGTAACGAGGGTTTCATGGTCCAGGAGAGGGAGCAGGATGTGAATTGGGTATATTTATATTTTGTAACAACAAACGAGACATTGAGGACCTCAACGGTACGCTTCCGCTCAAGAACAAGATCTACCAATAATCATACACCGCTGCAGGATAATTTTAAGCATTTTACCAAAATATCCTATTTATTGTGTCCGGTCAAGGAGGAAAATGGTGTTGTTCAAAGATGGGTTACTAAATTTGGTCTAAAACAGAGACTAAACGGAAAGAGACGAAATCATAAATTTAAAATTCATAATTCAAGAAAGTCTCGTGCCAGTACTACTCCTTCCGTGCACTACAAAATATTTCATGTGGAAAGGAAATTCTATGGTTCGCACGATGTATTTGGGACAACCTGTCGAGTCAACTGCGTCGTAGGGGGTTCGACTGGTAAACGGAATTCATTCCAATTGTTTATTCTTATGTTTGACGAGAAGAAGCGGGGTCCCAAAAGATTGAACAAGGCTCAAATTCCCCTCAAATGAGCACTCCAATCATCAAGCAGTTCAAATTCACGCGCCTCCATCTACCTAATGCACTTTACTCAAGATAGGATCCCCCAGTATGCACTTAGCCCCTTTTGTAAGAGAGGGCTCGTCCAATGTAAAAGGGAGCCCTTTCTCAAATTATCCGTGAAAACGTTGAACTTGCTCTTTGGCCCCTAAAACCTTAGCAATAACAGTAACATAAACATACGGGGTTCCGCTATTAAGGCCTGCGGTGGCAAGACCGGGTAAGTATCCCTGCTCTTCTAAATGTTCTCACTCAACGATCCCTAAGTGTGTTCTTGCTTCCCCCTCACAACGAATTTATATCTTTATTGTACCTGGTTAGTAGCGAAACTCGAATTCAGAGCGGATTCAGGCAAAAGTTGCTCTTGAACCCCGAGATATAGAATATCATCGGCTTACCTAGTTGCAGAAATAAGAGGAAATCTTTCAGAGCTGGAACACAAGCCTTCCCTAATATCCAAATATTTTAGAAAAACAATCGAAACCTATTCCGTTTTAATTATTATCACGAATGTCAACTGGGAAATGATAACGATGATTCAGAGGCCTAAACGGTTGGTAAATAGTACTTCATATTTCATGCAGGTTGGATTCTTGAAGATAATTCAATAAATAGTTCAAAAAAACCAAAGCGGTTCAGTCGTTAAGAAATTCTTCCACAATGATTGAATATTCCTTGGAACAAGAGTGAACAAGAGTATAAAGAAAACAATGATTGTGTCCGGGACTCATGCGAATCGATTCAGTGTCCAACATTTAATGGAAAATGATACTCCACATGCCTGGTTTCCAAGAAGTCCTAAAAATCGAGGTTCATAAAACATATTTTCGTACCTCCCCAATTTCATTTTCACCCATACCCTCCCCGAAATCGGTCCGATCCGGCAGAAATGATTGAAGAGACAACTGGAGCCGGAAAGGGGTCCCTGAACAGAAATTACGTACTGTACCCAAGGAATTGTGTGAGCCGTAACAACGAATGTACCTTGCAGTCCTATAAAAGTCAAATTAAAGTAGTTGCATACATTTTTGGTTTTGCTCAAAAAAGAGGGGAATTCGTCGACTTTAAAGGCCGTTCCAATTTATAGCAGTGATCTCGGTGTGGCCTTGGGTACTTATCAGGCAAGATTCCGACCTATTTCCGTCGGAAAACCCAGGTCCGAACGTCACCCGGTTGAATACATTTTCGCTTTAATGGAGCCAGTGTATCAGGAGAGCCATCGAGGTGCCCGAACACTCCGAGGAAGGATCCCATGAATGCGATGATAATGCACAAACTGTTCTCTCGACCGAGTGATGAACGAGCTACTCAGTGTAATTGTGTGTAGCCCTGAAGGTGGTGGGGGTTGAAATATTACCGCCCCCTTCAACTCACAATTACCCCCCTCCACAACCCGTCGACATTCATCATCGCCCGATGGGAGCTGCCTTTTCCCTTGGGCCGTGTCTTCTACCGCAATGACGTAATTATTCAACCTTTGGTAATACTATGACTTTAAACCTCCCTTTATACTTCATTCTTGAAGATGATGCTATCTCCGTAATAAAAATCCTCTAAATAGTACCCCTGGGTTACTTTGAGAAGATTAATTTCTCACGGAAAGCATCATTATTAACATGGGATCGTCTTATACGGAACATAATGTTCACCTATAATCTATGGTAGTGAGTCATGATATACGAATCACGGAACCTAATAATCAGACCTCGTCCTCCAATATCATACGAACTCTTGGTGAGCATCTCCTTCCTCTGTAATCGGATGTTCATCCGTTATTATATTTATCGATTATACTTGTTACATTTAACATCAACATTGCCATGATTCTGCTGTACATGGGACAGTGTTGAGGCGTTTCATATATTACTAGAAACTAAATCGGTAAATCAGATAGGTACGCACCCTCATAATCAATCTATCGGTATTTTTGATTTATTGAATCGTCACTCAGTCTCGACTAGATCCCGCAGACAATAAGTACTGATTTTCCTAGATGCGTAGAAACTTAAACTCACTTTCGTCATTAGTGATCAAATGTCATTTGTCAGCTAAGAAGAATGATGAGCTATGTAGCAACTGAGTCTAGCGGGATCACCTAAACCGAATGATTTTGATATAATAGTGCACCATGTCAGTGGTACTACGTTTCAGCGGAATGCGCTTTCAGAATGAAGTATAAGTTTAAGTATAATCTACGACTAAGTGCAAAACAATTTTATTAAAATACCGCTCAGATTCCTGCTTCATTTTTACTCCTGGAAAAGTTGAGTGCAATTTCAAGTTTGGAGTAAGTAATTGCAACGCTACGTTATTTTAAGGAATTTCATCTTATTAGGAATTTAGACTGCGGTAAGTTGTTTCCTTCACATCACGTGAAAATCTTCAATCTATCTTGGTTAATTTCCAAAGTTTTAATCGCATTAAAACGTCGCGTCAAATCTCCGCGTGTGTTTGAGGCGAAAAGGGGATTTTCGTCAGCTTATTATCGATAGAGAAGCTCTGAATGACGTTGACAAATGGTTCTGGGGGCGGTGACCCCCCTCCACAACTCCTCAGTTCTCGGGGTAATGAGAGACACACTTCAAAATATTATGATAAATGAGAGCGTAAACCGAGGAGAAGCGGAGGCGGCATCCATCATCCTAAACTAGCCCCGACTTTCAAGGCTTCCCGCCTCACCAGACCTTTTGAAGGCGAAGATGGAAGCTTATTTTTCAAAGCCAACGCCAGTAAATCATGTAAGCCGAGGAAGCCTCTCATTCTTTCGTAATCAATAAAGGGCATCTACCGAGGTTTCAAGGTGCTCAGCGTTCTGAACGAGTTAGGTATTCAAAAATGATTCCCATTTTCCCCAGCTTAGACCCGTAATTTACCATATCCGATAATTCTGTGCTTTAACCGATATTATTCAGGGCGCATAACTCGAATACCCCATTATAAGGGAATTCTAAATATTTAGAGAAACTATCTAGTCAACTCAGAGCCTAACTTATTCTTAGAAATTGTTTTCTACCTAGTAGATTTTTTTAGGAATTGGTATTTGTAAGGGAGGAAAATGCCAGTATTCATTAGTCTTACTATTGTCCACAAGTATGGCCATTTTTTGGCTGCAATTTATCACTAAGCAGTTGAACATTATCGGGTTGAAAACAAAAACAAAGAATCTGTCGATAAATGATTCTGGTGGACGCTTTTTGCTCCACTGTAGCCCCAATAAGGGTGAGTTTATGCTCCATTAATTTCAACCCTCGTCGCTTCTCAAGACAAGGAACAAATTCCCCAAATTAATAACCACGAGGCCCTTCCCCCTTAAAATAAGTTGTCGTCAAGAATTAATTCCATGGCATTAATATAATGGGATTACAAGGGAGAAAGAAAAATAAAACCGGGTTAAACTTTTCTCGCCGAGAAGTGGGTGGGAGGAAAATGTCTTTGCGCGGGAGTTCGATTAAACCGCGTTTTCGTATTAAAAGGTGAAAAGTCTTGATGGAAAACGGTGTATAAGGGAGGCGATGCCTTTCAACGGGATTTGAATTTCCATTTTTCACCGTCGCGCGAACCCCTGAGGAAAAGGCGCAGTGAGAAATGAATTCGTAATTAGAGTGGCGTGCTGGTTTAGGGAAAAGGGCTCTGGTTGGTGGCAGGATGGTTTGGGGGCTTGAAGGGAAAAAGGGCTTTGTAAGTGGAAATTGGGTGTGAAGACCTGTCTCTTGCAGATTGTTCTTCACTTCAAAGCGTTTTCTCCTCAACAGCTTCTTTCCCCTGAACTACAAAGAAGAGAATTATTTTTCTTTTGTCCCCTCAGTGCTCACTGTTTTCCTCATCTTTTTCCATCTCTTTCTCCCCCTAGTTCATCATTTTCTTCCCCACCTCCACGATTTTCTCGATTCCTTTTTGAACTTCTTTTTTTTTGCGCGCTTCAGCGAAACCAGCGAGTGGGCGATTTCACATTTTCTCCGAGAAATTAATAAGGCTCAAAGGGGGCAGTACTCAATTAATGGGAAACGCCAAACTGGGAGAAATGCCTAGGGATTGAGAGCGAAAGGGGGGGGGGGGTGTGGAGAACCGAATAAATTAACGCTTCAGACGCACTCCAATGTTGGTGAAGGTTTTCGAAATTAGATTTTACACTTTTGATCCTCAGGCAATCTCTTGTCCGCAAGTCATTTCTCATTAAATCGTGATTTGAACCTGGAAGACTTGAAGTCCAGGTGTTGAGGTTGTGCTCTCCACCTCAACATGATGACAGCTCAACTAAGTACCTAACATTAACCTTTTGGCGGACGCGCGGCCGCACTTCGTGCCGCATTCACCACAGCATTAACCATTCAGCACAGTAAGTTCTTTGCCAAACCTGCGATTATGCACCTACTGAAGACACTGATCCGTTTTGGTTGACTATTCCTTGAATAATCAACCTATTTTCATGCTCAGGCATCAATGAACGCAACAAAACGCACAAAATGATAACAGGCAAGTAATGAAGCGTGAAGAAGAGATCGACCAGTGCTGAAATTATTGTGAGGGGGTCCCAAACCGATGGTAATGCTCACTGGAGGTGGGTATGGATTAAAATGGGTTCCTAGATGCATATATTATCTATCTAAAAGTGGGTATTTCGAGGTATTAGGGTATTAGGCAGGTATTTAATGGTATAATTTACTACTAAATATTGGACACTGAATTGATTAGAATGAGCCTGGGACAATCCACACTTACTGTTTTCCGTATACTCCTGCTCCAATGAGTAACCAACCTTCTGAATGAATTGGCAGCGTTTTTTCTTTCCTACCAAGTGCTTGTTCTAATTTTCATTTTTCGCTAACACCAGTATCCGGTACCAACTCGCTTCTCGGCCTTCTGGCTATGATCAGAGGGTACGCTGAATCGATTGAGATGGGAAATGGTCAAAATGTAGTTGGTCGGTAATTTCGTAGGTACTTATCGACCTATTGCGAACAAAATTATTGGAATGTGTCATCTTTAACTTTGTGTTGGGAGGTAGGTACTCGTATTTCGATTAAGAAGGGAAATAACGATTGCCTCTTCGGATCTATGAGTCACCTTTTGTCACATGAAGACGTTTCCTGCACTATACAGAACCAGCTCGACACTCCTGATTGAGGAACGATTCTTGGCACAGAGTTATACGAATCACTCACAACCAACTCACAACTCCTAACGAACCAAAAGCGAAGTTCCCTATGTGAAAGGGTTTTGTCGCTTTGTCAGTGTGAAGGGTGGAAAGCAGATCGTGAAACAAGAAGGGATATGAGCGTATTCATACATCCGGAGAAATTCACGCGAAGAAGCTTCACCGTACATTGTTTCTATTATAACTTCTCGCTGCCAGAACGAGGCCCAGCAGCACACACTTACAACTTCAGAGCTCGTATATCACCCTTGTACAGTTGTACATCACGCACAAAGGGATGAGATCGCTGTTCCCCCCCCCCCCACTCGCGCCCCTTTACAATAATCTGAATTTTCTCCGAGTATTTCAAGAGAAGTTTGCTCATCGAGTCGTAAATTTGAGATTCGCTCACCTCTTCGGAGGATTAGATTCACGCTCATTCGCCGTGTTTCCTACCTGGCACGATACAAACCATCCGCCGACAGCAAATCTGCCTTTAGACAACTTTTCGAGTGGAAAAATGCGTGAAGGAGCTCTCGAATCATCTGCGCGAGCTTAACTTACCCTGGGGCAAACAACTGTCTTTACCATGAAAGGATTTTTATCCTCTTATCAAGATCATATTTCCTAATTATCAAGCTCGATAATTAAAAGAACAGTTTAGACCTTAAGTAAAAAAAAAATAATTAATTAAAAAAAGAAGAAAAAAAGAAAAAAGATGACAGATGGAATTGAAGAGTTCATTGGGGAGTTTTTTCAAACTTCACTCTGAATTGAAGTCATAGGTAAATACCACAAAATACTGCTGACTACACAATTAGGCAAATATTGTAAATTCGTAAAATGAACGGAAAATATCAGCAAATGGCGACAAGATTGTGAATCACGAGGAGGACTGAAAATGTCTTTGTGAAACAGAGGTGTAGAAGTAGTTTGCCATCGAGATCTGCTGTTAGTTGTTGACGGTATAGCTTATATTATCATCCAGGGATACTTCCATTTTAACCTAGTCTTGAGTGAGTGAGCCATTTAGAATTTTTACTGGTCTAGATTCTTGAAGACTCAGACCTACCTAATCCATCGTGTGTTGGTTGGGAAAATGCCTCGTTGTTTGACTGGCAAAGCGAGTCAGGGGTTTCAAAATATTGAATATTGCTTCTTGGGTATGTTGCGGACGAAAGATTTCGACAGACGAATTGGTTAGGCGAGTTGGTAGACAGGATTATCGCATCGACCTTCGTGGGATGGAATCGAGGGATGAAGAAAGATCCCCGGCATGAACTCACGGGACGTAAAGGACGTGGTGGAGTGATCAGACGAGACGAGATAAGAGACTGAGTAAGGTCCCCAAACTCTCCAAATTTAGCGAAAAAAAGTAACGGGAGGAATTTAATATTTGACGCAATCTTTAGCCGATTGAATTTATGCTTAAAATCATTGAAATTGCATTGTATGATTTGGATGGTAACAGATCATACCGAGGATTGGGAGACCTCGTTGAATGGCGGTTAGAGCAAAATGGGTTCACACCAGAGTCAGAAAAAATTGAAACCCCGTTCCCATTACAAGTTTCTATTATTGCAAAACAACAACAAAATTTAATTTCAATTACTATTAATACTCCTGTAATAAGAATCGAAGTTGCCACTACTTTTTCTGATAACAATACATATTACAATTACTGCAATTGAAAAAGCCATTTCCATTATTTGTAATCAGAAAAAGAAATTGCAATTTATGTCACTATCACAGGAATCAGATGGGAGTAATCTCGTTAGATGACTTGAATCCCATTATCTACCGAATCTTACCTACACTCATTGGAGTCTCATTAATATTTATTTGCAATGAAAGTGTTCACGAAGACAATTGTGATCCTACCGTCTTTAGTCGCTGTGGGAAGACTATTTTCAATCGCTACTATGACTAATGACTCAAAGTCAAATCGGCTCTCAGACAAAAATTTTGAGTCTCGAGTGATTCTTAAGGCAAACAGTATCAAATTTGATATAGGATAGTTAAGGTTAATGAACCTAATACGTTGCTTCACAAAAGTATTAACCATTTCATTATTTTCAATTGAGAAAATTATACCTCCTTTGCATTATGTAAGATGAAGTAAAATTGTTTTAAAATGAGAAGAATATTATTGGTTTTATGAGAAGAATAATAAATATCTGACTTAAAATGAAGAGAATATCTTTTTTTAATGAGAAGAATTAAAATAATTTTATAATGAAGCTAATTTTATTTACAATGGGATTATTCCATTCTGATTCCTGTAACTTATGCTGAGCGGTTTGCACACGACTGAAGGTGATCCAAGGGATACGATATCTAAGAGGTTGATGCAATATATAATATAATAAGATAAAGGCGATAAAATATACTATAATTTAGTTTATTTTTGAACACCAATGTTTCTACATTACACGGAACACGTTTTTAAAAATTTCATTCGTAACATTATTTTCATTATGAATAAAATGAGTATTTGAGCATTTTCATTCCGCGAAATCTGATTCGTGCGGTCCCTAACATATCGCAGATTGCACGTAACGAAATTACTTACATAATAATATATACACGAAGAATTTAAGTACGTTATAAACACAAAGTCGATTCATTAGTAAAAAATTATCCACCACGACGACCTCACGGAGAGGAATGAATCTATCGAACGACTCGTGTATTAAAAGGAATCATAAATAAAATGAAAGTTGTAAATTTTTTTCAGTTATTGTTTCGATGTGATGATCTTTTGTGTCTTGTCATCTTCAATATAAAAAACTGAAAGCGGTTGTACCCCAGTTTAATAGGGAAATTACTTCCACACTCAGTACACATCCTTTTTTTTCGAAACCTCTTTCGTTGGTCCAACCCAATACAGTACTTTTTAGGATGCGTTTGTGCGGTTCATTTCATGTTTTCACGTATCACGTACCTAATGTTGGATTGCTAATCTTTTTCGCTTTTCACAACTCGAAAACAAAACAACATGAGTCAGAAGCGCAACTTCTTCAAAATTGGTTTTTCGAGACTACTTTAATAATAATCAACTAACTATTAGGGAGCGACTGGACGGAAATGGGCGAGTTATGATGCCAAAGTCATCTTCTCGCCAAATAAAAATAACATGGCGTAAATAATTCTGTTGTCATTTTGCTCTGATAGCTAAGCGATGTTCAACATTTCGATTTATACAATAAAATTGGCTTTCAGATCCAAGTTTTGCGAGAGCTCATGGCGATTTCGTTTTTTCTGACTTCAATAATACCAAGCCTACTCTGGCAAATGCATACACGTCAAAGTTGAAGCTCGTTCCATATACATTGAAGACGAAGCAGTAAACACGTCTTCCCTCAGCCAGTCACATGATTCAATTAACATGTTTGTCAGAGCCTACTAAAGTCACAACCTCTGAAATACTCAACTAGTGCAAAAAGAAGAACCAGAAGTGGTAACGATGCCACTATAAGTTACATTTTACATACAAAAATTCAACTACTGTACAAAAATATGACTTTTATACACTCTTTACAATATACAAAATTGAATAAAAGGGCAATTTATATGGTAAGTTAACGGAAACTTATAAAATGTATCTACAAATCGCGATCTCTCAATACGAAAGTACCTACACTAAAACCTCCTCGCTAATTTAACGTTTAACAATCACACATCATTATTATAATATCGAACAACAAAGATCAATCGAGTAGTAATAAATAAATGCGCAGTAACTCTACTTCATCCAGTCAAGTTTTTGCTAAAACTTGCAGAGACTTGGAGTTCTTTACACACCACTTCATGGGTATTCGCGTTGATTTTAAAAAAATGATAATAAGTCTTATTCGGTGGCACTAAAGTATGATCGCCAAAAGGGTATTCACACGTCGATCAAGTGATTCTATAAGTCGATCCTTATTCGAAGTAGGTACTTACATTTGTACAAATATTTTCATTTTGATTCTTCCAAATGCATAGTTCTTTTTAATCTTCGTGGCGAAGAGTCAAGACGGTATTTACGACTGAAACTCGCAATAAAAATAACTTCGACATTCAGTTGCGGTCACCTTTTATCGGTGAGGTACTCGGAAACGAGGTGTTTCCTGTCTAAAACGAGACCTAAAGCTCCGTCGTTGTTTCAATCGGGGATCGATCCATTAGGTAGTTGAAGCCCAAGTGGGAGTAATCTTTTTTTTCTCGAAACGTGACATTGTCGTTTGTTGGACTAGTGTTGTGAATGTCATCGTCTGACCTAAAACAAAAAAAAAGGAAGCCATTGAAAGAGGTTTTATCGGAACACATAGCTACTTACTTAATACATAGCTCACTTTCTTCAATTATGGTCAATTAAATAGTTTCAGAGTTAGCAAAAATGCAAGATAATCAATGCTTTGAAAACGCATAACCATTTCTGATACAAAAACCGCTGCAAATTCTTTCACAGTGGTTGGATATTCCTCGACCAGGAGCGTGAAGACTCATTTCAATGGATTGAGCGTACGGAATTTTGTGGAAAATGATACCCCACACGCCTAGGTACCAGAAATATCGAAAAAACATTCAAAATGGATTCAGATAGAATCCATTTTGACCCAAAACCTCTTCCGGTGGACGCCAATTGTTCCGAGAAGCAACTCATTGGACTCAGTGTCCAAAATTTGGTACACATACGCCTAGATCGCCCAAAATCTCGAAAATCTATTTTTCAAAAAACACATTTTGACCCTTGCCCCCCAAATTTGGTCTGATCGGGCTGAAAATGTTTATGGGCCATCCAGGAAAAAACGGGTCCCTGACCAAAATTTGAGATTTTTAGAAAATTTTCCACTATTTGGTCGGCGTGAACGGCGGGCGGACATTTGCTTATTTTGAAACGCTCAAAAAAACATTTTGGGCAGAATCGGAGAGACTGATTTTTGCATGAAAACATAGGTTGATTATTCGATGAATAATCAACCAAAAGCTGTAGTGTTATCGGAAATTCCTGAAGATTATTACACAACGGTTAATAGCTGGATCTCTCTAGGCACGTCAAAACGTAGGCAAGGGATTTGGAAGAAAGTAATAGATAATTCTTCCCCTAAAGTATTCACCTATTCTTGAAAAACCCTTCTTGACACATGGACCCTTCTTCTAGCTCAATGATCAGTTTTTGATCAATTCGGAGCTGAAAATTGAGTAAAAATTACTCACAAGCCTCGTTTTACGACAATTATAAAATACCCATTTGCACCCATACTACCCCCTTTTGGTATAACCAAGCTAGAAATGAGTATAGGGCATAAAAATGCGCAAATGGAGTCTATGGACAAAAATTCAGATCTTAAGGAGCGTTGTAAGGGATTTTAAACGCGTCCAGACGATGGACAGAGCTCTCGGATTTTGAATCTTCAAACCAGAGAACATAGAGATGAAGATCTGAGAAAGAATATTTTTTCCTCGATAGTCTATCATTCTAATAAGAATGGGAGACCATTATTATGAATTTGAGCTTTTTAAGAAGATCTTCCACAACTCCACCATCTTAATTTCTCCCAAAACAAAGACCTCTTATTCCACTCTAATTCTTGATAGGTGAAGGCTTGATAGATCCTGAAGTTGAGATGTACACACCTATCGTAGCTAGGGTTGATCGTCCCTTCACGAATGTTGTTATTGTTCAAGTTGTTGATGTTGTTTCTCCGCCCTATACTCGACGCCCGTGCTGTCGTTGCTGCGTCCGAACTAACGGGGCTTTGTTGACCTGCAATATAAATAAATATGAAAAAATCATCCAATTTCACAGTCGTCCGTGGAATGTAATGAATACGGACTAACGAATTTTCGGCACTTATGTTAGCATGAATGTTTTGCTTACTTAGATAATAATTATTGTAAAATCCCAGACCTTTGAGTGAGCATGGACAAAAAAAGATTGTTTACGGTTAGTTGTTCAAGGAATTTTAAAATATTTTCCACAGGAGCAGCAAGTTCCAGAGCCTCGATGATCTGAGCTTGCCATGTTGAGGACATCACTCTTTGTGAGCCCTCAAACTCTTTGGTGTCATATCAGCCTCCATATTCGAGTGTTTGGTGACAACAATACTATTGGGGAGTTTTCTCAAGGAAGAGAGAAGGTAAACTGATAAAATCTTACAAAAATAGTGTCACCGTCGTGGTGGAAATAAAAATCAGGAAAGAAGTCGCGATTTGAGAAACAAATCTGATACCAAAAAAGGGTGCACGGTTACTTTACGTTCATCCAACTTTATTCCAAGAGAATTGTAGCAGTAGTAAGTTGAAGCTGTGAAGGTATTTTATGCGAAATGTCTAAATCGCGCAGTTATCTCAGAAAGGATGGAAACTGTAACTACCCTCTGTTTGCGCGGAGTCGTTAATCTCACCCCGCTACAAGGGTATATCTAGAACTATTTGAAAACGGAAAAAGGGTAACGGTGTCGTAAGTTAGTGAGCACCTTCCACTTTTCCCACCTCGAGGTAAACTATAGCGACTACACTAGGGTTTAAGGATGGAGTGGAAAGGTGAAGTCGTAGATCCTCTGGCTAAACCGCGGGTAGATCCACCAATAAAACAGCCGAGGGATTTAGACGGAAAAGAGTGGGGCCCTGACCTGGAAAAGAGGCGGTTGATGTGGGGGGGGGGGGGGTAATATATTTTATTCACGAACGGAAACACTTACCGCCTTCCCCGTGTTCTTTGGTGATATAGCTCACGTTATCCAGTGAGAAAGCGTGATTCTTCCTACTAAAGTCCAATTGTAGGTCGTGGTAGCTGTCGCTGTCGTCCATCGGTACGCTCATCTGTAGGACCTGCACGAAAGTAGACAGTGTTCATTAGAGGGAGACAACCCCTACTCTATTTGAGAGAAACTGGAATGCAGCAATGGAGTGGAGCAAATTTCATTCAACGTGTATAGTAGCCATTCTGAGAAAATGGTTCATGACAAAAATGGCAAATATTAGAGTCCGGAAACTTCAAAGAACGTTGAATATTCCCCCAATGTTTGAGGTCCAAACGTGGTACACCGATTGCTACCAAACTTAAATCTCCCTCCATCCCAAAGGTTAACCACATTTTCAGTACAACCTGTACTTCAGCATACATCCAGAAACTTTGATTATACTGCCACTTAAATAATAACTACTATATTTATCGTAAAAAATATAAACTCATCAAAAATTAAAAAAAAAGTTAATTTTAAATTGTAATTATTGCTTTATTTGTATTTTTGTTAAATGATTTTTTCCATGTGTCATATGAGTCCCAACATTTTAAGCATCGTTGAGCCGAATTTAGGTTTTTATATCTGAAACCCGTTTCATTCAGTTTGATCTGTTTTATTTTATTTATTTTTCTTCGAATATGCTGATTCATATTGAGTACCAATCAAGTAGTTTAGGACAGAAAATGTCAAAATCTTGTCGATTAGTGCACTTACTTGCGTTTCATACTCCTTGAGATTCGCTGGTTCGACAAACACTGGGTCATATCTCGGAAGCACGTACATTCGTGACATGCGTTCTTTGTATGCTTTGTACCTTGAAAAAAAAAAAAATAATAATAATAATTCGTAAGTATAGCTACAGTAGGGAGCACTTGAAATAAATGATTATGAAGAGGAGATAATCCCGCATGTTTCTGCAAAGGTATCACCAATAGAATTCTTTTCTTCTCACCTAGACCACGAAATACAGATGTAAATGATCCCAGCAGTGCCCAAGACTAGAATAAGGGTGGCGATGAGGATCACAGCGTAAGGGAAGACATCCCATTGCAGGGTGACAAACGCCGTCCTAACAGGTCGCACTTTGAGGGGTCCGTGGAGACCGACAACTTGTCCACCAACTTCGTTTGTTAATTCAGCAGTGACGTTAGCCACGACGTCATCGGAAAATACGCTCCTGTGAACAAGCAAGATCATTTTTAGTGATTGATTATTATGATAATACTGCGGTTTAACTATTGGATGGGGAGAAAGACATTAATTAGGAAGATGGTGACAGAGCTGATACGGTAGGTAGCTTTGGTGGGGTGTAGATTTTTTAACCCAACGCATATGGAATACATACTTCAAAGTGTTCTTGTTGCTAATTTACTCCTAAAAGGTGTCAATAACACGAAATCCGATATGAATAAAACAGATTCAAAATAAAACTAGTGATTGAATCACCGGTATCTCAATGCGAAAATAAATAAATATAAACGCGAAGTGATTGAATGACAACCACTCAAAGGTAGATAGCTCAACTGAGAGCTCAAACTTATTCTATCTGCTCTGGTGCCGTAACGCAGGATAAGTAGTTTCATTTGAAAAAATGGATGGGAGGTTGCCTCACAAGGGGCGCATGACAGAGCTCCCAGTGTGTTGTTGGCATTCCTAGAGTGAGGGTGTCGTCACAACAGGCGCATTTGACTTGTGTCCTTTGTAACCTTGTGTTTTTTGTAAGTTGTGGCTGTTATAACCTTGGAGGTAAGTAAAAGTATCTAGTTAAGCCCTTTGTAACCTAAGATGTGGCTGTTATAACTTTAGAGGTAAGTAAAAGTATCTAGTTAAGCCCTTTGTAATATCTTCAGCCAATAATACTTATTTTTACTGCTCACCATCTTTCTGCAACCCATGTTAGTTTCCATTTATTAATACATATTACAATATATTTGTTTGTTTTTCAGGATTTTTTTTTATAGGTTTTAAGGTTTTTTTAAAAATTAGTAAGTCATATTAATTTTCTAATTTGATTTCGAATGATAACAATTGAGGTTGGTGCTGACGTCCCTTTATGTTTTGATGAGTTTTATTTTATTTTGCAGTCATGCCACTAAGATCAAAAGCTTTGTTGAATCTACTACCCAAAGTCGATTGCTACTCAAAAGATGGAGAGATTTGGATGTCGCTTCCTGCCAATATTGAAACTGGATCCATCATAGGTTCAGCAGATTTCAAGGATTTAGATGTCGCACTGCTAACACTAACCTTACTGAAGAACCAGGGAGTGCAAGAAGTGAAGGGACAGAGTGGCTCTTGGCAGACAGAAAGTCTGATCAAAAGCCCTGAACCAAATGAGGCTCCTATGGACCCGAGCTGTGAAATTGAGGAAGTGCCTGAACTTTCAGCACAGAATGATCCCGACAGACGTGACGCTGATCCTGAATTTAGCCTTGTGAATCAGGGAAATACTAACTTGAATGGAGATCCAATGATGGAAAGTAAATCCCTGCTGGTGAAGCCATTTTGTGAAGTCCAATCGTCACCTGCTGTTGTAGCAAATAGCGTTCATGATGATTCTTCGCCAGACTTCCTAGCAGAAGCTGGAATCAATAGTGATGATTCTGTGGGTGATCCATGCTACTCACCAATGAGCGAGGAATATGACGATTGGGATGGCGACTATGAAAATAATTATCACCCTCCGCCAAGAGTGGGCCAATATTTACTCCTGCCCAGTATGCGCAAATTATTCGGGATTCCAAGAAAAATGCGACGTTCTTCGACGTGAATGAGCTCTGCCACAGCGATTTCTTTGATATCCAGTCTTGGACAAACCACCTTGGAAACAATTTTACCACAAATACTGAGGGAACTACCATACATTTCACTGACATCAAAGTTTTCAAACTCTCAAAGGAGGACATGGAATCGGTTCAATACAAAACATCTTACGAGGATGCATCTTTCGGTACAATTCGTTTCAAGAAATCGAAGAGACAGACAAGTAATAATAAAGATCTAAGCGAAGCCACTGCTCAATTGAGACCAGCCTATAAGCAACAACCAAAGGTGGCTGAAAAGAAGAAGAAAGAGTTGATGAAACTGTTTGACAAGAATATAATACCTAAAACGTACTACGGGTTTTATGGTAATCTGTGAGTTACCAACGAACATAATTATTTTCAGGTACTTGAAGAATTATTAATATTTGGTATTCGTTCTTTTTTTTTTTTTTTATAAAATTATGATGTGACACAAGGTGTGTCCTTGAATTTGAGTTCCTTAAATTTGTATTCTTAAGTTACCTACTAGCCAAATTTCGAAAGGTATACCCCTGTTTGTCTTTCTTCACTCATAATAACGGTTGAGACTGACTAAGTATTATGTACTAGTGTGATTACGTGCGACTGCAATAATAATATTGTATTGACTGATAGAGTCCAAGAGTGACTATATACTACTGTGATTATGTGCGATTGAAATTACCTATAGCAATTAAGTTTGCAGTAAACGATTGTGATTCCACTACTTGCCTATATAGAAGGAAAATCTGCTGTTATTAAACAATTTATATTAATGAGGCCTAATTTTACTATTAATACAGTTCCCTCTCACGATTGAATCCACAACTACTATTCACTGACGATTTCATATCGAGAGAAATGAATATCCATCCTGGTTCAAACCGTCCAAAAGTGCAGCGTGTAGTCATTGAGTAGATTCTACTATGATCAGAGAAGTTTTAACTCTGTGTAGCCAGCACAAGGGCGTTAGTGAATTTTTTTTTTAAATTTATCTGGAAAAAATTTGAGCTCAAGAAGCTGCGAATTTTCCTATCAAGCGAAAAAACAAGGATATCAGCATTTGAAATAGTCAAAAATTTAAATGCGTTTGTTAACCGGAAATGGATTTAAGTTGCGCCCCTTGGAGCAGTGCAAGTAGATTGAAGAGGTTCCAATGATAACAACTCTACATTAAAGAGAGAGCTCAAGAAAAATGTTATCCAGGCCTCTTTGCGTTGAACTGAGCTCTAGCGTCAGTTCTGAAAACTTCCAAGTTCAAAACTTGAGTTAGGGATGGTGAAGCGCTAGTTTCGAATCATTTCTTGAATGAAATCTCACTAACGGAATAAAATTTGTTTTCAAATTATTCATAAAATTTTAGGGTATTTTTTAAAAATATTTTAAATAGGCGGTTAACCAATTTTGGAACAAAAGATGACATGATTGGTCATCGTGACGTCACGTATTGAACAGTTCACGTCAGGGGCTTCATGTTGTGCGCGTAATTTTTGGTGATTTATCACTGATAGACTCAAACGTTATCATTAGATTCCGAAAAAGTTGAAAAATGGACGGAAAAATCTGAGAAAACATCAGGGAATGAGGATTGAGGTCGCGGAGTTGAGAAGCGGGCCGAAAAGTGTGTTTTACCCGCGAGAGTCTCGAGCTTTCACGGGGTGGAGAGCCACTGCGCATGTCGGGCCCACCTTTCCAGTCTATTGACCTTGGGTAACCACCAACTGGAATGCTACCTTCTCAGTGACTGCACAGTTTTGAGTTTCGAGTTCATCTTCCCTCAAAGTGTTTTCAGTGTTCTTAATTCACCAGTAAAAAGTTAATTAAGTAGTTTCGGTGGATTCATCGGTCATGTCGACGTCGACGTCCATCGAAGACAAGTCGATTTGGGAGGAGAAAGATGAAGCACTATCCGAGGAGATCCTTCGCATGGCACCTGACGAAATCATGAGCCGAGTCCGATTGTTGGACAACGAAATCAAAATTATGAAGAGCGAAGTGATGCGAGTTTCTCACGAGCTCCAAGCGCAAAACGAGAAGATTCGCGAAAACACGGAGAAAATCAAAGTGAACAAAACCCTCCCATATTTGGTATCAAACGTCATCGAGCTGTTGGATGTTGACCCAGAAGAGACCGAAGAAGACGGAGCCGTCGTTGATTTGGACGCCAGGCGAAAAGGAAAATGCGCAGTTATTAAGACTTCCACTCGTCAAACCTACTTCCTTCCCGTCATAGGCCTCGTGGATGCTGAAAAGTTGAAACCCGGCGACCTGGTCGGCGTGAATAAAGATTCCTACTTGATTTTGGAAACACTTCCGGCCGAGTATGACGCTCGAGTCAAAGCCATGGAAGTTGACGAACGGCCGACTGAACAGTATTCGGATATCGGAGGTTTGGACAAGCAAATCCGTGAGCTGATTGAAGCCGTAGTCTTGCCGATGACACACAAAGAGAAATTTGAAAATTTGGGAATTCAGCCTCCAAAGGGTGTCCTCCTGTACGGACCACCGGGAACAGGTTAGTATTCGTGATTGTTTTAAATTCTGTTTAGAATTTTTCATGACTCTACTTGACTTGTTGATTTACGTCGAATCTATCTACAAAACATGGCATCGTTCTGATCAGTTTAAGCGCTTCTTAGTAATAAATTAGACGGCCACAAGGAGCGCACAAGGTCTAATTTCACCTCAAATTTACCAGACATGCTCTGCATCAGCTATAGGATCATAATTCATGTGTCTGTTCATCGTTATCACATCTCACTCTGAGACTGAAAGCTAATTTTATTCTCATTTTCTGACATACAGGGAAAACGTTGCTTGCCAGAGCATGTGCCGCCCAGACCAAGTCCACGTTTTTGAAACTCGCAGGACCTCAATTGGTTCAAATGTTCATCGGTGACGGCGCCAAACTCGTCCGAGACGCATTTGCACTCGCCAAAGAGAAAGCACCTGCGATAATATTCATCGATGAACTCGACGCCATCGGTGAGTATTGACAATTATAAATGGGTGACAATTACAAAGGGTGACTACAGTTACACGGCTAAAATTCGAGGGGTATTGCGGTAGGTAAGAAAATGGATAAGAAAAAACGCAAGCAACGAAAGAAAGAGAGGAGGAGGCGAAGGAAGAGAGGACCTTTCGCACCTAAACCTCCTCCAGAGCCTAAGAAAAAGGACGAGTCCCATGTCCCTCCCGGAGTGTGTCCAGGTAATCAAAATTAGAACGTTGTATGGTGTAATGGCTTGGGTGTGTGTTCATCATCATCCAAATCATTTCAAAATCGCAAAATTTCACATCACCGTGGAGGGACATTGGTTTTTACTGCTTCGTACTGATTTGTTGCCTGTTTACTAAGTTCGCGATAATTTTCCAGGAACTAAGCGATTTGATTCGGAAAAGGCTGGAGATCGTGAGGTGCAGAGAACCATGTTGGAACTGTTGAACCAGTTGGATGGTTTCAGCTCAACTGCTGACATTAAAGTCATCGCTGCTACTAACCGCGTCGACATTTTGGACCCCGCTTTGCTCAGGTGAGTGCCTTGAACACCTAATATTCATTTCACCCTCACGCTTCGTATTATGGTTTCCTCATCTTTACTTAACAATTTCTTTAAATTCCAGATCGGGGCGATTGGATCGCAAAATTGAATTCCCTCATCCCAACGAAGACGCCCGAGCCCGCATCATGCAGATTCACTCCCGTAAGATGAACATCAGCGTCGATGTCAATTTTGAAGAATTGGCTCGCTCGACAGACGACTTTAACGGCGCCCAGTGCAAAGCCGTGTGCGTCGAAGCGGGTATGATCGCCCTCAGACGTAATGCCGGTATCGTCTCGCACGAAGACTTCATGGACGCAATATTAGAAGTCCAAGCTAAGAAGAAAACTAATCTCAACTATTATGCTTAGATCATTTACGAATTTAACGCGTTTTCGAGGTATTGAGGCTGAGTTGGTACTATTTTTCCTAAGATACAACAATACTTATAAATTTCTTTTTCTAAAATCAATCTCAAATTGAAATAAATGTTACAACCTTGGTCGTATATAAAAGTATGTATATGAACCCATTCGAAAAAAGCTTTGAGACGTTGAGTTCATAAGTAGCCACATGGTCACCTCAGCGACCAAAATGGGCTGCAAGGTGGGCACTTCGAGACCGATGATGTGGACATATCTAATGTATGCCTATGTAGTTGTATGAGTATCGGAGTATAAATAGTTTTTTAGCGAAACCACAGCAAGACTTTAAGAAGAGATAATATCGTCAAATTTTAGGCAGGATAGCAGATTAGGGTTAAAGCTAATCAGTCAGAAGTGAAAAACAGGTATGAACGTCGTCGCAAATGATTTTATTCGTTGAAAAAGTGAATCCCCGGAGAAATTATCATGTGCTCAAAAATTGTTATTCGGAAAGTGGCTCCGTATTGATACCAGACAGGACCCCTGACGAAAATTCGTCAGTAAATTCAATTGGCATTTCAAAAATGGGGTTTTGAAGAGACCTTGAATTATTTTTCACTAAATTTTTGACGCTATAGGCGAGATAGATTGAGATGAGCCCCAATGGAAGTACGATGTTTGTAAAAATGAATTTATGAGATTTTTTTTAAGGCTTTAGGGTACCGTTTCCTACTAAATTTTGGGTGCTAGTTGACGAGCCATAGGTACTATCAAGTAGTATTCTGTGTAATTATTGCGATTTTCGACTAAAAAATACACCCATTGGGGATATACGGTAGAAACCGTGGCAGTATTCACTTATTGTATTGTAAGTGTATTATATTTTTGTTCAAATTATTGGACATTTTCCATGTACATTTTAATCCAAAGTGCTTTCTCAAAACAGCTGATCCCAACGCACTCTATCCTGAGAATTCGTCATAGAAGTGATCAATCTTAATGTCCTGATTTTGTTAGGTATTTAGCTATATTCGTGTTGTAGAAAAACTCCACGCTTTCACACAGAACGCGAATATTTGTGGCCCGTAACATCGGAAATCACTGAAGACCAAGATTTTTCAGTAGACATGATCACCAAATCACATACCGTTGTTCATTTTCTTAGTAACTTCATATTTGACCCATAAATAAGCAGCAGCCTCAATTGATTCACTCAGACAAATGTGCCAGCAATATTCTGCAAATAGTGAATATGTTGAGGTAAATTTATACACTCAACCCAAGAAACTTCAACCTCAAACAAGTCTGAGGAATTTGCGGAGACTGAATTAAGACACGATTTCCTCAATTACTGAAGAATATGTGACTTTTCACAGGGCCCAGGAAAACATGATTATTCATGTTTTTAGGGAATTTGGGTTGATCAGAAACGACCTTAATGGCTCTTTTGACGCAGCATCTGCGCAATGCTGTGTGGCAATCAAAAACTTAGATAGCGCCATTTGGGGGAGGTTTGGCAGAGTGGATCAGTTTAGGCTGTGCACGCATGCTTATAGGTAAAAATAGGCAGCTACTGAGAAATATACTTAAGGGGATATCTGTTCTATAATACACACTGTTGTATAAAAATGTGTAATGTGGTGTTTTACTGTGTTGGATGATCTTAATCTTCAGTGATTTGCGATGAAAATTCGATTTTGTGTGAAATCTCAACAATCTCGCTAAATGCCAAACAAAATTAGGACGCTATGGGAGTAATGCGGGAGATCGGTTACTCCAGTGACACATTCTCGCCATAGAGCGCGTTGGGGGTCTACTGTTTTGAGGAAGCGTTTTGCATCAAGTGTTCAAATACAGACCTTATATAATATTGAAGCACTGCAACGGTTTCTAGTTTGTCCTTGGTGTTTTCCTGCAGCAGGATAATTTAACCACAATAATATTATACTACAAACTTGGTACTTATTGGTACCAATGGTTCGTCATGAGCCTTGACATGAGCTGGACTTATATCCGTACTCTGAAGCGCTAAAGCTTTATGCGCTTTCAGCTCTCGAAAAACACCACGAAAGAGGATTCTTATATTTCGTCACGATTTGGTTTTTCAATTTTTTAATGCCATTTTCTACCTAAGATTGTACCAGTTATTGATTAAAATCTGTCCCTTCTAATGTCAATTACAGCTGAGATTGCTCAGTAAATGACAATTTTCTCTGCTTCTCAATATTATACTCGAACGGTCAACTTACATTATCGCTCTGCGCAGTTTGTTCGGTGGGAGTTGGGGAAGAACTGTTACGAAACTGCAAGGACGCGCCTTGTGACTCACTAACTTATGATAATGCATGAGGACGTGAGAGTAGTGGTAGGTAGTGGCTGACCAAAATCGTACCTGTTGTTTTCTATGGTTCAGAAAAGGCTCATTAGTGCGGCTCATTTCCATAACTTTTGTTGATTTCTTCGGTTGTCCTTTCTCCAACAAATTTCAGTTTTTTTCTTCTTTTTTTTTCTCAAAATATAAGTTTTGCCTGTAAGTTTATTCTGTCAACGTGTGGCAACGGGTTTGAGAGATGAGTTTGGCTACGTATAATTCTTAGGTTATTATTTTATAGAAATAATAACCCCTTGTATCCGTATCGTTATGGAAAAAACGCTGCAAATTCTTACACAGGAGTTGGTTATTCCTTGGACCAGGCGCATGGAGACTCATTTCTTCAACATGGGGGAAATGGGGAAAAAAGTGGGTGCGGCGGGTCCCAGACCCATTCCAATCGATTCAGGATCCAAAATTTAGTGGAAAATGATACCACACACGCCTAGGTACCAGAAATATCAAAAAACCAACTTTCGAAATAGGTAGACAGATACCCATTTTGACGCATGACCTCTTCCGGTGGGCGCCAATCGTTCTGGGGCCCGTCTCATTGGATTCAACCAAAACAAAAACTTGCATGTAAGTTTACTATGCGCCGGATGTAGGTTGTTTGTTTTTGAGATAGTCAAAATTGTTTCCCTCCCCTCAGACGTATATGTTTCAAGCAGTAGTTGACAGCAGTGATGAAAAATTAGTGAATTCGTAATTTTTCATTTAAAAAGACACGATTACACTTTGGAAAATTAATGATCGTGAATACGCCCATTTCCAGCTACTACACATAAGAGATTGGTTGGTCAATCACTCAGTCTTGGTTCGATAAAATGCACTAAAGGCAACAGTTTTCAATAAATTGATATCATCGTTATGCTTTATGAAAATAGTAGCAGTTGACTGACCTTTCCACAGTGGAGCTGTTCCTCAACAGGATCTTCTCCGTGTTCGGGTCGATCGTATAGAACCAGAAGTCCGTGCTCCCTGGGTCCGTGTCAAGGGTGATGTTATCTTTTGTCGTCTCGAGGGCTGACAGTCGTTCGACTCCGACGATAAGACCTGTCCGCTGTTCCAGGCGGTCGACTATGGTGTCTTCTTTGAGCTGAACGGCCTCAGCGCCGACGTCCTTGATGGCCAGTACCATTCTGTTTGCCTCGTCTATCAAGTTTATCTGAGAAGACGAGAAAATTCCAAGACTTCAGTCTTATCTAGGTTGAAACGAGTTGAGTTCAGTTGACTAGAAAGGACAGCTTACAACGAGAACTTACCACGACTTCGACGTAGGCGGTATTCGATTTCCCTGATGGATTATCCTTGGCCTCTACCGTCAGCCGAATGGGTAGATTCTCTTCAGGAATGGAATCCAAGGACCTCTTCGTCCTGACGCTGCCCGTCTGGTTGTCTATCATGAAATACTCGTACATCCCTTTGCTATCAGGCACCAGCCTGTACTCCATTGCCCCGAGTCGCCCACTGTCCTTGTCTTCAGCCTGGAATATGTGATAAATAAGTTGAATAACGATAAATTACGTTTAGGACATTTTGATTCCACTAGGCTTCTGCGTGATGAATATTCTTACCTTGACTTGGAGTACAGTCTTCAGCTCTTTCTTGTCCTTAGCGACAGCTCCAAAGTATTTCTCTTTTTTGAATAGCGTGGCGTACGATGGAAATATGAAATGGGGGCTGTTGTCGTTAACGTCAACCACTTGAATTTTCACCTAGAAACAGACGACATTTTTTATTTTCGGTTTTCCAGACTAATATTAGTTTGGATTGAAATATAGGGCTGAGGCATACTCACAGTAGTTGTGCTTTTGTTGTCTTGTTTGAAATAGTCGGCCAGGGTGTCGAGCCGCAGCTTCAAGATGTACTCAGATTTCGTTTCAAAGTCAAGTTTGGCTTGACCCAGCCGCAATTCGCAATTCCTTTCTCCAGTCATGTTGGCGTAAAAGAGCCCTGTAATGTTCAAATAATTAAGCAATAAGCAAGGTTGCAATATTTTAGAAGTGTATCTGTGAAGTTTGACTAAAAATCTCACCATCGTCATTTCCAGACGCGATGGAGCACCTGACGGGTATTTGCTGGTCCGACCTTCCGTTAATGACGGAGAATGACTTGATAAGAGTATTCTCTTCAGCGTCTTCAGGGATTTCAACTGTGTACATGTCGTCGTTAAAGCCAATGACAACGTCGGGTCGGACGGATTTGATATGCCGAACAAAAATCGGCACTGAAGTGATAGATGAGAGTTGAGGATCTCCTAAATCGTACGCTTTGACGTCGACCTGAATTTTAAATAGAAATTATTTTCTGCGCGTGTACTCATAAATTAGAGGCTGCGCTAAATCACAAAGACTTACCTGGTATTCGCTGTCAGGCTCCTTGCTCAAATCGTCTCTTACGGATAACATTCCCAAGTCAGGATCGATGTGGAAATATTTCGTCGCTTTTCCTCTACCGGCGATCTCGTACCGGACTTTATTTCCGGGTGACGTTCCGTCAGAGTCCGTCGCCATCAAAGTGGTCACTTTAGTTCCTATCGCGACGTTGTTGTCGAGAGTAATAGGACGGGGTATGTTCAAAAACACCGGTGGGATATCGTTTACATCCTGAAATTTCAAGTAGGCGTTTACATTCGAGTCTTTTTGATTTTATGCGAAGGTTGATGGCTGAAAATCTCTTCACAGGGCGAGGTTGATAGCCTTCAAAGTGTCTATTCTAAATTTCATTTGCAACAAAAAGTGTCTTCCAGGTAGTTTCTATCTAGAAGCTTCAATTCCGAGTTATTACCAATTGTTTGAGATTGTTTTTCGTGTAATCGACCTGATGTCACTAAAATGGACACAACCCCCCTTATATACCAGCTAATCTCAAATCTGAGAACACTGTTGGAAAGATGGCTTTTCGATGGGCGCCACAACGTCCTCATGATTGAGTACTGGTATTCGCTAGTTCAGCCTAAAGGTAGGAACTTAATGAGAGCGCGTTTAAACGTGGAAAACGCCGGAATTTTTACCAAAATCGTGGTTTTATCATGAAAGTACCGAATTCCATGAACAAGAAAGGTAAACGCCGATTATTGAACTATTTTTTAGCCGAATTGAATTGTGGCACTCTTCTGAGGCTCCAGGAATCGACACTTCCAGTTTTCCCATAAAATATTTTTAGACACGATGAGCGGAAAAATCGAATTAAAAAGGCTTACTTGTTTAATTCAATTTTTTTAAATAGGTATGTGAGGTTTTTATCAGTCTATGTAAAGCCTATTGTAGTAAAAATAGTTTAAGAGCAATGTTGCTCACTTAAATACCAAGTTTAAACAATACACTGAGTCTTACCTGGATGTTGACGAACACTTTGGTCGTGGAGCCAGGCTTGGTGGTGTTGTTTTCCAAGGTACCGACGATGAGCACGTATTGGCTTTCTATTTCATAATCCAAACCTTCTGTCGTTTTAACCGCACCCGTCGTCGGATTAATTTTGAACAAATCATTTGGTCCCTGTTTGATGACGTATGTGATTCTTTTTGTCGTGTCTGGATCATCGGCCTGAAGTGATCAAGCGTCACAAGAACAAAAATGAAAAATTAATAACATCAAGAAAACGTTTAATTTAACGATGACGACAAAATACAAAAAAGTACTCACGATGACTTGTGTGACTGAAAAATCAGGAGTGTTTTCTGGAACTTTAGCTTCGTATACGGGCTGATGAAATACAGGTAGTTCGTCTTCGGTGTCGGTCACATGAACGGTCACAGTCGCTGTGGCTATGCGTGGTTCGGGGGCTCCATCCATTGCGGTGACCACAAACTTGTACTCCTGCAATAATATTGATCAATTAATGATTTTCAAACCAGTCCAAAAGGCAAGAGTTTATCATTGTAGAAAGTCAAGCCTAATGAGGTGTGTCCGGGGTTGAAAAAATATCAGTCCTAGCAGTGATTTTTGATGCTTTGAGCCACAAACGTTTGAGGATATTTCTGATGAACCATTGTGAACGGTTCTTAATTATTATTGCTTGAATAATAATCAACCTACATTTTCAGGCGAGGGCAGTCAATTTGCACCAGAATTAAACAGTTTGCGTTTCAAGATGCCAAGATCAAAAAACCAAAATATCCGTCCGCCCTGGGCTTTCATGGGGGGAGGGGTATTTTGATTTTTTGACCTAGGCATCTTATTCGTCCACCCTGGGCCGTTCGCCGTTTTTTGGTAGAAGACAATTTTCTAAAAATTTAAATTTTTGATCAGGGATCTCTCATTCCCTCTATAGTTGGTCCTCAAAGCTTTTCAGTTCGATCGGCTCAAATTCAAGGAGAGTATGGGTGAAAACGTGTTTTTTGAAAATAGATCAGGATATTTTGAGGACTAGGTATGCGGAGTACTATTTTCCCCGGAAATTTAGACGCTGAATCCATTGAGAAAGGTGCCGGACCGTTTGACACCCGGAGGTACGTACGGGTCAAAATGGGTAGCTATGCACTTATTTTGATAGTGGGTTTTTGAGAATTTTGGGGACCTAGGAGTTCGGGGTACCTACTATTTTCCACTAGCTTAGCCAAATCGATTGGAATAAATCCTGGACACTGTTCTTTCAGAAAGGCAAACAGGCGTCTCCTGTTACGACAAATAAAATTAACATGAGCGTAATTAAGTAACTGAAGTCATCAATAAAACATAGGTACTACCTTTTGGTGTTCATAATCCAAACTCGTGCTTGTCATTACGACACCAGTCTGAGGGTTGATTGTGAAAGGAACTTCGCCTGGCACTGAGTAAGATACGTTCGCGTTGATGCCCTCGTCGGCGTCAATCGCCTGCACTTTGCCAACGTGGACGCCAATCAACCCTGAAATCATCCCTCAGTTTGTATTAAAGGCTCTAAACTACGGATACCTTGAAAAATACTCGTACTTCAATCGATATGGGATGTAAATCTTACCTTCTTTGACGGAGAATTCATACGGTAGATCGACAAATTCGGGGTTTTTGTCGTTTATATCACTCACCCTGATATTGACTGTTGCTGTACTAGATAGGCCGCCTTCATCTTCAGCTTTGATGAGCTGCAAGATGATTCATAGTAAATCTCATTTTACTCAAAACTACACTCGTCAAAGACAATGTCCTCTCAAGCTCATATTTCACGCTTACCAGCTGGTATCGGGTGAGATCTTCTCGATCCAACTTTCGAATTACACTTATTACACCGGTTTTGTCGTTGATGCCAAACTGTCGTAAGTCGTTTCCTGATATGATTGAGTAAGCCACTGGTTCATTCTCTGGGTCGGCGGCCTGGATGAGAAACCAAAATAATGTTTAGAAAGAAAGAGTTGGAATTTCAATACAGGGGCACAGGCTAATTGGAAGAACGTTAAAAGAGAGCCTGATGCCTGCTTGAGGAAAGGCTTCCAATACACATTAGGCCTCATTGACCGTTGACGCTAATGAATCCAAGTGATAAAACTCTTTCGTCAATATTTTTGTGTCTACACCTCTTGAGTGACTCATCTTTACCCACCGATATTGTCGCTACGGTTGAATTAAGAGCTGCTCCTTCGCTGACGGTCACTTCGTAGGCTGACTGTTCAAATACGGGGCTCCTTGTGTTAGGACCAGGGACCACGTTGACTTCCACAATCGTCTGCCCGTGTTTTCCACCACTGTCGGTCGCCTAAAAATACGTATTCGTGAAAACTTTGCTCCATTTGCTACACGGGTGAAAGAAACCGTTGTGACAATCAAATTTACCTGCACTGTGATGCTATACTGCTCTCCAGCGTTGAGCTTCCCAACGCTATCTAAAACTCCAGATTGGGGGTCGATTCTGAATTTGCTCCTTCCGTTGTTAGACACGTGGTAAATGCTGTACGTTACCTCGGCGTTTGCTCCTTGGTCCAAATCAGTTGCCGTCACCTGTTACGAAACAAGTAAATTTAACCGAACTTCCAGTGAGAATAACATTAGTGAAAATAGATTTAATGAATTTGAATACAACTCACGTTGACGATTTCACGATGCCCTTCTCCGGCTTTTACGGCAATGGGGGACAACATGGGCAATTTGGGGGCGTTGTCGTTGACGTCGTTGATTATCACAGAAAACGTCTCTGGTGGACTAGCGACTCCAC
This sequence comes from Cyrtorhinus lividipennis, assembly GCA_019603395.1. Taxonomy (NCBI): domain Eukaryota; kingdom Metazoa; phylum Arthropoda; class Insecta; order Hemiptera; family Miridae; genus Cyrtorhinus; species Cyrtorhinus lividipennis. The sequence goes on along the minus strand of CM034003.1, from coordinate 19,023,190 downwards.
GGATTCCAAGAGCAGGATTTTTCTTCTCTCTCGCAACAATCTACAAAAGACGTCAGTGTTATTCACCTTGAAATTGACGGAACTGTATTCATCAAGAATAGAATAGAAGTGCTCAGATAATCGAACGGGACACATCAACGCAAATTACCGTTAGAAAAACATTAAATTACTACTTCACTTCGGAGCGAACTTTACATCAAGCAATTTGAATTGAAACCAATGAGAGGACAAACGAGGTTCATTATTCTTCATTAATTTACTAATTGGGATGTCCCCGATTTTATGTTAGATAATTTATTCATATTCCTCATTAACCGGGAAAATGAAACGTTGATTACTTGGGTACCCTCTCAAATTAGTCAAAATCGCCACCTCCTTCCACTTGAAAAATGATAAAAGCTTAACTAGAGGTCGTTTTTCTTGATGAAGCTGTTAGCGGCGTTACCACGTTATCGTATGCAAACGTATTCAGATTTGGAGAGAACCCTTGTTCCAATCGTATTCAGCGATTGCGGTCAATAATAGCGAATTGCTTGGTAGGGAAAGGCACTGACCCGGTATGCTTTCGGTTGTAAAGTAATTTTGGAAGTCGGTTTCATTGGATTGACCTTCCATAATGTTAGTTCTGAGGTGAATAGGGAAATTTGGGATGTAGATGTAACTTGGTAGAGATGGTTTTGGCCAATGACACTGAAATTACACGGTCTCTGAGGAAATTACAAGATGAGGGCCCAACTCAGTGTAAAATCTCACCTGAAATCTAAAGACGCCGGGATTAGGAGGGTCTCGATCGAGATTTTCTTCGCTGACGATAAGAAGACCGTTGTTGTCGATGTTGAAAAAACTGGAAGTCGACTCGAACTCGTACTGTGGAAGAGGATCATCTGGTCCCTGTAATTGAGGTAACGATTGAGTAATTTCAAGCTGCCATTCGTGTTATACTTGCATGAATATACTGTTAACAGTGTTTAGTGTTTCTGGGTGTCTATGTCGTTCTACACAAAGGCTATTGCTCCGCGGTTTACGATTTATGATATTGTTCGTGTTTTCTTAAGTCGTAAAAATTACCGATGTATACCATTGGAAACTGTCTTGAGTTTCATATCATTCTGGTATGATATCGGATTTATGAAATAAGTCCTCACTTGTGTGAGAACGGTCCATGTTAGGTATATTGAAAAATGTCAGAAAATTGGGTTTTCATGAAACCCTTCAAGGCTTTATGGGTTGCTTCACTGCTAAGAAATTGTAAAAAAAATTGGGATTTTCGGGAATCCCACCCCATTGTAAAGCGATGAATAAATAATATTGTACCAGATCTTTGTCAGAAACCGATAATTTGATCGGGTTTTTGTTCACGTCGAGAACTCGTGTCCCAACTGGTGAATTTTCGTCGACAAACCCTTCCGTGGCTGTAGCTGTGATGACTGGAGGAGCGCTGTCTACGGGCTTGACGCTCACGTAGAGTTTTGCAGTAGAAAATCTCTTCTTCAACGATTGTTCTTCCGCCTGAAAGATAAATAAAAGTTAAATAACTCCTTTGAAGCTAAGATGTTTTAAAACATTCTGGTGGTTGGCACCATAAGCCTTCATTTCCGACCGATTTTATTGATCCTCTAAGCGACAAGGTAACTCGATCGGTATCAATATCAGCCTTCCTAGCATGACTCAGCCGTTCCCATGTGACAAATCAAACGTGGAGTTCAAGTAATGAACCGATTGAAAACAGAAAAGTGTTCTGCACGCATTATTGCAGTTGTCGCCTCTACACCGTCCACGAAGCTATACACGAGGTTGACACTTACGTGAGAAAATCCTTGACTTTTCAACGCCCCCATCAACGAGCGTAAAAACCGCATTAAAAATGCAAGAGCTCGACATATTTCTCTATTTTTCGTTCCAGCCCCTTCGTTTCCTTTCGCGACCGGGCGAGAATTGGCGACCCGCCAAGCAGATTAGGAGTCTCCCGACCATTTAGCGGCAATATTTTATTTTTCTGAATAGACCTTCGTTTCTTTCCCGAGTGGATCCGTATTCAACTAAACTACCCTCTCCTCGTCGGGAGTCGCTACTTCTTGATCTTTCTTGGATTTCTCATGCACTCTCAGGCTAAAATTGCCGCTTCGCATTCGTCAAGCTCGCTTTTATTCAACCAAATGTCGTTAGAGGGTAGTTTATACATCCTTTATTAATGCAGAATCGAGAAAATATATTTAAATATGTACACAACCGGTCGCTTTGGGTTCATTTAAAAAGGAAAACGAAACGGGGATTTATGGTGCGGTTTTTCTTCATTTGAATAATCCAACCTTCTAAGCGTCACTGAGTAAACGGTAAACGTTTTTGGAAATTTCCTCATTGCTTCTTTCCTTATTTGCATTTGATTTCGTGGGGGAAGTGAAAATCGTTTCACTTTTCTCTACTGTTAGAAAGTGGTTCGGTAATTTCTTCAAAGCTTGAGTTAATTAGTTTTCCTCAACTCAGAACGCCATACTGAAGGGTCGAGGGCTTAAGGAGTTTCATTTTCTCGCAAACATTCTATTAGGGGGATTTGGTCTAGGGGCCGGGAATGTAAAATGTGAACTCGATTTATCTTTTTTATTCTTACGTTTTTTTCTTTTTTCGTTTAATGAGGAAGACGATTAATCAGTTTCATTCTCTAGCGACGTTAAGAACAGTTGAGGAAAAAGGTCGTACCAGAAAAAATAAAGGGCTTCAATAGTTCACGGATAAGAGAACACCAATCCACACTCCATCAGTGTAGTTTTCAGACCAATAGCTACAAACGGTATCAAAGTATGTATGCTTGTATCAAAGCCCCAGTAGAAATACTCCAAATAATATCAAACAACAAAATCAAAATGAGCAGCGATCAGAATACTGATTCCACTGTTCAGTCTGGATGCCAAGAGCTCCATTTACTGAAAACTTATTCTATGTTTGGAGGAGATGGTAGAAATGTTTTCCACACACTATGATAGAAACAACAATATCAGCTATTGTCGATAACGTCTCTCACTATTGTGTTTATCGCGTTATTTAGTTGTGTAAGGAAACGTACAAGCCGTCTAAATATACTAAAAGACACTTGAATAATTTACGTTTCGATTTAGTTTACTTATATGGTAGGTAGCCTACAAGAGTGAGCCAAGAATTATTCCTCCGTTAGATTTTGTTGGAATCGATCTGCAGAATCGATGAAGACCGAAATTCAATTGAATAACTTTTAAGGAGCATCTAATTTCTCCCATTAGGTTGTAATATTCATATATCATCTAATCGATCATACATTGGGACGAATTCCTTCTGCTTTATGTTTTTCCAATAACCAAACTTACCTGCACGATAATGATAAACTTTTTCGCGACGTTCGTGTCGACGGGCTTCACCTGCCTGACGACCCCAGTGGTTGGGTTGATAGTGAAATATTCCTTGTACGACGGGGGCTCCCCACTAATGAACTTGTAGTTGATGGGATAGTTGAGAGAGTCCATGTCGACCGCTTGTATCTTCTCAGGTTGAATGTTCATCACACCCGCGAGGACCCCGCTGTTCACCTGAAACCCAATCGGGACAATCAGTTTCCATTAGATCGAATCCCCTATGCGAGTCGAGTTGGGCCAGACACGCTTGAGCTTCTGTAGGGTGGTAGCAGGAGAAGGGGTTCTACAAAGCTATCACACAACTCATAACAGCCAGGAGCACGGCTGTAATCTATCAATCAGGTACCTTTCCACAGGTTAGCAGTTTGTTCGAGGCTCATTTTAACTAATTTGATATGCTTCCCCAGGTAACAATTGAGCGGGGTTAAATATTAATCATATCCCAGAAATTTCTTATAACTAATGTTCTGTGTCAAATAGTAAAAGCTCTTAATCTTCAAATTCAGAGAATAAAATTTATTCGATCAAAGTTATCGAAGGTGTTTAAGATTACAAAAAGAAACATACAGTTGCATGGTACTCAGGATGCAGGCAGGAACCATCGAGGAGTGTGCAGCCTTGGAAAATGAACGATGGATCTTGATCGTCGTCGTCTTTCACGTCTATCGTCACAGTCGTCGTCGCAGTAAGCCTGTCCTCTTCTTTTCTCGCTCGGTCCTGCAACAAATGAATGAATATGTATTTATAAATTCCAAAAAATTGACCATACATGTCTTCAATATTACGAGTATTACAAAAACGCACGTGTTCATTTTCAATTTCTTTCTTTTTTTTTAAGCAGCTTCCGTTCAAACATAATTATTTTCAGTCTTTTCAGTTCAATTTCAGTCTTAAGTGGATGGCGCAGTAAAAGTAATAAGCAGTTTTTTACGACCGAATTATAAAAGGTTTCCAAAACTCATAATCACCAAGTAAATTTCTCCGGAAGCGATGAATACTAAGATTGCCGAAGTTGGGGGTAAACATGTAATACAGGCGTAAGGCCTAGCTCCGAGGCGGTATCTGATATACTGCTCAGCCTGTCTTCTGACTCATTCATTAAAAGCGGTCTCGCTGGGGGCCATCTATCAAATCAGTTCCAAAGAGCTTTTATTTTAATTTTTTTTTCTCTTTCATTCGCCTCCCCGCGAGACTTTTTCTTCTTTTTTGTGTTCTTTTTTCCATGTTCTTTTTCTCTTCTCCTTCGTTACATCCAATTCGCATCCACGCCTCGTCCGGTCCGTGTAATTGGCTATTTCGCGATCCGAACGTCCAATCAACAGCACGGATGAACTATTCACCTGTTAATTTTAGTGAGCTCGTTAGGCGGATACGAGGCGCTTTCTCTTCTTTGAATAGGAACATATTCGTGCGTTTCTTTCTGCTTTTTTAGATTTTGATTGTTCTTCGATCGTCCGGGTTTGACGTGAAGAAAAATGTCTCACGAGTTGTTATTTTCAACAAGTGCTCTTTAATGGAATATTGCTGATCGGAATGAACACGACAAAAACGTCACAAGTCAACCAGTAGATGATAATAGGATGAATGAACAAATACAGCTTATCGATGGATGCAAGGAACAGGCCACAAACAGCTCTAAAGATTTTTCCAATTATACGAAGATGTCAATTTTGCGTTCGTAATCGCTATTAAACGTGACAAAAAGGCAGCTTTTTGATGACAGTTTTCATACATAACTATCCCTTGATGAAGAAAACATTTTTTAAAATACTTTTTAGGAGGAAGCCTACGTTAAAGACCTATCGTCAATCGTTTCTGAGTTTCATACTGCATTTCGTGTAAAGCTTCGATTCCTTGCATTGAGGTAAGAATTCTAACGCATACCTACTGTCATCAAAACATTGGTTTTTAGGGAATGAAACTCGAAAAAATGCACTGAAGAATGTTTTGGTAATTTGGAAAAATACTCGTTCAAATTCGTACACAAAAGTAGAATATCATCAGATAAGTACATGGATTAGAAAAAAAGCCCAGCCTTCAGCCCCAGAATAAGTATTAGCCTTCAGCCTGTATGTAAAGAGTGACGTAATGATTATAACCACGGTATCGTTTAATTTTGCCATCAATCAATTGCCTTTTCGAGCTGTACATTACGAGATTTTGAGTAACGTACCGAGGATCATCATTTACGATTCTCTTTATAACGAGAGACACTGCAATCAACCCTCTGACTCATTTCTTTACCTTTAGCACCCTTGTCAAACGCAGCCACTTCTTTTACCTGTGGGAACTAGTTATTTGCAACGCACAACTTGAATGATACTCCAGCGGATGACAAGTTGATTGTTAATTTCGTCGGAGGCAACGCGCATTTGCGCTCATCAACGAGTCTTCTTGTCATAATTGATCGCCTTATAAAGCCACGAAGGTTTTTCCACGGGTTGTACGAGTTTTGACGTGAGCGAATAACAGACTTGTCCAATAACAGTAGATTCTAGTTACTCAACAAGCAACAAGGTTACTTCCCGAAGTAAGCATTGTTCGTATACTACCGGGTTCACAAGGGGTTCTTATCTCTTCATATTTTATAGGCTAGTAAAACTTCATTACAAAGTGAATGTTTTGAAGTTATTTGTTCCAACTACGGCGTTATTAAATATCACAGAGGAATGAGCCGTTGTAACAGTTTCGGTTTAAAGTTAAAAAGCAAACGTGGACATTTCATGAAATTTGAAGAGACCTTGTATAGCTAGATTTAGTTAGTCAACTATAAAAAGTATCATATCACCCGAAATCCTAAAAAGAAAAGCTCATCTTAACTTTCCTGACACTCTCCCACCGGGAGGGAATCGGTGCCTTCGAGGGTGTTGCATAGCGCTCATACAGGGATGAAGATGATTCCCCAGATGAAAATAGCCCATTGACGAAAAACAATAAAACTTCCACGGGATAACTTCATCTCATTAATTTCATTGCGTCTTTTCAATCGTATTATACAAATTTACCGTACTACCCGTAGAGTATTATGAACAATTGGTTTCAAAATGACCTCACGCCAAATCAATATTCCGTAAAGACACTTTGAGAAAGTGAACTTACGCCTTGCGTCATCGGTATTATTCAATATTCTGTTTCCAACAAGAAGGCGGAGACTGATCTGACTGTATCTAATCAGCCTCCAGAGTATAAATATCCCTCTGGGTGGCATTTTATTGAAGGGTGTAACGTCGCCAGGGATTTATCTGCGATCGTAATGGCTATGTATTAATTCCGTCATTCTTCCAAGAGTCTCCGTCAATGATAGATACAATGGAGAATAACTACCGTTCTGGTAGGTCAGTCGAAAGGTTCGTTCGTAAATCACCGTTCTGCTCTGAATATTATTTCTAAGCCTTCACTATTCTATCATTCTGGTGAGCGCGGTTATTTATTACGAAATAATAAACTCAAGTTTCTCAGCTCCCATTATTTTCATTCTCTCAAGTCGTTAGCAAGAAGAATTCTTCCGATATGAAAATAGTATCCTTGAATTTCGAGCTGCCAATCTCCTTCAAGACCGGCTGATGGTAAAAAATCAACAAGAAGTAGGTACTCAAGTAAGTGAGATCGGTGACTACCCAAACGATTCAAGCTGATTCAAACATGAAACATGCGTGTGTTTATAGAGGGGATTTATAGGTCGGTTCGGGTTTAATGTTTGTTTATGTTTACTTTGAAATAAATTTCTTCTAGTTGTCAATATAATTGTTTATTAAAAATTACGAAGGAACCAATTAATTTATATTTTTTGCCGAGAGGAGCAAGGAAAAAAAACCCGAATCATTCCTTGGTAAATTAGGAGTTTTCATTTATGAGAACACAAGTAGGTAATCAGCGCACATAAAGTCAAAATTTCAACGGACGATTCCATCACCAAATACGTTGGTAGTAGGAATACTAAGTCACTTTTCTACGAGCGTGGAACGTGCAAAGGACACAGGCTTCATAAATCAAGGTTTCCAACGCGAGAAATCCATCTGCACTAAATGTGTAAACTATTTTTAATGGACTGTCTCAAGTTTGACATGAAAGATGCGATTTATCGAAACCTACGACGGCGCCATCAATATGCATTCGAACGTTGAAACGATCTCGAGTCAGCGCATTCGCTAGAGTTCCCACCGATGACAATAGTATCCATCATTGAACAACACGGAAATGACAAGGTGATGGAGGAAAATGTAGACGGCGTTGAGCGAATTATGTAAATTGACAGGAGAAACCTGTCAAAGCGGCGTCTCTGTGCCTAATAGTGCTCTGATGTGATGATATTAGCCGGCCGTTCGCCTAATTTCGAGGAGCCTAATTGAGGGAAATCACTCGTGCAAATCGTCTGTGACAGTGTAACGATTTTCTAATCGCATACTGACTCATCCGATGATTTTATGCGTAGGAGAGGGAAGTCGATTTGACAAAACACATTTTAAAAGTGATTGATCGAGCTGGTTTAGTGTCATGAGATTGGTAATTCTCATTTGGTATTTTATTTATTCGTTCATCTAATTCGAATGTAAAATGGTTCATCATATTTGATTATTAATGATCGTAGAAATCATGTTCTCACTGGGTTGGCCTCTTTTCAATGATGCCCATCCCAATCGATCCAGCGTCCCAAGTTTAATTGAAAACAAATGAGATTACAGGCTTACATTTCCTGAAAATCTCGAAACCGCATTTTCACCCGAGTGAAAAAATGGATTCTCGAGATTTTTGGCGATTTAGGCGTGTGGGTATCATTTTCGACTAAATTATGGACGCTGAATCGGATATCACTGAATACACCTGGTCCGAGGAATAACACAGGAATCCCTTGTGAAGGAATTCGCAGGTTTTATCCTTGCTGAGTTTAATTGTTTGAAAAGTGATAATTAAATAAAAACTGCTCTTGATGTAAACTAAAACGTATTCGAGATAGTTTTTGACCGTGGCCAACGGTCAAATGGTCGGAATGCCTTGAGTGTATTGAAGTGCATGATTTTATGATTAGTTATGACTAGACAATCCACCTTCTACCGAGAGCTGCAAATATGCCACTTCTTCAGACCATTCTGACATATTTACGATGGGTTTCAGTATGTTTGAGTTCACCGTTCAAAACTGAGCTAGAGATAGGATCGGTGGATTGTATACCGAGTAGCGATGGTGGAGCCCGAACAAAGGGGCTTCTCTTTAGAACCATCTTACCCGGATCTCGATGATTCGCGGGGTAGCTAACTTAGTTCACCGAAACCACCTTTACCCGGAAAGTTTAGCCGGGGGAGGAGGAGAGAAGTTTGATTAATGGTTTTGAAGGCTTCATATCAGCTGCTTTCCCATAGTTTGTATTCAGCCTCATTGTTGTTCTATTCAATAAACACGTTCGTGCAGTTGACTTACACTTATTATGTTATGAAGCTTCGCGCACGTGGCCATTGCACTGCCTTAATGACTGGCTTCGTATCATGCAAGACAAAAGTACTGAAAACATGAATGTTGTAACGTCTACCCTACTACATATTAATTCCGAAATATGAGTTTAAATGTCACTTGAGTCAAATAATTTTCGTCGAATATTCCCGGAATATTTTCAATGAATACAGTAAAGATGATTTCAGCACAAATATGTTTTGTATTTCTTCAATTGAAGTGGTTTAAGTTCCATTCTTTTGGTATTCATTTTTTTAATAGGCCTTAAGAATTTGCTTTCCATATCTTCCAGGTATTCTCAGGTTTCACACAACTTTCTTATCCACCTTATTATATGAATTTTACTACCCCTAAATACCATCCTCAACCGCTAATATCGTCAGAAATTACGACCGCTGAGTGAACGGAAAAAACGCAGATAAAGTGAAAGCAGATTTTTTCTTTGACGAAGTAACTACCTAATTTCAGATTTTTTTTTCTTTCTATAACGTTATTCTTGTATCTGGAGGAGATCTTCCTCGCATATTTACCCGGTCAACCGCGAAAGGTCCGCCCCGGATTGAGACTTAAAACCCTAAGCAGATCTCTAAAACCATAAATCAACGAAGATACTGTGAAAAAGAACTGAAACTCGCCCAAGGAGGGAGCCTCGAGACTCAAGGCACCCCCAGGGTCCTCCCGATCTGGTTATGATTGGGTGTGAACCGCGACTTTTTTCTCACCTTATGTGGAGAAGACGGAATCGTAATTTGGAAGGAGGAAACAATCAAGGCTCGTCTGATCGTTCGTCAGAACCAGGGGCGTGATGGGAGAGCTTTGTCCATTCAAGGACGTACATTTGAAGGTCCCACAATGAGTTATTTGTAGTATTAGACAAAACATAGATGTAGTCCATCTATCACTTTAGAAGAAAACCTTTGGGAAGAGATTCGAGAACAGAGGTCCGGATGAGTATTCAGGGCGTATCATTAGTTTTTGAAAGTGTTTGCCGAAATTGCTTGATACATTCGAGCTACGCGGTCCGCATAAGGCCTCAATGTATTCAAATTACTGTAAAATATTATTTGAAGCCACCAAACCTGAAGTTCTAGCTCGTAAATAGTATAAGAGTGAAGAAAATACATTAAAAAAAACTATGCCTAATTAAGTTACGGTCCAGTTTTTGTGTCTCGAAGATGAGTGGTTTTTGGCGGAAAAAAATAATCATGTTCTACAATTAAATATAAATTCGCATGACAACGTTTAAGAGCGTTCCCGGTAAACAATTAGGCAGAAATTAGGGCGTAATATCGAATAAGCGGTTCTTCAGAAACGCCTCGCGACCGTTGAAGTCGAACCTTCAGATATCGCAAGTCTTATAGCAGATCCCGTTGAAATAAATTAGCATTTTGAGTCACTCTGGGTTAGGGCGTGGGACGGTTCGCCAGCAGGTGAGTAAAGGTATGCGTTAGTCTTCCCAGAAAATTGACTGGGACGGATAATTTTAGTGAGTCACGCCGCTCTCTTTCGACAATCGCCGGCAGACTCAACCGAGGAATAAATTCACGATTTATATTTTGACGAGTAAATAAGTTGTTTTGAATATACTTCATAGGTGGCCTGGCGTCAGAATTTATAGCATTTATTAGGGTTTATTTGTCGCCACTTTCTTGATGTCGAAATTGAGAACAAGTTTGACAAGTTTGGATTGTTTAACTTGTACATTCATTATCTGGTGGCTAAAGCTTTACTACCGAAAATCACCGGGTGAATTAACGAGTAAGAAAAAAATTATGATCCAGGGCGGACAGGATTGAGGTCTTACCAGTACATTTAACACGACTGTCCTTTGGATGAGAAGTAATAACGTAGCTGCTTCATTTCAAATCTCACCTTCTGCTATATCCTACAGCAACGACTACCGCTATAACCCGGGAACCGAGGGGCGGTTTCATCATTGAAAAATCTCTCAAGGCGACTTCAGGGGTCGTTTAGCGCACTCGTCTCACCTACGATGTGAGGACCCTGCACTTTTAATGGTCCAGAGGATGTTCTTACAGAAGCTCTAGAGGAAAAGAGCGAATCTTGCCGGCTTTTATTTTTAATGCATGGTTCTCAAGAGCTTTCCAGGCTCCCATTTTCTAGCTTTAGCCTCAATAAAATATGCGGTCATATAGTCGCAACGACATTTACTGATACTCGCCTTTCCTAGGGCTCTCTGATGGCGAGGATGGAATTTCTACGTAGGGTATTTTTCTCGTCACAGGTTTTTCCCAAGGAAAGGCAACGCAGTATTGCTTCAAAATTATGCATACACTTCTTATAACAGGGTTCCACAGAGAAGATGAACAACCAATAAGCTACTCATTCTTCGATTTGGGGTTCAACAAGGTGGAAACCACGGCCTTGATATCAAACTTGGAGAGGCGGGCAATAGTTCAGAGCATGAAACTGTGTTGTGATTAGACATTTCATATAGTAGGTAGGTATAACCTTTCAGCGAGCCCTCCTCATGCGACAAGAAACGGCATTCCACGATATAACTAGAAAGATAGTGGAGAGGGTTTGGGTCACCGCGTTGCAAAACTCACGTTAGAGATTTATTTCCACTTTCAACCTTCGACATTTTTTGAGAAAACTATTCGTGTTTTCCCTTCACTTGGTACCGTGAGAGAGGTGGCCCTTTTATGGAAACCCCGATGTCAAGAGTCTCCAAGTGGAACCCGGCAGGTTGGTAGGCTGATCGCCGTATATTTCGCGATTGTTTCGAGCCATATCGAGGAGAGATTATAGGCGGCGATATGTCCACGTTTTCACTACGGAATCCACCGCGAGGTGCCTCCCAGGTAATTGGCGACCGTTATGTTTGACGCACAAGTTCGACCCGACGTGAACATCTACGGTCGCAATCTGAGGGGGAATCTTTTCAATGTATCCTTGATATGCTTAAAAGAAAATTTATTAGCATTTTTATGGAATTCATTATTCAACTCTAGACGATAGATTAACACGCGCATACAAGTTACTCGAAGTAGTTCGAGCAAATTCTGACAAATTCAGACAAATTCTGGGGACAACAAGCATAATTGTCTACTGATTAGGGGTTAGAACGACGATCACTATTGAAAGAATACGCTAGCACAGAAAGTACTCGAGGACCGTCTAGGTTGAGAGTTTTTACAATGAAGTGCTGGGGGACGAAAACCACAGATTGACATTTTGAACGTGATTTAAACCACTGAACTGAGAATTCGAACCCAATAAGCTGTCCAATAACACTCCTTGTCCCGTTTGGAGAGTGAACAATCGAGAGGGAGAGAAAACCGCGGAAAAGCCTCAACTCAGCTGCTTTAGGTGGGACTTCAAAGTGTACGATTTCCCAACGGGATTCGCCACATTGTCTCCGTAGTATCCCAACAGTTGACATAGCGTTGGAATGAGCTCAGGGACTGCGGAAACCCTTTTTCCAAATGAGACGCCCGAGAATGCTTTCGAGCGGATTTTGTTGGACAGTCGGTTTCCACTAGGCGCGAGCGAACAATTTTAAAGACTATCGCAGACAATACCACATCGTAGACTCTCAAATCATTATTACAAGGATTTATTATTATCTGCCCCCCCCCCCCCCATGCTCACATACTCTGCGGCTGCTTGGTAGTCCCTTTTACGGCCATTTTGATACCCCTTTTCAACTACGAGGGAAAGTGCAATTTCAGAAGGTGATTTCAACCCATAATGAGACGATTTCGACATTTAGAGAACATGATTTTGCTTCACGTACCCGCACATGTTGATTCACGCTTCAAGCTTCGTTTCAGATCAAATCAACGTACTTACTCCTATTCTCCAGTTGGAGTAGGTATTAGGCCGGTCACGTAGCCAGGCTCTGAATTATTTCTAAGCCCTTATCTTGTTAGCTACAATTCACCCAACTGTTGCAATAGAATTTACTTTATCGTAGGCACGATTCACCCAGCTGCTCTCAGGTAGTAGTGTATGATTTCGACATACATCTTACATTAGAGTTAAAGACCTAAATAGGCAGATAAGGTGAAGAAAAGAAGTTGAATATTTACACAGCCCTTTCACGCCACATTTATTCCGAGAGGCGTTTCGTTATTTCAAGAAAAATGTATAAGCGAGAATTTTTATAATGTGATACATTATGTAGCACGATGAAACTAGAATAGTCTTCCAATTAAGTTGTCTTTATTAAAAGGAACTGAGCAGGGTTAAATGAGATTGATCCCAACACTTTCAGCCACAACCTGAATGAAATGCGATGCATAAAAGCTGTTGTTCACGTGAAAAGTGACTGCGCGCGCCTCCCTGATCTAAAGACAACGACCAATTATCGTGAAACGGGGCTTTGGCACGTGGAAGGTCCCCACAAGAGGTGATCTCATCCCAAGAAGACGCCCTCATGCAACAATAACTCATTAGAACCTCGAGAAGCCTCGCCATCCTGAGGCATTCCTCTCTCCACGGTTCTTGGGGTTCACTGTGCTCTACGGACAGTTCATTAATCAGATTAACTATTTACGATGAAAGGGGATGAGACTTGAAGATGGAGCCTATGTTAAATAAGGGTCCATTGTGAGAAAGTCATTTGCGGCTTCTATTATCAACAAAATGCTCCTGTTTCTTTGAAAGTCGAGCAAACCATAAATTAAAATAAAGAATAATCAATATTTTCTCGCTGATATTTTGATGAACGGTAAGGCAACAATGTTCTTATAGATATCAATTGACCTAAGAGACACAGAAGCCCAAATGAACCCCTGATTCCCCTTCTAAAACTCCCTAGCGACCTCTGAAGGCTCAACTCATTGGATCTCGGAACTAATGTACTGCTGTTAACTACCTTGTCTCGGAATTCAATGAAGCGAGTTGGATAGGAAATGACGACGCTTCAACTGTGTAATTGTTTTCCTCCCGGTGGGTATTCGGGGTAGGTACGAGATTAATCTCTGAGGGAATTAGTCGTAGCTTTGACGTGACGACGAATATTTCTGACGGCTTCTAAACACTAATCGGAGCCACGTGACTTTGGGGAGTCGATCTTATTTGCATATACATTACTTAATCAATCAGGCCCAAGCGCTCTCGTCATCCCTTGTTCCGCTCTCAATCAAGAACGAAGGCGATTTTACAACGTCTCCCTGTGGGTTTGTACATCCAAGCAAGATTTAGGAGTCGAAAGTTCTTACGACATCGTTGAAAAATGGAGGACTTCAAAACCCAGGCGACGAAGGAGGCGCGTTGCAAATGCTTTCAACGAGTAGAAAACGTATCAACGGACACTAAGCTGGACTGCAGAACTATTGAATCAAATACGAATGAAACCACCGATGGCGTCTGTGAAAATCTTATCATTTGTCAAGGCTCCGGAGAGCTCTCCCGAGATTATGATGAAGATATTTACATTTTATTCGCTCCAGAACTCGCCAAAAATCTCTTGCTACGGCGTTAAGCTTCTGCAGAAATTATTTCATCAACGCAAATTGAAGACCGATGCAACCTCGCCTACAACTTCTGGTTTGCCAACGACCCAACAGAACGTAGAGCTCATAAAGCACGGCGTCGCACCTGCTCCAACTACTAATCTATTCCGTATCAGTGAATGCGCTTTTACAACCCGTCATAAGTCACATAGCTGCAAACTTCACCGTCAAATGAAGCAGCGTGTCCCAGCCATAAACTGTTTCGAATTTATGCAAGTTCTCCTCTCCGTAGGAAAATCTTCACCGTTGCTTCTGCTCCTTTCCTTAGGATGAATTGATTTCCACCAACTCTCCACGGAGAAAATAAAGAACATTTGTGTAAGCGCATATTGACGGTGAACGCCGAGAAAACTCGAGTCAGCGCTGCTCAGTATGCGAAGTCTCACCTCGAAAACAATCCCACACAAGCGACGGAACTTCGGATTCACAGTAATGGAAAAACGTTTGCATCGTCGTACCAACGACTCTTATAGTTTCTCTTTTTCTTCGACAACCCAGCAAGAGGAAGTTTACTGCTTTTTAGACTTCACACGAGAAATCAGGTCTCCTACGTTGGAAAAAAATATTACTATCAAACAATGGCTTAGCAGAAAGCTCGTGGCGAAGGTCGAATGATATGGCGATAAAAACGAGTGTGTGGTTTGGCCTTCTTGGCCACAACATGGATAGATGAGGAATGTGAACACCGAACGGTCCGCCTACCATACAATTCAGAGTTCCAAATAATCCTTAGCTGTGTTTAATGGACTATTCATCAAAGAAATCAGATACATACTCGTTACAGAGGTAACCAAGCGATTCACTATGAGCCATAAGAAGTATGAGCGTTGAATAGAAGTCCTTCAGAAATTAATGTTGAGGAAGTTAGATGTGGGAGACCTGGAGAATCAGCATTCCTCGGTCGTCACATGTAAACTCAACCTGCCATTTGAGCGCATTCTCCGCCTTGACCCACGTTCAATCCACCTCTCAACACCAGCGTTTCCCGGATCAATTAAGTCGTATTACTCGCAGGTCCGTCATTCTATTATCAGCGCAAATCCTGAAGGAAGATCGGGCCTGGGAGGATCGAGAAGGTTTCAGTCGGGTTTCGTAATTAGGTGGCTTGGCCGTTTTCATTAGGGATGGCGCCTCGATGGTAATTCGCCGTCGTTGTTTTCGTGCAAGGTTGAATAAACAAGGGTCAAGAGCGATCGGTTGTTTTACCGTCGTGAGCGCGATAATTGTCCATTTCCATTAGAAGGCTCGAAAGATATTATTATAAGTCTACAAACCTCATACTGCCCAGGGCAAACATGAACTCCACCAAACGCCAAGTCCTTGAAGAATCAGGGTGCGCAAGCCTCACAGCTTTTAATCAAATAGGTTCGGCGAATCCAATTAGGTTCACGGACAGAGGGAACAAAATTCAATGGTAGGTAACTTCATTTTGTATCGCTTTGAACTCTATAGACAGGCTTGATGAAAATCACGGGTCTTGCTTCTACTATATTCACATAATAAAAGCGAGATTGGGGTGTCAGGAGGGATGGTCGCACTTGCATCATCTTCTGAGCGTGCATTATCTTCCCTCATTTCGGCAACATTTAGTTGCGACCCCTCATTGGAGTCTATTGTAACTTGTATTACGAGTATTTGGGCGACTATTTTAACTCGAGGATAGTGTAGATACTCAAAACTCCAATCCATGAACAGTTACGAATGTCCTCGAGAACGGTGACAAATGGATTGAAGATCATGTGCAAAATAGATATCGGAGGTCGTAGCTCAACACCTGAGGAACAGAATTTGCATGTTTTATTTTGGTTCTACCCAAAAAAAAAATCTATTCAAGGTGTTTAGATCAAAATAAGCAAATGTCCGTCCGCCGTCCATGCCCTTTTTGGAAGAAGACAATTTTCAAAAAATCTGAAATTTTGGTCAGCGACCCGCTTCTGGATGTAGTTGGTCCTCAAAACTTTTCAACCCGATCGGACCAAATTTGTAGAGTCAAAATGTGTAGTTAGAATAACGAATTTTTGAAATTTTCAGCGATTTAGGCGAGTGGGGTATCATTTTCGACTAAATTTTGGACGCTGAATCCAATGAGACGGGTCCCGGAATGATTGGTGTCCACTGGAAGAGGTTATGTGTTAAAATTATATCTGTCTCCCTATTTCAAATGTGCGTTTACGAGATTTCTAGTTCCTAGGCGTATGGGGTAAATTACTAAATTTTCGACGCTGAACCGATTGGAATGAGTCCCTATGCTCCTGGCCCGAGAAATAACCAACCCCCGTGAAAGAATTTGCAGCGATTTCTCTTTCGTAAGTTATTATTGCAAGTAATAGCAGCTGTTCAAAGCATTCTGTGCTCTCTCATGGCTCATACAGGGCTTGATACAAGGCTTGATTTCATGGTGTGAAATGTGGCTTATGTATCTCGTAAAAGAGTACATAAGCCACATTATACGTAGAAACGTTTCTTAAGTCGTTCGTACATACAGAAAATATTGCAAAGTGCACCAGGATGAGGTATTATTCTTCGTAGATCTCACTTATGTGCAGGAAATAGTAGGTTCGAGGTCTCTAGGGTGTTCCGGGGTGCGACAGTGAATCAATGAATCAAATCAAATCAATGAATACTGCAAAATTTAGCGGAAAATGATATTCTCCACACGCCTGGGTCCACAAATATATTGAACTCAAAATGAGTAACCAATAATTTTCACTACTTCAGGTGGACAAATCAGTCCATTTTAAAAACTTTTTCGGCTCGGACAGCGGACAAACTTTTTATATTGTGAAATTGAAACAGCTGAATGATTGAGGAGGTTTTTACTCTCAGTTGGGAGATACGAATATCAGAATGTCTAAAATAAAAGGAGAACCACAATAGGAAGCAAATTTACAAATGGGGCACCCAAATTAAGTCGCAGGTTATCAGTTATCTTGTTGAGTAAAATAAAGGGCTTTCAAAAGACCTAATTAATAATGAATTTACAATATTAAAATAACAAAAAATATAATGCTAAGTGGACCAATCATCCCACATATATGGTATGTGCCCTTCTTGCGGAATGTGTTTCTCATAGTGTCCAAAGCACTTTGGAACATGAAGGGTAATCAATATTTCATTAATTCTAACAAATTTTGTTCCTGGTGGGTTTGGCGTGAATGAAACAGAATCAGGCAAGGAATTACTACGCGTGATGCAACGTGTTTCATCATGGAACCAGGAGCGCAAATGGGAAAATATAAAACCCTACAAACTCGTGCATCGGCGTACCTAATAATTTATGAGCGGAGCGATAATTTTCTAAAATGACTCTCCCGAAGTGTTGCACTTATACGTGGAACCTACGGCGTGCTTGAGATATTCAGCGGCTGAGACCACCCACAAGTCGATAGTCTACGAAGTATGAGTATTTGAATGACGTCCATTAAACGTGGCTACTGTATTTCTTCGAACGGCATCGTGTTATACAATC
Organism: Cyrtorhinus lividipennis; assembly: GCA_019603395.1. Classification (NCBI taxonomy): domain Eukaryota; kingdom Metazoa; phylum Arthropoda; class Insecta; order Hemiptera; family Miridae; genus Cyrtorhinus; species Cyrtorhinus lividipennis. The sequence goes on along the minus strand of CM034003.1, from coordinate 19,005,410 downwards.
ACCCTTCACGAGTCAGAAAGCGTCTTATTCGAAAACTCTTGAAATGGGAAACACTATTTCCAACATAAATTATGAAAAATAATATAAAGTCGAAACTTTTATCCTTTACGATCAAACTTACGGATTTGTTATTCGAATGTTCGATTATCAAAGTCTCGAAGTTCTCACGTTCGGTAGCCGATTCAACTGAGAGGTCACTTGTGGAATTTGAGGCCGGAGTACCAAAGGGAGCTCTGGTACTTACATTGCTAGAATTCACTTCGGAGTTCGTGAGCTCGGTTCCATTCGCGCCTTGAAGATCCGTTTGTACGATCATCAAATTCCCTGAATGGTTATTTGTATGCTCAATACCATAATTCGCAAAGTGACTTTTCGCACTTTCGACAATCGGACTCTCCTGCCTTGCCTGTTGAGTGTGTTCACAGACATGACCGGGTTCATCGGAGCAGATGTAACCGACCAAATCTGCTTTTGATTTGAACGGAGGAGTCACCAAGAGTTCACCAAGGGCGTGTTGAAGCAATGCTGCCGCTAGGATGTGATATTTCATGACGATCATTTCTTCAAATTACCATAACGGAGTTATCGGATCGACCGAAATTGAATACCTACACAACCACACTTTGTTGGAAACTCTATGAAGTATTCGCAAGTTGAAAATCCGGAAAAAATCAACGGAGATGACGCGATGAATTACAAGAATTACGTAAAAGTTTGCAAACAACTACTCGATTTTGTCGTTTCAACTAGGGTTTTGCAGACGATGGTATAACCGCTCAAACACTTCCTCAGCACTACGCGTAATATCCTCCAACAGTACGAAAACCACTGCGCACGTTCAACAGGAGCTGCGATGAGCCGATGCTGGCTCAAGGACGATGAAAACCAAAATATTGACTCAGTGCTCCGTGTCGAACGCGAGTTTCCTCATAAACAACATTGTGTTCGACAAGCTGGTTGACGTTAGGGTTGTTTACGGGAAGGGAAAACGTAAAATGACGTTTCAGATGACTTTTTTCAGGCGTACCGTGTGAGGAATGAGGAATCGGAACCATTTCTGTCATAAATCGGGACAAAACGGTTTTCTAGTTGACCTCATCGGCCTTCGATCCGGTAATTTTTTTGACCGTGAGGAAAAGGCTTTCAAGGGGAAAAGATGGTGAACGAGCATGACAGGTCACTTATAAAGAAAAGTCCAGACTATTCGGCTTGTCGATGAAAGCGTGACTACTCTAACACTATATTTCCACCAAAGTAAAGGACATTTTTATTTTATTTTTTTATTAGATATATTTACTATTTTACTTTATTTTGATTTTTCGTCCTTAGTGGGATTATCTGACGGCGAGTTGAAGGCAACTTTTGCTAAAACGGGGTTTTAGAAACTTTTATTGGTGTATGCACAAAATATTAGGAGGATTAAACCGACCTTATGTAGAGTAGCAACATTTTCCGCCAGTACGGTCGTGTATAGGTAATTAATTATTGTAGCTAGTTATCTCCAAAATAAAGATTACGTGAAATTTTACACTGACAGAATTGAACACATCCGAGACCGTTTAGAGGGATTTTGGTAACATCACTGTCTCGTTAGAAATTTTTGAACGAAATGGGTAGAGAGATTATTTTATGGGTGTCATCATAATCCCACCATAACACTCCGTCGTCATAAAACTGGATAGACATTTACTAATTAAGAAGACTGCGATCGGGAAATGAGCTCTAGAAACGCAACCGCAATGAACGAACGAGCACGTAGCGCCCATAATATTTAGAAGCGGAATTCCCTCGGTGGGGAATTTAATCGAGTCCCATACTCGATTCAAACCCGGGGAGCGGTCATTTTTGATATCACCCCGTTTAGTTCTTCGACGTGGCTTTTCCAACGCTGGGAACGTTAAAAAGCTTAACCCTCGAATTCCAACGTTGGCTAACCGTTGCCTGTCAAGCGTTTTGCCACAGCCATTACTGTCAACTTGTTAAAAAACGATAAACCTTTTAGAACAACCTTAACCCAGTTAGGCCTCGCAGTAAAGCGAGCCCCCGAGCGGGTGTTAGCTCATATGTGTAGTTTTGGGGTATCTTCCATCACTCACGACTATACAGTTTCCGATAATGTTCCAGTCGAACGAGATCGTTGCCTCAATTTCAGAGGACTCGGATTCCAAGTGAAAAACGAACCCTCGTTCTGAAAGATTTCCTTAATATTCAAACATTGTTGGGGTATACAGTTACAGTGCAAACACGGTTAATTTCCCTTGAGTTCACGGAGAAGAACTTTCTGGACTTGAAGATACTCATGCAATCATTATTGACCAAGATGGGAAATTGTAATATTTTCATGAAAGGAAACTATTCCACTAGTCTAACAATTATTCTGAAATATCAGCAAATGCAGTAAGGGTTTAGGCAAAGTGTTAAAAACACAAGGAAACATGGCAACCTCATCATCTCTAGTTATTGCAGTCAGAATAACGGATGTTTTTCCCCTCTGTTTAGAGCACGGAGGCGAAATTTGAATTGTACGTATACCGAAAACTAGAATAAAACGCCCGAGCTTACCGATGTGATGCATCACTATTCAAGTTATTTCCGGCGTTGTTCAAAACCTAGGATCATTTATCAAGACCGGAGGAACCCAAACAGGAATGAACACAATTTGAATGCAGGCCTACTCAATATATTGTATCAATTTCATAACAAATAAGTTGCCAATTCTTTCACAATGGCATACGAAAATCATAAACCCATTTTCAAAATGACCATTTGCAAAGGCCATGGGATAATCAACGGGGTGAATGGTTAAATTGATTGTATCATTCCAGTGCGGACAAGGAATCAAAAAGGTCAATAGTCCATTCTTTCCCGATTTTGGACTGAGCAGATAATATGCTTGACGTTGGTGGAATTGATGATTTTATTCGCTGCCCGACCATACGTGCCTTCGTTACTTTTTGTTATATTCTTATAAGAATACTGATGCAAAGGTATAATGATCGCCCGCACAAGGCAAAGTTTGGAGGAAGATGTGCTCCATGTTGAGCGAGTCAAACGGTTATCTTGCACGAAGGTTAAACGACTCGCATTAGCAACCTAAAACGAGCAAATTTGACTTGGAAATCAAGGAATCTGTTATTAGGGCATCCTGCAAACACCGAGCTGAGGTTGAACGGTGGTGAGCAGGGTCCCTGTCCCTAAGAAATTACAGAACCGGACGGAAGCAGTCGGCCGGACAGTAATGGAAAGAACCAGAGGACGGTGGAAAACGACTAGGCTACTTCTGGGAGTAAAAGGGGTTGAGGACAGAGAGGAGTAACAGGGAAAGGGGAAGGAAATGGGTAACCAATTTCGATTCCACGCCGACGTGGAACATTTACTCGCACTCGCCACAGCCAACAACAGGGTTCGGAGGGAAATGGAAAAGACAGGGTAAAGTTTCGATTTGAGAGGCTGAAGGAAAAATTGGCTTTTCGCGTCCTCTATCCTGGAACGGAAAAGTGATTTCAATTTACCCTCGCATCATTTCATACAGCCAGATGTTCACAGCGATCAACTGGGACCTATTCCAAGTTGAAACACTGAGAGAAATATGAACCGAATCCTTCCAAATAATATAGAGGATGAAGGGGATTCCACGGAGTGAAGACAACAATTTGAATTAAAGAACGGACAATCAAGTAAAAACTGATGGAAAATCTTACTCCTACTCTCATTTACCGAGTAAAAAGAATATTTAAGATGAGCTTGTTGAAGCAAACAAAGTTCGTTACATGTATCTGAAGGATAACCTGAACTTCCACTACCGACTGTCGGAGTTGGGCTGCCTAAATCTCACTGCTAATTGTGATGTCAATTCATAATCATTATAAAACAAGTCTGGTTTGGTTTGAGTAATACATTATTGATGAAAACGTAATGATTTGCGGTTATTTATGATAATTAGGCGGAATAAAATAAAAATGAACGAACGAGTCTCAGACTGCTCGACGCCGACAAGAGACCTTCGTAAAGCCGCTGAACCAGAAGTAGCTCTCAAGGTTCTTTCAGTGATTATTCGTATTTGAGGAGCCTTTAGGGCGTAGCCGGTTGAAATGGATGATTTGAGAAAAAAGAAAGAAAAAGTCAATGGGAACAGAGCTCCACTGATCAAAAGGCTCTTTTATCTAATAAGTCGATAAGGAAACGAAGGCTTCTATGCGCGAGAATGATAGATCGGGTACGTTGCAATTAGCTCGCGTCGGCTAAAGGAGCAGCGAGCGTGAAGAAAGAGCCCAAGTGTGAAGAACGTCGTCAGATAAGGCGACGAGCTGATCTCAAACGTGTCATTTTCCCCTCGAAAAAGGCGCGTGATAAGTGTTGTTTTGGTTGTCGAAAACCACCGGAGCATTTTCGGAGCTCAGAAAGCAGAGCCATTCATTTGGATTCGGTATCAGATTTCATTATTCAAGTCAAAAACAATCGTTTATCAACGTCCAAATGAGAGATGAGGGGAATGAAAGACTTTTCACGTCCGCCACTCGGATTTTGCCAGGAAGCCAACGCTCTGACGGGGGAGATAATGTACGTTGAGTACTTGGCTTCACAAAACTTTACAAGTTGTTGCTAAAAAATCAAGGAAAAATTCGGAATTCGAGAGCTTGAGCATTATATATTTGAGCATGCTCTGCAAGTTCCTCGTTATCAGAATACAGCGTCATAGTCCAGCACTAGGTTAAAACATTCCGTAACGTAACTATAACCGTTTTTAAGCACATGGGCAGAAACAACGATGTAAATTACGCTGCTAGTTATCCAAAAACGGTCTATTATTCAAGGTGTATATTGATGAGGTCTACAGAGCAAATACCTAGTCGGGAAACAAATTGAATAAACCATAATCATTTTGAAAAAATTGCAGAAGAATCAATTATCTAAGTGTCCATTCCCCTTATATCTTCCTCCGTTGTGAGAAGACCGGCTGAAAACTTCGAGGGGCAGTAGAGCTCAAAAGGAATTATGTGTCAATTTCCATATTCTCATGTCCCCACTGCGAAAAACGAAGTAAAAATGTGAATGGATGGACGGAAACCATCCCCTGAGCCTCCCCTACGGATTTCATGTCTACTTTTGTGGTTAGTTGGCCAATTATCTTGTAGTAAGAGATGAATACATAGAGACATTTACGTAATAACTCCGAAGTTGGTATCTAATGTGTTAAATATCGTTCAAAAATTTCGAATAATAACTCATAAATTATATAGTTTTTTACGTTCCCGTGAAAACCTTCCGAAACCTTTAGGTACAACAGGGAGGCCAGCACTAATAAATTTGTAAACAAATGAGAGGAATGATAAGATTCCCGGGTGGAATGATAAAATATCATGTATTCAATGATACTAAAGGTCGCGACCGAGCAATAGTAATTTCTGGGAAATTTACCAAAACTTCAAAAAAAATTCGAAATTCCTTAGTTAATCATATTTTAACAAATATCTCATTTCTCCCCCCCCCCCTTCCTTTTTTATGAATAGTTGAAACTCAGCATGAAACCCACTAAAGAACAAGCATATTTCATAAAACCTTCCATCATTATTTTGTTTAATAAATGACTAATGAGTTTTACTTCTAGCGAAAATTCTGAGTTATACGATTAATGCGTATAAATATTTAAATAAGCACACGCCATTTCAACTGAGTCTCCCTTTCATTATTTTATTTTCCCTTGTTTACATTCTTCTTGCCTGTTCAATTTCAACGGACCCGACATGAATTAATTATTAAACCGAGTCGCCCACTCGACATTTCTAGTGACATCGAGAGTTTCCGTCGCTATAGGAATCAACGTGAAACTGAGTTTATTGAGCTGGAAAACAGCCGAAGCTATTGCGTATTTATTTAAGCTCAAGGCCGAGCTTATCCGATTCCGAAGAATTTTTGAGTACACTCGAATCGTGATAGGACGGTTCTGAAGTTTAAACACAGAGAGAATTTTGAATTTTTTTTTTCAAACTAACGTCACATTTGAATGACTCAAATTTACGTACGAATCGTAAATGTTTTGAGTTTCAGTAGAATTTGTTGCGGGATAGAAGAATTAGCAGTATATTCATGAAAACGACAATAAAGTTTGAAAACATTCACACGAATGAGTGATAAATTCATCGTTGCTGAAGTACCTGGCTCGAAATTGCCCAGTCCACTCATAATTCCTCATTTTCCTACGAAATGTTTAAATTTAGTTGTCAGTTTGATAAAAAAAAAAGAATTTTGCACGGTCAAATTTAAAGAATTTCTCATGTTCAACTGAAAAAGATCCACTAAAGTAGATGGTATTGCGATGAAGGGTAATTTCAAATTAGAATAAAAACGCTGCAAATTTTTTACAAGGGTTAGTTATTCTTTGGAGGCGGAATATTGAAGTGTAAAGTATCTCGGATTCATTATAATTGCTTCAACGTCCAATATACGTATGTTTCACGGTTGGCAGTGGCGCAACTCTACTACGTAGTTACCCAGCTTGCTATGAATGTAAAATAATAAACAAAGGTAATAAAGTAGAGAAGTTGAATAAATGGTGAATTGCCTTTTTTCTCACGTGCAGTGAGCACCTGTTGTGTCCTAACTCAGCCCAATTCCATGTTTGCGAGTATGGTACACGCTCTAGCGCTAAAAATGAAATAGAAAACAACTCGGGGCCATTCCGATGTTTCCAGCTTTTTTTCACCTCCACATGAGTGGATAGGCCCTTCATTGCTCAACTTTCTCTCGTAAATGATCGCAATGAATTACCGAGAACCCTGTATTTAGTTACTGTTTACCTCCAAGAGCGTAGCAAATGAAGAAACAAACCCGGAGCTTGTCCGGTCGATACGCTCGCGGTTCAAAAGAACTTGATCAATTAAAAGGCGCGAAGTCGAGCGAAACACGCCCTCCAGGGCCCGAACTGGCGCTGTTAATCAAATCGTGACGAATTACGTTGATGATGTAACGCTCTTCAAGTTAGTGGCCTTGCGACTTCCACCATGAATGAACTTCGAGAGTCGGCAATTTTGTAGTTGGCGGACGTGAGGAGAGCCACGGCCAAGGATGAGGTTACGATTGATATTGAATGATTAGTGATAGTGAATAAGTGCAATCTCTTTGGCAATTAAGGAGAGGAACATTCGTGTTTTTTGTCACACGCTCACTGAAAACCCAAATATTTTGCCAAAAATATGCATATTTAGGTGCTTTTAGTCTATATTCCACAATTTATGCAAATGTTTCTACAATGGATTATTATTCCATGGCCAGAATATAGGAATGCCAGTGAGTGTGGAGTGTCCCGGACTCATTTTAATAAATTTCACAACATTTAACAACATTTGGTCAACATTTAGTCGAAAATCTTACACCAAACGCCTGGGTACCCAAAGATCCCAAGAATCGAGTTTCAATAAACAAATGTTTACCCATACTGGGGTTGAGGTTTGGGTCGATCGGGTTGAGAAGTTTCTAAAACCAATCAAAGGTCCCTGATCAAAATTTTAGATTTTTAGAAAAACTTCCAATTTTAATAAAAGAGCAAACGAAACAAATCTGGTGAAACGTATGGGTAAAAAGTTGTTTTTCGAAACTCGATTTTCGGGATTTTTAGGAACCACTAAAACGACGCTGAATTGATTGCAATGAGTCTGAGACACTCCACACTCACTCTTTTCCCAATAATCATGCTCCAAGGAACAAAGAACCCTTGTGGAGAATTCACACAGTTTTAGATCTAGAAATCATGAAACGTTAACTTCAAATTTCGGGGCAGTCAGAGAGGAGGACCTCTGGTATTAAAACATAGGAATAATAAAGAAAAATTAGTTGTATTTTCTGTTCACAATAAAATAAAATTGTTGGGTTATAAAAATGAGCTCTGCTGTAGCGCGATGGAACCTCGTCAATGTATTATGGCTAAATTTAGTTCGATATCGCGTCTGGAGATCGAGTTGGTTGTTTTGTGGTGCACCGTTAAACCGGCTGTTGCCACTTCAGGCCAGTGAGAGAGCGCACACGGGTATCGTGTTACGACGTCGTCTCCGCGTCCGAAACCGCAAAACCGCGATGATACAAATCCACGGTAATATGTACGTCCACAAATCGTGACGGGCGGCCACTGACGTCACGCCGGTTCACCCTTGCGGTCCCTGGGGCTGCAGCGTTCATCATACTGCACGTACCGCCGGCCGGCCTTCGACTATTCGACGGAATTAATAGCCACTTAGACGTTTCACAGCGATAACAAGCCAAGTGGTGCTCGGCGTTGCTTTGCGAGGACTAATAGGGCATCAACAGCAATTATGATAATCTTCAAGCTGAGGTTCAATAAAGTAAATAAATTAATACGGAAACCTCGGCTGCAGGTCGCGCTGCGTGATTAAACGGGTTATTGATTACGGATCATGGGACTTTGACGCCTCCACATTACGGAATGATTTTACTGGAATCTCCCTGGTACCTGTAACACCCTGCAATTCCGTGCAGCATTACCATTCGAGGTTAGTCACGGCCATGAGCGTATCTCCAACACTCACATTCCCTATGAAAACGTGTACTCATACCATGTGCTTAATGATACAAAGCCAACCGTACATTTTGGTTAAACATTTCCTAAATATCACATCCTGTACAACAACAAAGAAACCGTTGTAAATTACTATCAATCTTTCAAGCCGAGAAGGATTCAAGGCGCTTGACTTCAAAAACTTTTCTACAACAATATGCCTGTTGTCACTCGTCCCTTGCACAGTCGGACTTCATCCAAAGAATGCAAATAGCTATTTTATTTCAATCTTTGTACAGCCAACCTTCATGAATAATCAAGATTGCGATTTCTCAGCACAACCTCCGTTGACCTCAGCACTCCCCCATGCATCAAGGACTCTTATTGCGTTCCAGCAATCACAATTTGAAAATCTGTCGGCAATTAGAATAAATGACTTTATCAGTCTATCACGCCGTTAATAAATCTTTCTTTCAGTCCCTTACGTTTTTTTCTCGACGTTTACGATGTGACCTGAGCGTGTTAATTGTTTTATTGTTATTGCATTTCGAGAAAGAAGTGAATTGAGTGAGGAGTCACGATTTGGCGTTTTAAGATGATATCATCCCTACTTGATGGGAAAAGGTCTCCATTTACTCTTCGAAACATGCGTGAATCATGGTTTTAAACTCCCCCAGTGACAAAAGCTCTCTTTCACATTGACTCCTGCACTATGTGAATCTATTTTTAGTCGACATGCACTTATTCCACTGCAATCGCTGAAAGGCGTCCACAGAACTCTAAGCGCAGGCAAAGCGTAGGCGATCTTCAGTTGACGTAAGTACGAAACGATCGACCCTTATCGTTTGAACAATGAAGTCATTCACAAAAACAAGGCGCGTGGGATGGCAGCCAAATGTGCTTCAGCGCTTCGTACAATTTCATCTGTCTTATTGCTTCCACCAATGGTGTGTGCAAGGCATCGATAAAACACAATTTCTATTGTGGCTTCAACTCAGACTACTCCGTTTTCCCCTTTACCACGTAGGTTTTTATTTAGTGAAGGTATCCATTCCGGTTAAAGAATAATAAACTTCACATGGATACTGTTTACTCTACCGTATTATTTCTTTTCTTTGAGTTTCAGCAAACTTCGAGTTGTTTGTCCATGCTTGTAGCCGAAGGCAGTTTTCTTCCAGTTTATTCTCATCAATTGTGGTGTTGTTCCCGTTCCACTATGACCCGTAAAGTAGTGAATACAGCTGAGCTGAGCTTCTACAAGGAGGTGAAGCGGAATTCAGCAATCATTTGAATGTGAAAATATCTGCCTGCGCCTTGAGCACTTTTCATTTTCCTCGCATTCTGCACGACTGAGTAACTCCCTTGAAAACCATCCGAGAAAACAATGGCGCCGTCAAATTATTCATAACTGCTACAACCAAGAATGAAGATCGCTGGGAGTTGGGAGGTCTCATCTGGATCAATGTACTCTCGGGCCCCGCATGCTGAATAAACGACGAGATTTCGATTGGTTCCACATAGGGCACGGTCCCTGGCGATCGGCTCTTGAGTCTGCCTGTGGCGAATTCATCTTTTGCCCACAGTATCGACCACTTATGAAGTCTATTGAGCGAATTTAATTCAATTTCTCATCGTACGTCATTCATCAGACAAGGGAGAAAGGCTGTCACCCAGTTTTGTCTCGTGGGCAGAAATCAATAAGTATGCCCTAGGAGCAGTGGAATAAGATATAGACAATGAGTCAATTTCAGGGCTGCTTGGAGAACATTTATCCAGCATAGATAGAACAGATTTGGTAGTGTAGCTAGGTAAGCAACTGAAGACCCCAACAGGTAGCTGAATTGTATCCTCTTGTGCCAAGAGCAAAGATTTGTTCATTTGTCTTGTCTTGGTGATCTAAAGTACATTACTTTCTGGGATGTAGAAATAGACTAACCCATACAGAGTGGTTCAAGATAGTAGGGTCTATAGGGCGTCGCGATTTCAAATGCTCCATGAAGGTGGTAGCTCGGCTTGATGGGAGATTTACATCCTTAGGCTAAGCTGATAGGTACACTACAACACCAACAGGCACTGCGGGGTCACAAAAAGGTATCCTCAGGACAGGAAAACCAGGGTCACCGTATATCCAAACCAAAAGGCGACTAATAAATCCCGAATCAATACGAGGAGGACCGGGACCACTATTGCGATCGTCTCTACCTCGGTTATATCGGTAGGAAAATCTCCGCCGTGCCCAAAGCTGTTCTCTCCCGACCTTTTGTGTTCTAGGATTTCCAGCTCGGTGACACCGGCCCGAGGATATATGTGGTCTAGGCAACACGATTCCAAGCAAACCACTGGACTCTAATAGTGACGAATGACTTCGGGTGGTACCGTGTACAACAGCCTCGTTCCATGTAGGAGAGATCCTATACCGAGCCTTTACCTCGTTGCATGGAGTTGGTTTACACCTAGTAATCCCAATAAAATTTAAAGTTCTCCCTCCACCGTGTTTTAGGTGCCACCGACCAACGGGTAGTTGAGTGGTTGCCTCCGATCAATCAAAGGATTGACTAAGTCACCCTCAAGAGTTCATTCCGTACAGCCGAACTTGGTCAGAGGGGGGAGTCAAAACCATTAGTTTGTGAGAATCATACTACCGGTAAGTACCTATATTATTGAAATACCTAAACACAGTTCAAAGTGACGACAGTAAACCTACCTCCAAAAATAAAAAAAAATAAAATAATAAAATATCTTAACAGAATATAAGAGGTGGAATCGATAATCCGTAATTTCTTTTCTATCTCAATAGATGATGCTGAAAACAATGTGAACAAGAATTGTTAGACCAAAAAAGCTATAGAAATTATGACAAAATACTCGAATGAATAAAAATACAAGCTGCTTTTTTGCATCCGGAAAAAGTTTTCAGGATGTTCGGCTGGCGGAGTTAAAACAAGCTCCGATTTCTCATGGAAGATAGCAATATGTGCGAGTTGTGGTTTTATACTTAACCGATGGAGAAATAAAATAGGAATGAGTTTGTGCTGTGCGAGGCTTTTCAAAACAGAACGGACGAGGTTGAGGGCTATTGCGAAATACGAGATATAACCGACGGATATGCTGCAGAGGAGATAAATTCTTATATCGCATGCCTCCAAAAATATGAGGATTCAGCGGCTGGCTCAGTAGGCTCTATAATGCGAAAACGATGTAGGTTCGCGATGTTTCATCTGATTTTACCGAATGTATTCAATCATTCAGTGGATCAAAGTAGTGAAATTAATGATTTCGGCAGTTCACAGTCGAATCAAGTTGCCAATTGTCTCAAGTCAAACCAAGACGCTTAGTCTATCAATCCTTGCAAGCACCTACAGACCAAAAGCTCGACCTTTTGGCCGCTTTCGGCCTTCGTCGCTCAACTTGGTATTTGGTAACGGGCTCCACATTAAAAGCGAAAACCGCCTTCTCTCATTGTTGGCTACCGCCTTTTGAAGCTTGTAACAAGGCGACATTTGCATACCCCCGGTACAACTATGCCAAGGTGAATACTTTCTCAATTATGACCCACCCCTCCACCCACCCGGCTCACCCCTCCCGCAACTAGATCACCGACTATAAATAAAAGCAACGATTCACGGCCTTTAACGCCCTTCCGCCCATAAATTTGCTTTTCTCGACTTTTAATTTCTCTCGAGAATTGTTCCTTCGCATAGAATTATTGCATATCCCTGCAGTATCGCTATACATATCACGGTCTTAGGGCCTTGAATTAGATTATTTGCTGCGTCGCCTGTCTTACGGCATGGGATTATCAATTATTTACTGTAAACATGACAAAGCCTCATTAGCAGATAACTCTTTTATATAAAACATCCACCTGCCGCCTGCATGTTGAGGTATTTTATTGAAGGCTGCAAATGTCGCTTTTACGAGCACCTGCACCTCGTCTATGCTAACGACCTACTGCCTCTTCCTACGAATCCACAAATCAACTAATATACGAGATAGATACGTATATACTAATGTACGTAGATAGTTCGAAAATCAATAACATTGAATTGGTATTTCGGCAATCGAATGCTCGAATGACTTTAGGAGCAAGTTTGATAGCACATTATTTAGTGTAAATACGTATCTCCTCCCAATTTGTTGTAACACCAAAACAGTACGCGTTGTGTAATGAATTCGTAATTGTTCCTAAATAATTGACAATAACTTTTATCACTTTGTCAAGAAAGAAACATTCATGTGGAATTTCGGAGGCTAATTTTGCCTCATCTTCCCCAAGGAAACAAGAGATAAACATCCCAATTTTGGATGAGCCAGACACGGTACCTGTTAGGTATACCATGCTTGGTAACACCGAGCGAACTCAAGGAGTGACTGTAATAGGAATGTTGATAATCAGCCTTTGATTGTACATTTCAATATTATTAGTACCGCAGTTCGAAAAACCCGGAAATCACTGGCCGACCGATGTGGAGCCCAACTTTCTAACTTGAATATGAGAAAAACACATAGGAATTATTCCGATTTAAAAGTGGAGTATTACAGGAGTATAGACCCACGAGAGCCCTCAGGCCGATCGTATGGAAAGTAGCCGATTTTTCCCCTTCTTTCTGAACAATGAAAAAAGGACAGAAGACGTCAGGAAAAGAAAACGATGAGAATGGAAGATAGTCGAGCACAGCGAAGATACGGGTGCGGTTGTACGGACACGAGCGTTTTACAAAATCCGCCTGTGGGCCCTGGGGTGGTTTCGGGACCGGAACTGGGGAGAAAACTCTCTCAATAACCATTCGATGATGTCACGCAAAAATCATCGAGAAAGCGGAAAGATAGTTGATCAAAAGGTTTCTGTTTGCCAATTAAGAAGATTGTTATTATAAGCGATTGTTTTTAAACCCCAAAATCTGATCGTTATATTTATCATAATGTGCTGCGAAAACGCTAAAAACGACCTACATTCTACGCCAAAAATTTATTTTGAATCTCCCCCAACGCTAAGGTCACACTGATTTCAGCTATACAAGATGCTGTGTGTCTCGAGCTTTTATGCGTGTAAGTAATAGAGGCACAAGTCAAGTTAGCCAACAATTCCAAAAAATAATCTGCAGAACTCGAATGCAAATGCCAATTATTCTGACCTGAAATACGGACAAAATTGAGTCCAGACCGGTTTAGAAATCAATCGCACGGTCCAGAAGAAAAAGACTTTTGGCTTTGCCAACTGCCTTGCCTTACGTAGCCCATTTTGATCACAAACTCTTACGGCTGAAGATGTAATTCTTCTCAAGACGGTACTTGTCTTGCGAGGAAGTCATTACGTGTTGCACCTTAGTTGTTTATAATAATTTGACGGTGGGCTTACGAGGAGTTCCTTTAGACACTCAAAGGACCTCTTCATAACACCATCATAAATCATCACAGCTGCCACGCTTTATCATTTTAAGCAGATTTTTCTCCTTCTTTCAAGTTTTAACGAATGAGGGGAGAACAAGATGTCAATTTTCAGAACTGAGGAAACCAGGAGTCTCGACTAAGACGAATTTTTCACCTTCCACCCGACCTGCTGGGCTATTACTACTGAATTGCTACCTAATACATTCATCGTCAAGTATTTGGCTTCTTAAAATACCGAATAAGGGAGTAGAAAGAAGAAGAAACTAGCTTTCAACGATTCGCCAGGATACAAATACGAGGGAATTATTTATTAACATTACTTGGTCGAGTTTTGCTCCGTATAAGGTAGGCGCGAGAAACCAACCAAGGCCGCAGGGTTTTGTTTTGCACCGCACAAGCCATGGACGCAAATATTTCATACACTCTGGACTAATCCCTCGTTATCCTCACATTACAAGGTGAATTCATTAATATACCAAGGTTTTTTTTCGCCCGGTCGAACTCTCGATGAATAATGCCAACAATTTCCGCGGTGGGGCTGAACGATGTACGTAGAGGGTTCGTTAATAATTTCCGACCGGTTTAAATGAAATTAATTCCTTCAATAATAAAACTAATCAGTATCTTGAAAAGTGAAGCAAAAAAGTATGATTTAGCTGTAATTCAACCTTCTACTTAATTTTTTGTGGTAATAAAATGATTTAGAAAACGAATTAAATTAAATTGTGTCCAATAAATCATTATGAGAGGTAGCAAAAAGTTGTTATAGCGGAATGGACTTTATGTAGAACGAAAATTTGTTATTATTATGATTTAAATTGGTTGGGAAGTATGAAACAACAACTAAACTCAGTATCATTCCAAGCATTTGCAGTAGTACGTTGAGTAAGTTCTGAAGTATCATATCATCAACAAGAACATGTTGTTGCTGAGATGTCTCCACCGACCTCCAATATGGGAATCACCTTGTTCAACTGAAAGCTTGTATTACCCCGAAATCCCTACGCCAAATTGCACCCAATTCTAGAACTAGACAGTACAAATACGTAAGGAACACTTACTGTTGCGACGACGGTGAGAAGGTACCGCTGAACTTTCTCGTAATCCAGCTCTTTCGCCACAGTGATTTGCCCTTGGTGTGGAAGGTTGATGGCGAAATGCTCCGACCCATCCGCGACTTGTAGCCTTTCCTCACTCGGCGGTTCACCTTTGATGATATGATACTCGACCAAACCGTTGACTCCTGTGTCTTTGTCGACGGCTCGCAACCCTTGGAAAACCGTCGTTTCTACGGGTGTCAGCTGAAACAAAATAACACTTTTTATAAGAATAGCTAGCTTGAATTCGGGTTGGTACAAGCTGTATTTTGAGCGTAGGGTGTACCAATAATGTACAACTTAACATCAAAGGTCAATTATACAATTAATTCAATAATGCAACTTTGTTTGTCCCCCAATATGCCGAATAACTCCCAAATTTTCGGTCAGATTAGATGTTACTTCGAATTGTAACTTCTTCCTCAAAGTCCTGGACTCATTTCACTCAATCAGCGTCCAAAATTTATGGAGAAATGATACCCCACGCGCCTAGCTTGCGAAAACTTCCGAAAATCGAGTTTCGGAAAACACATTCTTGTTCATACTCTTTCCGAATGCGGGCCGATCGGGCTGGAAAATTGTGAGGAGCATATAGAGCTAGAAAGAAGTCCCTGACCGAAATATGTAGAAAATTGTCTACTGCCAAAAACGGCGTGGACGGCGGACGGAAATTTTGTTTCTTGATATACAGACAAAATCTGCTAAATTTCGGGGCCACTGTGAGAGGTTGACCTCTGGCATAATCTAGAATAATAAAGCAAAATCGATCGCCGATACTCATCCTTGAGACGAAAAAATGGATTGAACGTTTGCCAAAAACTGAAGACAATATATATAAAAGAAGCGGCATACTTGAGCGGCTTATAATTGAACTTTCATTCACAAAAAGAATTCAGCCGGGGTTTCATAATCAAACCGCGAAGAGAAAAATTCAAATCTTCACGAAAAAATACTCCTCCGGGGGTTACTCAGTAAAAAAAATTAATTCGGTAGCTTCCTCCAGAACGGTGACGAATATCATGAGCAATTATGTGGATGGGCAAAAAACGACCCTTGGAAGCTATTCACTTAGGGTTCTCTATTACTGTAAGTAAACATATTCCGCGCGGTACTTTTTCATTCTTAATGACGTCTCCCATTATTTTCCTTGCATTAGAGAATCTCCTTCGTCAACCTGAACGAATTCAAAGCATGAAATAACTTCCCTCTCTCAGAAGATGAATTTTGTGTAGGAGAGTATTTTCTCGTTTTCTCACAACCTCAACAACCTGCCGAGAGTTTTGACACGGAATACCATTAAGGATAGGTGCCTTTTAAGATAGGTAATGTAGGTACAGAGGAAGAGGAAATTCTTCAAGCCAAAAAACTGGGAAAAACCATTATAAAGTACGTAGACATTCTCATGGACTGGAAGTTTCCTTGTTAGCCCGTAAAATAGTGATATAGTGCAGTGTTTAGTCTTTATCCCTCCTCTACAAATATGTTATTGATACTCCTCGCACTTGTAAGAAGGAGACGATTAGTCGATAACATGATGACAAACACCAAGGTAATCGGATGGTAGGGTTAGGGTTTCGACTGTTTGAAATGCTTTTAGTCGCCCTACACTGTCAGCCACCACTTCGCTAATAGTTATCAACGCCTCGATAATGTTTCGCTCTCGACGATATTGAAATATAGAGCACCATTCATACTGACAGCCGATGATTTTGTTATTTGGCTAAACACTCGTCCATTACATAATTGCAAAGTCGCAGAAAATCAATTAGCCGCTGCGCTCAGTTGAGGGCGTCATAAATACGACTGCATGAATGTGCATGGAGGACTGGATGGCCCGAGGGAATACGTTAATTTCTCGGTGACCTTCTACTTGGATCTAGGTGCGGTCTTCACATCTTTGGTCATCGGTTCCGAGAAGATAGAACGTTCATCATGGCACGGGGTGTCATATCTTGTTTTATGCCAAAGTGCAGCGCTGTGGGCGATCCGACAGTCCGGTTTCCACGCATCTCGTTAATATTCCACGGGTATCAATTTCGTCTTGGGACGTAAAATGAATTATTTGTAATGTAACGGTGTTTGATGCTTTCCAATTTTTTTGTTGCCTTCGCAGAAATTCAAATTATTATCAAAAGCAATAAAACACTAAAGCATTTAAGTTGGACAAATAGGGAACGCTATCTGGCCACGCGTTGAAACGTTCCGCCACATGTCAATACGACCTTCTCCCGCTAGAAATATACTATTTGTTGGTTAATTTGTACTTCTTGCAAAGTCTGAGAACAGGAATATAAGAATAATACCATGTGCGGCAATAGCGAAGCTAATCTCGTGCTGAACGACACGGTTGTACCAAAGCTGTTGTGTTGTTCGAAAAGGGGGTTCGACAAATGTAACTAATTCACCTTTCATCGTCGTTTTGAGCCATTCCTTTATCAGGACATCGAAAGGCAATCCAACCACAACCGAACCGTAGAAAGGAGAACGCGAGACTTTATTCATTTTCATTCATTCATTTCATCCATTAAATCATTTTGATTTTTGAACGTATTACTTCATTAGTTAATTCGGCTATTCATTTATTTTGGACCAAAATATTGAAATCTAGTGACAAACGTTACTGATATAAACGTAACAAACAAGAGCTAAAAGAATATTTATCATATTCGAGCCTTGTGGGGTTATATTCAATATCTTCCATCTTCTATTTTTAGTGAGAAATCCTATGAAACCAAATGAAGATTCTTCCTAATTGATGTAACATTCCTAGAAATTTGGTAGAAATGGTGTCATTGTTCGGTGTGGAAATAACTCAGTAGGGAAATTATACTCTACACGCCTACGTCCCCAAAAATCGATTTCAAAATACCGGTTCTTAACCTATACTTTCCCTTTGTTGGAGACGATTGGTTTGGAACCGAACTAAATTGATTCTGCATCTACTTTTAAGTTCGCATATTCATGGTGAAAATTGGCATGAAAACGGTATGAGGCCATTCTTTTGTTTCCCTTCATTTATTTGTATTTTTGTTATATTCATTTCATTACATTCATTTCATGTATTCATATTATGAATACAACTACTGTAACTCATCCAATAAAAATAAGAACGAATTTGGTTAGTTTTGACAATATAGTTGAGTACCATATTCTCATTTCACAATTTGACTTGGCAATGTTTCAAAGCATTGATGAGAGAATTTTTTTAATCACCAATGGTTGAGAAAAGGGGGGAGTGTGAACTGTAGGAGCGTTACCGGCATCAAATGAGCAGTCAACACCAACATTAGTGGCCCATATCTCACCAAACAATTCTCACAAAAAGCCTTTAAAGAATGTGCAATGGTATAATTTTCATGGGAAATGAATCCCAAAAATGTACGCATTGTTGAATACACCGCCACAATGACGTTCGTTATATTCAGCCAGAGTGAAGCAACACTGGAGACCCCCTTGCGTTCGTTCGAACGGAACAAGCCCTCGTCCAAAGCGGACAAATCAATTATGAAAATTTAGGCGAGTCGCGGAACGGAATAGCTGGTTGCTTACTCCATGAAAAAGTGACGAAATTACAAGATAGAAAAAATACTCAGTCATATTTCCTCTCATGACATTTGTGTTCATAACACACCTGACCCAAGAAACGCTGGGAAGGACCCCAGAGTCGATAATGTTGTCGGATAAATTGACTTATGAGTCAATCGAGTAATAACGTTCTTCATAAATTAGTCAACTTCTCTACGACCCGCCTCACGCTCAATGTCGCATTTGCGATTAATACTATATTATTAAACTGCATTACTCAATAGTGAAGTCACTGGAAAAATCCTGTCTCCAAGTATAAGCGATGGAAGTATCGTGGGCATTAAATGATCGGTCTAGAGCGTACACACCCAACACATACCTTGGAATGCAAGAATCGAGGAACAGAGCAACGTGTTTATTGGATTATCATTAGCAATAGCTGATCACTAAATCCTGCTCCGCTATGATGAAAGCATCAACTGATTTATATACGAGCGATGCCTATTGCTAACTCACAATGGGACGTTTTCAAAATGGGGAGAGGGGTCGGAGATTAACACTGTCTACTGTGTAAATAATAAACGGGGCTAAGCTGGTCGTCACCAAATTGAAAAAAAGGACAAACCCATTTCAAGCTACAAACCTCAGCCTGACAACGCGGTATTGAAACCAATTAATTTAATTTTATTATTCTCAGTGGAATAATACTCTCTTCTGTTCATATCAACCGAAAAAAATATCAAAATAAAATGCAATAAGTAAAAATCCACCCTAACATTTTTTTAAACATTTTAAAGGGAATTGATACAGTCCGTTTTCCGTCAGGGATAAAGGCCTTTAAAATGCTTTGACAGATCTAAATTTTCAGACACAGACTTTATCCCAGCCCTTGTTATTAGCGCACCGAATAACATGGTGAAAATGGGGTATTTGAGACTGATTTTCAATCGTCGATTGTTATGGATCCTCATAAAAACCTCTTATTTAAGTAAAAGTGGATGGCAGAGGGTAGTTTAGTAAACATTTTCAGTAGCATGTATTTAGTGAGCTTTAGTAGGTAATTAAGTATAGAATTTAGTAAGAATAGAAGGCCTTAACATGAACTCGAAGCGGTTTTAAATGTCTTGTCAAAGAGAAAAAAACCTGCGCATGCTGATCATCAGACGAAAGCTCGGAGGTAGGGTAGGACGATTCTGTTTGATACTTTCTTTTGTGTTCCCAGTGTATCAAGACATAAACAGCAATAACTTATCAATTTCTCCTGTGCTTCTTGAATGCTCTTGGTTTTTACGCTACATAGATTCAGTCACATTGAGTCCTGAGTGCTCTTGGGGCTCTTTAGTGTCCATTGCGACACGATGATCGCACTAAATATTTTCCAGTGAATCCTGGAAACCACATCGGTGAATATTAGCTCAAGTGTTCTCTCAGTGGTAGACCCAAATCTATTATGTGCTGTCCCATCATTGATGCAATTCCCCTTATTGCCTCATTCCGAAGGGGACGAATTCACTGTGCGAATGCAACTGCAAATGGCCGGAAGGCTGCTGGATCATAGACATTCTCCAGTAATTACGATGTGAGCACATGAATGCCAACCGAGCCTACCTCCCATGCTGCATACGTAATTGTTACTGAATAGCCAAAGTCAAACTTCGAACCGTAGCGAACTTCTAATAAGACGGAACAACTGATAACTACTAGAATTTCCCTTCGGCGCGCGGGAAATCACAAGGCGATGAGTATTCATTGAAAGTTTCCAGGCGGTCTTGGAACCGCGTTTCATCACTGTTCGATGAATATGGAAACGCTCCAGTTACAAATATAAGATGCCATTGTATGCAGGTGTGCGAAAGGGTATCCAGTTTCAAACCTTCCCTTCTCGACTCCGCCGGCAATTAGCATAATGAATCAGTCCTGTCTGTACTCCTGAGAACCGAAAGAGATTACTTGGGCTTATCGGTATAAGTAAATTCAATTCGGTTCAGAAGATTTGTGGACGTCCAAGAGCCTTGTAGGGTATTGTTAACATTGATCTACAGAGGTTTGAGATTTCCGTAATATTTCGCCCACCGTCATCATTTTCATAGTTAAGAGTTGTTATTCGCCTTAAATGTCGATGATTGGGAGATAAATCGAAAAATTTCATAAAATAAAATATTCGTTGGTTAATTACCTGAAACTTTCGCGGACAGTCCTTATTGCAATCAGACGAATTTTATCCTGCAACTCCAACGGAAATACTCAGTTTTGATCTCAACTGAGCTCAACGTTCTGGTCAGATTTTATCTCGTAACCCCTCGATCACGATCTCACAACGTGGTCGTGTGCGACCGAAATTCTAAAATCCAACCGACAGCGAACATTGCGACAATATTTCAGAAAGCGTTTCACACAAACCGCCCTTGAACGAGGAAAACATCTTTTCAGTGACCATTACTTTGAATATTGTAACACATTTGAAAGGAGCCGACTTTATCTATCTACACCCAGTGCATGTTATTAGCTTAATCTGATGGTGTTTGAAAATACTGGTATCTCGATCTTATTTTCTCTTGTGTTGCAACTAAAAGCAGTTTATTTTTGTATCTCGGTACATCATATTTTTTTTTTACTTTATCGGCCATCTTAATAGATACTCATAGATATCCGTAGAGTAACTATTATGTTTCATGATCGCACGTTCACAACCAGGCCTTGGTATCAGTTGATTACCACTTTTAGTGAACTTACTCAGACTAAGTCGGAGGTGGGTATAGACTATTATTCAGACATTTATTTATATCGGTTATTGGTGGGTTCACAGATGGGCTATCTTCTGGCTACAGAATAACAGTAGAGCAGGAGGTACTAAAATGAATCTTAAGTTGTTTCTACCCACTGCAGTCCTTCGAGGTTCAACTTCAGCTCAACTGATGAGTATTGAACAAACAATAAGTGATTTATTACACTTCAAACGGACTATTTAAAAATACACCAGCGAGTCCAAGGCGTAGGAAAACTTCCTAATCGAAAAACAATTTGAGGTCATTACTCCTGATGACTGAACAGAAACCGTGGTGATGCCTCGTCCGACAAAGTCCCCAGAGGTTCCACAATGCATATTCTATCGGCGAAGCACCCCCTAAATACCTAATGAAGCGTCATTCAAACCGAACAAAGCCGCTCGATGGGTTTCACACGATGCTCTCGTTAAGATGGCGTCGCACAAGGCAAATGTTTCTATAGGATTGAAGAATCAGTTTCACTTGTTCCATAGTTGGAGCGTTATTGAACTTGGAGTAGGAAGTGCAACCATCTATTTGCGGAGATTCTCTGTTACAACAAAACGCAGTTCAGAGCCATATTCAGATCACTGGAACCAATTTGAAGCGTTCCAACATTTGAGAATAAAGATGGGATTGAAAATATAAGGAATCGATCGTTTTTTTAACATTTGTCAAGAGGAACCGAGGTTATTTCATCCTCGAAAAGAGTATTATTCTTTGTGGATGTTTTTCGAGAGTGAATTCAACAGTTTATAGCTACAATTCGGTAAGTACTCTTGTTATTCACCATGGAAGTGGATTTTACCCGCATTTCGACTCGGGTCTCAGTCAGGAGTAATCTTGATTCTAGTTGGTTCTTGTTTGATTCAATTAAAAAGAAGACAAAAGTTTGGGTTTCAATTGGATTGACCTATCTTCTTTATTTCCTTGGGACATCCCCTATTAGGATAATCCTGTATCCCGACAAAAAATAGTATGGAAGGTGGCTTCCCGCTACAACTGATGTTAGTTTTTCATTTGAATAATTTACAAATAAAACCCTTAACGACGAGTCCGAAGAGAGGCTAAGCCCCAATTATCTCAAAATGGTTTGAGATTGAACACAAACATCATTTATTCGTCGGGAAATCATTATTTTGAACGAGCTAACATTCCGCTTCGAGCGGTCTCAGCGGGAATCTAGTTTTCTTTGGCAATAGGAAACACAAAATGAAATTTGAATCCAATTTCCACATATTTGGATTAAGGCCAAGGTGGGTTTTTTTCTGGCTTGTCGACATTCAGGACTGTTCGGAAAACACGTGGTTCGTTCGGCGTTCGAGATCGATAAGTTGAGCTCCACAGGTGTTACGACGCGGTTGAGCAATTACGACAAGCAGGTTTAAAACTAATGAATTTCCTCTGAAGGATTGTGCAAAGGAAACACGCCATTAAGAATAGTAACATACAACGGTAGTTTCTGCATAACTGCTGATATTTCGAGGATTCAATCTAGATAAATTAGAAAGAATTATCGGTAGATACATGGGATATTGAAACTGATTTGAGTAAACATTATGTTCCTTAAGATGAACGAAAAAGATTTCTTGCGTTTCAATATTAATAACAAAACCAGTTCCTAATTTTTGTGGATTATACCGTTCGGCTTTGAACTGAAATTTCTTTCAAACACCACTCGAAAACATGGGTCGTTTAGGGAGATGAACGTGCAACTCAAGTCCTTCTCAGGCTCTTCAAACGGTAAATAGACTCTACAGCGAACTATTCTCAACGTGTGGAGCAGCCTACCCAGATAGCCACAAATGAGACATACTTATCGTTTAAAATTCGCCACTCTGCCTCCACCGGGAATCCGAGCAAATTGCACTTAAAGTTAGGTGAACAGTACAAACGTAATACGAGCGCCGTGACCTGAGTGTTGAACCAACAGATGATAGCCATCTCCGGTGCCTACGTAGGCCCATCCCAAAGCTCAACTCATGAATAATCCCCGGACTACATCTTCAAACTCGTGTGATAGGAGGCTTGCTTTGCTCTCAACTCTTGGAAACTGTGTTGATTTTAGACCAACCACTTTTGATCCTTCGGTCGGATAACTAAAACCGAAGAGAAACACTTGAATGTCGTAGGAAGCGCCGTCATTTTGCCTTATTAAGAGCTTCATGGGAAACCTTATCGGCTTATCTTTCTAAGCGAATCACACGTCAACCATTCGCGACATCTTCATTAAACAATAAATTGACGAGTTTGGGGTCAACGTGAATAATAAATTTCCCCGTTTACAACTTCATCCTGGTGCTCCGACGGCTTAAAACCGAACGAACGCTCGACACTCCCCGTGAGGACCGAATTAATGATTTGTGGACCGCAAACTTTCAAAAAACTGGCTTTCCGGCTACCGCGCAATACATTGTCCTTTTGTGGTAGAACCCACGTAGAAAAAGGAAAAAAAGTCCTTTACTTAATTGGAAAGAAACAAAGAATGAAAACGCTGCGAATTATTAAATACCCACTCTACCTGAAATGATTCAGCTTCCAAAACTTGACAGAAAGTTACACCCTACACGCTTAGGTCACAAAAAATCTCATAACTCGTTTTTAAAAAACATTTTTACGTATGCCCACCTTCCGCTTGTGGCAAAAGGGCTGTAAATGATAAGCCTCAACTAAAACCCATGTATACTCGTAGAATCCAAATTTAGTAGAAAATAATACCTCACACGCCTAGATCGCCGAAAATCTCGAAAATGCATTTTTCATGAAACACATTTTTACCCATACTCCCCCAAGCCTTTGAGTTGAAATGGGTTCGAGGACCAACTATAGCCGGAAACGGTCCCGCATTTCAACAAAATTTAAGAACATTTTTTACTACTGAATTGAATGATGATGAAACGTATACTGTCAAATTAAGAGTCTTTCACATCAGTTAAATCATAGTCAATGTTTTACTGATGACTAGGAATGTTCCCGAGAAAATCAGTAGCTAGCTGACGATTTGAGAACAGCGTTGGGTCATTATAGTGAGCAAATTCCCCTCCCCAGCATACCTACTCACTAAGCGACAGATACGGATGACGTCAAAGTGATTTCTTCAATGGAATCGTTTCGAGCCGCTTAAGAAATACGAATGTCGGGCATACCTGTAGCGATCGCGGTTTTACCATTTCCATTCCGTCAAGTGGCCCGGCGAGAAAAAGCACTGAAGAAATTCCAATTCGTCGAGCCTATTTTATCTGGAGTAATGCCACTATTTATATGTGAGGTCTTGCACTCTTTAACCGCCAAAGGACTCACCAAGAAGCAGAAAGCACGTGCCCGTGAGACGAGAAGTTTGCGAGCTCGTGTTCCTTCGTCTTATAAGGTACTTTGGATGCTTCTGCACTTTCCACGAGAACGGTTTCCGATCCCATAAGTCCCTTTTCTCGATTTTATCTATATATACCTACTTGTCTGGTACTTATTTGTAATTTGAAGTAATCCCCGCGGATATATACTGCTCCTCCGCAATCCTAGTCGGTTTAATAGTCTCCATAAGAACCGTATACGGATTTTACTCTTTAAATGGCGGTTCATTCGAGATGTCGAGAAATCTGCAGTACCTTGCTAATAGCATCCTTTAACGATTTATAAGTACCTACTCTGAATTACGGCGAGAATCTTTGCCGCTCTAAAAGGCAGAGCTGCGGCATTTCTGCGGTGGTTACAGAAATTTTAATGGCCCTCCGGTAAATTAATGACAACCATTCCAATTTTACGCTTCGTGCTATTCTACGTAATAACTCATAGCTTTTGCCTTTGAATGATTCAAACTCGTCTGTTCGTTTTATGTGCTGTTTGTATTTCAAGGAGCCATATCTACCCTACAGGAGGGAATACATGCACGCAACTATGTTTTGTTCTGTGACCATCACTCCAACAAGACCCCAAATATTCATTTTGCCGCGTTCATTGTGGAGAGTGGGATTAAAGATGAAGGACCGTCTATTGGAGACAAGCTCCAACGTTGTAATTAGCTGTAGAGCGAGTCAATGTCACAGCATCAGTGAGGAATTTCGTAGTCAGCATGAATATTCACGATGGAGGCGTGCGACAGATGATTTGTGGTACAAAATAATTGATTTACCGCCCGATCCCGGCGGAATCTTCGCCTTGAACGGTGTAGCATCGTCCCGTTATAAAGGGGAAAGGTTCATTCCAAAAACCGCCAAAACGGCTCTCCATGATCACCTCTCACGAATGAGTGAGTTTGATCCGCCATTTCACGCAGAATTGAGAAGGGAAATCAAATTGAAAACCTTTCAATTTTTTTTTATAAACCACAATCAGGCAGAAAATGAGTAAGTCCCGTAAAAAATGAGTGCAAAATTTTAGGACAGGCGTGAAAATTGGGAACGTTCTTCAAGACTATCCAGAGAGTACGAAAGATGCGCTAAAAGATCCTTTAGAACACATAGACGTTCAAGATGGTAAATATTACGTGGCCTCAACGGGAGGCACTAATGCGTTTCTGATATGAAACTAAACTACTAATCATAATTCTGTTTGGGAGATCTTAGAAGAAGGAATTTTGCAAGTCAAAAACTCAATGAAACAAAAAATGTGCTATTACCGATGGCGCGCTGTCGTAGTATTCACCCTTATTCTAATGAACTTTAGCAACCATTTACACACGAAACCACGAACCACGAAAGATAGAACAATGGCATTCTTTGACTTGGTGGCCAAGTAATAACCCAAACAGTAGATTTAGTCGAAATGGCAGGCAAACAATCCCATTATAGTAATTATGTCAAGCTGCCCCACGCAGCGCCAAGATTAAATTTTCCGAGAGTCATTGGTCATTCGTTCGAAAATAGAGGTTGACCCATAAAATCCAACAACAATCTGCACTGATGCTCTTCCAATTGAGCTATGAGGGAGGAATGGGCTTACAACCCCTCTCCTCCCACCATTACTCGGCTTAGTAATTACAGGCATCCCATCGTTACAGCGTCATAAAAACATGAGGAGTAATTTTACAAAAATGAAGCTTTGGGGATGAGCGTCATTTAACTTGAGTCAGGCTAAGAGAAGGAGCTAATAATAGTGAGGGACATACTTTAACATTCCAGGATAGAGCCGCGTACGACTATGTTCCTTTACCTGAGTTGGTTTGCAAGCTCTGCGACCGGTGGGAATTCCCAGTCTGGGTTTGGTTCTAATATACGAGTATATGCGGAATTCAATCAAGATTGACTAAAAGGGCCAAGTTATGAATTACCCGTAATCAGTTTAACGTTTTCAAATTTCTATAATCAGACAGGTTCGACACCAGACGTAATTAAAGTGAGTCACTGAGGCTACCTGCATTCGCACTCGCTCTAAATCTCAGCCTTGGACGCGGAGGTCTCAACAAAACACCCACATTCGACCCCCGCAGGTGGCGTACGATCATTAAGGTTACGATTCCGAACGTCTAGCTTGCTCAACTCGGCCCACGCTCCCGATAAGTCACTGGACCGCTATCTCGGACGTGGACAGCCACGAAGACGAGTCATCCGGTCGAAGGAAGCCGGAAAAATAGACATCCTGGCGATATGCGACCGAAGGACTGACCCAACGCGGGATTGCCAGATCGTTTTGCCATGTTGTGCCGCTCCATTGCTTTGCGAAACGTTCCAATCAGAATTCGGAGTTGAGCGATTCGTTTCTCATCAGTCGCAGAAGAATGTCTCGGGATTGTTACAGTTTTCCAATAACGACAGCGGCTGGCCACTTCGGAATTGGGCTTATCGGAGAGATCATCTTCTAGCACGATACAGGATTATCATTCAGAGAATACTAATCCAAAACTATGGTTCATCAAAGTGAAAGATGGATGCAGCATTATTACCGGGGTTTACAGAGCATCTTAAAGGTCAGCGAATAAAAAAGAGACGCAGATGAAGACGAGGAGTAGGAGGAGGAGAATCAATAATCCAACTAACAAGTCAAAGTGCATTACTCAACGGTTATAAAGGAAGATTTACTGTTTGCGGTGATACGAACGGGAAGGTGGGTCTAATTGTGAACGGTTTTCAGTCCAACTCCCATCCCACCGCATAAGAAGTACGCTATTACGATTATAACGTATTCACGAACCGTTTTCATTCATGTATTCATTTATGTATGATATGCATGTTCACTAACGGGACTGTTGAACCTTGTCGCAAAATATGAAAGGCGGATCCACAAGGTTCAGTAGTTATTTACCGGTAAAAAGACCGTTTTGAGACAGGGGCGACGTTATGAGCCTTGTTTGCCTCGATACGCCAGAGACCTGACAAAGATCGCTGCGCTTATGGCACTTCATGGCACCAGTGAATGGGGAAGAAAGGAATAACCTCGATGATGATGAACTCAATTTAACTTCACTATTTTAAATTATATCCGTCTGGTTCTCATACCGGACGAGTTGCCAGGATTGGGTTTATCCAAACGTATTCTACGTAATGCGGACTACATAGTTCTAAGATAGGAGCTCTCAATAGCCAAAGAGAACTCATGAGCTGAAGAAAAGCTGGAACTCAGGATGTGGAACTCAGGATGATTGTGGGCTTCAGCATTGAACTCCAATCTTGTAAAATGTTGCCATTCTAGCGCGGAGTCTCAAAGGGAAGGGTACTTACGTTTGGGCGTTAATTATCGCGTAATGACGTCGAACGTGAACTTTAACAGAACCTGATCTAGGCCAGAGGTTAAGATTGCTCGGTAATTGCTTTCGAGTGTTCTCTTGAGATTGCTTTATTCCACTACAGAGATTCCTAATACTCCGATGGAATTGACCTAGACCTAAAAGGAGCCGCGAAAATTGTTTTGCCATTTCCACCGCCGGGAATTCTATTAGTCGACCGAAACCGAGTGGTAGGCAATCGTATTAGCCCGTCAACCAGATGTTGAGGTTTGAAGGAAGTTTGCAGTCCTATTGCAGGCCAAATCACCTATGTCTGTCGATTCATTACGCCGCCATCATGCTGAGAATAACAAACCCTCTCCTGACAGGCGTTTTCCATCGATGCGGTAGCCAACGAGGAAACTGGTCTTCAAGTTTTCTTGTGTTACCCAACAGCAACATGAGAATTTACGAGACTTTGGGTACACCTCCGGGGTATTGTGGATACCTTTAATGAAGCTCCATGATCAAAGAGCGGCATTGGTTGGTCTGACCGCCAGCATTGATTCTTCATTCGTCCGAAGTGATAAGAACCCGCGTAACAATTTTTTGCTCAAGCCGGAGAGCGGAGGACCCTATTTGATTAAATACAAGGTTGAAACAACTGAAATAAACATCACGATTATACGAGAAATAATTCTATGTGTACTACCATTCTTTGGTGGCTCCGAATGGAATGGTGTCATGGAATAGTTTGAGCGCTAATCTATTACAGTATTGAGGAACCCGACGACCTTCGATTTCATCTGCCTTTGTGAATTCATGTCCGTAGAATTCAAACCCATCTCCAAGAAAGTAGGCCGTCCCACCTCTTTCCTCTCGTCTAGGATGCATCTAAATTTGTCAAAGTCAAATATTTCCTATCATTATTTTGAGATGAAGGTAGACGCCCAACTTTGTCCTGAATTTCCATTGCATTTACATTACATTAATAATTAATTTTGAGGATATTCGTAACATAATCGAGAATCCTGATTATTATCCCCAAATACCTATTTTTTGAATGTACTCAATACTTAACTTCAATAATAATTCTTTCAATAATAACTTGAATAACTCGGTGATCTTAACGGTGAAACAAAATCAATTTTAACAATGAGTGTGGGGGAAATTGACACCTCGTATTTGATCACTAGGTACATAGATATATCTGTCGGCGTTCCACTGAAAGATGGTCTGCCGTCATCTGGGTAATCTTTGACCCTAAAATTCACTATTTAAACGAATATTATAATATCGAACCACAACAAAACTGTCTGAATTTGAGAACTATTAATTTGAGCTCCCTACAGCCAACTCTAGGTCTTCTTACGGACTGTTTCTAATCTCACACTTGAAAACAATTTGGTTTTTGTAACTAGGTATCGTCAAGATGTTGTTATGGCCTTTGTCAGACGTTTTAATTAAAAAAACAACCACTTCAGCCATCAGCGTCATCCAATGCGTTATTTCTCAAGATTCCATCGTTCATGAAAGCTCCCACGTTAAACAACAATGACAAATTTTCATGTTTTCTCCGCTCTATCTTCTCGCAGTGGATTAAACTCTTTCGAGACCGTCGCGCCATGGTTTCTTTTCTAGACGTCGTAAAAATGTGAAACTTTCATTACTTGGTGCAACTCTTTCCGACTTTTATTCCCATTCAAGCTTTGAGTGGTATAAATACGAGAAGTTTCAATTCTCCTTCGTCCATTGGGTTAGCACCTTCAAGAACTGGGACTCTGCCATTAAATGCGCACTTGCGCTACATCCCCCGCCCCACGAAACTTTAGAAAACGAGTTTTCTCCAGTTAGTCGCGCCCAGGGCACAGAGAAGATTGTCTTTCAAAATAACTTCATCCGTCTGGTTTTTTATTACTTTTCCTTGCAGAGGTCCTTCCAAAAAGGTTTTGTCGACTATAAAACCTCTTTACGACCGCTCGCGATGGACGTTCAGCGTTAACACGTCAAGAATAGAAAAGATATCAAGAAAAGGGATTTTCTTTTTATTTTCCCGAAAAAAGCTGACGTTTGCGAGCTGAAAGTCCCTTGACTTTTACAGCCTTTTTAATATTCAATAGCGCTTCCGTGGAGGAATTTTGTAGATTTCGATAGAATTCAAAGAAGGAAAAAAAGTTACATTTACTCAGCATGTTAATAACCTGGGCAGTTATTTCGCTAATCGAAAATTGTAAATTTTCATAATTTACACCTGTATATACTTTCAGGACCAGCCTAGAATCCTCCATCAAGTTTGATGCTCGCGCACTGGCACAGCTCTGAAATGCTTTTCGGCGTGCCTTCATCAAGTATCCAACAAATATGATTACTGAGAGTGGAATTCGATATTCTTGTTCGCACGACAACCACCATACGTTTGAAAGTCGGAACTGATACCGCGTAGGTGGGATCCCTCTTTTACCCCGTATTATTTAGTATGGCAAGATAAAATCCATGTGAAATAGAAATAAATCTATGTGAAGCGGAGAAAAGAAACTTGATCTCGTGTATTTCTGAGATGAATCCGATGGGACGTTTAAAATCGAATTCTGACTATGATTGATCAGTTCGCTAGGGAACCGAAAGAGACGAATACCGAATTACGACGCACGGAATGATTATGTTCCTTAAGTACAGCGTAGGTATAAGGGGTAGATTTTGATAATAGCGCTTTCAAGCTTGAGATGATGGAGCGACCAAAAATGGCATCATGTTAGTCGTAGTCCCATTCATAGGGAACATTGGATGAATACTGTTCATTTACTCACTGCCAATGCGACGAATCACATCTTTTGATATCATCGCATTGCTGGAAGTTCGATTAGACTGCAAGAAAATTCCTGTCAAATCTCAATTGTGAGGGAGAAACAAGTTTTGGAAGCAGTGGGACACCACTTAGGACAATCCAGGCTAGTCAGGTTTCCTGGCATTCATTGATTTCTGTATGCACTACAAGTGTGCATAACCGTGATTTTGATTGGTTGAAGTCGTCCCACAGGAACAGCCTTTCATAAGAAAAATTAAAAACTCTAAAAGCAATGGAAAAAATCACGGATAGGTCAGTTCGCCTAATTGCCACCATATCCTAAAGCCCTATGCCCACGACGAATTCTGCTATTTCATAAAAGGAGCTACTTACCAGGAAAGATCCATAACATATCACGGTATTGCCATCCTTACCGATTAGGTGCAATGACACGTCACTTCCATTGTGGTATGAAAAAGAATACCGCCGCGGTTGCAGATAAGGTAAATTCCCAGCATGGAGTTCCCGGTTATAAGCATGTGACTCCTCGCGGAGAGACAACAGGTGAGATGGCATTGCTCGAAAGCGATAGGAATTCTAGCTTAGGGTTGGCCGATCCGCTAATTAATCGAAGTGATTAGCCGTTCTTACGACCACTTCGCACTCTTGACAACCTAATCTCTCTTGTTCAGGAGTTGAACAGAGAGGCGTTGACAGTTGAAGGCCTTTCCTGATGTTTCAACCTACTGTTTTGCCTATCGCGAGGCGACTAAGTTTCTCGCTACGCAGGAAAAATTCCTGCAGTGACACTTCTCTTAGGAAGAGTCCATGACACCATTTCAGAGCAATGAGAGGAAACTAACGTTTGTGACTTAACACACGGCAGACATACGGAAGGTCGGCGGTACGAATGTGCCTTCAAGTCACAAGTGGTTGTGCCAAGTGAGAAAACCCTCCAGTACTACGTAGATAACCAATGAATAACCCGAATACACTACCCTCTACTACACTCCAACGACTCACCTACAGTGCAGGCATCTGAAAGGATATGTACTGCTCAAGATATGATCACTATGTCACTGTAACAGTTTTAACGATAGAAAACTAAAACGTCTCAATATTTTTTGTAAGGCGTTATTCAGAATAAACAGCTGAGAAACGTGAGGCCGCGATAACAGGTAAAAACGCAACTAATTATTCCGCAGTGGTTTATTATTCTGGATCTCGTTTAGGTGGAAAAACCAAATCTTGAAGGTAATTTCAAATTTGAAGAGAATCACTCATTCCAGCAGATCAGCTTCAAAGATTTAGGGGAAAATTGTACCCCTAGATACTGAAATGATACTAAAATGATACCCCACACGCCTAGGTACCAGAGATCTCAAAAACGCACATTTTAAATAGGTAGGTAGGCAACCATTCTGAATAATAATCCGGAATCTGAAGCATTGAGTCACAGTACTTCAATTACAGCAGAAAAACTTATTTCTCGGGCAATGTCATTATTTGGAAAGCCATAATTAGACGCCAACAACGCATAAGGATATCCACACTTCCAACTATCCAAACGATCTGATTTACGATTCATTGTTATACATTCGGTTGGGTGGATCGTCTTTCTATTGTAACAGGTTGATTTCGAAATTGCATTTTACCACCTGTAGTTTTTACAAAGGCGTTCGTATAGATAGCACCGTTCGAATGAGTCCCACCCGAGTGAAAACGTTGACATTTGTTTTCAATCTCACGTTGAATAGTTTCGAAAGGGCGACGGAGTTCGTAATGGTGTTTTTAAATCTATGTCGTTTCGTAATTCAACCTACAGGTTGGTGATACATCATATTCGACGGTTTTTGAAGTAGGAGGGAAAAATTAAATTAAATTGGAGATTTTCATAGGAATACCGCACACCTATCGCTAGCAACCTTTACCCTAGCATCTGTTTTGCATGAACTTGCACCCACCTACACAAAATATATGGCCGACGTTTTAGAGATGGCAAAGAAGGTGAAGATCCCGCAAAAGTTCAAAAATGTAAAGTTCTGCATTTATATCATTGACTATGGGTTGCTTGGAGGCATTTACCGCCACATTTTTCGATCATAAAAAACGTTTTCCATTCAACTTTTCCTAAGGCTTCTGGCATGTTTTATGGTGGTGTCTTTTTCATTCACTCGATCACGTCTAAAAACATAGCCTACGTCTCTCAATCATTCTGAAATAGGTTATTATTTTGTTTGAATCTCACTCGTGTCAAAAAGCGTACCTTTGAAGTCTCCAGAGAGAAAGCTTAATTGGAAATAGTACCCATTTTCAAAATACAACTTTGCCACCGTTTGATGCATTCCGAAACTCATCTAAATCGGTTGAGCGTCTGAACGTCAGTAGAAACTCATATGCCTCACGTCTTGGTTCCCAAAATCTTGAGAAACTACTTCCAAAATAATAACTTTTTATCCTACCCTGCCTCTGTCTGGGCGATTAGGCTAAAATCAACTCTGAAACGTAAAAATTTTGCGTTGTCGCAAAACAATTTGTTTCTTTATTCTGTAGTCGACACAAATTGAAGGGCGTGACAGTAAACCATAATGTAAAATTCCCCTACAGGCCTAGCCACCAGAATTCACGAAAACACATATTCGAAATGAGTAGATAGATACTGGGTAGTTGTCAATCGTTCCGGGACTCGTTTCATTGGATTCAGCATTCAACCCCACAAGTCTAGATCGCCGAAAATCTCAAAAACCCATATTTCAAAATACACATAATTTTGAATACATCACCCCACCCCCTTCATCTCCAAACTTGGTCCGATTGGGCGAAAAGTTTTGAGGACCAACTAAAACCAGAAACAGGTCCCTGATCCGAATTTCAGATTTTTATAAAATATTCTGCTAACAGAGTCGGCGTGGACGGCGGACGGACATTTTCTTATTTTGATCTGGATATTTTGAAAGGCCCAGAAAAAAGATTGGGCCGAACCGGAGAGATTGACTTTTTACATGAAAACGTATGTTGATAATTAACGGAATAATCAACCAAAATTGATTACAAATTGAAGCGTTTTCAGTAACCTTCCGAGGATAATTCCGTTTCGGTTGAATTTCCCTCTTCTATCTCTTAAAGCACATTCCGAGAACCTCATATTATCCCGAATACATTTCCTTCCGACCAAATAGGTCAGAAACCCATCCTCGCTCCTACCGTACGTAAGACTAGCGGTTCTTGAAGGTAATTCAAACAAACGACCGCGGGGCGTTGGTTTCAAAAAAGTAGCCATTTCATTATACAGAAGGTGAAAAGGGCGTGGAAGGTGTCTTCAGATAAGGGAAATCGTGTTTGAAAGTATCCTCTATGGCGAGGCCTTTGGTCACCTTGGACTCCAAGACAGCATCTCCCAGCGTCATTGCACCATTGAAAGAACTTCGTTCGAATACGAAACAACCGATAATTAAACTGCACATGGGCTGCACATTGAGGACAAATAGCAAGTTGGCCAGTTTCCATTAGGTATATTAGTACCATACAGACGTACACAAGCCTCTTGCTCCAAACCTGAACTTCATTTTCCTCAGTATGAGTCTGATGAAAAATCCACCATCACATGTTTCCGCTAAGCTAGACGTAACCATCTTGATAAGCCTAAATTGGGTTCGTAAACTGTACACTGGTAGGGAAGAGGGAGACCTTTTTGCAGTATTTCGTCTCAAACTCGACCGTTTCAACAGCCATTCGAGGTCAATGTTGTAGAAAAAGACTTTCGGGGAAAAACACCCAATCCATCCAAAACCGACTCAACCGTTGAAAACCCTTTCATACAAGAATAAAAGGGTATCCCTTCTTCGAATGAACGTCTTTCATCGTAAAAAGTTCCTGCAAAGAACTGCTTTCATAACTTATTACGTCAATTCAATTCATAAATCGATTCAGCCTAAAGAGTTAAACTCTCACCCGTATTCAGTTAATCCAGAAAGATTTTATTCCACGAATCCAGCCCATGACAGTTGAGGTACATTTTGGACCATTTTTATCCCTCAAAGATCATTTTTTAAACCCAAGCGGTATACGATGAAGCTGGCAGATGAAATGTTTGCATCAACTGATGCGTGACCTTTCTCTCATCTAAGTGCAAAGATAGAGCTCAAACTGAAAAAAAAAAATTCACTAGGTTGGGCAAATACTGAGCGAAGCAGGAAGCTAACGAGTTCAGACTATGCGACTTTGTCGCCGCTCTGGCTCACCACTTCTGAACTTGGAACTTGAAATTGCCTGAAATTTGCATGGCAGAAACTCAACCAAAATGGCGGGGATGGCAGACAGCACATGGATTCGAATGATTTGAGCAGAACGGAGAGTTGGATTTTGCGTCGCAATACGTAGCACACGAAGTAAAAACTGAGAGTAACCTTTTTGCTGAGGTTTATGTATTCAGGAATCAGGCGTGATTCGTAAAACCGCCTTCCTGACGCACATTGCCTCGAATGGGGACGAACGAGCCCGTCTTGCCAATCCTACCTCAAATGCCACTAGGGAATGCAGTTACAGCAGGAGGGTGAGTATTGTCAAGTCTCTACGTTTTCATAGAATATTCATTCATGAAAGCAGTGTCTATCTTATCTCAAGACATTAACTGATGCATCGTTTCCAAAGGTACGACCCCCTGGGCTCGCCTCACTTATATACTCCGTGATCTGAGGCACCATCGAGGGGAATTGAAGGAACCGAGTTTCTAGCAAGCGTTACACCCATCCCACGCTAGAAAAGGGGCCCAAAACTCTATTTGCAATTGTAATGCCATGTTAGCGCTCTAGGTTGAATATTCCGTTTCAGGTTCGGCCTCTTCGCTGATTTAGCGGCACAGGATTTCAGGCAATTTTACGGCCGATTTAACGATCATGTCTCGCTCACTGTGGTGGACGCATAGCGGGATGAAGCGGTAAATTTCCAACGGACAAGCCGTAAATGAGGAGCAGCGAAACCTAATCGTGTTGCGAACTGTAAAATGGCGCATCTTAGGTCGAAAATTGGATTTAAGTCTCAATATCTCCATCAAGATCACGCCATCAATCTCATTTCGGAGGGTAGTCACTCAAGGTGATGGGCTCTCTTGATCTTCGGGGAGCGAAACGGGAAAAGTGGAAGATAAAGTAATGTTTAAGAGGGGAATGAGTTGTCCGTCACTCACCTCAGATACAGTTGTCTGGTAGGGAGTGTTCATGAAGATCGGGGGGTTGTCATTCACGTCCGTCACTCGCACAATGACTGGCACAGTCCTCTTCTTGTTCGTTGTCCTTATGGTGCAAACCAGCTGTAAATTATAAAAATAGGGAGGTATTACGCACATTCGAATACCAGGCATCGATTCACCCTGTAGAATGAATTGTAGAAAGAAATTTGCTGAGTAAGCAAGAGTCGTAACGAGAGAATTACGTTGAAGAGGAAGGATAAATCAGTCGCAAAATGATGACTTGCATTTGGTATCGTAGTATTCTTCATGTGGAACGTATAAAGACTTGGAGATGTATTGTAAAGATCACCAAAGACCTCTCACTAGGCCAAACTCGATGCAGAACATACCGAGTTGTAAAGGAAAATTGCTATCTCAGATTCCTCCAAATATCTTGTCAAGAGGTATTTTCTCGTCAAACTTCAGTTATCAATTAACTTCATAACTTATTCTGTAACAGGGATATACTATTTTCACCCGAAACGACACCATGTCGACACTGTACATCCAATTCTTCAGCTCACAAATGTTCTATTCGGTGGGTACCTATATGTAGGCCTACCTAGACAAGGTCAATGCTAGACCAACAAAAATGTAATTTACTTGAAGAGATTGAGCGAAGGATCATAGGAGATGTGATCAATCTGACTGCCACAGAGCATAATTATTGTTAACTTGTTAACTCGTTTGGTGCGTATTCTGACCTTGTTGGTAGCACCTGGTTACTTAAAGTGACCCACGAAGATACAAATATCGGTAGTAGTATCCTGGATTTGTTGAATATAATGAAGAGAGCATAAGCTATACAGGTCCCCGAAAAACCTATCACCCTACTAACAGTTATCAGATAAAAGAGGGCTAACATTCTCTCGATAAACTGCATAACCCTTACATTATGCTAAGCACGTAGTCACGGAGAGGGTTCATATCGGTCTAGTTCGCATGTTTGCAAAAGCCAGGCTGTAAAGCAGCGGGAGAAACTTGATTAAGCGATTCACTCGAGATTTACAACTCGGAACCCCCCCACCAACAGCCTGGATCTGTCGGCCGAACAAACAGGAAGAAAGAACCTTCCCAGTGAGGGGTTGTGGTGTGATAAAACCACCAAACAGTGTGGCATGAGAGAGGCAGGTCTCTCACGTCCTGCTCTAAATCAGCGGAAAACCCTGTTGAAACCCACAGCCTCAAACACCCTTTTCCTCTCCCGAGCTTCGTGGACTCCAATTCGTTTGTCACTATTAGGTGAAGGGAAGAAGTTTAGCCAGCCGATGGTTATGGGGGCTTTGAAGACGACGGTAATGAACTAGATTTTCTTCTCACCCAAAACTTGTTAGCCAAACCACTCCTAGAGCTATCACCCACGAGGGACTTAAAATCAAGGCTGCAACTGCCAAATATTTTAAGGTCTTTGTCAGCACAGAAGTCAAGGACACCGAGGATGGCAGAACGCCTATAAACCGTAGAAACTATGAACCCTTAGCAGTAGTCGCAATGGGTTGTGAATTCAAGCAAACTGATGAAACATGTCCATCGAGTGTAGTTCAAATTTCATCCATAAGAAGCGTATATTCTTGGATCGTGAAATCGTGGACAAAGCGGCTGTCTAACTTTGAGCTTACGACTTGCCTAAGTAATTTCTTATGTGTTCGCCCCAGATAGCTCAAAGTTTCCGATTAAATTCGACCTCGATTCGGAGCAAGAAAGTCAACTTTGAAAGAGAACCAGCGTGGGTAGGAGAATACGGGCCGTTTAAATCAGGTACCCTGCACGACTCAACCGCAAGAAGATGGTTTATGCGGTATGCCCGGAGAGTTTGACCCGGTTTACCATCGTCCCCTCGGTGCCGTATGAGTCGAGGAAATCGAGAAAGCGGATCGAACTCAGAAAAAATAAATATCAGCCGTTTCAGACAATAAGTTTGCCAAGCGGTGATCAAGAGCTGGGCCAGTGCCAAGTCGCTCCGCGGTATCGGGCTTGTTTATTGAGTGAGTTTTCCAGGTGCCAAATACTTGTGAAATATGAACTACTGGGTAGGTAATGTGATCCAACGTCTTTTCAGATTTGACAAATTCATTTCCTTCTGTTGTAATTGTTGGTATTATGCGTCCTAGTTTATGGTTACTTCTCCTCCAGTTTCCAATGTGATCGGAAAAGTACCCCCAATCATATACCATTACTTCCAGTATACAAGGGAAAGTTTTTTTTTTTCTCTCTCTTAATGGACAAGAATGGGATGAACAGCTTTGATAAGAGCCAATAAGCGTGAATCGTAGATATCTACGTACTACGAGAGAATACCAAATAAAATGATTTCAATTCGATTTTTTTAATACATCTTACCTGGAAAACTATATGAGAAAGGTTATTCCGATCCCGATCCAGAGGTTTTAGAAGTTGGAGCTTCTTTCCATTAAGGATGAACATCGGCTCGCCTTTGGTGAACATCAATTCGAGCTGTATCTGAGTGAACGGGTCTCCGGTGATGGGTATCTCACGTGGAGACGTCTCCTGAGATATTTCTGAAACAGAATCAAATAGAACGTATTATAAAATCAGGTTCTCGCACAGATAGTGACCGTCGGTATACAGGTAGATCGCTTGAGGGCTAATTTAAATGTAAGTGCGCCAAAATGACGGCACATCTTATAACATATTTTCGCAAAACATTTTTCATTGTGCCTCGCAAATTTGACTCAAAAGTTTGCAAGTATGTACATATGCTACTACAGCTCGCATTTCACTTGTATGACTCGCCAGTGAATAATGAGAGGTCCCGCAGTCAAATTGAGAATGAAAAATATACGTTCCGTATTCGGCGTACGTCCAATGAGATGACGTTCTACCAATGACTCACTGAAGGTTGTGCCGATCCCTTTCACTTGCGACTGCATGATGTTAAAGATCAACAAAAATGTGTATGTGTATGTGTAAAATGCGTAATCGGGTAATCGGATGCAATAATTGCAAAGAATCGGGTGAATTTATTTACATTAAATCTAATTATAGAATTTCGTAAAGTTTTGGGACAGGATAGGGTGCATGATTGGGGAGAACATTCTATGAGAGAAAACCGACCCAGGTCGAGGTAAATAATAGGTAAATAACCCTCTAAAAATTGGGTAAATTGCAACTGCAGAAGTGATTGTAGTCAAAATTGCTACTGCAGTGAGGTTAGGATAATCTTATGAACTTGTCACTTTGTAATGGTTATTACACACTTCTTGATTCGGTGATAAATGAAAAACAATGACTCCATTTGACGTCAAGACTTCTTCCGATGTTTTTTCAAGAGGTCAATATTCATCTTCCGTTCAAAATTTACGTGTCACAGTCCCATCGTTGCGCAAAGGCTCATAAGACGATGAAACGTACGGACTCTCTCACGCTATGACGTCCTTTCAAAAACTAGCCAGCATACCACGGAGGCAAGTAGATAGCATCTGCGGCAAACCAGAGAAGGCTCGTGTTTTCTTCTATAGGCTTGAGCACAGATAATCTACAGATCCCGTCCTCCGCCCACTTCCCATGTAAGGGAGACCAATGAAACGTGCGCTATGCATCATAGTGGGCTGATAATTACCAACAAGAGCTCTAATTGATTCCATTCTGTGATTAATAGTTGTTTTTTCCTTCTGGAATTCCAATGGAGGCGCCAATTTCACAACGAGGATGATGGGGAGGGAATACCGATGCAACGAAGCAAATAATAAGAAATAAATATATGAACCTTCTTCGACAAAATATTTTATCGGAGAAAAACGCCTTCTCTTCCCATAGTCGATCTATACTAGTAAGCGACCTGAAAACGCCCAATTACCAGAAAGTTTCCATAGAAATTACTTTCATTGAATGTTAGGGAACATGATAGCTATCTTGCGAATATGATTCCTTGTCCACAGTCTTCGCACGTACTTCTTATTGGTCATCAAAATCCTTCCTCGTCTAGTATACAACAGTTAATCCTTAGTTAGTTTGCTCAATTTCAAATAGAACTCCTCAACATGCCAACAATCTTGCCGTACAACCGGAAGGCTGCCAAATAGCGTAGGCCGATAATGAATTGTTCCCGTCAAGTTCAGAACGATTTATCGTTCCCCTGACCGGTAGCGCGGTCAATGGCGACCGAATACGTCGTTAATAAAGTTATTGCGTGGAGGTTTGATCTTATATTGAATGTTGAGCACTGAAAAAACGAAATACGACTGGTGGGTTGTTTATTGATATGAAACTCAGACTCCCTTATTGAGAACAATTGGTGTGAGGAGATAAATCAAAATACATCATTTCTCAAACCATTCTTCATTCGTGCCACCAGGAAGCTCGAAAGTCAGTTTAAAGAAGAAATAAGTAACAAATTTCAAGTCCAGGAGATGTCGCATAATGAGGTAGACATTTTGAGAAAAAAAATCCCTAAAGGTAAGATTTGTGTTGATTCAGTTTATTGCTAGAGAGGAGAGAGAGAGGATTAATGCTTTTACCCCGAACGAAGTGGGTTTCCTAATGAGAAATGCACGCTCCTATTCATTGAGTAGAAGAATGATGTCATCAATTTGATTCCCGTTTTGTATCGTCATCACAGTCACCATGGCCAAGTGAAAAATTATTCGGGGAATCCAGCTCGGACATATTTATACAAATAAAACGTGTTTGAGGCACAACACGTCATCACCCGATAATCGAAACAGTAATAGATTCAACGAAATACAAATAATTCTAAACAACCGTCTTCAGAAGATCTCAAAGTGGGTAAACATTCTGAGAAACACGACAAGTTTGTCGTTGACTCTTAATTAAAACTCGAAAATCTCCAGATTGAAGGGCGATGCGATCATTTTTATAAAAGTTAACTCGACCGTCAGCTGTCATTTACGGGGACTCACAGAAATAACATAATTTGGAGTTCATAAATTAAATAGTTTTTTCCCCGTTTGAAAGTGATATTTCACGACTCTTGATCTTAGCTCAAGTGAGAATCTAATAGATAACGATAACGCGTCTATAAAACTGGGTCGTGCTGAATCTATGCACTCGTGTGTTCAAAATGTTCAAGCTCGTCACGATCTTCCTCTTCATCGGGGCGGCCTTCGCCTCCGATCAGGATACCTACAATCAGATTGTAAGTGTCTTTGTGTTCGTTATATTAATTAGAGACTCAAACAAACCTCGCCCCACTTTTATTTTTTACATCATCAAATTAAAAAATAATTGATACAACAAAAAATGAGAAAAAAATATGGATTTTTGAGCATAGTATTTTTTTCCAGTCATTATACCGTCCGAAGCGACTATGTTGTTATGTGGATAACGAATTTGCAGTACGGCATCGCACTACTTCATTTCCACTCCTGTGCAACAGTTTTTAGTCATAAGTCACATAGAGCATACCTACTCATGCTATAAACAATCATTTATGGAAACTTGGCCAATTTCTTCGAACTTATTACATTCAATCAATCAATTTCTAATAACTAGTTTTTCTTTTTTGGATGAGGTACTGGTAATCCCTGTGTCCGGATATAGAATTTTCAAAATGGTTGTATTTCTCACCAATATCTGAAAAAGTTAGATATTTTTAATCGGCGGTTGCAACTTCCTTATTAGACATAATATTTTGGATTCCTTCGTTTTGTTTGACGGATAATCTTGTACTTTCGCAGTACGGTTTCACATAATACAAAAAATTCAAAGCTGGAAACTCTTTGAGGTCGAAAACGTTTTCAGTATCACTGGTTGTGCTCAACAACCTCAAATTTCATTGTTAGTAAGACGTATTTCGTGTTTTCAGGTTGACCTGGTCCTCTCTAATGCCGCGGAGTTGATGGTCGATTACAAATTGGACACCCTCCCCATTCCTCCATCAACCGTCGCCTTCTCCCACCAGAAGATCGGCACATGGTCCGACGTGACTGGAACTCTCAAATTCGGCGTTGGAACTTTGGTCAATGCTACGGGAATTCACAGGAACGGTGACGCGTCCATCAAGCTCGTTGATGAAGACAAATTGCAAGTTGTCGTCGGTGTCTACACTGACACTCTCATCGCTACTTTCTCAGACTTCGACGTCGATTTCAGTAAGTTGCCAAATGTATCGAGTGATTGGCAAATGGTTTTATGGATCTGAAAATCTGATTGTTATGTTTTGTTTCCAGGCTCTCCTTTCCCCTTCAGCAACAACGGTGGCATGCAAATCAAACTCGGCAAAAACGAAATTATCGCCCAATTCACCTTCATGAAGGCCCCTCAAAAGTGCAGCCTGACCGTGGACAGCGCCCAACTGACCACTTTGGGATCCATGGACTTCCTTATCCTTCCCGACACCTGGTGGGCGGAAGTTAAAGACAAAGGCCTTGACGTGTACATGTCTTCCAACAGGGACAATGTCAAGGTTGCTGTCAACCTGTACATCAAAAGTATCCTCCAAGGCGCCATCAGCAAGGTCGACCCTTGCAAGTTCTTTCCCTTTTAAAGCTAGTCATTCAATACATGAATAAAGTTTGAAAAAAATAGTTCACAAAAATGTTGATGTCTCGTCATTTTGAGTAGAGCAGGTGGCCTATTCAAATTGACAACACCATATTGACCCCGGCAATCCGAAACAATGAGCACCAAATTTTACTTGAAGTTTTAGAATCCCTCGCATTTTGAGATTTAGGGAGATCATCACATCACCACTCACACCAAAAGGGACCCATCGCTTCACAGGGGATTTCCGCATCAGCAAAGGTTGCCCCTACCCACACCTCCCTGGCAATCATATTTCGCCAGTTTGCTGGTTGGTTGGTTGCCCAGTTGACCAGTAGATTAGGTTGTCAGACACAATTAGTCTATTCTTAATATTCCAGATAACGTGTGAAAGCTACAATAACAACGAGAAGTCACTTCGTTTTAATAAATCACCCTGCTTTGTTTGTTGAATTGAAAAAAGCAGTGAATCCTCCAGTTAAGTACACAGGTATCCTTCCACACAACCGGTGCATTGTTTAAATCCCGTGTTTTGCACGCATTTCGCTTGCGAGGGGCACATTAGCATAAAACATGATCCCCGAGAAGAACGAGAGCTCGTGGGTGAAGGGTCACTAAGTAGGAAAAGAATACGTGTGAAAACCTTTGAGACAATAACGTGTTAAGTGGCCAGAGGATGGGACTTATCCGAGGAGGCCTTCGAAGGCAGTAACTTTGGCTAGGTGGCAGTACACAGGCCATTGTGCTCCTTTCGGCCTATAGATTTAGAAAATGTTAAGCGGCCAGCAGGTGCGCTTGTCCCTTGGCAGGATACACAGGGTCTAAGACGCTTACGGCCCCATGATTTTCCACGCCTTTTACCAGCAGTGTTCGTCTCTCGGCTACTCAGTTGTATATTATTTTACGGTGGGTGTTCAAGGCGCTACTCGTGGCTGGGGGTGGCCCCCCCCCCCTACATTTCACTCGCCCATTCATCGTTTCACCTCGTCAAGAGGGTCTTTGAAGCCGCACTGAACAAACTATAGGGTGAACTTCTTCTGGATTGCAAGGAGCAAATAAAGTATTAAATATAAATGTTCTAAACTTAAAAATTAAACATTAAACTCAAAAAACTTATAATTTTCAAACACCCGAAATATCTTGGGAAATTTGTTTGATTCCCAAGAACTCGTGAAGGAACAACCAGTCGAATTCCGAAGCTCAAACATGTGAGCTCGCATTTTTAGGAGAATTCATAAGTATGATGTTTACATCTGAAAAGCATCCAGCAAATATTAGCTTCGGTAAGGGTCGACTCCTTCTTGAGAGAACTGATGCAACAAGAGCGTCGCGACAAAAGCTTTCTACAGAACGTATGTTATAGGGATTGTCCGCAATCCGAGCTCGTTCATTATAGAATTGCTGGATATAAGTTCGTGATCGGTCAACCTCACTCCCTCCGAGTTCGTGTGTGATTTGACAACCATGCTGAATATTCCACTCTCTCGACTGTGTAATACCCACGAAATAAACGTACGCTAACAATAGTCTTCATTTGAATAAGAGCGGACACTTCTGCTATTGCGACATTATTATTTTCTATATTTGCTCTTAATTTTCATCAGAATGAATTTAGTTTGT
The DNA here is from genome assembly GCA_019603395.1 of Cyrtorhinus lividipennis. Classification (NCBI taxonomy): domain Eukaryota; kingdom Metazoa; phylum Arthropoda; class Insecta; order Hemiptera; family Miridae; genus Cyrtorhinus; species Cyrtorhinus lividipennis. The sequence continues at coordinate 18,961,392 of CM034003.1, read as the reverse complement.
TTCGTAAAACTGTGTGATAGATCCTTCATTTGTGTATGACCTAATTCTTATCCACTGTTGAATTGGCTCGACAAATCGTTCAACAACGGTTAATTTGTCAAATGAATTTCCCATTGAATTTTTCAAAAGATCATTTCCAATGAACCACTGGTTACGGAGAATTTGAGAAACGGCCGCGGTATCTCGATGAACTTTACGATGAACCTCAAAATGTCGCCCAGGGATATGCTTACAGACTCAACTTCAAACGTATTGACTCAGACCACCCGCAATGAAAAATCGAACGGTCGGCCTACCTTGACCAACTTCCGAAGGTATTTATGTCTTGACTAGGCATTTTTGTTTCACATCGAAAGCACCACCGGTTGCTCCCAACTTATCGGTTTCGTGGATTTGAGTGTAATTGGAACGACAAAACAGTGAACGTAATATGATACTTCCAGAACTTAGGATATAGTCGTTCATCTGAAATAAAATTTTCGTTTGAGAATTGTACGCACAGATGATAATCTGAAGAGTTATTTTTATAATCTTGAGAGTAGTTCAATCCGTCTTTATCTAAGTCGAGTAGGTAAAGCATGCTGGCAATCGCTCAGTTCAGACCACAATAATTAAGGGGGCCAGCGCAAGGAGGGCCGTTTTGGGGAATCCAGAAGTTTTCCAGTTTGTTAACTACAACGTGGCATTTTATGTGTTTTTGGCTTTAAACTTCTCAGTTGAAACGCGGCAAAACCCACAAGAATCACTTCTCAAGGAAGCGCGGTTCCATAATTCCTCTTCTCTTCCCGTCGCGGGTCCATCGAAATCCGCATCTCTGCTGTCGGACGTGATTTGAATGGTGTTGACAACTATGGCTCCGTCAGAGTCAAGTTGGAGCCACAAAAACGTCTTGCCGCATTATAAGCCTGACCGCCTCAACGCAGGGATTTCACCGCAAGAAACCCGTTAGAATGACATGACATGGCTCACCGACGCCGTCGGTCGATTAGTTTCAAACGGAAGCCGTTTTATCCCTTTGTTCCATGACGTAGCGTACCGTCAGTGAGCAGTCATTCGGATGGAAATGATAATTCGACAGGTTGGATTTGAATAGTGTGAAGGGTAAACCGCACAACCCCATTATATGCCAGCAATTCGACATGGGCGTTCTACAGGAGCATGTAGCCCGTTATTTCTATTAATAGGTAATCGTCGTTTTTTAAAATTTATTCTATATTGGTTCCCTAATTGACATCGCACGCCAATGGAGGCCATCGATGACAGTACTGCCAGTAGCGATATCGCATATTAATCCTCTTTAATCACAACAGGAATACGTTCTAGCCTTACATCACCTCGCAAGTTTACAGGCGACTGTAGTAGAGCATGATAAAGATCAGAAACCGTACACTGTTCGGTGGCCGTGGCAGTTAGACATTGATCGAGGACTTGGAAGCTATATTTTTCAATTCAATTACTTCCCAATACTGAGACTATGTTGTACCTCACTGATATTCCTGGCTATGGAATAACCTCGACTACAACTCCAGCATCAACACGGATCCATCAGTGTCAGTACACGTTGGGGTCAGATTCCGGTCTGCCGATTAGGTGAAGTCAGCCTCCTGTTGTTAACTTCGGGAAAAAAGTTTCAGATTCGCACAGGCTTTCTTACCGAGAGAGAACGCGGGTAAAATGAGAGTCGAGGAAAGATAAAACTACACTGATAACGAGGGAAGGCGTCCATTTTCACACAAAAGGAAATGTGACGCCGGCAGAATATTTTTTGGCACACGACACGTCCACCCGCTAAAAAAAACAGCAATTAGAAACCAGAAGCATTACATCACCGTCGGGAGTAATTTAGGAATTTTCAGCGACCCGAAGAGAAAACCGAGTGAAACAAAACAAAACTTCCAGGCCGGTCTCTGGGTCCTAGTTTTTACAAGAGAAGAAAAACGTGAGAGAGCGAAATCATAAGACAAACCATTCCTCAGCGGGAAAACGAGTTAGCCGCATAAACGGTCAAGTAAGCGTTCTAGGGACCAAAACGTTTTTAAAAGGCGAAAGCGAACTATTACGAACGACAATAGTGTGGTTATGTTGGGCGTGAATTGTGCAACGTGATCTTTACCATAATTGGCTTCTTTCACATCGAACTTCAAGCAAAAAGCATTAACAAGCAGTACAAATACAGAGTGCTAAACTCAGTCACTTTTTTCAGAGCGTTCAATGTAGGAATGATGAGATAACAACCAAACGTGTTCGGCTAAATCAAGACAAAATTCAATCAAGTCAAGAAAAACCTTCTTTCCGGCTCTCAATCGCTAAACTCGTTGGAAGCGAAACAGTCAAGGTTTTCAGATCCCATAAAAATTCAACAAGTAGACGAGGTCTGGGAGATTTACGACAAGAGTCCCCAAACTCTAGCCAACCCACGACAAAGAGGACAAGGTGCTAGGGGGGAATTTCCTTCTTTTTGCCGGCGAGCTTCAAAGGTCTCCGAATTGATAGCTTGTTACCCGGCCCGGCGAGAATGCTGAATTTCGTTGCGACTTTTGAATATAATCGAGTTAAATTGGTGTTACCTGACGTTATTTCGTCGCAAAAGAGAATGACAGGAAAGAGACTTGTGATTTAATATTATGGGCCACGATTACTGTCAACATGGTGTTGCTGCGCTGAACCGATGAGAAAACGTTTTTAACCTGTCCTGATTAAAATTTGTACTAATTAATCTTTTTAAATTTATTTCATTGTTCAATCCAAGCTTTTTTCTATGGTATTTTTCTTCATTACATCACCAATTGAGTTCAGATGCCTCTCTTACAATTGAAATAAACACAGAGATAGAGAATTCGTACACTTTATTTTCTCAAAATTATAGCTCAATCGATCATTTTGCTCATAATCGGTCTCTCACGATTCAGGAGATTTCCTTGGTTTACGGAAAATTGCTGAATTCAAAGAAGAAGCGGGACCTGGGCTCGACAAGTTCAAAAAGACAGATGTGCTTTGTTGAAAGCCAATGTGAAGGGGCTGCGAAATAATTTATTTGTGAATGATCTCATATCCAAAAGAACTACTTTCTCAAAAGTTGTAGATAACATACCTGGCTCACTCAAAGAGAACTATGTGCGACTGTAAACAATACAATCAAAGCTGATTTCGGACCCTAAAAAGAATATTTAGATGATTCTTTCGAGACTTTTTGAGGCCATTTTTTCCCGAATGAATCATTTAATGTGGTCTGGTTCTCATATATCAAACAGGACCAATCACTACCCTTAGCACTGAGATAATAATTGTCGAGGCTAGACAGCCGTGACCCAAGTTAGTAGCAATAAAATTGTTGAGCCAGAGTTGTTTGTTCGAGGAGAACTACCAACATTCAAATGTATTCTCAATTTAAAACTCAGCGTTACCTTATAACAGTCATATATTGAAATATCCCTGTTCCTCTCTTTCGAAAATGGTGAAAATAAATACAAATAATCTACACGATCTCGACAGCAGATGTTGGAGAACCCCAAGAAAACACTGGGTTTACCCATCAAGGCATCTGCGTAGTCGCATTTCAGCCAAAGATTTCTATCAATTCGAAACGATCTACATAAGCTCACTGGGTGTTTCGCACTAGAATAAAACGTCGAATAAAATTCAAACTGGCGCGTAGCAGGCAACTAATTGACACGACCAGGGAAGTGATCATGTTTTACGCGTTGATATCGACCTTGTTTGAAAGTGTCGCCATACTCAGGAAACTTCAATGAATTGAAAGATTTAAAATAATGTGGGTTGAATGTGGGCAAGAAGTACGAGCGTATTTTTCAGGGATACAAGGCTTATCTGTGTAGGATATTCGAAATATGGTAGTACTTACGAGTTCCTTTACTCTCTTCGATGTCCAGGATGATGCTTGATTGGCCACTTTCAACTTCGCACAAGCCTGCAACGTAGAAATAATATATGATTCAATACAACCGGAGCATGTACTCGAAACGATGAAGTTAACAAAAATAGAGAGTAATCAATCATCTTATTAATTTGACTCTTATATGGCCGAATTGAGAGCAGAGTGTGGTATATCCATAATTATTGTTGCTAGGAAGAATCTGATGTGTCCGAAAGCTCTATCTATTCCCCATGAGGAATGTTCAAATGGAATAAGTAAGTCATCATATTATTTAAACTATTTATCCGTGAAATTCTTGGTTGAAAATTTGACTGAAAAAGGCCAGTCTAAATGTACCTAGATTAAATGTAGGGGTTGCAACGCGCCAGGAAAGAAAAAACATGCCCACGAAAAACAGGCAACATGACTATTATACTTTATACTTTATTTTATACTTCATAGCACGGTCCTATATGACGAGGACATTTCTTGATAATTTATTGATTACATCACTCAACTTTCCAACCTCTGTCGATGGACTAACGAAAAGTAAGTTTGAGCAACCGGAACCAGGAATTGAACGACTACGTAATCTAGTGGCAAGTTTCCTCCCCAACAGAAGCTTCAGACTGTATTGTGGTTCGACACTTTCCACTCCAAACGAAATAATTGGCTGCGAAACATTTTCATTATGATTAGAACTTTACCATTCTGTGGGGAAGTTGGAAATTACTCGCAAGACAGCGATCGCTGAATAGATTGTAGTTTAGTTGTTTCTAATAGTTAGCAGAAACCGCTTTTGGAACGGGAACGTTCAAGTTGTATTTTGCCTCTCAGTTGTATTCAGGACACAAAAACCCAGCGGAAAGTTGAGAGGACACCACGGAGATGTAATCGTAATATTCCATAAACGTTCGATAGTAATTAGAAATGTTGACAAGGTAGAGAGATATCCATCAGGTCTATCCACCCACTCGTGAAAAAGATACTACGTAACCATTATTTCTTCCGTGGTTCAAACTGCAGGAAATAGCTCTCTTCTGCTATTTCATCCAGCGTTTTGGAAGAAACTATTCATTTCCTCTGAAGAACGACGAGGCTTGAGGAGCCGCCTGCATGAGAAAGAAGCACGTTTTCTTTCCGGCGATGTATTATGCAAATGAGACACGGGTCACTAACACGATAATTGAACTGTCTCATTTCAATAATGAAACAACTTCGTACGTTTGCAATTCTCATCTCTGGTAGAAACGTATAAGTTGGCAGTTGGCGAGAGATTTTCATGCGACGCTGCGAATAAGAGTTGGATCGAATTACTAGTGACGAGCAGTTTCGTGATAATTGAACCGTTGGTTATCAAGGCAGAGATTAAAATTTATTTTCAGTGAACTTTCGAGTAAAGTAAGATAGATTTATCAAAAACGTATGAAAAACCCTTCGCGATGCGATGATCAATAAATCGTGATACAGGTACATAATAATCCAGGGGAGACTAAGTATAAGCTCATTGTCATTTATTTATTTGAAAATAGTCTTGAAAACTCCAATTTTAAAAAATGTATCCCTAAGGATAAGGACAAGGACTTGTTAAAAGGAGTTTGATTCTCTCAACAAACAATTGCAATCAATTCAAATTATATAATAAGGAGTCCTTTCGAACGCTGGCGAACCTTGAAAAATTACATCCAGCAGCTCAAAAAACAACCAGTGACAACCAATTTTCGGCTTCATTTGCAGTTGATGTTCCTCATAACCGTCTGATGTGACTATCAAATATTACTCCACCTTTCTTTCTAAGAGCTCTGTTCACTGGATATCTAGTCCCTCTCCCTGAACAATCTGTAAAATGGGTTTGATGACGCCAAGTTGTAAGGGGAAAATCAGAATGTACGGATTGTTTTCTCAAATTTGTTGTGAAAGACGAACAAAACTATTTTTTTAGGTTAATTGATTGGTTAATAAAAGTATTATTGCTGCTCTGGACAATAAGCGCAAGACATGGGAGCTTCCACTAAGATGAAGGGGACTCAAGGAGTACGAGAGAAGGATTGATGCTCACTCCTTGTCATCTATTTTGGGCTGTTGATCTAAAAACGACTTCATCTAGATATTTGTATCGAAAATAAAAGATAAACCACTGCCTTGTTTCATTCTCCATCATCCCATCAAAGCCTGATTCAATTTGAATCCTCGTTTCACGCTAATTCGACTTGCCTCGCCCGGTCGATACCGCGCAAGAACCGGGACCCTTCAGTCCCCCGAGCAACGTTTTATTTGTGATTTAATCTTGAAGACGCGTCGGGGGCTTTGTAGAATACTCTTCGACGTTGCTCTGGCTCGAGGAACCAACGACCGTAAACGTCATCTCTTCTTTAATATATAATCCTTTAACCGGGGAGAGAAGCCCCGTGGTGCTCTGAGGCGTCACCTGGTGGACGAGAGAAGAATTATAACCGCCCCCCGAGAGCTACTACAAGAGTCGGCTGACCACAGGAGTTTGCCTGCTGAATATAAAATCTGCACTCCAAGAACCTGATGCAACGCCCCACAAGAGCTACTATATAAGTACGCGAGATTAAATAGTTGGAGAAAACGGAATATACGAAAACGCCCTACCAAATAACGAGTAGGGGCCCTATTTGTATGCTGGAACACGGAAGGATTTTTCATGAACAAAATTAATTACCAGCTATAATGTTTGGTATGATCATAGTACTATTCGTAGATTGGGGCCAATCAAGTCGGTTGTTTCCTGGGCGAGGTCATTATCTACTCTGGAAAATGATAAAATTGACTTTACGACCCACTCCTAGCAGTAAAAAGACGAAAATTCAAACATTACGACCTTAGTAAGTTATGTGTGATAATCATAGCACACTAACTCAAGTCTTTCATTGTTATTCATTGATGTGCCTTTGATTGGGAAATATTTCCGCCGATTGTGATTTTGGGGCCAGGCGAAAATAATGAGCCGATTCCTGAGCCGCATGTGCTATTTCATCCCCTGGAGCTATTACGAAGCGTGGGCACGCCACCATTGAAGCATGACCGTCAGACCTTTGACCCCTTCACAGATTTGTTCTCGAGCTCGAAACGACGGCCTTCGTCGGAGAATAGTTGCTTACGTCTTCATTAGCGCTGGCTAGACGCTCGCGAAATAACGCCTCATGTTATTCAACGTTCAGGCATGAGTACAAATCGAAACAAAGGCTGCTGACACACGTTTACCTCAGTGATGGCATACCCCGAATGCACAAAGATCCAAGATCCAATTCGTAATTCAAGTCAATTTCGGCTACAATATTTAAATGCTAGGGGAACTCGCAAGATATGTATATTTTAACCTTCCTGAAGATTCGGTCATTGAGGATAAGCATAGTGCGTGTAAAATTTCCAACGCTGACTAAAAATATTGCCAAAGGTAGAAGAATGTTATCTTAATAGGTCGGAGGTAAAGGTCAAATGGGAGATTCCTCATTCAATGATGTGTTTCTATCACGCGGGTAAGACAACAATCAGCAATATAAAAGTTTGGTTACGCAGGAAAGCTCAATTTACACGTTATAGGTTTATGCACTAATAAAATAAAATTGGTAAAAATACGTCGCGTGAGTGAGAATTCAAGTTCTAATAAATCGTGTGTCGTGTCTCACAAATTCTTAAACAGGGCGGTCTTGACAGGGTCTGACATTATTGGTTCTCCCTTGCCCCCACATATAAATTCATTGTGAAAGCTCCCATCGTAAACCTAAGCCTGACGTACTATGAGATCGAAACACCAACATTCCGAACAAGAAGCCTCGACGAAGAATGCCAGCTTATGATAATGTCATGAACTCTCTGCCTTCATTTTTGGGAAAACTGGAAGATATCTAATACTTGGACAAGCTTGACAAACTGTAGGGCCGTTTAGAGCAGATTAAACCTCTACCCTGGCCCCCGAAAAGGGTAGGGGTGCACGGGGGTAGAAAATCCTGTTTGAAATAAGGCGTCCTTCGTCGCCAGGGTGGGGCTAATGTCGGGGAAATCGGATTTGGAAGGAATCCTTAAGAATTATGACCACCGCGCAGGAAGCCCGGACTCATCCGATTGTGAACAATGAAATACAATATACGGTAAAAGAATAGAAAGAGAGTAAAAATAATGAGCTTAAATGTACCTGCAATGAAGGGTTGGGACGGGTTTTCAGTCCTGAACTAATCCCGTCCTACTTTTTTCTTTCTTTTCGGTTTCTTTTTCTTACTTGTTTTTCAAGGCTTACGGAATGATTTATACAGCAATTAACATTCTTTCTGTACCGCTGGACCGCCAAGCGTTTTTGCACTTGAGAAAGTTGTGCAACTGGGATAAAATTAGGTTGAAGACGATGAATTCTCAACAAATGGGAAAAACAGCGATCGCCGCGGCTCCACCCTCCTCAATCCACTAGTTTTTGTTGGTTCTGAACAGGACTCGCACGCAAGTGATCCGAATGATTTATCGAGTCATTAACAACGATTAAAGCTTCTGAAAAGTGCACTACCCGTGCAGGGATCGGGGATTTTTCGCTGTTTGTAAATGGATTGCACCCGGATACTGGATTTGAATCATACCATTTAGTTGAAAGCAATTTTGCAGTATCGTAATAAAAATTTAAATTAAAAAAACTAATGAATTATGTGAATTAATGTAGTTTTATTACACAAACGCATTTTACTTGTACTTTTTTCAAGATTTTTTTGAGGGTTGAGAATCTTTATAATCGAACTGTTACGTGCTCAAGGATGAAGCTCCAGTCATTTCTATTGTCTCCTTTACGCAACGGTTCCCTCCTATTATTCTTGGCGGTCACACGCGTTCTCGAAAGACCTTGGTCAACTTTGGTGGACAAACTCAGAGGACACGGAGATTTTCTTCGTTACAATCCGGCCCGTTCAATGAGATTGTTCATCGCAACACCTTTCACTCGTAGACACAATCAAGTCTCGATGAATAGAATTGTGTTGAAGTAAGTCAAGGAGATGAGAGCAAGTGCGGGGAATGGGCATTGTGTCTTGTCCTGATTTCTAATTTTGCTCGGAATCTCTAAAATATGCATAATTCGTTACGTCCGATGAGGGGTTTCAAGGTTTTTAGACACATTATAGGTGATTTTCATTTTTCGTAGGTATGGATGGTAGTGGCAACATAGACTGATTGCGCATCTAGCGCAGTAAATGAATCGCGAGATTCGTAAAAATACGGTATCAAAATAGTTGGAAAAAAAATTGAGCACGCTCATGAATACTTCCGCAACCAAAATATGTTATTTGCGTAATTTATCTCTGATTTGCAAGGAATTTGTTCACTCAGGTTTCAGGCACAGAGATCTAGAATGCGTCTTTAGGGGGTCTTCATTAGTATGACGAGATTGGGTACGCATGTATACGACCAAACATTGTGGTCTAGCGGTCACGGAGTAATAACGGAACGTCGTGTTCTGAGTTTCCACTGATTGAAGACGCATCCTTTCCGCGTTTCTTCATTCAGGGGTAGATTGAATAACAAAGAAGGCGTTGGTTCGTATAGAACGGACGAAAACCCCGAGGTATGAACACTTGAAAAATAACGAAGATTCGTTGTACGGCTGTTAGAGCAGGTTGCTCGTTAGTTCTATGGGAAATCGCTTCACTGGAAAATGCGATTCGACGATGTATCCAATGTATCTGTATTCTACGAATTGAAGGCACTCGTGGATGTATCCTTTCCTACATTTTCAAAACATATCAAAGGATCAGATGATGTCAAGACGTCAATCACATAAACCAATGTGAATCGCGTTATACGCTATAACGTGAATTCTGAGGCTCAGAGACTTATTCGGCTTGTGATTTCAGCTGTCGGATCACGGTTTGTTCAAGTAACCGCTTGAGCAATGGCACAAGAAAATAACCACACTTTGTTCCAGGAAAGACAGAATTTTGTATTCTCATCCAAGCATTAGATTCTATCGTTCCTTGTTTAAGGGAATGGGCAATGCTTTTTAACGTTGACTGGTTTAGAGTAAGGGAGGTTACTTCAATCGCTATTTGAGTTAAGGGGTGAGATTGTGTGTACCTGTCAATATAAAATAAGTAAAATAGATGGATAATAATTTTTTAAATATATACTGTCATGTAGAAGCGAGTGAACTTTTTTTGCCCATATTTCATCAGGACCTGTTACTTTACAATCGTGGAGACCATGGTTGATGTAATTTAATGGACCAGAGACCCTGTGGCATTGTTCAATTAACATTACTAAAATTAAGTAAGTAGGCATTCCACCATAGGATTTCCATTGTGGAATCATTATTATTAAATTAATCAAATCAACTGAACATATATGGTGTATGCTTAACCAATATGTTTTAAATATTCGTATGTGTTGATGCAGAATACGCTGTTTTTCACAATAATTCAAAGGAGTTTCTTGGAGGAAGGTCTGTCCTCCACCGTGATGGCGTATAACAGGACCTAGGAATGCGTTCCCCATGAAAAGGATAATATCCTCTTTGTTATTACGGCATCTTCTTATACGGGTACGTAGTTCTTTCATGAAAAAGAGGCACGCGCATCACTCTCCGAGTAAAACCCGAGCAGCGCCCTGCGGAAAGCGAATACTTGACCCCGGTTGTAATTTGAAGGTCCTCAACCTCCACGGACTCCGATGAAGCTGCATTCCTCCTGAGGAAGAGGACTTTGCGGTTCTGGAGATCCTTTGGTAGGGAGTTTATACCCGGCTGAGTACCCGGAAAAAGGACCGCAGAGGGCTTTTCCTCTTCACCGGGCTTTCCTACTCACCCTCGCCACAAGCCCGTTGAAGGAACGCTGTCTTGATCCTACTGAGCATCCAGTAAAGTGAATACGTCCTGATTGGAGCCAATTGTGGGACTAACCCCCTCCCCTCCCTTATTCCCATCGAGAGTTTGCCCTTCGTACATACAAGATATTCCACAGATATTGTTGAAACAGGATACAACCCAGGTAGAAACAATGCTTCCGACTCAAGGAATTTTCAATCTCTATTGTTGGTAGTACTGAGAATTCCAAGTCTCCAAAATTGTTTTACCAGTCGTGCCATCTAACGTAAGGATTTTCCACGCACACCTACTTGTGATTTGCGGTATTGAGGAAATTACAAATAAATGTAATAACGTTAAGAGCCGGCCAAAAGTGTACTAAAGCGCAAAACTATGTGACTGTTGACTAGACGTCTTATGATCAAGATCGCTAAGCTGATGTTTAAACACTCCTGGATTACCTCAGGGGAGATGATTCCACACTACAGAACGACCTCTCACGATCTCTTGAGTTCTTTAAACAAAATTTATAACCACTGCCGCTAAGATTTCCAGCGATCCGTTCATAATAGGTAGCGTTGAATCCTAATGATCAATGACATGAATGCCCAAAGAATCAATTTTACGACCGAGACGGACCGAGGAGTCACGAAAGGAGCTGAAGATCGGTCAGAGACCTCACAAAGGGAACCGCTGAGTCACCTATAAATTGGCGCGCAGGATGGTTATTTGCGTAAGAAGAAACAGGAGGGAAAGTGAAGGCGTCAGTTTTGGCTTCCTAATGAACCCTGGAATCGAGCCAATCGGTCGTTTTGAGGTTCGGATATTCTATTCATGCGACTCTCATCGATGCGAGTCGTGTTCGCTTTTCACTTCGTCTCCTTTCAACTTCGCTCTCGACTGACGCAATTACAAACAAAAAGCGAATCGCAGCCAATAGTTTAGTTCTCCAATTACCATGTCCGTTCAGGAACACGCAAAGGGTGTACACGCAAAACTTACATAGAGGTGAACTAAGGACCTTCATGCCATCCGAACCAGGAAAAGTTTCAGCTTCACGGAGTTTGGAGCAGTTTCAAGTACGCACACTCTAAGTGAGCGGGGGAAGTCATGAGAGTCACGAAAGGTCAAACTTGTAGTAGTTTTAGAAGTGTGGTTTGTTTTAGACTAGGGAGGGTTTGATTTTGGAAGCAGCGATTTTTTTTTTCCTGGTCAGCTGGCTATTTTTTGATCCTCCGTTCAAGATCAGAAAGTTTTGATTTTTGAACGCAGTGTTCGCGCGTTCTTCGCCGTTTCGCCATATTCTTCTTGCTCTTTCAAACTAAGGATAGACGATGATGAAGGGTTTAGGGTTTTATCAATAGTGTGCATGCGTCAAAATATCGCAAGTCACACTACAAATCGTCAAATGACTTACACTTTTATTGTTTGTTCGGTTTTGCCGTTACAAGCGAACTTTGAATGATTTATACTTCAGAAAAATAAACTAGTAAAAATGCGGTCTGTCTGTCAACTTTATTACGTATGTCTCTCGCGCGGAGTGTGAGGTCTTTGAACGTTTTTAGTCTGAATGATTTATCGATTGGTTTGTGAGACTAGGTTTTTCAGATAAAACTCTTCGGGTTAACTAGCTCTAATAAAACCCGGAGGTATATAATAGAGTTAGAAACCCGCTCGTCCCCCTGATATTGACCTCTTTCTCTCAATGGGTTGACTCCAAATTTTTGCTCTCAAACTCAAAGCCTTTCTAAGCCCCTCAGGTGAATTCCCACGAACTTGCGAAGCCTATGGCCCGCTTGAAAGCACAAGTGTTTTTAAAAAAGTGAAATGAGCGGTTAAAACGGGCCAAGGTTCGGCAGAGGGTGTTTGGAACAAGAGTGACGCAAGGTCCTTATCCAGACAGACTTAATGCCCATCTAAGACTACGAACTTCACCGAATGCCTAGTCAGGTATTTGCCCTCGGGGGCCATCTCTTTGAATCCAGTCAACCTATAAGTCAGAAAGCTCGAGCCGGAGAACCTTTTGATTTACTGAAAGCTCGTCGGCTTAATGATTAAACCAACCAACGGCTAGCCTTATACCTATGACTATTCTTTATCTTTCTGCAGGTTGGAGCGAGTAACAATCTGATTAAACTGTCACCGAGAAGTCAAGAGAATACGTGGAGACTCGCGCCGACGAGCGCAATCTCGAGGATAATATCGAGAGAAGTATTCGATACCAATGCCTCTTTAATTTTTCAAAAATTAACTCTTCATCGGCGCTTTACGACACAAGAACATTCAACCTCTTTTACGACACGTGTTGAAACATTTACTTAATACTTATTCAACTTAAATTAATTACTTAATTATATTACCAACCTTGTAATGGAAATTGGCGTTCTTATTTTCATACACAACATCCATTTTCAAATTCATGAATTTTCAAATTTTGTTGCGGGCTTGGCATAAACTGGTTGTACAGATCTCACGTGATTTCTCACAAATTTAGGATAAAAATTGCTAGGTTTTGGGAAGGGAGGGATTTTAGATTGAATCGAGTCTGTTATCGTCCTACCGCGTGGAATAATAATAATGGGCTTCTTTGCAAGAAAAAAAAAACATTGATGCATCACAGGTATTTGAGTGAGCTTTTAACTAAAGCCTCTGATCTCTGTTGGAAGTAGTGGGGTTTATCTTCGTCAAATGCTTACTCTAAGTGCACTTTCGAATATCCGACTTTACTTCCTCGATTTGAACTCCGATGGAAATCATCAATAGGATTTTCACGTCCATTTAGAGATTTAAGCGTCGTCCCTCCTTTTTCTCTTCTTTACGAGTCCATCCTGAATCCATCGTTCTAGGGATTGCGAAGATTCAGGTTTCAACATGGTTCAAACTAGAACGGGTGAATTTGAATTTCTGTGATTCTGTGAAGAGTGTTTGGAGTCTGGTTCATTACGACATAAGAAGCCCTGGCCCTAGATAAGCTTTTTTCCAGCTTTTCAGCGATCCCAACCTAATTATTCGTTTTTCTAAACGGAACCAACATTTTCCCGTCTTTATTGCAGGTACCAGCATATTACCTAATTTATCTGGATTCAAAATCAATGTATAAAAAAAAAAAAAAGCGAAAGTCGTTTGGACACTCCATTGCTACTTAGTATTCTGTCCTTCCTGACTGGGTCCAAGCTAATGAATTCAAGAGGTGCTCAACTTGCTATTCCTGTGTCCTGGATGTCGTGGGCTGTTGATACGTGGTTTTTGGAATTGAAAGGCAAAAACTTATACTATATCGTGAACTCGATTCACAACCCGTATAATATCGAATGAATGCGAAACCCGTTACCTTCCACTTTTCGAAAGAAAAAAAAAATGCGAGGGAAAAAAATTCCCGGCCTATTACGATGAAACGAGGGTATAGCGAGGACGTTTCATTGTGAAATATCAACGTTAAGGTCGGGTGTCGGGTGTCATGGGTGATTCGAAGACGTTTGGCCATCGTGATTTATACGATAACCCAGATTGCTTATGGCTTATTATAGGTATCCCAATATTTGGACTTTTTCTGTCAGATTAGGGAATGCTGTGAATTCTGTGGAATAGAGTATGCTGGGTCAACCCTAAATATAGGTACCATGACCAATAACTAGTTGTTAGAACAAATAGTATTTACAGTAGAAGAAAATTAATGAAAATAACTCTTTCAAGTGACCATCGCCATGACAGTTGGACGACAGCGAGACGTGGAAAAATGGTCAGTATTGAATAACGCACGGTCCACTCCATTTTCTTCTTCCCCTTCTGCCTCATGCCGTATGTCCGTAGTAGGCAAATCGGCCAAAACGTACCTGAGATATACGTATTCACAAACATAAGTCATGTATATTACTTTTCGTATGAATATACATGATTATATTTCCGAAAGACCCTGTACTGAATAAGTATTATTAGGCTCTAGGTAAACGGATCTTCGAGGGGTTTCTTCCACATTCCTAGATCTTGAAATTTTCTAAAATATGAATAACCCTCTTTTTTTGTATATCGGCTATTGAAACGACATGAAAACACCTAATTCCCTAAAATACTAGGAACAACTGAAACTTGATGAAATTAAACGATGGCAGTGGAAGAAATCAGAAATCAAAGAGGTCGGCCGTGATTCAAAAACCAGTCACCCACGTTGTACTCAAACTCGTCGGTGTCACCCTTCATTTTAGCGGGTTTTACAACTTGATTTGCGACGGCGAAAAATCTCATGTAACGTCGCCAGATTACAATCAGGTTGAAAAGGTGTATTTTCAAAACAGCCTAACTTTCACGGCCATTTTGAGGATTCCATCATTTAACTGTAAGCGTTATAGAAAAGTTATGATCTAAGACGTGGAAATTATTAGCATGATCATCCAAGAATACTGTCAAATCAGTGCAGGTAGTTGAGTTGATAAACCTGAACTTGATACGTTTGTGTAGACACACAGGTAATGGAATACCAAGTTCATACGGGGAACGTATTTAAAGAATTGAGCTCTCCTCAGCTTTTATCCTCAATGAAGACGTCATAATTTTGAATGACAACCCGTTCATTGTCCATCATAATCGCGTAAATGTGGTGGTAAATATTGGAAAGTTGAGTGGTAAGAGCATATTCGACGAGTTATGTTGATTTGTATTTGAAGCATTCCCCTATATTAGTGCGGAATGAGATTATACTAACAACCGAGGGACGGACCGCGTGCATAAATTTTCGTTACGTAAAATAGAACGCTGTTTATCCGTTTCAGCGAGCAGTCGCAGTACTAGTAGCTGTTTGTTTAGAAAAGGTTCTTGTTAATGGCCTGTAGTTATCCGTGTTGGTTATGTAGAACAGCGCTTCAGCTGGGGTTAGATTTTTCCCTTTAACGCTCAGTTAATTGACGGGGAGACCACCCTTCTTCTTTACCCGGAGCTTACTCACCGCGCCCATTTGGTTCATTAAAGAACTGGAGCTGACCATACGCGGTGAAATCGGTTCACATTTGCGAATGAGGCTGGCGGTTGGTGTCTTCAAAGAGATCCTCATTGCGTTTAAATCTTTGATTATAACGATAATGGACTGAGATAGATTAAAGCGTACTCTTTAAAAAGGTATCAATGACTGCGGCAAGTTCTTTGATTGTAATGTGTAGTCTCACGCATTATTATGTAAAACGTGGAAGTAAAAATTGATTGTACGTAATATAATATATATCACATTCAACTTCAAAAAATAGAATTACAGGTTAACCTTTCAACTTCTACCAAACTGCTTCACAATTTACTGGGACCCAATTTCCCTTCGAACGTGATCATGTTAGTTCACACTTGGCTAAATAAATTGTGCCGGTCATTTGAATTTATGATGAAACGGCGACGATGATTGTTAACAAACTGTTTAGTGATGAGTCGACTTGAAATTATCATATAGGAACCAGTTTTTTTCCTACCGTTCCGACCTTTTTTGGTCCACATCTTATTTCATCGCTAGACGAAATATATAAAAATCGTTTCGTTCTCTTGTGGTTGTATTAATTTGCTTGGATTTTGAGCGTTAATATTTCATCCACTGGATGATAGTAGTCTCTAAGCATTTAACGCCGCAGTAAAACGACAATGCTGAGCCTTACAACCATAGAAACTTCGAAGGATGGAGCTCAGGATGGAGCTCAGGATGATATTGTTTTGATTTAAAGAAAAATAGATGTACTCGTCTCCTTATGATATGATATGAATTAAACACGAAGCTTCTAAATCAAAACCTACACCCCAAAATGTATGTATTACGGCGAAGTAAGCCCATTAGTTCATTATTACATGTACACGTCGTAAATAATTCTATGAAAGTGAGAACGGGTGGAGAAAAGAGGGAAATGGAGATGCCATATCAAATTAAGTGGACGCCTACTAGACAACTTCTCTTCTACTAAGAACCATGTTAGCCAAGTTTTGGTCCGCTTAAGCCCTTGATGGGGTCACTTTCACGGAGGAACTCCTTTGATAATGAACTGGTTATTAGGCCAACGTCACGAATACCAAGGCTCTTCCCAAGTCGTTATAGTTGGAAGGCACTTGAAGCTCAACTCAGCAAAACCGATGGCCTGGACTTGGTGGAGGTGGGACACGCGAAATCAAATTAACCTCTTCATCTCGTGCTTCAGCCGAGGGAGTTGAGCAACCACCCCGGGGCAAGAGGTAAACTACGAGCAAAATAAACAGAAACTCCTTCGTTCCTTCATCCCCTAACACGGAAACCAGACTGCGACGGGTCATCAATTTTAGTTCCTATTATCTTCCACGCTTCCCAGAACTAAAAATAAAAACAAATGTTAATTATATTGACAAAAAACTAACAACCAAATACTAATGCCGACTCGTTACGCGATAGGACGACTGGCTAGCGTGAAAATAAAAGAATATTCTTATTGAACGCAAACAGAACTCAGATTGCCCAGTGTCCTTTCTCTCGAACCGTTGCTGAAAAGGTAAACAAATCAGAGGAAATAGTAACATTCCCAGTCGTAGACCGCGAACAAAATCATGTCTACGCTCGTTCGCAACTTTTTCATACATACTTGCTTATACTTTGGCTGCACCTTTTAGTTCACACAGGTTTAGTTCAGTTCTCACTTAGTTTATTCATTTCTCAATGGTCACTTACAACTCGAAAATAACACTAGGTTTAACGAGCACAGGGCTGGAAGAAGTCTCGCAGAAACAACCAACTAATATAGGTGCCTTTTGTTCGGTTTGCAGTTGAGGATAATCTAAAATTGAAGCCAAAACCCTAATGGACGGCATCCGGTAAAGTGGCCTGGCCTAGCTTGGGAAAAATGGCTTCCTAGAATGCGAATTTCACTCGGTCATAAAAAAAATTGGAGATCTGACTCGTGGAAAAGCGAACTCAAAATTACTAGCCACCAGATTCGACCTGCGTTCACCACTCGATCCGCTATGCACAGATCTTATGCTCGGAAAACAACATGTAACTTGCAACGTTGAACAAAAGGCCAAATGAATTTTCTCGACGTCACAAAACGAACTAATGTATCGAGGGAAGAGTTCCCAGCCATTGTCCATTAACCCGTGACGCTAGGTATTTTAGGGAAGCGTTTGAACCCAGTGAAAAATAAAGGTATGTAAATATCGGCATAAAACGTTCACCTTATAACAGAATTGCGAGTGGTTTGAACGACCCTAGCATCCATTTTGTTATTCACAATTACTCTGATACACCCTTGATGTTTGAATCATCCATTGACCTTCAAAAACAGCAATATAAAGGATGTTAACGTTTGAGGTTGACAGGCTTTAAGTGGTCAATTTAACAACTTATTTTCAACGAAAAAAGTTTGTAGAACTATTCTTCTTAGAGGCTTCGTTTTCAAGTTATTCACGACGATTGACGTCACCGAAACAACACAACTCCCTGAATTTACAAAATAATCACCAATCTGACTACACCATTGGAAAGAGCGTCAAATTTCCCTTCTGATGGGCCCTTCAACGTGTCCACCAGCCGACCATTGAACATTTTTTCATGCTAAATTGAATTTTGACACTTATCCGAGGCTCCGAATATAAGTTTCGATATTTCTAATTCCTCAACATACTCCATACAACTGAAATTGTGAGTAACGACTCCTTTTGGGCACTATTAGAGCATACCTCACTCATTCCCAAAATGCGGTTTCAAAATTGTAGAGAATCTTGGCGCGCCCTGAATCGAACCGCACACTGGGGAAGGGTACATTTTAAAGGTTTTGAATAATAAAGCCCGTTTGAAGGAGTTTGCAGCGTTAACCGTGGAAGACAGAGTCAATATCTGTAGCCGTTGTAGCATCCTGATTCACACAGACTTGAAATATTCTACTATCGGCTCTTTCTTCACTAGAATGTTTTCCCATAGAATTCCGAACGACAGTAAAGGGCCAGGGGGACCTTGCTCCAGTGTGGGCTTCTGGGCCCCCGCGGTTCGGCCTAACCTTTCGGGACCCCTCGGAGGTACCATTGAGCAAGATTTTCATGTAATGATGCCGGGAGCCCGATAGAGAAGTTTACGCCCACGCAAAATAAACCACGCGCTCTCATGTATACCGGCCATATGGTGAATATTGAGGCGCACCTCCGGCGTTTGTCATGCAGCTAGGATCGTACAAAAATAAATTTTCAAAATCTAGGAATATTTTAGTATGGTGAATGGATTGGTGGGAATGGCCTCCTCTCAATGACTAAACATCTTTTAACAATTATATTTGGAGGGTACATAAGCTGATTAGGATAAATTATTATTTGTCCTTCAAAACTATATACGCATCCTTCCCTAATCTTGGACGATATAATAGGTTTACTTTTGAGTTTTCCGCCTCAGGCGAGAAAAGTTGAATGACCTAATATGTGCTCATCATAAGTCAGTTGAGTGGTTCATCGATCTGTCAAAAGATTAATTTCCTATCAATAAACTTCCGGACTGCTACCGACAGACTAGAAGTAAACAAGGTAATCCACACGATTCCGCTCTCGTGCAAAGTAATACTGATGAGAATCAACAACACGGAATAATCAAGGTAACCGTGTTTGATGTAGAAGGCACGATTTACTAATCAACATCTTTCGTGGTAATTTATGCTCTTTCCCTCCCTGCAGTCCTTGTAGTATATCAAGTGCACGAAAAACATTTTCGGGTCAAGTTCCTTTCACTTTGCATTGTCCCCCTCATCATAATCGTCGAGCACGATTTACCAGCGTTGAAGCAACCTGACACCCCCATGTGGCTGCATGACTCAAGAGAAGCTCTTAGACGATCACAAAAGCTCCTTTTCGTGCATACCAAATGGATCTATTAGATGATTTTATAGTTTTGATTAAACTCCAAATTATTAAGCTTAATTCGGGCCGGGTTTTCCCCCCTCTCTCTAGCGAGAATACAGAATGAAATCATTCAAATTACAACAAAAGATCGCTTTCTCGTTCCAAACGATTTAATCAGTGATGGAACGACTGTCGCCAAGGGTTGAAGGGGGATTTGCTATTCAGAGCTGAAACACCGATAGACTCGCCATCAAACTAGGTTAAACCGCAAGAATCCGAAACCTCTGGGTTGTCCAGGTTCGAGCCGCTTGTCTGGCCAAATCTCATTGACGCGGCCTAAATATCATGAGGTAGTTTGTCACGTTTCGAAACGATGAAATTCGAGGCTTAAAGGATTGACTTCGTGCGCGATACGTCCCTGATATTAATAGATCTTTGTCTTGAGAGAACGGCAACATAAATGAGCGCGAGAAGTTGATTTTTGTAATAGAAAGAGCGTCGAAAGAAGACTAGGTAATGGGGAATTCCGAGAGATTCTGAAGCTATACTTAGTTTTTCCAATAATTAAATTATTGCGCGTTTACATATTTGGAAAAATAACTAGCAAGAGTCAAATTTCAGCGAATAACGTTGAACAAATTCCGTACTTCTCTCATTTGAATCATGCATTTGGCTGTCAATGAAAAACATTATCCTTCAAAATTAAAACATTTTCAAACGTGAGTGTGATCATTTTCGTTGAGTAGTAGAATCATTCATATAATTAAATAAGATATTTCAAAACCGCTCGATTCCCTAAAAACACATTTAAAGAACGTTATTTCAAGACAAGACTTTGATGATAAGCATTTCCAAGTTTTCAGGGGGCCGCAAATTTACATTAATCGAGCTTACCTACAGCGACAGATTGAGACGCTCCTTCAGTCTTAAGAAGGCGGTGGCTAATGAGACGTAAATCGTGCAGCGCCTATCATCGCCTATTGAGGGTGAGAGCGAAGGAACTTTCACTGCTTTGACATTTGATTTCAAACGCAAAGTTTCGACCCCCTGCTGCTGACGAAACCCGGTCTCTCTACGTACATAAAAGCCTCCCATTAGGTTCGGGGTTGCACAGGTTATGTAGGGAGGGGGAAGAGCAACTCGATGCTTCGGCAATAAAACGATTTTACAACTCTTACTTCGCATGGGACTCAAGATGAGGTGATTCCTGCCCGCTAATGGCAGTTACTTCGAATAATAAAGATTCTTCTTTCGTTCCTCCCATCTTTATCTCAGACCGTATGGAGAAAAAAAATACGCGTAATATATAATTGGGCGAATAATTAAGAACGAACGTGAACCCCAGGGTACCTTGCTCGAGGTTAATCAAGGCAGAAGATAATAATTTATGTGGGGTGTTAAGCTCAGACATTCGCGGGAAGTTTAAGGTAAAAAACTAACTAAGTGCCTAAGGTAGAGGTACCTAGGTCATTAGGCCGTTTGTTGACCACATCGTAACGTAGGCAATCCCGCCAGACCTCCCCGTAAAGCGGAACTATCACACGGTAGACAGTACGCACTTGTTCAAGCCATTTTGGTTGGTTAGTCGAAGAATGACTAAGTGCATGTAATTTTGTAGTGGTCCTCAAAACTATTCAGTCAGATCGAACCAAAGTTGGGGAGGGTATGAGTAAAAATGTAAGTTTTGAAACATCTTTAGGTCTTTTTGGGAACGAGGTAGGGTATCATTATCCACTAAACATTGGACACTGAATTGATTGGAATGATTCCGGGACACTACACACTCACCGTTTTCCCCACAATCTTGCTCCAAGGAATAACCAACCATTGTAGAAAAATTCGAAGCGTTTTTGGTGACAGAAGGTACCCACATAAAAAAGTGTTATAATTTTTAGGTAATCCAATTGTCGAATATGGCTTCGCCATCAAAATGATTTGAATAATAAGTTCAATTTTTTCACCGCCACTCTCATCACGTCAAGCTTTGAATGTTTTAAATGAGGAGACTTTGAAAAATTGTAATACCATGGCCCATTTTCACCACACTCTAGCAGCTTAATGCCAACTGAAGTAAAAGTAAAAGTATACGGCTTTCTGTTTTAATCAGGACAGTACTGCTCTAGGTGACTTTTTTGGAATTACGAGGTAAATAAGGGAATAATTAAAATGGCTTTTTCTCCATTTCTGTCGTGAAACAATATCCGGATTTAGTAAATTTGACTATAATTTTGGATTCAGACAGGACACCAGGATTGAAACGTAATTTGACGAGGGATTCTCGCAGCTTAGTGACTTCAGTTCAATTAAGATTTCCTAATTGATTGTCATTCAAATCGTGGACTATCATTATTGAAAAGTTTTGTTTATACGTACGCTGCAGCGGTTATCGTATACTTACAAACCAGCCATAATCAGACTCAGTCAACTTACCTGAAAAATAATGTACACTGTTAGTTAGGTAATAATAATAATACGACTAAAAAAAATTACAACCTAACTGATATACCTAATAATAATAATGGGCACTGAAAATAATCAGTCAAAATGAGGAGCTGTTATTTCAAGCTTCATGCTGCCGGGAAACGCAATATGCAGGAAGGTTGACTGAAGGAAACTCAATTTCGCTTGATGAAAGGCATGACTGCACTTAGCTAACGGCTCGCGGGAATGGAGAGCTGCAGGAAATGAACCGCGCATAACGTGAGAATCTAACTGGAGTCTCGTCGTTCACTGTTTTACCTTGTTTCTTACATGTTATGTATCATTAAAAAGCAAACCGTTTCGGTGCAAAATTAAAAGACCGAACTTTTACGATTGCAATGAACAAAATCACAAGGCACCCTCGCCCCAATTCTTCACTACTTATATTTTATAAAATTATGTTGACGGTCTTGCAATCGAGTATTATTTTGCCATAATATCAGTGTAAGATGTATTTGGTTTCCAATATCTAATTCTTCCTCAATGCTGGAAATACATTGGTACATGAATTCAATTTCACAGTAAAGATTCAGGTTTCCATTGTCTCGTTTTTCATACGATTCGAACGCGCTGGCCTGAATCACGTCAAAGAGCCGGTAGAATGCGACAAGAGCGAAGTGTTGCGTAACCCTGAGTTTTAAAGGGCAACTTGCTTTACGGGGCAACGCCTTCACGAACCGGCTTTTAGCATACAATCCCGCACACCATGAAGTCTCATTCCGCGGATCTCCATTGTACCTTCCGTGCGCTATTCAACCTGTTTGTTGACATCTTTATCCACAGGTGAATGAAACGAAGTCAATAGGGAGGGTCGATGTGTCGATTTCACATGGTCATTGTTGGCAACTTTACTGCTTAGTGGAATGTACATACCTGGCTGACCGACTTATCCTGGAGCCAATTTAGTCTTACACGTAGCGTGACCAAGGAGAAATTATTATAACGACCCAAATTTGATTAACTCACGATCTCCAGATGAATTATTTGAAATTCCTAAGCAACAACCATGGTTCTAAGGGAGGACAGCCTTCTAGACCTCCACGTGTACAGGTCACAGAATGATGAAGAACCGTCAGTTTTCAGGTGACAACAGAGAAGAAGATAATTAGTGACAGAGGTGACGCGTTGAAGAGTTTGTCAGGCTCATTAGAGGTTCAAGCATCCGAACGTGCTGCAGTGCAGAGGGCTGGTTATAAAAAGAGGAAGAGTCTTATCCGTCCACATCTCCGACTCAGGACAATGTAGTACATTAGCATCGTTACCCGGGTCAACAACTACGCGAACAAAACGAACGAAGTACCGTTTGTCGCTTAACTGTACGCTCAACAGGTTTCATCTCTCGGCGAGAGTTTTCATTAGAATGAACGACTGTCGAGAAAGGACAAAAGGTGCTTTAAATGCCGATCCTACGCGCGAACCTCTTCTCATTATGGCCGTGGCCTCAAGCCATCTACAGCACCGGCAGACTTGATCGTGATGAGATTCTCGTAAGTTCTACTAGAATTCCTACAACGAGCCATTGCTAACTGGTCATTTAGTATCTGAGGATCTACATTCTCAATAGCTTTCCATCTTTCCAAACACGATTCTATGCCAAAAATAACTTTTTTACTTTTCAGTTTTCCCTTCTGTTCAATGTTGATCAAGTCTATGAGACCATCTTCTCACCCATTTATGGCAACCCGCAATGTTGAGTCATAACGGCTAAATGGACATTTAGAGAGATAGGTATTCGCAGATACAAACACTTTTGAAAGCCAGGTATTCAGGTAGAAATAATGTACCGATGGTAACGAAGGCCGGTGAAAAATTATTTTTAAATGGATTATTGAGATTTTTTCCCAATAACATTTTGGACGCGGATCCGATCGGAATAGGTCCCGCAATCTCCAAATCGTTCTCCAGGGGCTCAGAGGCGCGCTTCTTCAGCCGAACAAGATCGACCTAGGACAAGTGGTTTTAGACTTGGATGTACATATCATAAACAGACGACGAACAACGAAAAGCATATTAAGGTGCGATACACTAAGTTATCAAACTATCGGTACGACTTGTCAGACCGTCGGCCTTGAAAAGAGGTAAATCGAGAACTTTTCACATCTGTCGAGATTGTTATCAGGTTCTTTTGAAGGAGTCAGAACTCCGAGTCGAGAGAAAGTCGTGTGATAAGATCTCGGTCTCCTTGTGTACGACCGACGAAGCTCAAACTCGGACAAGTGGACCACCCTGCTGTTTAGGAGGTAAGCTGGATTTGAGCCCGACGACTCCATTAGTTCTGAAGAGAATGATCACATTCAAATCAGTTCATTCACATTCAACCAACAGCACACTTCAAGAGAATCATACAAGAAAGTCATCACTGATTAATCAGCATCAAAAGTAGAAGTATTCAGAAATTTGTATTTTTAAATTGTTTGAATGCATCAATACAACTCTACTTCATTTTCGCTGTGACCCTTATAGTTGTAAAAATGAACTAAGCTGTCCAAAGGCCAAATTAAGAGGAAATACATATAGAAGAGAAACTTGCATTTTTCTGCCATAAAACAGACATCAAACTGCAGACAGACATATCAAAGTTTTGTGCCTTTCCAGGCAAAAAAGGGCCACTGAACAAGTTGGCACGACAACGGGCTCGGACGACTGCAACCCGTTCTTACAGATGACGATTGAACTGTCGCTACTGAGATCCTCAGCTACCCCTACCTGCTAGACCCAGGCCAGACCTACGGGGTTTCTCAAAAGTACTTCAAATTTTTCTCAGCACCTGTATTGAATTTAAGAATGCTTCTTTTTGCAATGTAACTGAAGAACTCCGGATATTGTCCTGATCTGTAGTTGAAGGGTAACGATCCAATAACCTAAAATTTACGGAATAAAAAAAAATGTAAAATTTAAGAAATTTTTCATTTGTTTGAAGATTAAGACATTTTGGTAAGTCTTACGAGCATATTGCTAAAATAAAACGTTTGAATTTTAATACAGGAGCTGAGAAAAATTAAAATTACCATGAAAGAGACCGTCTGAGTTAAGGGAAGGACTAATGTCCAGGGAAAATGCATTTCTCCAAATTGATTTCATCTACCGAAACTCACTGACTCCATTTCGGTATATATGCATGTATTTCTCCATCCTTCTGAAAAATCACGTTTTTTCCAAGAATAATGTACGAGTAATTTGTCCAATTAATTTCGGTAAAATTCGTCGAAAAGCTAATCTTTTGTACTTTCCTTTTTTTATTGTTTAAAAAAGAGGGCCATGAAGCAGTGTTATTAGCGGTTCCTCACGATTGATACGTACCAGGGCAACAATGTGATCTTGCATTTCAACCCTGAATGACTGTCGGCTTGGAATCAATTCGTCGAGTGTATCTTTACACTTTCCACGAGCCATTATGAACGCGAGAAAAGGGAGAGCGAGAGAAATACGTGGGATATGAGTCATTACGAAAACTGACGGTCAGTAATGGGAAGATATGTCTTTTG
The DNA here is from genome assembly GCA_019603395.1 of Cyrtorhinus lividipennis. Lineage (NCBI taxonomy): Eukaryota > Metazoa > Arthropoda > Insecta > Hemiptera > Miridae > Cyrtorhinus > Cyrtorhinus lividipennis. Next base: position 18,935,945 of record CM034003.1, on the reverse strand, counting down.
GAAAGTTTGGAGCTGCGAAAGCTGCCCACAATATTAACCTAAACCAAAGGCCATTTCACTTACAGTAAGCAGATTTATTTCTTTTGCTTCCCTTCTTTCAACTATGAGATAAGTATTTTCTCCCCTCTCTTCAGCTGTATTTCATCGACTCAAAAATAACTTTTCTCTTCGCGGAAAAGCATCTTAACGTTAGCTACCTTCACACTCCTCTCATTTTGGTACAAGTGTGGATAGCGTGATAAACTGGACAGACTGAAGAGCACGCGAGCGAAATTTCCCAAGAATCAACGAACATTTGAGTTACAGCCCACTCACTTAATATTAAGCGGGAGAGAATCTTAGTGAGAAAAGAATTAAAAACACGAACCTCCTTATCTTTTCGTTATGGCCAGACCATGATGTCCAGTCTCATCCCACGACCTCAAAATTAATCAAACCAAAGGATAACATCAACTGGAAAGTTTACATAATTGAGCGTTTCGTAACTTTCTCGCCCATTAAGCGATTCTCAGGGATGAAGGGCCGATGGCTCAGCTTAGAAATGACCGGTGCCGCATTTCTAATGTTATTCCATCTCTTGACGGTGGTCGGGAGGATCATTCCATTCCGGACACGTTCCCCCGTCGGGATATATGGGCTTGGAAGTCGATTTGTGAGAACGCGAAGATTTTGATTACGCGCCAGCACCGGGGCGAATCTTGGCGGAATAACCAGATTTGTGAAGCGAGAGAAACAACCTGAATGGAATACACGCTGAGTTTGAAATCATGAAAACGTCAACATGAGACAGTACACTGAGATCATGGGACCTACTTTACCGGTGAGTGAGTGAATCGGTTCCACTCATCGAATACATCTCTTGGATGACACGAAATGGGTGTGAGACCCCAGGCACCTCTCAGTTTTGATGAATAAACAATATGAAACCGCTATTGTAAATCTAGTTACCTTTTTCGTACTAGTTCTGGCCTCATTGTGTATCTAAGAAGTGGTAGAAATGCCTGTGGAAAGTAGTAAGAATTTAAATTCCACAAAATAATCCGTTCCCAAGGAGTAATTTTCTTTAAAGTTTCAAGTTTGGCGTAAAATAACTGATGCGTGAAGGTGGTGCAATTCATATTGAATCAACGTATTGAGGTCTCATTCTTCCTGCCATCTTCATTAGACTTGTTGAATTCCTTCGTACGCGAGGTAGGAAGAGGTCTCAGTTTTTCACCCGCATCAAATATCCATTAACGGTATTTTTTCACCTACATCTTCTGGATGTGGAAATTCATGTGCGTTCTTATTTCAATTTCCATGTCATTTGAAAGGATTCAGCCTTCCTTTGAGTTATAGCTCACGGAGTAACAACGGTGTAGAAAGGTCTTGACGGTAAAAAGCCCTCGAGCGTCTTCGGCTCGGATGAAAATTATTGCTGCAGAATGCGACCGTATAGTGGCGTCGGTTTTTCCAAGATTGAAAGAAAATGACAGTCATAATAGGAAGTTTTGTCAAAGGAGAAGATGAAAACGGTCGTCGATCGCCTCGTCACTTATACTCATCACGAGAGTAGTTTATGAAAGGAATAACTTGGAGCACGATGCTAATACTGTGGAAACTATAAAAATTAAAGTAGAAAGCGAAAAAAGGAAAACCACTTTCAATTTATCAACAACAAAAAAACACCCCCGTGCTCTTTAGCAAAAGAGATGAGAACTCAGCAAACGGAACGCCCTATAATGAAAGCGACCTTGATAGAAGTATCTTTTGCATTTTGCCTCGCTCAAGATGAGTGCCTCACTTCATCTGTCACGCACTGAAAATTCCGAGATTTCTAAATCACTCAACTGGAATATTACTTGTGCAAGTAGGAAGAGAGTACATCGGGAATGCTCATCAATCGATTAGCCGTTCATTAAAAGATAGCAAACTGGTTTTACAATCCTTGCTCCTAGATTAAACTTAGGGCGGTTGGTTTTTGCATTAGAGCCTTCGACTCGTTCCTCATACTAATTCCAGGAAGATTTACTCAAGCAATTAAAGGAAGTCAAGATAAGACCACTCTCGATTGATCTTCTTGAAAACTGTTTCAACAAAATAAAAGGGGCACTAAGTAATTAGAAAGCCTGTGTTACATATTTCATACTTTATTTCTGTTTGTTTGATTAGTAGAATGCAACTCTGCGGATCCATTTTCACGAGCAAACGCGAATAATTGGGTTTTCATACCTCACGAGGCATTCATGACGTATGAAAGCTTAGTCAAAAGTCAGGATCGTCAATTTTTTCTGGTGGGGTTTTCTTTTCAAGAGCAATCAACATGAAGCGCGCTCATTACATCCACACTACAGACCGAAGGATTATCTTCAAATGAGTGACGAATAACAACATAAATAACTCTGCAACGTTCACCTTAATGGTTTATTATTAACTTCGTGGAAGAAGGAATCTTCGCCATTAGTTTAAAAAGTCAAAACTAGATCCGATAGAGTCTTCGTAAGGAGATTCAGATTTATTGCAGCTCATTATTGTAGTTTTTTTTTTTTTTTTTTTTTTTTGGCCTGGGCGGCGAAAGCACAATTTGGATTTTGAATCTACGCATTTTGAAGAAAATCGCAAAAAATGGTCGGTTAGGGAAGAACACAATTTTTTGTTTATACGTTTTTTTTATACGTATATTTTTTTTTTATAATTCTGAAGAATGATAAACCAAAATCAGTGTCCTAAAATGAGTATGATCAGATAAAGAATTTTACCCTGTTCTTTTAAATTAGAATAGGGGATATGAATAACGCTGTTTTTGCATACTGATGAGGGTTATTTTGGCGTTCACCATGGAAGAATCCCATGGTTTTCCACTAAAAAGAGCACAGTAGAAGGTGATCAACGATAAACGCGACTAGATAGCAACATTGCTCTCGGCACCATTCAGCTTTCGAGCGCATGTCCGCCTCCATATCAAGTGAGGACAAAACCGGTAAAACTTAATAAGGAAAAGCGAAGATAAGGTCCATCAGTGAGATAAGAATCCAGATTCCTCTCAGGTTCAATCGCGATGGTGCAGTAGCTAGATAGTTGAGATAATAGCGAATCGAACCCAACCGATGACCATTAGCGAACCCAAGTCTTCGTGGAGTCGCAATTGTTTGCTCTTGAAACCCATAATAAGCGCTGAAGACACAATACAGAACGCTGTTTCTAGTACGAACGCCAGTTGTTCGCCAGCGAAATTGCATACTAATACAGTCATCTCGCGGGGAAGGATTTTACTGTTTCGTATGATGTGGGGGAAACGATAAGGAGCAGGGGTTGAAAAGAACCGCTACAAGACATTAGGAAGTGGGAGAAGTTTCAATTTATCACAATCAAGGGCCGAGCGAGGGAAGATCCATCAGCCCGTCAGCAGAGTCAAGACTTTCCTCCAAGAAAATTCTGATAACTTATTAATCTTCAGCTGACGTCCCTGCATGGAACTTCACTCTTCGGAAATGTTTTCATTAAACGTGGAGGCCGAAATGTGCTGTCCAAAAGTAATAAGCCGCTGTCTCATGGGATTACGGGCCCATTAAACAAAACTGTTATGTCGACTAATAACATTGAGACCATCATCAATGATTTGTATACTGCTTGCTCATGGTTTTATTGTAATAATGCAGCTAAGAATTCCTTAAGGAAAAACTATCTGAACTTCTATATTTCAGAACGACTACGCCTAGAGTTGTTTGCTGAATCGATTTAGATGAGTTCAGCCGATCGCCGTACCCGGAATAGGGTATAGGTAGGTAACATGAACAATAAGTAACTTTATTCAATAAAATAATTATTTCAGTGCCCTCAAATATAACTTGTTTCACGCATGAGCAGGATCCCCCTGCAATAATGAACCATTATAGGATTGGTGGGATTAGAAATGAGGTCGAGAAAGTAGGTGAATCTCGAGCAGTTCTTCGTGCGTCAACATGAGCCTCTCACAAATGCAAAAGCCCACCGCAATGAACGTTTAAGCCAAGGACAGCAGACACTACTTACACCCACTGATGTGGTCAGTGCGACCAGCAGGGGCTCACCATAAGAACGACGAGGCACAGAATAATGATCATTGAGACGGCCAACTCTAGCCGACTTTCTCCGAGGAGTTCAGGGATCATTTATGCAAAACCACCAACATATTTCAGCCTAATTGAATCTTTAGAGCCAAAGTGAATAAACCGGACGACAGATAGCATCGCGGAGACGAAGGCTGGGAGCGTTTCAAAAGTCGACGTGGGAGACAGGCCGTCTGAGGTTGGATCCATTTTATCCGGCCACCGAACGCCCACTCGGTTGCATCTCCGAGCAGCACCAAGAACTATCTGGCTTTATTAACTGATCAGGATGGTCCCTCTCTAATTGATTCTTATGAGGTTGATCCGTTCTGAATTATTCATGGCAATTATGAGAAGTCGTCCGGAACGGTTTGGAAGAGAAGAGTAAACCTTTTCATTGGCAAACGAATGGTAGTAATCAAGCTCAGTATTATGGAGATGTACAGGTTTACTGGTCAAACTTGTGATGGAGCCAGTTTGACTCACCAGATGCTAAAAGGATGCAAGATATGTTTCGTAAATTAACCCTGTCTAACGAGCATTCTTCCAGCTATCAAATCGGATACGATGGGTATTTCCTTTCTCGAGCAATATGTGACGTAATTCATACCTAAACACTAGTCAGCTTTCATGGTGTTATTTTTTGCACTTGATTATCAAGCTATGTGTATAACCTATGAGTACAATCATGTCTTCCGCTTCTGGTAATATTCGCCTTATTAACTAAGCACAGGAACGCTCTGACGATAAGACTCCTCTCGTTCAGCTTCGAAAGAGCTTCAGGAGTTAGTAAGAATGACGTTTAATTAACTTCTTGTTTCAATAATAGCCGAGGATTACTATTACACGTAGTAATCTCTCAGAGCGCTGGAAGGATTCAACTTTCTAAAGATGCCTTCAGGGAGGCTCCTCCCCAACCAGGTTTCACGGGCGATAAACCTGAACACTGGAGCCACTTCTCCCCTTAAAAGGTAAAGCCTTGTGACAGATTCAGTACAACGTCGATTAAATAATTGGATGTCGAGTAGTGGAGATTTCTCTCAAGAAATTCGATCATTTCTTCGATAAGTACTATTTTCTTTGATCCTCTATATATAAAGGTGTGTCGCCGGGTTGCATGATTATTGTTTTACACGTAAGTAAATAACCTTACCACATCCAAGTGGCAGGTTTTCGTTTTTGTAGTGGTTTTTAAGCTAGTTATACTACTTGGGGGACAGGAAATGCAAGAAGCCGACAGGTTATCGTGATCATTCCAAACCGGTCGGTCTAGCCATCTAGTATTTTCCTCTAACACGTCGATATTTTTTTATCAAGAATGTATCATTGATGGATAGTGACGGGCATCTACAAGTTTGGTTTTAATTCATTCTATTAATTTCGTCGATTTTCCAAAGCCGAAGCATATTCTCAGAATCGCTTCAATTTCTATACACATATGACCATCAATAGTCTTCCTAAATCAATATATGTTTTTGAATATTATAATTACTTCTATTTATTTATCGCTGTTGCATATTTTCATGTTTCAGAGGAATTTTTGGCTCTTACAGTCTCTTACAGTCATAAGAATTAAAAGTAAGGATAAAAAAAAAGGCTTATCGGACATTTCACATTCCTGTCACCATCAGATACGCGATGATTTTTGAACCCGAAAAGCCCCAAACGCGAAACACCAAACCAAACCCAAACCCCTAACCAAATCGCTGATATGAATCAATGAGAAAAGTGCCAAAATTCAAAACGTAAATTAAATCTTAATATAGAAAATTTCTTGGGTACCTATATTTTGAGGGTATTCCACTCGAATATTCAAAATACCCATTAATGAGCCTCGTTTTACTTATCTCTTATATCCTGATGGGAAGGAGCGGTAAAGGTGATTTGGTGGCGCCTCGTTTTATCGAACACGAGATACTTCAAAATGGGTTCGACGCGATGGGCTTCTATCATGCGACTCAATTGACACAATACCACGGATTAAACGCCCTAACGAGCATTTCACGTTGTTAACGAGGCTATGAGATCGGAAAGCATGACTTGAATCTGTGTTACCTACAATGACCCGCTAACTCGTAGCAAGTGGTAAGTGAACAGAAGAATAACATTTTCAAAGGATCGTTCCAGCCGGTGGACTTAAATCAAACATGGCGCTCACTATTTTAAAAAGAGTTTTTTGCTAGTACAGTTGGTACTTAGCATGGCATATAAATAGTTCCCATTAAGAAGGCTATTTCAAAGCAAATAAGGTTTTTTGAGCGCCACATACGCACGCGTAGCTACACCGATTCACAAAGTTTTGAAATCTACGTTCCACCATACGACCATCATTCCTGACCTCATCAGATCAACTTAGGATTTGATAACAATCTTATAGTAAGAAAAGAAAAAATCGAAAACATTGGATCAGCAGAAAATAGAAAAAGATAACTACTTCTAAAAGGCGAATTACGTCAGCTTTCCAGAGAATGAAAAGCTTATCTCATAAAGTATGCACTGTGAATGGAGATTTTTATATCTTCCCGGAAAAAATCATCAACTCACAGGATCGTTTCCATTAGACTGAACATTATATTATGACTTCACCCACTTTTTCGTACCAACCATCGTTTCCCGGCAGAACACTCATTTCTCTGATCGAAACCACCCGGGGGCAACGCCGCCCTATTTTGCGGAACTGAATCATCGCAGCATAAACGAAATTGGTTTCTCTCGGGGGTCTGCTTGGTACATCAAAAAATAAATCAGACAACAATATTTTTAAATCACAGCACAACGATCTGTTCAATTTCACCGTTCAATTCTTGAGTTAACCGCTGATAGCTCACTATATCATAGTTTGCACAATTTATTGGAGTAATCTGGTCAGAACTGGATCCCAATTAAAAAATCCACTACCTTTGGATGACCCTAGGATTTCCCGTCATGTCTGTAGTAAAAATTGAACTTATCACATATCTTTTCGTACGAAATATCTTGATATCCACAAAAAACGAAAACTCTCAGACGATATCTCTATCAGCCTGGAGGCCACTAACATCCAACGCTTTAAGAGTCAAGACCTTCTGGTGATATTCTCAAAACCTTTATAATGAACAATACCTCATAGAATGAAACACTGCAAGTTCTTTTGCAATGATTGATTATTCCTTGGGATTGAGTATTGATTGACCTGGACCCAATTCAATCGATTCAGAGTCCAACAGTTATTGGTAAATACACCCTACACGCCTGGGTACCAATAGGGTAACAATCTTGAAAACCCTCTTTCGAAATAGGAAGGTAGGTATCCATTGGACCCATCAGGTTGGCGTCAATCGATCCGGGACTTACCTCAATTGATTCAGGCGTGTTGGTGAAAAATTATGCCTAATTCCCTAAAAATCCCAAATTTGGGCCGATCAAACCGAGAAGTTTCGAGAACTCAAGCTAGAGCTGGAATGACATCATTGACCTAAATAGCAGATTTTTAGAAAATTGTGTATTACTAAAAACGGAAGACGGCGTACGACGGTCGGACATTTTGGTTATTTGATCTAGACATCACGTATACTGTCAAATTTCGGGAGAAATCGGAGAGGTTGACCTCTGGCATGATTTCGATAGGTGGATTATTCAAGGAATAACCAACCGAAAAAGTATAAAACAATAAATCAACATGTCATTCAACCATACCCAAAGTACGAGTTAAGTATCATAAAAAATCGTAATTCATCATGAAATTATGTTTCATTAATATTTATAGCGATAACTTGATTTTGAACGGAATTACCAAATGAAATCAATTCATATAAAGGGATGGGGGGGGGGGGCTGACTTTGTAGACTTTGCAACAAACTACGTACACATGATCGTGAAGTGTACATTAAAATAACCAACCAAAACCATCTTCGAAGGTGAGATTAGATGCTTTCAAATACCCCTGAGGAAAGTTTTATGACTGAGCTGAATTGAGGACTAAAAAAAAATCGAATGCTCAAGGTAATTGATGTAGTTGGTTATCATTTCATTTTAGAACTCGCCATTCCGTCGAGCAAAGATAAATCTCCGCGATTGCGAGGAAATGAGGTCGAGGTGTGCAAAAAGGAAGGGGAAGATTGTTCATCTGAGTATTGCTTTCAATGGCTATACCCATTAATTCTACATTACCATACGGATCGTGATTGAGAACCTTTCTAGTACACGGTTACTCTCGGCTTCTGTGCATTTTCTGCCACCTCTTTAACATTTCAGCGATACCATCGACAAGGAAGATCCTCCTTACGGTATTCGACTTGCCCTCTCATACAAATCGATTGTATCGTCGAGTTGCACAACGGTCGAGTGTCCCTGAGGATGAAAGTTGAGATGCACACCGTGATGCTGGCGTCAAAATGTTAATACTTCGCCTCGAGGGACGTTCTCTCGCTTGGCAGATTTATAGGAGGGGTTTTGTTATTCATGTAAACATCGTGAAGGTGGAAAACTTGGCAGAGATGGAAGGTAGGCGACAGGTCCTATTGTCTTCCAAACACTGCCGAGCTTATCTCGTTATTAGGATAGCTCATCTGACATGGGAATCTTCATTCCCTCTGATATCCTTCGAAATTTCGCTCTGCTTAGGGGGCGTGAGGACTGTCTGCGGTGCCAAGGACTCAGGAGTAGTGGAATTGGTTGACGAGGCGTCAGAACCAGGGGAAGACGCCCGGAAGGGTTTCTCGTTTGACGCAAAGCGCCGTGTGACAGGTGATCTTATTAGTAGAACATCTGCTGTACGCATTCAATCCTCCCATCCGGTATCATCCATTCAGAGAACGCATCGCGAATTTCAATCTGGTCTCAATAGGACTTCATCACATATTAGAACTCTGCCGTTCTAATTGAGGGAAATATCGTCAGAGGGGCTACTTATTCAACCGTATTCGCGCTACAGACACCATAATCTCTGGAATAGGTGCGCGAAACGGGATATCACGGTGACTCATAGCTGCTTTTCTTCACGGCTACCCTTCATTTCTTAATGAAGATGAAATTTGATCAAAAGATTTATAGTCTGGCTGATGTGTTATGACTTCAGAAAGAAGGTCGTCAGACCCAAAAATGTTTCAATTTGACGTACATTACTTCAACCCTCAAAAAACAAAATGAATACTTCTAAAGTAAACCACTTTCACTCGGAAGACCGAGTCTGCATCCAGTCGTGCATTATTCATGTCGAGTTCGGCTCAACAACCACACAAGTGAGAGTGGGACCTCAAAAGACCGGGAATCCGATTTAAAACCCGTTGACAAACTGTGGATCAACGCTGACCTTTTCGAAATGCCCCCTCGTCGAATTCAGGTCTCCAAATGGATTTGGCGAAAAGGATATTCGGTTCAGCGATGGCATATTTCACCTCCGTCGCCAAATTCTCACCACGGTGCTGACTAATTTATTCGACTTAGCCCTTTAGAGGGCGGTACCCTCCTTTAGAACATTCCCCCGAGACCTAATCGGATGAAAACGTTTTTGAAACAAGGAAATGTCGCGGGGGCTCAAGTTGAGAAAGCAGTGATTATTTCGGCTAAAAGGCGCGCAGTTCCTTTTTCGTTGAATATTCATGATTTCTCGTTGAAAAGGAACCGTCGAGAAATTTTTAAACAAACAGTTGGATTACTGCCAGGATATAATTGATCAGGAGTGGAATCTGCCTCAGCATGAGCAAAAAAAGTCCTAAGGCGACATTGACTTGACAGATTTTGCTGAACTGTGTTGAACACGAATACATTTTCAAATAGTTGCAAGTGTACTCGGAACATACCCATCGCGTCATTCAATAATTTCATTCTCTATTATATCGAATTAATGAACAAAAAATTAACTATTCGTACTCACCGAACTTGGCAAATGCTCCATTGAAAGTCAACGACGTGATAAGGAGCAAAGTGGCAATCCGGAAGTCCATCCTGTCGGTGGCCTGAAACGAGGAAAAATTGAATGTTATGAATGTGCTGGTAGTTTGGTATTGCACATCAATACATGAAAAAAGCTTTTCGTGAAAAATGAATTTAGCGGTCAATATTGAGTTACCACCTGATAAAGTTGGCTCTAGCTGAGTGAAGCTCATAATTTTCACTATTCAAATCTGAATTTTCAATTGAAAAAGGCAATTTCTTCGTGAAATTGCACTCCCAAATTTCAGATCGAACTGCAGGTAATAAAAGAGCCAACATAAATTTTAGCCATATTAGGGGCTATCAGTCGATTCGTTGGACGATGAACTCTCCTCGAAACACCCAAACCAAGAAGACCATTTTTTGTATCCCTTTTTGGAAGGATAACGTCTCGCTCCACCTGCCTCTCCAATGTTTACTTGTCCTCCGTATCTAGGGGGTGGAGAAGGAAACACAATGCCCTATTATTTTACCCACTGCGAGGAACTGGTTCGCTTCCGAACAGTCCACCAAAGCCATGTATCATTCCTTAACTAACTGCCGCTGGCCGTTTTTACAAATCGAGGCGCCTCCTCACCGAGGAAAAAGAGTAAAACGGTCGTTTTTTACACCGCTTAATTTTCATAGCCCTATTGTTCGGAGTCTGGATGAGAGAAAAAACTAAAATACTGTTTAGGCGACGTGAAATATTGCAAGTCTCTCTTTGTTGTAACAATGGATCTGTTGTTACCGATAAAATTTTATCATCGAATGGCGGTCCTAACTATTGTAATACATATCGGGAAAACGAAAAGTGCACGATCCGGCTAACAGAAAGCAGATGAATTTAGTCAACATCATAAAAGGCATCTTCTTTGAATATTTTGAGTTATGAGAGGGGCACGTCTTGACTAGGAGAATGGCTAGGAGTTAGTCAAGGAGTCATCCCACAGCCAGATCAGAAGAAAAATCATCCGCCATCGACGAAATCCCAACGTCATTCCCCTCTAGAAAAGGTCAGTTCCCCTTAGCTTTGCAAGGAAAATGAGAAATCCCAGTGAACCCCCAAAGACCCAGGTCCTCAAAGACTCCTTTCAGATCTCACAGATGAAATGGCGTAACGGAGAGATGACCTATCCGTTTTCCCTTTTTTTTAGTCAAGACACATGAAGTTCACCGAGCTGGCGTTCATGCGAACACCGCTGAGGTGACTGACTGCCTATCTTCGTTAGTTTAAAGCTGATTTTCAGAACTTGGGCTCACAGAATTGACGACAAGACATAATTCATGTGGCGGGATACGACAGTCGGACGGCGGGATCTTTGACAATAGTGAATGTAGAAAGTTTAGGTTCCAAGTGATGACAGATTCCAGACTGATGTTTCACGGATCGGTTACTCGAAAATCTAATAACAACAGTACTACTGTAATTCTCAGTGTTTGCCAAATTTTCAGGTTGGTCATTGTTCTGGTATAAATCAAATTTAGTCATGGAATAACCTTAGGGAAACGCGAAAAAACCATGCGGAGTAACTCTTTCTCTGTATGTACCGTTATACTTTGAAGAAGAAAAATCCATAGTAATGATAATAGAAACACTCGATTTATCTCTGCATTATAATTTAGGTGAACCTAAAACTGCAATGTCACGAATGTTCTTTTTCATTTCCGATATTTCTACGTTTGCTAAGACAATGCATGACTTTTAAGCAAAATTATTCGAAATCGACAATACCCCCAACATCACTCAACACGAGAAATGATGAGCCAGAGAATTGAATTATCCTGGAAAAGACTGACATATTTTGAATTCAGTGAAGGAAATTCGTGGTTATCTGCCACGAGAACCATATCGTCATGAGCTTTCCTTGTTTCGATGATTCGTAGAAGGCCGCAAATGAACGAGTACAAAAGAGGTCATAATAGTATTGTGCCATATTTCCTGATGGCAACAGCAACAAAATTCTTCTAGAATATTCGCCAGCGAAGAGATTCATGCAGTGTAGTAGAAGGCGTGGATACGTCGATATTCTTGAAAAGATGAATGCTCGAAGTAGCGAGGGTATAGCATCAATTATGCAAATCCCAGTCAAGAGGGAGTGAGGGGAAAAGTGATTTTTTTTTTCTCCGTTACCACGATCACCTTTCAGTGTGTGCCTACAACACTTTAAGCGGCATTAGTCTCAAGCAACTGTTGGTTGTTGGTCTTCCTTCCAACAAATCAAGAAGTGCTGAGGTCATCGACAACACGCGTTTCCTCTTAAGAAGAGAAAAAATGGCATTTGCATGCACAGTCACTAGAAGTCTTTCGTGAGGGTGGCAAACGCGAAAGGACGACTCATAACTCTCGAGTACTTGGTGCCGCATACGTGTGGAAGACAATATCTTTCATAGCAGTATTTACTGACAAAGGAAACGGAGTTGGTAAAACGTCACGACTTGAGGAATATTGACGGCGTGGTTACAACCAAATGCGGAAATTCAGTCTTCTATTTAAGACGGGCGAGGACGACGATGAATTTATTACGATGTAGGCATGATATATTTAGTTGCCAGTATAATTTTTCACGTCCATTTGCGTCATGGGTTTTGATACCGTCACAGACCGCACAGTGGTCTCAACGTAATCACGAATTGTCACGCAAATGTTGAGGGCAAATAAAACCGTAATGTAAATAAATGTCGTCGAAAAAAAAGGAAAATAGCAACCTCATGTGTTCTGAACGGCGCAGTTCTACCGAAAGATACAGGCCGCGGGTGTATTTACTGGCGGTACGTACCTACTGAGAGCTAAGCAAAAATCTGGAAACATTCGGTATTCAATAAGAAATTGAAGGAGCGATTAAATGATTTGGTCTGTTTCCTTTCATTGAGTTACTATTCATATTGTAATTCACAAAGAGAATACCTTAAACTTTCGCTTTTCTGCATGCGTGCAGATTCAAAATGATTCAAGAAAATTATACATTTTCAGTAGTACCTCATTTTCAAACCGGTCTTTGTAAATTGGCTAAAGGAAACATCCATTCAACCCATCACGTTCGGGAAAACAAAAACTATTCTATCGTTATCTCTGAACTTTGTAATTTTGCGTATTTTATTAAAGGAACGCGATTTGATCAGGCGTCTCGACGAATCCCGGTGTGAGGTTGTGATTACTCACATCCCTAACTTGATCCCAAATGATTTGAATGAGGGTACTATTCTCAGAGAATTTTTCAAAACGAACTGGAGGCTTTCCTAAAATTACGGTTCATCTTCTTTATTATTTGTTTAATTCTGGAGAAAAAAAATTATTGACTTTGACAACGTGAAGCAGCAGTAGCTCCTAAACAGGTTCAACAGGTGGCAAGGATGCGTTAGTTATATTTATGTGTGTTTATCGTATTAGCTATCGTGAAACTAGTAGAGCGGGACCGAACAAGTTACGAAGCAGGCTAAATCACTTCTGTAAATGGAAGCAATCAACAGGTCCCAATAAATAAGGTTTCCTCAGACCTCCGCAGTGGTCCTATTTCGAGGATCCCCGATATGTACGAACGTCGTCGAGACTCTTCGTGTATTCCTGTCGTTGCGATGAATGGCCACTGTTTCAAAATGGTCGTAGACCAGTTGGGGCTTGTTTCGGGTGCATTTAATGGAAGAGCTGTTGAATCGAAGTTTTTAGTATAGGAAACAAATAATTTTTCTAGTCTATCTCTAATTAAGTCTTTGTGCCATATCCGTCATTATTAAATTAGGTATGTAGTACGCCAGTTGCTGTACGTCGAGGAAGAGCGAATGAATAAAGACCTCAAGGAGGTTCTTACTTTCCTTCTTATGACAATATCAAGAGCTATCGAGTAGATCCAAGTGAACGCGCAATGAATGTACGGATCGTGATAAGAGGAGGCAAATGGTTTACTCGAAACAAGAACTATACAGTCAACTTCAAACGCTCCTTGATCACAATCCGAGGCGGTCGGAAGGGCCTTCTAAGCCAACACGCAATATTATCAGGAGAAACCCCGCGACAATAGCTCCAACTCTGTTGTCGCCGTACATCAAAACCCCCTTGGAACTGGGGCGGGTATTCGAGTTATGTTATTGGCACCTCGAAACACAAGATTTTACTTAGCGTCACCGGCTTATCTCTTGGTTTAGGAATGAGGTTGGGTTGCCGGCATAATGAAAATGATTCCCTCCTCGCCGCTTCCCTTTTCCACAACTCTCTCGAGGCGAACTAATTCGAGGCTCTTAAGCATCAGACGCGCTTCGTTCTATATACTCCTCAGTCCGATCCGCAATTAAGATAAAACCCTCCGACGAAGTGAGCTTCTCCGCGAGATCATATGAATCAGTGGAGAACCGCATTACCTGGCTGTCATCTTATGGCTTACATCTTTTCAAAGCGTTAATATCTCATATACAATGAATGAAACATCATCCCTATGCTTGTATTTCTTCCCCGTGGACGTTAATTTTCTAAATGGATGAGCGATGAGATGGCGGCTTCTTCAATTTAACAATATGAGTCTCAATTTTCCACCCCAACAATGATCCAGATCCGGTAACACGGGCAGGCCCGTGAATGTGAAGACGAATGGAGGCTTAATCCTACAACCTCCAGCGTTTAAATTGCTGGACTTGAATGAGCTGGATTTTTGGTTGATTATTCCTTGAATTGAAAACAACCTCTCCAAAACCTTTCCGAAAGTTCGAAATTTCGATGAGGGACCTCTCCATGGCTGTGGTTGGCTCTCGAAACGATTCAGCCCTGTCGGCCCGAATTCTGAAAGGGTATGGGTGAGAATGTGTTTCCCGATACTCGTTTTTCGGGATTTTCGGGTAAGTAGGCGTGTGGGGTGTCATTTTAGACCCAATGTTGGACGCTAAATCAATTGGAACATTCCACACTCACTGATATCCCTATGCTCTAGCTCCAAGGAGTGATGTACCATTGTCGAATAATTTGCGAATAATTAATCGATCTTTTTGGACAGGTGGGCTTTTCACACCGAAAATCCACCTGCCTAATGAGATTGTCATAAATATTTTATTCATCTATTATTCAACCTATAAAAGTGACGACTCATCCTAAATCGATTCCACGCCTTCAGTGGGAGGCTCGTGTAATTGGCAAGAGTAAAGGTCAAGATCCATCTTTCGTACCCGGGCTTTCATTCAAATTATAATTTCTAAAAAGTTCCGGGGCACCGCCATTCTCATTCATATTCCACGATGATGGGGTTCCAGCTGAATCCATTATTACTACTGACTCATCTTCACCCCATTGATGCACCAAGCTTCCACGCTCACCTGATTGCATTATTTCAAAAATTCATTCACGGTATCCTACACCATAGTAATAAATTCTCGAACGATCTCATAAATTGTGAACCCTTCCATTATCTGCTATCGAATTTCAAATTGAGCCTCTCGACTAACAATTTGTTTCATCCCTGTTATCCTAATGACTCCATTCAACGACTTTCAATCTGAATATAGTCCGGTGTGTTAGAGAGAGCGCTTTAGCGAATGACATGGTGACGGGATAAGTTCACTTCGTTAAAACTGCAGACTAAGCTTACCATCATTTTGTAATGAAGTCCGGAGGGAATCTCAACTTGCTTGAATCGCTCGAGGCAGTAGGATTTTCAGTTAATAAGACATGCTTCGTTGCCAACAGTTTCCAGTACATTTAACTTTTCTAATGATTGATTTCACGCTCCGTATGGATCCTACCTCCATCGGTTGATACGTCTACGGTGATTGGAACTCGCGCTAAGCACTTTCCTTCTCACCCAAACTTTGTATTCCATGCATGAAGGTACTTCATAGAATAAAGGATTCGCGAATGGCGAGGTTTCTTTCATTTATTCAAGCTAAATCATCACTTCATCAAGCGTAAAGTAACAGGATAGGGCAATCAATTGTTTGTTTTGAAAAATTACAAAGTGAACTAATGATGAAACAGCTCTCCAGTCATAAACTAGCCCCTGACAATCAAGTTCAAATTAATTAAAGAACGATCCTTTCGAGAGTGGAGGACCCATCAGGGTTAGTCGTCCACGGTAGATGAATCGCCAATCTCTCTTGATTAATGATCAAATTTAACATCCGATTAGTCATACTGGGCTCATTACGAGTTTCAAACAGGCCGTATTCACCACGGCTTATTACGCGCTCACCAACTTTGGCTTCCACCTTTCATTTTCAAAGTGAGGGTTCACGACGAAGCTTCATTAACGGATAACTTTCATTTTGGAATAGGTTAGTAATAAATTTAATGTGATCAAAGTTTTCTCGAACAAATTCGAACGACGAATTTCAAGTTTACCACCGAACACAACCTGGGCATTATGACGTCAGTGTCGGACGCATCCCCAAAGCCTGTTAAAGCTCTTGAAACCTGAGAAGATATTTAAGATGGAATCTGCAACTTTTGAACAAAAAGAGCATTCGCTAGAGAAGGTCCTCACTTAAGTAGACAATTAAATGGAAGTCTTCCGTCCATCAATTAACAATAAAGAGTAGAACCTTGTCGATTTATGGGCCCCCTTAGGATCTCGGTATTCCCTGTGATGTGAAACAGCGGATATCGCTTTCTGCTAAAACGTTTCTGCGCAATTAGCCGGACAACTCAAACCGAGAGTGCTAAATTCGAAGATTGGGACGACTTGAGACGAGATTTATGTTGGTGAAGACCTTGGTTGGCCACCGGGTCTGTCGGGTGAGATCGAAGTTGTCGCCTTTTTCGACGCTCAAGAACTGTAGATTATGGGCAATTTCTATGTTAACTCTTACTGTCGCCTGGTCCCTTGAAACTCGTTTTGTTCGGTCGCCGGTCCGGTAGTGCCATCGTAGACCGCACGTGGACTTGAAAGAAGTGCGAAGTGCCCATCCACCGTTTTTCGGCAAAGAATTTTCTAAAACATTAATTTTCGGTGGTTCACTTGTCTACTTAATCCTCTATTGTTAATTCACGCCCCCAAATAAAAGACCGTGCCTGGGCAAAATTGAATATTTTTATAATTTCAAAATTGTGGGATATCTTGGAACTCAAGCGTGTGAAGTATGTTTTGATAAAGGTTTTTAATCCCTTGAAAACAACGCCTTCCCGACAAATTGCAATCGTCGTGTTGATTTTCTGCGTTTTGAAATTTAAATTTCAGGTGAAGTGATTACTTATTCATAAAGAATCATATCATTCCAAGGATTTTTGGCAGCTATGCTTAAAATCGAAGTACTTTAATGTCCAAAAATATATTTATTCTAACCATTGATTAGATAATATTGCCAGTTTCACTTGGAAACATACCGTTTTGCGACGATTAGGATGGTAGGTATTCCAAGGATATCTAATATTTTAATAAGATATTTTCTGCCCGTTTTAGAGGTGAAGATTGCCATGCTGTGGAGGCGAGAATACGGATTCGAATCAAGAACAGGTTTGGAGGCTGCCCATCGTGACTTGCGAACTTTTCGGTTGGAATATCGTCTTCTCACGCATCACACATCGCGGAAGTGAACATTTCACGTTGGGTGGTTCAACATTGGTATTATTTCACGGGATACAGGCCTGTCAAAAAGGTCAGGGAATCAGGGCTTTATGCCAGCAGCTAGTGGATCTCATCATCCCAGTTTGTTTTACTAGGTACAGAAAGCTTTCCAAATTAAGCGTATTTCTAACTTGAATATTTGCCTCCGCGGGGAGGCACATGCTCTAATACGCAAAATAATCGTTCTCTACGACAAAACAACGCTATGTAAATTGATAGGGAGCGAATAATATTAGTTCATTCATGAAATCCAGCAGAAGTCCCGGGTGAAACGATCTTCAGCGTAACTGAGGCAAGCCGTTGGGTGGACTAGGGCCATAAGAATACATCTCAGCCATACCCAATACCCAAGAAACTTATTCCAGGAAACCAAGCCTGAAAAAATGTGCTCGCTAGAATTTTTAGTTTATCCGAGTCATAAATCCAAGGTGAACTCGATGGCTGCAAGCCATGGCGAAAACGGGCTTTTAAAATATGGCTTCACGGAATTTTTCGGGGACCTCCGGGTGGATTATTGTTTTCCACTGAATTGTGGATGTCGATTCGATTCGGAGGAGTTCCGGACCGACTGGTACACACTAGGAGGCAACTGAAGAACCTTTGAAACCTGTAAATGTGAGAATCTATCATTCCTATTACAACATCGTAAATAATGACTTCAGATTAACATTATAGAATTCCAAGAAAAGAACTCCAGGAAAATGTCACCTCGAAATTGCATGCCATCGTTTAAAAATGAATAAGTGGGTTGCAGGGCCATTATGCTACTCTGATGACGCTGATCCATTATTTGATATTTCAACATCGGTAGGTAATTTGAGATAGCTCTCAACCAAAGTAAAGGAAAGGGTAATAAATTCTTCTTGATCTTCTCCCAATCCACGGCGACCCTTTCAAGACTTCATTAGTCCGCCTTGCAGTAAATCTGATTCAGTGATTAGTTCGTGATGTTGGCTGTGAAATTCTCTCCTTTTTTTATCCCCTTTATGCTTCGCCACTGCTCCGACGCTTCGTTAGGACGGCTACTCTGAGACTCCCTCAGCAAAGAAGGAAATGTTTTGGAAAAAGCGAAGCCTCATTTACCTCAAATGGGTCCGCCAGATGAGAGATAGTGTCAAAACACCATCATTCCAGCTAGTTAGATCTGATGTTTCTGTTCCAAATCTCACCCTTCACCTCATTCGTTCCCCGTTTTATGTCTTTTTCCTTCCTTCTTCTTGTTTCTTTGTGAGTTTCCTCTGTTCATTCCCAATTAGATAAAGATTTCTTCCTTCTTATATTGTGAAATATTTGAGCTTTTAACATTTAAAATACGCCCTGCGATTCATGCGAGAAGCTTCAAGCTCCTGAAAGACCGGCCCGAGGGAGAGAAAAATGAACTCAGAGATAGAATAATAATGATCTCGAAGCCCTATAATGATGGTCGCCTTTTTACTCCGATTTTTCTTACAAAGATGTACCTATTCAAACTTTACACGGTACTTACCAACGGAAACTCGCATCCCCCTCATTTACATTGGTACATGAATATTCAATGTTTCTGGGATATGAAAAGATCATTGACCGATCTCGTTTGAACGGATTCTAAATCGGCTAGGCTTAATAAAAGTTGTAAGTCAAATTATAGTTGCTTCATATACATCACCTACTACCTAAACGGTAGGATACAATAAATTCAATTATTGATTTCAAAGCTACTTCAAGCAGACTTTTGACAAGAATAACTAAAACAATAAATAAAATAAAAAATAATAAATTGGAAATTTTTAATTCATGGATTGATTTTTCATTCATCATTCACGTTATCCACTGAATCACCTCAATTACTCAGTAACTTACTCAATTACTAACTTAGTTTTGGCTCTTTTCTGAATTTCCATCAAAATAAGAAATTCATTCGAGATCAAATACATTTTTTTAAATTTAGGATTATACCTCATTTTAATCTGGACATCCTCCTACTATGTACGAGTACACTGCCCAACATCACCACATTTACATACACACTATATACTCACATTGATTCTCTATTCGAATCATATAATGCATCGTGTACACGCGGTATTCATACAACTCGCCTGACACTAAGAAAAAAGCCCGTCCGAACTCGCGGCTTAGTATGTGGTTCTCCAGCCTCACCGGTGACTCACCCCAATTCCAAAAACTTTAATTGGGAAGATATTAGGAGTTTGTTGAACCATCATCATTCTTCTTTTTCACCTCCGAGTCAGGAATTTTTCGTGAACGAACAGTTCCATTCTTCAGCGCCGAAGGCATTTGAAGAAGAAATCAAATACTATTGCTTGTCTTCGAAAGAGAAAAAAGTTTCTCGTTTCATTCGTCTTCGAAACGAGGGGGAATCGCAATTCATTACGAGAAAACGACCTGAATGTTTTTTCGATGCTAATTCAACACTTTAAATCATTGGGAGATCCTCTTTCAGACTAAGACGATGTGGATTTTTGCCGGAAATTGATTCTGATTGGGAAATACTCGCCTTGTTAGTCGACCGTACTGATGTTTTGGTAAATGATGCTTGAATCGTTTTGCCACTCGGATAGCCTTCGGGACGAAAATAAAAGAAGTCGGCAAATGAACTATATCAAAGCTTAATTTTGCTTTTTTTCTCCCAGCTTAAAACCAGTGTAATTAAGAGGACGTCATCTTTCATTCGGTAACAAGAAAAAGGAAAGAAATAAGGTCAGGACGTTCGAAAGTATTAATGTGCACATAGTAAACATTACAGTGTGGTAGATCCCGGCGAGGTTTTAGATTTCATGCCATGTACGCCTAAAATTATTCATTATTTAAAATCCACTAACTGTACTATGTTAGTAGGTATTATCATCTGTGATCTTCGTCGTCTAGCGTCGGTAGGGTATTGGGTACCTGTGGAACCTACTCAACGCACAGCCGTATGGGGAGGACATCCCTCAAGAAAATCGGCAGTTATCAGCCGGTCGCCAAACCGACGACATAGTTGGCTAGACACATTTTTCAGTTGATAATTCCTCGTTTATCCTCGGCGGTATTTCTAACTTGTTCCCCGTTGGCGGAGAAGCGAAACGATTCCTTAAAAATTACGTTCCCGCTTGATGCGATGACCGTGGCTCAAGTATCCAACTAAATGCAAACTCTCACTCTCCAGTATTGAAAAACTATCCAAGCCGTGGTTAAAGCATTTTAACATCAACAAGGTCGAGGAGCTGGTACCGTGTGCAGCAAACCGTAGGAGGGCGTAGACAGGATGAACCCCTCGTGGGACTCCACGAAATTGAGAACTACTACGGACGACCAGACCGCTCATTTTATTATGCAGAGCGAGAGATTCCCAGGGCACAAGGCGATCTGGATGGAAGAAGGAAGCCCAGGAACCTCCAGGTTAGAAACCAATTCAAGATAGGTCTTCAGGGGTCTCTCGAGACCAAAGGAGACTACCATAATTGGCAGGGCGGTCTAGAAGAGGGTGAACGGACTAATACTCGTCAGTGGAAGGCCACGGGACGCTTGGAAACAGGAAAAAAGAAAACGTGATGTAGGAGATGAAAAAAAAGACAGGTAGGGATGCCACGACTCAGCCCCGAGTACGTACTCCCAGGAGCCTCTCTTTTGAAGCGTACCAGGTCTTCGTGTGACACGTTTGACTTCCTGGGCAAAGTGCTCCTTACTGGGAGAGAAGAGATTGATTTGGAAGAATGGAACGTGAAACTTCTGGTCACTGCATCTTGTAAAATCGAAGATTTTGCTCAGTGGTAAGTTTCTGAGTTCATCAGTCTTCTCATTTTCACCACCAACGGAGCACATTGGAAGATTAGGCTTGGGACCAGCCATATAAGGTACAAAGAATAAAACAATAGCCGTGTTGAACTCAAAGAAAGAACTGGTATAATGTTCCGCGCATTGGTCACGAACTCATTGATACCCGAATGCAACACTGATCCCGATAATGCACCGCCCTCCGCCTACCCCAACCTCAAAAGTGCACGAGAGTTCGGCCACGATTTCATACTTTTCGATCACCACAAGCTGAAAGGTATAATTAGACGGCTGGGCGTTCCAAGACTTATGTACCGGTTGCCCTTGCTGAATCGAAATCGTAGGACGTTCGTCGTTGTAAGGCTCAAGACGGAACGAATTATTATATTTAGTAGCCAAGTCGTTCATCTTGTGAATCAAGCCTTCGGGCGGAATCCCGGAAATTGGTTGATGTCAATATTGAAAACGATTTTCAATTTAGGTGGCCGACCGAAGGAGGAAAAATTACTTATGTCTGAACAAGCAGAACTAATTTTGTTAGAGATTTATGTGAAGCATCAATGCAAGAAGAGTAGGAGTACATCGTCCCAAATCGAATCCAACACACTGTTAAATCCTTTTCCGCAGCGCTTGAGATGCACAACGGACTAATGACGCTAAATGGGTTTTCATTAGGTTATATCACAGAGGTACTGCCCTTCTTGGAATGACTATCGTATTGATCGTTTGCAGAATCGCGTAGAACATGAAGATTCCCTTTTTGTTCATTTTAGTAATCATACTTCCATGAAATTGTATTTCTTGTTATAGTTTCATTAAATAAAGTTCGCAATTTCCACCGGTGCGCCAAGTATCTTGGGGGTGGGTCTGTGCTACGTATGAGCCATCAAATCCTCTGTAAACGTGATCCAATAACTAGCCTCGCTTGGAATCAACTGCAAAATTAGATCCCCCTGCACGTAAAGGTGATATAGGTAGGTTGGAAGGTTCTGAGAGGATAACCCCACCCCCATCCTCCCTCACCCTCAACAGGGCTTTCGTGTCAAGCGAAATAATCTTGAAAGTATGGCCACTCCGACGAGAGGGTCGGAATCTCAATGTTGAGGTGAAGGTAATAATTTTCGCCTTCAATTCCATCTCTACCAGAGGTGCTGGCAGACGGAACAATCTGAGAGGTTGAAAAACGGGGAGAAAATCGAAGGAATGAAACACTTGATTGGAAAAACTCCAGGGAGTTCTGAGCTGGCCGTCAATAATTCGATATCGGAATACCTACAAGAGAGTATATTGATTTGAGATGGCACAAAACGGCTTTATTTGCAACCATCAAGCTTCAGTTCGACTAATTTGAACCCAAAAGACGCATTTCGTTAATTATTTCTATATACAAACAATCACACAGACGAGCAGAAGAGCAGTCATTATATGATTTTAATACGTTTTTTTCTTACTACGTCTAGCCATCTTCTTCACACTGTTCGATTTGTTAGGGCCGTTCTGATCCATCTTGTCATATCTTACGTGTTCCCAGAAGTGACAAGGTTTCCCGGAACGGAATCGTAAATTCCTTAATAACAACCCAGTATTAAGAGGATCGTTATTTATGCATCAAAATCGAGGATTTTACCTCAAAAGAACCGTATTTTTCGCAACTTATAACTTGAGCAACGTTCCTTCGAGAACCTATTGTGTCGTAATCGGATTTTTCGTGCCGAACCAGCTATTCAACCAAATTTTATTGACCCTACACTGTCTCCTTTGGCAATTCTCAAGAACACCCACGTGGATCTGATTTATTCAGAGCCCATTAGTTAGGTTTTAGGGCGTGTTTCCTGATCAACAATTTTTGGGAGTTTTTCGGGGAGCAAAGGTTCGGTTTGCCTTTTAAACTGTCAACGGTAAATTACGACACCAACTGGTATCAGATGCCTATTAATACCGAGCTGAGACTGAGACCCACGTAGAATGTCTATGCATACAATGTGTGATATCCTCGGCCGAGGTAGGCTTTTCTATAAGAGCACCTAGAGAAAAATCAACATCTGAATCTCCTCAAGTTCCTTATACCGGTTCCATCAATCGGCTTCCATCTCGGTTACTTTCCACAAAAGATTATCGATTTCAGGTCAACGGTTGCTGTCTGCCCATGAACTCGTCAATGCCCGCAGAAAAGACATAAGCGGGATAAATGGAGAGTAAATTGCGAGGACCGTCGAGTTCAAATAGGTAACTAACTACTCACTAATAATGGTGGGTAAGAACCTACTGCAAGCTAAGGCTATTTTTAAACGCCAAATCGAGTCAATAATCACTGAGGTTTGATTTTAAGCAGGGTTTTAACTATAATAATTGCCCAGGTCTGAAGGCCTCTCGTAAAAAAATCGAAATAAAAATGAGAAGGCATATTTGGACAACTTGAGGAAAGTGTCCACGAGAGAGCTAAGACGTTTTGTTCCTCTTTTTTTAACTTAAAGCACTAGAAGTGAACTGTAGCAATTTTCGTAATCATTTGGACTGGACTGGCTGCCATTTCATAACCGCTCGGACCACTGAAATGAAATTTCCAGACATGTTTATTGTAAATGGTTTAATGAAGAAACGGAATGAAATAGCCAAGTGAACTGATGAGAGAGGAATGGGCTTGAACTACGATTATTTTCTAAAACCCGAAGACAGACAATCATGAACCATAAAAAAGCAGGTTCACGGTTTTATAAAAAAGAAACATAATAATATTCAATAGTGCTGCTGCCATGAGGACGTTGAAGGGTTGTAAAGCCTACTTATAAGCCTCATCTACGAGTATAATGAAGTTTAGGGCGGGAAATCTACTTAGAAGGGAGTCAGACTGTTACATTAGAATGAATATGGACGTCCCTTGTTTTACTGTTGTAACTAAATAAGGACAAACTGACTGACTTGGCCGATTCACTTCCAAAATAGTGGAATGGTTTCAGTAGAATTCATACATGAAAATGTTTTGACAATTTGAATAGTAGCCCTCAGGTTACAAGTTAATGTGTGAAAATCAGCTGAAATGAATGAATTTCATTCGAACGAATTCGAATCGGGTATAGGCAGGTTCTTATATTTTCGAAGAAGGGTTCGAGTAGATATCTCGTTTCCATCGGAGGGCCTTTTTTCCGGTTTCTCTCTCACCGCAATGTGCTGGGAACGGGTCGAGGTCCGACGAGAAAAATGTTAGCGAATTTTTTTGGGCTCTGATGCGGTTTGGATGGGAAAAGAAGGATCCTTTTGAAATGAACACGCCGAATGCCGGAGTTTTCCTGAGGATAGAGTCGGATCGGTGTAAACTGACTTATGTAACATGACTCTTCGGAGCCCATCAGCCTGGTATACCTTGATCACTTCTCGATGAAAGACCGTTGTAATGAGATATCGAGGTAAAACGGTCCCTCGGCGGATGAGGCAGTGATGGGTGGAAAGGAAGAGGATGACGTCATTCGGCCTGCTTTGTCCTGATCGTGGGGGGACAGGAATCAAAAAGCTTCCAACCTCCTCTCTCATCCTCGTCATCGAAAGCTCCCGTATACGAGTCCAGAACTTCAGAAGGTCCGGGTGGATTGGGAGCAATGAAGGTCCATCGATCAATTTGTAACGCATGAGAGCCATTTCGCTGTTCGAGTCAGAACATTTCAGACAGAGGAAACATTATCGAAAACCTACCTTTTCAAATGATCGCCTGTAACGCATGATAGCCTTTTCGCTGTTCGAGTCAGAACATTTCAGACAGAGGAAACATTATCGAAAACCTACCTTTTCAAATGATCGCCAGTAAATATTTTTTACATACTTTATAGACCCACAGCAACCAGAGCTTGCTACATACCTGAAACAATAGGAACATTTGTCAAAATTCATTCACTTTTGGTACATCGTAGTTAGTATTAGGATAATAATTTCAATCGTAAATGTACTGATTTTTTTGTATACCTACCTAAACATACAAGTATTAAAAAAAATGTTACTTTAAATTAGGCAACACTCTGGTACTTATTGTATACTATAATATACTATTATAGCGCGATTCACTAGGAGGCTAGTGACAACATGAATGGGAGGGTTTATAATTTGTACGGTGAATTAGATTGTGCGAGTAGCGAGTGCGGCTCTTGCTTCACTAACATTGACGTCCAATTTAGGCGCCCGTTTTTAATTAGAGAGACAAGTTGTAACTTGAACAGTCGTTTCTAATTATTTCGACGAAGCGCACATCAGTCAAGACAACAGAGACTTATTGCCCGTCCTAAACAACCTCCTTCTTTCCTCGAGATTAATTCCACTGTAGGTGTTCTGAATCGAGAAAACAAACGAATAGCCGAATTCGGGAGTTCGGTGAACGTGTTGATCAAGGCAGGAAATCCTACGCCTTCCAAGAAAATAAAAAGCAAAACTTTACACTAATTTACATGTACTTCGCGTAATATTTCCTTTAAAACGTTCAATAGGTTAACAAGATTCTTATTATATAGACTTATATGTCTCTATAGCCCTTAGAATAGGAACTCTCACAATTCTTTCATATTGGGTTGTAATTCATAGCTATCCGTTGAGCAGCAAATCGTCCCATTTAAATAGACTCCGCCTCCAAAATGAGGATGAAGATTATATACATTGAGTTTGGGTTCCTAAAAAGTTCGAAAACCATGTTCCGAAATATCTATTTTCTACTCATATCTTGCTCCAATGTGCGTTCGATCGATTCGGGATTCATCTCAAGCGATTTGGTGTCCAAAATTTAAAAAAACGATACCCTACGAGTATGAAGACTTCTTCAACTCATTGCCACCCATATTCTGCCTAAGTTTGCGATGAATGAGCTGAAAATGAATTAGGTATGCATTTCTAGGGCCCTAATGGAGTAAATTTGGGGAAAAAAATTAGCTGTTAAGGCTCAGGATGGGATTATTTTGGAAATCCAATTTGTACACTTTGAAACTTGAAAGACGAAATTTTTAAAAACACTGGCACACGGCGTTATAGTCTCTTACTTATCAATGAATGTATGTTGTATGTATGGCATTTAAAATCAGAGTGACAAACTTGGATGTTAGAAGTGAAAAGTTAATTATTACTTAACACAAGTTACCAGCGCGGTTGGACCGGATGAATGAAACTGGAGCAACACTGTCAGGGGGATCCGATACTCTACTGAGAATCACAGTCCAAGTCAGCTAAAGGAAGCTTGAAGCTCATCACGAATTACCTCCACCCAAATACACACGCCAGGGCAGACGGCAGTCGAGCAGAAGACCGTGGAAAACCGCTCGACTTTCATAAGCTCCGCCCACTTGTCTCGCTCTTCAACGGTGGATGAAATTTATCAGAAGAGCACTGGAGGCGTTAAAGTCGACTCATCTTTCCTATTGTCGAGTTTCGCGGTGCAAATGTCATTCACTCTGTGAGCTTATCTGCCGCATAGACTCGAGCTAGGGATCTATTCGCGATGTACTGAAGGTGATTTGATGTTCAACTATATGGAAACCAGCAATGATATCTTGCATCCTAATAACTCCCATCAGAGCAAACTCGGAGTAGTCTCTCACAATACCTGTCCAGCACTTCATTGATGAGTTTTGCAAGCTCTTTGGTCTCATATGAAATTGAAAAATAACCGGGTCAGGCCTACTTGTCTTTTTCTCAAATTAAAACATAGCCAATATGTTTAATTTTGGTGAGCCTTCCCAGCCATTTCTACAGGCTCTTGTTTGAGAGCAGCACTTAACCTTTCGATGGGCCCTTCAAAGAGGCGGTGAGGTTCGGCTAATTGAAATTCACAGAGAATTTTATCAAGCGAAGCGACGCTTAGAGGCCGTTTTAATAGCTTGACATCCCTCTGAGCACTTTTGCCGCCTCTCGGTTTTGCTCCGGAAAAGGGCTCCATCTTCCCTTGAAAGGGACGGCAAGGGTGAAATGGCCGTCGGGGGGGATACAGGGTGCAAGTTAGGGTAGAGGAGAGGGTGAGGTTATTATCGTGGAAGGGTGTCCAAGGGGTGTCTGTCCCAAGCTGCGAGAGCCCGAGGAGGGTCCCTTTACTATGCACAAAGGCTGAGGTCCTGGGATGTAAGTGACTAGAATGGGGTCAGAGATGTGGGTTGAGCCAGACATGCACCTCGTCCGTTCACTAATGCTGTAACGGGAGGGACCCCAGAGCGAAGGGTTGCCTTTTACCCTTAATGGCTGCAGTGAAGGCTCAGACTCTCAGCAGGTTCCGTGATTTCCACATACAAACTCTCTAAGGAACTAAAACGATCATGACTATTGATGAGAAATATGAACGGCCATGGGGCATTGAAAAATATTGCAAACTCACCCTGGAGATATCGCTCCAGTTCAGACAGGTAGGTGACGATTTCCGAGGTGATGAACCTCCCTAAGTCAATAAAACGCGGTACTGACGTAAGAGCATGAATAATTTCTGATATAATCAAAAAAGAACCAGACCCCTTCAAAGTTCGCCTACGCTCATAATAGCCATTAGCGTCCTATAAAAAAAGTTATTTACAACCTCCCGCCACCACAAAATACGGTGGCTACACCCGTTTGTGATTCCTATTCCAGTCTTTATCTAAATTCGATTTCCCTCACCATTATAGTCCTCTTTCCCCGACCTGCAGCCTAGAGACCTCGCTCAGAACTTGGAAAGGGCCAATTTCTGTTTAATGGACCAGAAGGAGCCTCTTGTTTTCCACAGTAATCGTCGATGTGACGGGAAAATGCGATACTTGTTTTGATATTCAAATGAGACGAGGCATTGAAGGGAGAGAACGGTGTTGTAAAAGGGAGTGGAAATTAATTATAATTAATCACTGCTGAAGCTGTCAGGTTATGTAAGGACGAATGACAATTTTAGTTTATGAAGAATGATTTTTATTCGCGTTTCGTCACGAGATGCTTGGGTTTTGTTTTAATAAAAACAATTATTTTGGGTATTTTAGACTGTATTCTCAAATCACTAACTTGCAGATTCCAATCCTCAAAAGATTCCTACATGAACCTGGACATCCTTCAAGCAACTTCCCCAAACGTCCTCCTTGTTACGAGGCCAGCAAGTAGACGATAATCACCTCATGAATCAAACTCTCAAAATTCAGGAAATTGTTTGCTAGAGGATTTTTCACCCTCTTCTCTAGCAAGGGCCTCCCAATCCAGCTGTATTATGTTCGAGCACGGTTTTTCCTCAATGGCTGGCGTCCCTCAACCATGCTCCTAAGGCTGTCCCTGAAGATTTTTGTCCGGCCTGATATCTTACAACTTCTTTTTTACTCAACCCATTCATGAACCCTGGCGTTAAATATCAAGCATTAGCTAGCAGTCTACGGAACCGTTCTGGATGAAGCTTCGCGGATGAACTCCATAATTTTCATGGTGACGCCGATCAGTCTTCCTTCTACTGCAAAGTGTTGCGCGTCTCACTAAGTGTAATTACGTCGAGGTGTCCCATTGAGAAATCGGCGGGCCATCCATATTTAAACGGACGCACCCACTAGGCGCATCACGCTGCGCTCATTATCTCATCCTCGTTTGAATATCAACCTGCGCCGACTAGGGTTATTAATCTCGCTGGGTCTCATTCGATCGTACCACCCAAGTCGCAGAATACAATGTGATTGCACCAGTCAAAGTTGATTCGAGCTCCCCTTGAGAGGGAAAAAAAAGGCCGCGTCGACGGATCAGGGTTGGTATACCGGTCCCAGAAGAAGCAATAACTATGCAAAACGAGCCAGATACGTTGAATGTGCACAACCACACCTTTATTGCTTCCCTATCGTGACGGCCGGGTGGGTTTTCAAAGGTTGCTGCAGGATTATGAGGTGGTCGCAGTTAAATGTGCATTTGACGTTTCAAAAGAGATGTGATACTCGGGCTCTTCCTACGATGTAGCAATGAAACCCAGACTAATATTCTCACCATATTACCGTGAGGCAAATAATGATGTCGCCCGATAAGCTGAATGGAATAATATTGTCTCTCGTACTCATGGTAACTAGTCGAAGTGAGAAAACTGGACGAATGACACTATAGATTCAATTGAGGAATCCCACATCAGCCAGGAATACAATGTCGTTCACGTAGGATTTATAACGAATCGCCATACAATATTATTATTGGAGAACTCATGGTGGCCTAGTACAGATTCAGCTTACCATCACAGTTTGATAGGTCATTAACGGTCATTTTTTGAGGACAAGGATTTGGGCAAGGTTCATAGACAAGCAAAATGTGCCTATACGTTTATTACTTATAAGACGCAATAAAATATTAAGATTCCTGCGAATACAAATAATACAGAACACTTTTGTGAGAACTCATTTGGAAACTTTCTTGAGGTTTTTCCAAATTGTGCAGTATGCTTGGGACCAGGTCACTTCCCTGACGGTTCGTGAGAGTGTTCTAGGTAAACTGAGCCATCAGAAATCACAGCAGCTTCAGCACCAAAATGAAATTACTATATGCAAGATTGCTTTGCTAGCGATTGGCGGGTATCTGCAGTATGTAGCACAAAACCACGATCGGAGCCTCGCTTTACTCACTCCTAATGTGGCTTCTATTATGAGGTTTACCCACCCAAATGAGTGAGGTATTTACATTTGCGTTTCCACGAGAATAATTCGCTTTTGTCCACAACTCGAAAAAAGAACACGTCAATCACCTTTCTCCTCCTGTCTTCACATTTCTCTTTTGTCTTTCATTCCCGGTGCGTCATTTGCTCTAACGATTCCTCTGACTGAGCTGGCCAATAAGGTGGATGACGATGTGGGTGTTTCATGGTCAGCTGAATTAGCCCGATAACCGTGAAGGTGTGCTAAGTAACGAAGACCGAATTAGAAGGACACGAAGCGATTTATTTTCTGCCTTCCCGATCCTCACCTATCCACCCTCTATTAAAGGGAATGATCTCATCGGGCCTTCCGGCAGAAGGAATGTCGTTCTTGATCGAAGGATTGGACTTATGAAACGTGAGCATTGTAATGAAGAAGTTTGAGGGAGAGGGGAAGGTAAAAGTAGCATATAAGATGGAACAAAAGTTAGCATTAGAACGAAAGTTTGATGATAAATAAATGGAACGTTCTTCTTTAGAGGAAGGGTCCTGAGGTGATTTTCACAGGTAAAGAGGGACATATATTTAGAGAAAATGATGTTCCCCAAATTACTATTCTAAACAATTAGTCTCAAAAACTTCTTAAACATCGGATGCGCCTTTTAACCGGGTAATACGATACTAACCTAATGGTCGGTCAACCCGAAAGGTTCGCAAGGCTGGACCTCCATTCCCACATAAATCAAACCAGATATTCACCCTAGGAGGCGAGGGTGATGAACTGGCCACCTTGAGCCTTACAGTCCCGAAGACTTTCTCATCCGAACACGCGAACCTCTACAAACTCGAGTATCGTAGATTATAATCGGTTATATAAATCCGGTCTCTTCCAGTTTGTAAGCAATAAATTGCTTTTGCTGTCTTTACTTCGAGATATTTTTCTCCAAAAACGTACAAAAATACCACTAGCGATGAAGGTGGCAATTAATGGTATTGTTTTGTAGGTGGATTTGTAGTGATGAGGATAATTTTGCTATTTAGGTATATCCACCCTGAGGGACCAACTTCCGCCAAGCTCACACCAAATCTACGACAAACAACTCAAAAACAACTAATAGCCCAGGCCAGCCCTGAAAAACCCATCCGTTGGCATTTTCCGCTCAATATCATCCCTGAAAGAATTTATTTATGATATTTTTATCGCATCCTGCCTATGAGCCCTCCCAAAAATACACCCAGTGCCTTGAGGAAAGACCTTTTAGAAAGCATGAAGATGATCTCGTTTATTCCCGGATTGAGGTTCCAGGAGCCTTCGCAGGGGTTAAGGGATTCCCCAAGGGTTACTGGGCTGGAGAAGCTTTTCTTCCATGATGGGCTTGTATCGAACCCTTCGTTTCGCGAGCTTGAATACATTGTACGATTTTCGCTTCGTACAAAAATAAAAATCGGGGCAGGAAGGTCGGCTTGGCAGTGTTGATTAGAATACCTACCCTCTATTCCTCTATTCTTGGGATCATCATCAAATCCATTACCCAGGCTGATAAACACTATAATTCACTGAAAGCCAGTTACAGGGAAGTTCGCTCCATCTCCGTTGAAGAGATGATAATGCAACAAAAGCGTATCAAAAGAAAAAAAAATCGTTAAGCCGCTCCTCGCCCGATATTCGATACGTACAAGGTCGTCTTTGTCGAAAAGGCACTCGGGTAGTTTGGGGAAGGCCTGTAGAAGGTTCGATGACAAATTAGATACGATACAGTTTCTGTCTCATTTATTGATCGAACGCCTAGATAACTCGCCTACAAACGTAATTGAGAGCTCGCAAAAAATGACGAAAGAAAAGAATGACTAAAAAATGAATAAAAAACTACCAATACAGCTCGATTGTTCAGCGGACACGGCGCTACGAGAAGGGAAATGCGGACTTTACACTCGACTAGGTGAAGTAGGTTTCGAACGATTTTAAGCTTGTGAGACCAAGACCTGTACAATACACTTCGTCAAGAAGGCCACGTCAAAATTTGATATTGATATTTGATATTTAATATTCTCTCAATTTCAAACATCAACGGGTCCCTAGTTGGTCAAAAGGTTCCACATACGAGTACAAACAAAAAAAAAAAATTCGAAGCTGAAAAACAAGGTAAGCTGGGAAATTGAATTTTATAAAAGCACATCAGAGAGACTCGAGAGACATATTGTCTCCTAGGGAGCCAGAGAAAGCTTTTAAAGAAATGAAATCAGCTTGCTCCAATTTGTTTTTATTGAAAAAAAGGGCAGGAAGCATTTTTTCAGCTTTTACTACAGAATAACGAAGACAAGCTTCAGTCTTGAATTATCAAGTTGGATGTGCTTATATTATTGTGTGATAAGAATTCCTAAACTCGGGAAGTGATGTACCGAATTTGAATAATTTTTATATGTATACAACATTGATGAGTAATTACAAGTTGCTACACGTAGAGTTAGTGAGTGAGAATCTCTATCACAAGTGAATGAGAGCACATGAAGTGGTCTGCGTGATACTTCACTTCTTACCCTCCGAATTTCAAGTGTTGGCGATTTCATGACCGATAATCTGTTGATCGAGTAGATGCAAAGTTATAACCCGAAATTTTTCTGACACGTAATGTAAGAGATAACCTTATCTACCAGAGAACTAATTTCGGTGAACCGAAAAACTTTCGCAATCTTTAATGCGGACGGACCATTGGTGATCATACCTCCTCTGAACTCCCCCGATCGTTTTTGAAGACGGTTCGAAAGATTGAGGGCAGCACCGGTAAAGTGGATGCCAATTAGAACCTGTGATTTGGCCGCGATGCCTTGTTTGGGGCGAGCGTCACTTTCACCATTTCGATACACAGTTTCCTTATCGCCTCGGCACTTAGCTCGCAGAGGCATTTTAAGTACCTTTCCAAAAAGAGCAGGAAAACTTTTTGAGATAACATCAACGCGTAACCGGCAATATCTGTGGGTCCGTTTTTGGCGTGGAGTAGCAAGAGAGAGAACGCTCCAGTGGGTTAAGTAGAGCTCGGGCTAACTTTGACGAAGCTTAATATGCCTCGACGAGGTTATAACATGCCTAAGGTGATTTCTATTCGACAAGAGTTCTTCGAAAATAACACAAGAGTTTCCTCAATATTTTGATCCTTTACGGCAAGAAGGAGACAAAATACTGCTGGAAATACCCTCAAATACAATCCAAAACCCATCCAAACGTGGCTGCTGTAATACGTACAACAATCCGTCAGGTAAGAGTGCCAGTCAGAGGGACCGTTCTAGGGTTCAGCAATTCATAATCTCTTCGAAAGAAAACGTTCTCCGTTCGTTGAAGGCGGCTCTAAACAAATTGACGGTGCTAGAATGTTTTGTCTGTCTCCTACTTCCTTGCCAATCATTTCCAACAGGACGTGTTCTGACGTTTGAGCCGCGGTCGTTCCAACACCCTTCCTGGGTCATCGGCACCTTCGTCGCACTAGTTCTTTTACGAACAGTTATGCGAGTAGAAACAAAGGAGGACATTTTTCAGTACGCTTCTCAAAGAGCCATAACTTGGAGCGGTAGTTTCGGAGGAAGACAATGAAGGTATTAGGGTTGTTTGGAAAATTCCAGAGCAGGCCGGATCGACCTAGTGTTCCTGGATGCCAGGTGGGGCACGTGGAAGGAGGCCCGGAAGGACCCGCAAGAAAGCGCAAGAGATGATAAGGAATACTCAGGAAGATTCACTCACAAGTCTAAAGTCATGTTTTGCTTTTTGCCTCTGAATCTGCATAGCGACAAAAGTTTGTTTCACTTTCAAAATGAAGATAAGGTTCTTGCATTGGCATTTTTCACAACACGCAGAATCATGAGCTCGGTTATGCACCCTTCAGTCTGTCCACAACTCCTTGTCACGGTCACAATTTTCAACAAAACTTATGGAGGAGGTTAAGTGGGGGGAAGAGGAGGTTACCGTTTGAAGAACGTCTGCGCCGATTTCTGTCTGAGGATTAAAAAAATGTGGGCCTGCTAACCAATAAAAAAAAATACCGTAGCAATTCATATAAACTTAAGAAAGATTGTTATGCAAATGAGAAGCACAAAAAAAACAAAAACAAAAGTTGTTCCCTGGAATAACCTCGCGGACAGCTAGGAAGTCTCAACGTACTTAGTATGAAAATGAAGAAAAAACAACCAAAAAGTTCTCTAATAAACGACATTTATGTAGAAACATTCCGTTAATCAAATCAAATCAAGGAAAATCCATTTCTTGCGTAGATGACCAATACATGGAAGTGTGCAATTGAAAGAACACCGTTGTTTTGCCTGCGTTGATCAACTTGACATTGTTAATGTTTTAATAGCAATTACTTTCCTCAGATTTAGAATTCAGTCAACATTCCTGCCTCTGTGAAACGAGGGAAAGAAGGGAAAAGCCGTCACATGGCCCTAAGAGTGGAGTCTCCAAGAGTTCGCTCCTGGCCAGCCAAGTCCTTTTGAATTCCGCTTCAATTAGAGAAAAAGGTTTCCAGAGCTCAGAAAGAGGATGATTAAAATACTTCAGATCCCCTCTGTTTTCCTGACCGTTCTCTTGAGCCCTTCACAATCCGAACCCGAGGCTTTAGTCTTTTTCCCGGTCTTCAAAGAAGACTCTCCGAAAGGCTTCATCATTTCCTGGGACAACTCCACGGCGGTTACATCTGCATAATGCCTGGACAATCGTGTGCCCTGGCCTCCGGACGATTCTCTAAAGTCCGCACTGATTCCTTCTCTCCTCACAATAGGCCAGTGACACGCCTTCGACGTCCAATCTTCTCCAGTCGCAATCCCCCGATCCTTCGACCTTTCCATCTCGGTAGGCCCGTTTCCTCAGATCAAATGGTAATAGGCAAGTCCGGAGGAATAGAGCCGACACGTACGTGTAATCAGTGGAAGGTCTGGAATATCATTTTCGGGTTGCTCCCTCCGATTGAGCAACCTCGATCGCTTTACAAAGACCTCGATACGAATCTAACCGCGTTCCTAGGTGTCAGAGACCGAAAGGATCTCGCAATGAAACTAAGGTCAAATTGAGATTCAGAAATCCTCGCTATTCACCATCTACTTTTGTTACCTTGCGAATTCCTCGCACATTATTCGAGTTGGGTTCCCTCAACCACACATCTCCAGTCTACTGTTACTAGCAATGTTCCCGTAAGTTTTCAGCGTAATTCATGTTAGCAACTAGCGTAAGTCATTTAAACTTGAAGTCGCTTCCAAGTACATTAAGTTTAAATTAAGTGCAGGTAACCTGTGGACGTCAATGACCGAAGTCCTGCCATTTGCAGACCTTCCAAGTTGTTCCCCGGATTATAGGTGACATTGCCGGACGACTTTTCATTCAGAATATCTCATTCAACAACTGCTTGTTTGTAATAATTACGCTCTCTACATTATTCAACCATTCAAATGTTCCGATGATTGGGCAAGAGTTCCGCAAGCTCTAACGTCCACTACGTGAAGGCGTATTTTATGGCAATGCATTCACAATATCAAAGGCTTACATTCATTGATTCATTCAAAACGATGAATGGTGAGGAAAGAGGAAACAACTTCGAGCTTCGCGGGGCAAAACTTGTTTCGAGTCAAATGAAGGAAAAACTTTCTATCTTCCCGAGAAGTCATCGGCACAGTAAACAACCTATTTTGGGCACGAGAGCGACCTCGATCCGGAACGATTTTCACCGGAGAGCCAAGAGGTGGTGACAAATGAGTTTTCCATACGATTTGACTCAGAAATAGATAAAATAGGTACTTATAATGGGTTGACTCTGTCACTTCAAGACCTACATATTCGAAGCATTGAATAGTCACGATGTTTCCCTATTGAGACCTAGAGTAAAATTAATCACTTTCATAAGACGTTCCATCCAAGTTGTGGGAAATGGATGACAAACGTAGTTGATGAAACAAAGTAAGGGTGTAGCGCTAAATTGTTGCTCTCCTCAGCATCTAAAAATAGTTCATGGTTCGAACCTAGAAGATGAAAGACTTGCATGTCTTTTGATGACCAACTCTACAACAAAAAAACAGCGCTCAATTCTGATCAGTTTTCCACTTGTACAATGCAAAGGGAATCCACTGAAAATCCTGGTTTTGAAGCACATTCTACTGGCGTTTTTAGGGGTTATTGACTCCTAGGATCCGATCCCTAATTTTTTTTTCTAATTTTTACGTTCTCCGAGTCGTAAGATACTTGTTCTACTAGTACTTAACTATACAATGTACATAGTTTCTCATACAGACAAACGAGAAGAACAAACTGATCGAGTAAATGAGAACGATTCTTGGGCAATTCAGGATTATGGTATGGTATATAGATAGTATATATTTATGTAGATATGATTATTATGGCACGGTATTTCGGTATCCGGTAAATCGACAAAACTGAGGCACACAGTTTTGATGATTCAAATAGAGGATTGACGATAACCGCCAAACAACTTTTCCAAGAATTCATTTTTTTTTTTTTTTTTTTTTTTTTTTAACAGGGTTAGTGTAATTAATTGACCACAAAATTCATTGTAATATTTGGGCATCGTTAGCTTATAACAAAGTCGAGAGCGCAACGCATATCCTTCAAAACCACTCAACAGCTCACGTCTACATCTAACGCTAAAAACCGACATAAATGAGCTGACATAAAATAAACGTGGTAGCCTCGGTTATTGTTCGTTCCATCACTTCAGTACCCGGGCCTGAACAGTGGACTATCACCTTCCTTCGAGGTATCAATCAACTTCACTGAGGCAGAGTGGAATGATGATGCATCATGTTGAGAACAATGTTGAATGGAGAATGGAGGGAAACATCGTAAATCGGGATTCAAATATGTTACATTATTTCAGAACAGCGAATAGCCCCCGGAGGCGTAAAATGCGTACGAGAGAAATGAGCTCTTGACCAGCGCTTCGGGTTAATTGTAACTCACAACTCACTGTATTGAAGGTGGGCATTAGCTCCAATCAATTATGTAAGTGCTCGTACGGTTTCGGGCTGCATCAAATTACACCGTTTAGAAAACGGCGGCTGATCCTGCGAAATGAATTTTTGAACTGTGCCGGACGCTAACTTGGGGTAATGACCGGGTTGAAGGAAGAAATGGTTGCAGCTCTCGGTCATTATGGACGCAAAATATGGCTTCTCTTTCAACTATAAAACAATGGTAGCCCCGAGCTCTAAACTTTTTTCTGCAAGCGGAATTGTGCTGACTTCGAAAGGATCCACTGTTGTATGACGGATGGCCACGTTTAACGTCTTAATTATAGTTCTGTCAGGCCGAAGCCGAGAAGGGTTGGGATTGTCAAGGGAAAAACACTTTGGTGTTTCCTCCACTCTAAAAACCGCCTTTACTTCGTTCCTCTAATTTGGTCGAGCGACGAAAGAAAAATTCATGCCCTGGGTCCGTTTTGCTTCTAATTTGTTCAATTACAACTTCGTCAGTTGTCCGCAGTTCGAGAGGAGAACGCGAGGGAATTAAAGGAACTGTAAGAGCCTTTCTCAGCAGCCAGCAGACGATTCGAATCGCATGGGAAATGTTGAAAATTAGCACAGTCGAAAGGATCGAAAGGCTAATTTTCCTGATCTACACCAATACTTCGTAAAACAATTATGATACGTCTCTCAGCCACAACGTCCTCAAAAGCATAATTTTAATATTTTTTCTCATAGCTGATTTAATTTTCCAATTGTATTCAAATGAATAGGGAACACATAGGCATAAATGTTTAACATTCAAAAACCAACACACGATTCCGGCACACAAAAAAATGTATTTCGAAATGTTCTTATAGTTTCAAGAATATGTGCCGATCAACTATTAAATTAAAATTCCTTGGCATTCTTAGGTTCCGAAATACAGGATGAGATTGATAAACAAAGTCCTCAAACGCGTCCTGGCCCTCGTCTGCTGCAAGGCGGTGCAGGAAGTGGATGACGTCACAGCGCATAGTGGGCAGATCGGCCTCCTCACATCCACAAATTAATACACAATGAAACTGTTTAATATTCATGAGACCCCCTTCTCCGTTTAGTCTACAGGCTGTTTCTCGGACGTGCTCGTGATTATTTTTTCACAGCTTCCACGCAGAACATAAATAAAACTGAGCGAAGCAGCATCCCGCAAGAAAATACGAGACAATATCCGGGCCCGCATCTTTCGAAAATGAATTATTATATGGGCGATAGATGGATGAATTATTTACTAACTTTGATTTGTAGTTGGGTGAAGTGACCTTTCCTGTGACCAAGAGCCACGTCCTCAGGGTTCCAAGAGAATAATACCAACATACGATGAGGAAATGGGAAAAGAACATGGGTTTAGCCCTAAGAGATGTTAGGGAATTGTTATCCAGCCCGTGTAACAAAAGTCCTAGACCTAAGCCCTACTCACAAATGAGGAACTTCTTGCGTCGGGACTCCGCACAGATAGATACTCTGTCGGAAATTTCAGGAAACATTCCATAACTATGAAGCGATGGAAAATTTACTTTCCGAGACTGTATTTACTCAGAGGAGAAACGGACGGGAAAACTCCGTGATGTTCTCGATGATCGTTTGTTAGCAATGATGAACTTGCTTGGGAAGACATTACCCAAGAATGGGGGAAACCGTGAGAGTACACCAAAAAAATTGATTCGGGGCAATTCCTTAATCTATCCAACCCAACTCGTCCTTATCCAAGATGTCTACTTCGAAATACTATTTTTCGAGTACGTCCCCCATTCCAAGTTCCCACAAGCACTTTTATTTGATTAGCATACCTACAACTGAGAACAACGTCTAATGATCAGATACAAATACAACGACAAAAAATAATAATAAACAATGTAAGTTTTCCACAATGATTCATTATTCCATAGAGCGAAGTGAACAGTGAAGGTCTAGGACCCACTCCAATCGATTCTCCGTCCAACATTTAGCTATCCTACACGCCTTGTTTCCAAAGAAAATCCCAGAAATAGAGTTTCAAAAACACATTTTCTCACATACCCTCCGTAAATTTGGGGCTGAAAGGTTTCATAGACCAACACTAGAGCCGGAATGAGGTCCCCAACCATAATGTTTCGAACCGTTAAGAAATTATCTACCGTGCGAAAACGACTTGAATCGATCGTTTCGGGTTTACTGGTCTAGATATATATTATTTTTTTATCGATTGATATATTAATTGTATATAATAATAGATATTGATTATAATAACAATTGTAAATGATAAGAAAAGAAAGAAAAATTGTTCTGAAAGATGCGCTTGGGACATGAGTGTCCTCTCTTTGAAACTTCTCTTACTGGTTTTCATATAAGGGTGTAATATTGCAATTAGAACCAAAGGTATGAATCTTTATTGCAGTGTGTTTTCAGTGGCAGAACCATTTGCCTGCGGTGCGTGTTGACACGAAACAACTCTAGTGGGTCAAGCAGGATTTCCTGCTTTTCTCGACCATCCTAGATAAGGGTTGGTATCCTGTGTACACTCAACTCAAGTTGAATTGCCAGAGAGAAGGGTGCAGCCAGTTGACACCGAGGAACATCCTACAGTGCCCGCTTGAGGGGCTCCTGGGTGCAGGGAAGGAAATGAAGGAATGAGTTCACACAGCTCGTACAGTCTAATGCCCAGACGAGGGACGAAGAGGGCACCAGGGCGCGGCACCTGTTCCTCAGGATGACTGTACTTCCCAAGTCAAGGTAGAGAGAAGAAAGATCTTCTTTCCTCTTCTTCGGACCGGTTTCTTTCCTACTCAAACTAATCTCGGACGGCCACCAATGAAAGGTAGGGAAGGGGTGGCCCCTGGCCCAGTATGTAAACTACGTAATATTCACCTGTCGCGAGGGAGTCCGCCCGGGGTGAGTGCTCTCCATCTCAGGTACACAAATAGGTCCTCTCGTAAAACAAACCTCTTTTACCTACCAACCTCTCGTATCCATTGTCTCAACAGCCCTTCTTCAAAATGACACTGCCCCCCTGGAGTTTTTGTTTTCATTATTCACTATGATCCGAGAACAGCTCTAGGTTGACGCATCCAGGAGTTTTTTTCTCGTCGGATATAATTGTTATTTCTGAATACCAGTCTATTTCAGTGTAGTCTCAAGGCTATAAGACCGATAAAGAGTATAATGAATAAAACCTTTTTTCACTCTCCTAAAAACTGGCCAAAGTTTGTTAGATGCCATGACCTCTCAAGCAAAGCTAAGTCATACACTCGACAGAGGAAACAAAATTTCCAATCTGTTAAGAACTCTGACGTTCTCAAGCACTTCTTTTGAATTAAAAGCTTTTGAAAAAAACTGATTGTTGGGTTAGAAAACAAAACATCACCAAAAAGACCAGCCCTCTATAGGTTACCTACATGCACCATCAGATCTAGTCAAGGTTTCCTCGTAGCGTGAAAGAATATATGATCCACTCTCACCTCTGAAAACAACTTCTGTTTGCCGAAGAAACCCGCAATTTCCTCGGTTATTCCCCGAACGACAATCCAAAAAGCAAACAGAGCTCCGAGAGGAAAACGGCACGTTTCTTTATTTTCCCTCGATTCGAGTGCGACCTTCGATGCGTTGGCATAACTGGGGAAATCCTATTATCGGCCCCACCAACTCAACGCTCCTTAATATCGAAGGTTAAGCTTCAGACCGTATGAGAGAAAACAGATGCGATGGAACGGGATAACGTGGTTACAAAATTAATTCCGAATTGTAATAATTGATTGGCTCTTCATTCCTGAGTTCGGCACAACATTTGTGTCAGCACTATAACAATGAATTTCTACACCAATTGCAGTTCTTGCCTGCATAGAGTTGTTGAGGAGGAGCAATAAGACAGTAATGAAGCTCTGTCCAACGAAATATGTTGCTCCGTTTGAAATTGATAACTGCCAAACCCGTCTTTTGGTGGACTATTTTGCCGTTCACTGAGATATATATATTTCTTTTATGACTTTCATCGTTAGTTTCTCTTAGGTGCAAGTGAATAGGTAGTGTTCTACGCGAAGGGCGTTTGAATACCAATCAATCGCAATCCAGTATAATTATAACCCCGAATGAACATTAATTCACGAACAATTCAACTACGATCCAGCTTATATAAAATTCAAATTGTGAAAATGGATTCATTTTGAGATCTAATAAAATCCTATTTGGAATAATTTCCACTGATACGGTTCGAGTTTGTCGCCGCGGGAACAGCATGCATAACGAGGTTTCTATTTAGCACCTCGAACAGTCGTGTGAAACTTGTGTAGCAACAGCCTGCATTAATTCAAACCCGCCGATTCAGGGCCACCCTCAAATCATCGACCACACCGCGATACATTTATTTATTTACGAGCGTCGAACATCGTCGACTGCACGGCTCATTATGATCGCCTACCGCTTGCATAAAACCATACTGCTAACGGGGTATGAAATGCTAAATAGAGGATATAAATAACGATCTTTCTCCTCACAAAATAAACATTTTCTCTTGGCAAGTGTTTCAACGTTTTTTCTGTTGGGATCCCGCCCCCGTATCCTTGAATATATTTGAATGCGGATTCTAAGAGGGTGTGAAGGTTCTATCAAGATTGTAGTTCGTTTTCAGAGGGTATAGGGACGCCACGTATGATGAAGAACTTTAGTTTCACCGTTTTGTGTTTTCGCTAGCAAAATCTTTATTTCGATCTAGAAAGGGTTCCAAATGACAAGTGACTGTATTTAAAAGAACCAGCCCCTTCTTCGCGAGTCATCCCGACGGAATGTGGTTTGAAATATCGCGCATTTATTCCTCCTTTTCTGGCCGCCGAATAATTCAATCTGGTAGTTTTTATTGATGTTTATACGTTCTTCTATATTCTCATAGTTAGTTGTACCAAAATCAAATACTGGAAAAATATTTAGCAAGTTTTGAATGTCTTCGGGGACAAACAGGAGATATTACCAACACTATAAAATAGTGAAAAATATGACTCTGTATACAAAAGTCCAAATTTCCAAGTCATTGCCTCAACACACGATTCTACGAAGCCTCAGTAACGGACTGGGGAAAGGTTATGTGCGCAGTTCAAAGGATGGCTTCCACCTGTGAGCTTTGCACTTCCCTCACGTTTTGTGTGAGTTGGTGTGGTTTATGAACAACATGGTAATGTTGATCAGCAAGCAAACTGAGGCATTGTTGAGTATCAAAATATGGAGGATTTCGTCTTCAAAATTTCTTGTTTCTGTCAGCAATATCGAGGCTGCTATAAACTTGAGCACAAGAGCACCACCAGGGAAGTAATTCACCTTAATACCAGGATTACACGTAACTCGAGGCAAGGAACATAAAGAGACGCAGGTGGAAAGATTGCTCAAAGAATGGACCATTAGCGATATTTCACGTGTGCAAAGTAAAATGTTCCCGAGGAGGATAATTTGAAAGACCTGAGGATATAATATACGAGGATTACCTTCCACTGAGAAGAACGGCCTCGTATTACGTACCTACAACAAAGCAAATTGTTAATGAAACTGTCGACTG
The DNA here is from genome assembly GCA_019603395.1 of Cyrtorhinus lividipennis. Taxonomy (NCBI): domain Eukaryota; kingdom Metazoa; phylum Arthropoda; class Insecta; order Hemiptera; family Miridae; genus Cyrtorhinus; species Cyrtorhinus lividipennis. The sequence goes on along the minus strand of CM034003.1, from coordinate 18,893,615 downwards.
TGATAGAACGAATTCCATTTGATTAACTTACACCCACAAATTGAATGCATAATCTATATGAGACGGCAATGTTTATTCTAACATGACTACAGATATTTGTATTTTAGTTTTTAATTTGATTTACTAGGGAGTTACACCAGGCTTACAGCTTACAAGAAACCGGTTGGCCCACGTAATGGAAGTGGCCTAGCATCGAAAATCAATAGTAAGACCGAGGTTTTCCGACATACCGGAACACCAATTTTCGGCAGACTCGCTTCCCTAGTCGTAATTTTCATACTTGAAGAGCTTTTGAATGCCCTATGAATAACGTCGACCTGCAGTTACAAGATGTTTTCTAACCTACATCATATATATCCGACTAAAACCTTCTACAAAGTCATGGGACGAACGCCAAGCAGCGTCAAAACCATTTGATATACTTCATGTTCGTTAATATGGTATAATCCACTACTGTTGCAAAGGTTGTTTTAAAATGGAAATTCGCTAGGAAGAATCAAATATTATCCAGAAATAAATGTATTGTCCACAGTCCTATGAAGAACTGATGGAAGAAATCTTAATCCTTTTCATCCCTTTTATGTTTTGATGTGACCGCCCACCGGAGAGCTTGGGTATTTGAACTCAAAATCCCGTTACTCTAGAAAACGAGCTGCTCAACTTTCCGTCTGGAGGGCTCAAGTGCTATCTCTCTTATATGGGACAAGCGGGAGACTGGTTTCAAAGAACCGGAATCCTGAGCTGGGACGATCTGCTTCTTCGAACTTCGAGTGCTGACGGCTTCAAACCAAAGGAGGACCCAGTGGCGCGGCAGCGTGGAAATTAAATGCCTAGCAATTTCAAATTTGCCACACTCATGGTATTGTTAGCGTACTTCCGAAGCACATCCGAATATCAGCTTGGCATAATCTCAGTACAACTCATCATCCATTTCAGATACTTTTAATATTGGATTGTAGAGCCGACACTTTTCAAACAAACGTTGAACCCGTGGAACCTCCGACAACTCTTGAGACGCTTGTTAGTTGATTTGTGAAGGTCACGGAGCGCAAATTTGAAGAGCCATTCAGCTGAGACGAGCGAAAATTGGAGAAGAGTCGATTTAAGTTCCCAATGTAAATCGCTCTTCCTCTAACCGAATTCTACCGAAGAAAAGGACGGAATTAAATTGTCTTTAGTTCGCCTGGGCTCGGAATGACCGTGAGAACTTCTTCTATCGTTGTTTTTTTCCCCCAATTTTGTTATAGCCTATAATGGGCGCAATCTCAAAAGCGTCGGAGTTAGAGCGAAGCAATGAACGTTCTCTATTTTATTCAATTAAACTAGAATATTGAAGAAATATAATATAACGTTAAGATTCCCAAAGGTTCAGCCCCCCCCCCCCTCCCCTTATGGAAATATCAGCATCGCAAATAATCAGCAAAAGTTCTTCCATTACAAAAAGGCAAATCCTTGAAATTTTGGCACATTGCATGACTATTTAGTGAACGACAAGGTAAATCCTCAGCAAAGTAAGGCAAATACTCAGATGTACGAGTTGTTGACTTTCAGGTTCTGTGATAAAACTGTTGCGCTTTCACAACTCGGCGGCTCACTAAAGTTTTTTAAAATATGAACATCGACCACTATTGTGGTCCAATTGAACTTTTAATTTATTACTATGGTAACGTTTAGTAACCATTACTGATGTAATGTAGTCAAGAGTGAGAAAAGTACTAAAAGGTTCATGGAGAAGTTTCTTTTCTTAGCAGTTCATCAATGCTTCACTAAGCCAAATCAACATTTTTATTGTGGCCATGCCTTTGGTAAAATGTACAGAAGTTACTCTGAGTGCGGTGATAGTACTTCTTGTTTTGGCATTGCAACCAGCAGAGTATGCCTTACAAGGGAACAAACAGCGAATCAAGAAAGTCATTTGGGGATCACCTCTTTTGAAATTCCGATCATTCAATGTTGTGAGTTACTATACGGCCATCACGGTTGCTAGCCACGACGCTGGCTGGTCTTTGTCGAACAATCGGAGGGGCCGTGTTGGCATGCCTCGCGTGTCTCCGACATCTCTCTTTTGTGGAGGAGCACTGCTGACGCCGAAGATCGTCCATACTGCGTGCCACTGTTTGGCATACTACAAAATGGTTAATATGACCTACTCAATAGGTAAGCTGAAAAACCCTTGGGAGAACTGGCTCTCAGTATATGTTGGTTGGACTGTGATAAATGAGATTGAGGTGAGCGACGGAGCATGGGTGAAGCACTCAGTCATTCACGAGCTATGCGGACAAGTTGGACTTCTCGACTTTGCCCTGACATATGATTTTGGACTCATGGTTTTGGCCACACCAGTGAAATTGAGTAAGGGACATATGAAACCAGCCCCAATTTACACTGCACGAGAAATGGCTAAGCATTACGTGCAAGTTTTGTCGACTCAGCAAGTTTGCTTGTACGTAGGTTTTGGCGTATACGACTTCGTGGACAAAGAAAAAGGAATAGCCGGAATCCAGTCCCCAGTGCTGCAACATGGATGGCGAGTAACCTCGAGTTGGTTTGAATGTGCTTTAACAGCCCTTGAACAGTTCAGACATACGAATATCCCAGCAGTTTCCGTACATTACGTGGTTCTGCTCACATTTTTTCGGGAAACAGCGTGGATCACTTATGCCAGGCGACTCTGGGGGTCCTGTAACTTGTAGTGAAGTGCGGACTGCAGTGGTGTCCTTCGGTTCAAAATACCCTGAGCAGAACGTCAGCACGGAATTCCTCGGAGCGTTGGTTTATGCCCTGGAATTTAACGCCGCCGAGTACAGGAAATACCTTGAATCTAACCTTCGAAATTTCGCAAAAACTAACTGGGACCCAACAGTTGAATATACAGCTGTACCACCGGGGTTCACGTATGGCACAATCAACCCGAACTTACAAATTGATTTCCACCAGCAGTCGTTCTCCAGAGGTACGTCTGCGGCAGCTTGTATATTATCATACCTATTTCTGACTAGTTTAAACTTTAATTATACATGATTTTAAAACGCTATATGGTAGTGGAGGTAGGTTATGAAAGAGCCCGATCATAGAGTGCACCTTTGGGTGAGGTTCGTAGTTAGCGACAACAGCACTCTGTCTACACTCTCGAATGCCATTCATTGCCGGTTGTGAAGAAATGTTCTGAAAATATAATTCCAGATTGTGCCCTTGTTAGTAGTTAATTATACAAGAAAATTGACGGCCGCCTCCTGATCCACGAGTTTTTTACTGCTGGGTCAGTTTAATCGATCATGCTAAAGTAGAAACGCATTCTTTTTTAAAGCAGATTCACGTAACCAACCCATCAATGGCAAAGCGGTTTGCCCCTTTGTCCGCTGCCGGCTTCATAACGGCCTACCGCAGGGCTCTATTGCCCTGACATTTGCATAATTTTCTTTCCAGTCAGAAATGCTTTACCAGTGCTCGTTTTAAAAGCCAGCGGAACACGACGATTTTAAAGCTCGGTCGTGCTCGAAAATGGGCCCGTAAGCCTGTGGAAATGACAAGTGTTGCTTGAGACGTGGAAATAGTGGAGGGAAATTTATGAATTAATGTGAAACGTAAATGAGAATTTTTTCAGTTCTTTTGGTTGCATAAATAAGCGAGGAGTGTGAAGTTAATATTGTAATAGTTAGCGGATGTAAGGATTAAAGGACAAAATATTGAGAGAGAAAAAAACGACAGTCAAAAGCAATCCTACCGTGTAATGGCGTCTATGAATAGTCGTTAGGGAAAGGTTGGGCGAACACGCACCCGCGCGGGTACAATCGCGAACCTTATCCGGGCATACGAGCCCGTTAGGCGCCTTATCATTGACCTAACTTCATATCATAATCACGGAAAATGAAGCTATTTTGCTGCTCGTGATCGGCGTTGTAAGGGTAACTCGCGGGGTGTAATGGCACTTGTAAGTGCGTACACAAGGACAGGTGGGCAACTGGGAGCGGTCAAATCGGTGGCGTCGGGTCTCTCTACACGAAGCAGATTATCGGCAAATAAACGATTATTTTTTGCCGTGCGTAAAATAACTTTTCGGGACATGAAAGATATTGAGGTCATGACGTGGACCTTCCCTTTCGACTAGTGCTCGAAGTAAGGCAATGCGTCCTCTCAAGACGTGAGCTGCGAAATGGAGACCCTTTAAAATAGTTGATACGTTTAGGAATCAAGCAGTCAATGCTAGACTAAAATATATTATGTTTACTTCTATCTGTCCCCATTAGCAATTATTGAGGACCTCTCGGCAACTATACTAATTATTGTTCACCAGCCAAGGAAAAAACACGTATCACTTTAACCTTTAACGCCGTGGGTGGTATATGAATTGAAAACGGCGAATTCGTCTCCCGCAGCTGTGCCATCTTCAGGCCCATAATTAGCCGGCCGAGGCATGTGGTCGCTCAGCCCGCTATTCTCATAACTCTCGTCATCAAGAGAATTATTAACCTCTCCGCGTGGAGGTGGCTGGTTTGTTTTGCCATGACCCTGATATCAGATAGATGGTCATGAAACAGATCCCATTCGCATTCTCACAGTGAATGGCTCCGACGGTGTGAACGTGATCCTTCGTATTCGTGTGCCAACGCTGTTCTTAATTGAGTCGTGAACTTACCGATCTTTAATGGCTTATAAATGCGCTAGTGTTATTACGGTTACAATAGGAAGAACCGCGGTCATCGAACAAAAACATTATCATCCCCGTAAAGTGTAATTCATATGAAATAGGAAAGAGGCATAACTCGTCGAAAAAAACAATTTGAAAGATAACCAAATATAATTTTTATTCAACTAATAACAAAACCGGTTAGGGAAAAATATGATATTCCGATGTGTTCGAAAGAATTCGCTTATTTCAGCCAAAATGTAATATTATTTTTTAGGCGGCGTTGGCTCCTTCTCAGAGATTTGAGCGATTCCTATATCATCAACTCCCTTTTTCCTGAAACTTGAAATCTGGGGTATTATATAAGCGGAAATATTGTCGAAGACATCAAAACCTCTAATTTATGTCCTTCATTGTTCCCCCCAGAGAAGTTAATTACGCCGTTTCTGAGGAAATAGCATTGCACGCTCAAATTCCAACGGAACTCGCCTCTAGAGGGAAAAGGTCAGTTATTGAAATGTTACTACGTGACAAAGGAACCGAAGGCACTTTCACCCCAGCAATGCCGATCCATGGCTTCAAGATGCAAAAACGTAACTTTCTATCTCTCCGAGTGAAGGATGAGTATATTCCTTAGTAACGATATATATACGGCGGTTAGGGATATTATGCGAGTTAGCAGCAGGACGCGCCTAGACTCGACAAGCCATTGGAATTGCTAAACGCGGAGGTCATTGTACATTTTCTACCATAAGTAAACCGGTTGAATGAATGACCGGGGTCTTTAGCCATAAACCACGAGGCTTTAGTTGCCGTTTGTTTAATGCTGGAAGTTACGTCGGCTCTCCGATCGGGCTTCTTGTCAAAAAGCTAACGGGAAGCTTCTTGCTGCTGAGCCGGAGGGTATCGACCCTTGAAGGGCTTTCCGTGGTAAAATTCCAATCGCGATTATTTTCCTAAATGCGGTACCACAGTTTTACTTTATTTACCTAGTTTCAGTTCCCTCGCTTGATCTCAAAGCTGCTCAGAATTATTGAACTTGGGTTTTTGTAGGCTATCGATCATATACATAGTATTTTTGGAAGCTGGACGAAGCGCGAATATTACGCAATTGATCCCCACATCGATATGTAGGCCCCCATGAAGGAGGTCAAAAGCATTATTTCCAATCCAAGAAACCGTTCCTCAATCTCACTTCAGTAGCCGCAGCCTACTTAAGGAAATCGAGGGAATTGAAGACATCAAAGCTGGCAAGGACTCGCTCCTGCCGCTGGTTACGATTTGGGATAATGGCTTAATAAGCGAAGTCCGGTGAGAACATGACGCCCGATCGCATTATCAAACCACCGCCATTCTCTGGTCGAGGATGATTCGTTTAGTTTTGCGAAAGACATGCCCAACGTTAGAAACGGTCCTGGTCAAGGTTCGTGCATTTGATGCCGTTTCAAGTGTGGAATTCGCCGCACCTATCGAGGTGAATCACATTTCTTGAGGTCAGATCCAAGAATGAAGAGTCCTTGATCTGGGGCCAGAGTAGCAGGAGGGTGGACGTGTTGTGACTCCACCCAGCATTGCAGCAGGTAAACTCTTTTTTTCCTGATTTGGAATACACAAGAAAGTTGGCAATCTGTCAAAAGAGCTATCTACTACTTATGATCATAATCGTGCAGCATAGCGCTGTGAGTCCCGATTTCATGTGATGACATCCCAAGTATGCTGATCTACTTGCCAACGATCAAAAGTACCATTATCAAGCGAACGCACCTGCTTAGAGGGACCGAAGTTGAAATTACATAACCTTCTACAATTTAGAAGACGATTCCCCTTCCCTCTTTGACTAAAATCTCCTAACAAACCGATCACCCAGTCCATGGCTCGTAACACAAGATGCGTCAAAGTTTTTGAAATATTAACGTCAAGTGGAAGTGAATGAATTTCATCATCAAAAACCCTACGCCGTTGTTATGGTCATTACCGGGTTTTAATCAGAATGTAATCAATGGCGCGTTAAAGAGACGTCAAGTTTGACTATCGACTAGAAAGATGATGGAGGGATAATGAATGATCAAACAAGAGAAGCCGTCCATTTCGAGATGGACGTTCCGATTGAAAAGAGACCGCTGATTATCTAAAAAAGCAATTTATCAAGAGGTGGCTCATCTCCCGATCAAAAGGGTAACTTGTACAAAGTAAGTTCTGACAATTGGGGGGGGGGGGGGGGGTCCGGAATATGGTATGTACCTGAGGCAGAAATATTGAGCATGAGGAATATTACAAAAATAAGAGAAAATGTAACGAATAATTTTCTCAACACCCATGGCTGTGAAAGTGAACCACAAGGTGGTTGATCAGTTGAACTAAGTTCCATTCGGTGAGTTACTGCTCAGAAGCCTGGGACCCCAACTCATAAATATCCCACCACCTTCTACGCTTCCCACCTCGAGCCATAAACACGCACCTAATGACTTCCCTTCAAAGTGAATAGCTTCCCCAACATAACCCTTTACTAATCGATGAGTAAACCCTCTGAAGTGAAGAAGATCCCAAATACTTCAAAGTTCGAACCCCCCGCCAGCAGTCATAAATATTGAATTCGTAAACTCTGAGTATTCAAATACACGCCCGGCGTTGCTATAAAATATCCTGATTTGACGGGATCACGTTGGCTTAAAGAAATAGTGCGATACATAAAAAAAAAAGTTCAGCTCTCAGGCCAAATCGCACGCACGAAAAGGTCAGATGCTCTTATTTTACCCTGACTGAGCCTAAATACCTTTTATTGATACCAGGAAAGGGGTAACTCTTGTTATTTATAATTAGCAGTTTCTTATTACCTTTTTTTTCAATTATCGCGCGTGCAGTTGGAGAGTATGGACACAGGGCGGCTCGGGGGGTGGTTTCCTGACATGAATGCTCCAATGCAGGAGCTTACAAGGATGCATTTTTGATGAATTCATTCCCTTTGTACAATCTTCAATCTTCTGGCAACAACATTATATACCTACGTTTCACTATGGTATTTTTTTCTTGAAATGGACAAATATATCAGTCTAACTTGATTAAGACTAGCCCTGAGAAACGATTTAGTGTCGCCGTGGCGGTTCTCACATACTTCTGTACAAATAGATTCTTGAGGCCAACTAGAGCCATATCGAACGACGAGCAGCCTAATGAGAAGCCTTTCATAAAGCGCCTAAAGAATAATAACGCAAAAATCATCAACCCTGTACAGTCGGAAGCCCACAACAACTCGTTCGCGGGTTTTGTTGCCCTTGTGGGCATTGTGTTTCATCTTAAGCTCGAAACCAAGTCAGCAGACACGATGATACGGCTGTTTTTTCATCTCGTAGATAAAATGAAGTCCCGCGTAATGGTTGAGGTAAACTATGCTTTATGGGCTGACTTGTTCCTTTTGTTTCCCCTTTACGGCTTTAAGGTCTCCACCCTGTATGATCGTTGTTGCGACGATTAGAGTAGAACAAACGACTCCATCTACGTAAAAATATGGAATGAAAGCGTTCATTTCAAAACAAGAAAACCATGCTGACCAGATGACCACGTCAAATGGCTAATTGTATCATCAAAAACCTATCCTGTCCTCAGTACGACACGGTGCATACGTTTAATGATTTCTTTAGCCTTGACGATCATTCAGCGGAACATAAGCTGTAAAATCATACGAAAACCAGAAATTGAGGATTTTGTTCACTTTGATGAAGCGTAAGAGCAACAAAACCTTATACAACATGAAAATTCGTAGACCCAAAATTTTAGTATGACCAATTACATTTAATGTAATTGGTTAGCTTATGATTGATATGAAGGGAATGGTTTAAATAAGTATGTTTTAATTCATAAATTCAGCTAATAATAATCATAGTAATAATTATGATAATGATAATAATAATAATAACAAACAGTTACAGATAGTAAATATTTAGGTACCTGATGGAAGTTATTGTGTAGCTTCAGCTGTCTACTCTCTCATGCGCCATATATCTGGAAAACGAAAATTGAATTAGGTAAATGACATACGTGTCGATAATGACTACCAAAAATGAACTGAGAACAGCGTGAGTGTAAACTCGTAATTAATAAGAGCATTTCTTTCTGCTCAACCCAAGAAGCCTGCAGAAGATACCTACGTAGAAGCACATCATTACCGAGTTTGACATTACCAACCATTCGTATCACACGGTTAATCGACCGATACATCAGGAATGCCAAAAGTAGTCATCTCCCGCTTTCACTCAAGGCCCAAGACAAATTAATATTTAGAACCGCATAATGGAAGTGTGTAAGGCAGTTAGTTTAGCGGTTAAGACTTTCTCTTCTTCTCAACTCTCAACCCTAAGTTTGATCAAGCGCTGTCCATAATTTAGTAGACGTTACGAGTCGACATTCACGATACTCTCACGAAGATTTTTTGTTGGGTGAGGCGAAATAGGTTGGGTACTAATTTGTCTGTCTTTTTCCGCTTGACAGTACATTTTCAAAAACTATCAGGCAAATGTGCTGAACACACTTCAAATACGAGAGAAATTGCTAATGTTTTGAAATTGCATTAAAATACAAAACTATTTTTGTGAGCACGAATTCAAAAACGGGTTTCGCACCTTGTGATTTCATATAATATATTATGAAGGTACGAGATACGCAGCCCGATTATATAAATGAATTTTTTCGTCTAACCATCCCATCGGATGAGAATGCAAGTTATCCTCGGTTTCTTCAGCAGTTAATGTTTCCAAATTATCTGATTATCCAAATTTATTGAGAGATTTGTGCAACATTTGTGTTCCCAAGACGTTCTTTATTTTTAGTTTCTTTTTTTTTTTTTTTTTTTTTCAAAAATCAATTCTAAACTACTCGACGTTCTGACAGTACTGAAGATAACCATAATATTATGCTTGATATAAGGCCATATTTATATGTTAAAATTCCTAGAATTTTTAAGTGGACAGAGATGTGATTGCTATGTCTCAGCAGATATCGCTGGTCTCTTGAAAGGCAAATGGGTCCCAGCACAATTCTCTGAGCGCCCCCAACGAGGATATACATTTTCCAGTTATTGTCTTAAATTTTCCTCGCAGTTCTCATGGATACATTTCCCTGCTTCTCTACAGGGCTTCGCTACTATTCACCGGGTAGCGTGGATGAATGAAAACAAAGCCGACTAGACTTCACTGCGTCGAATAATAGGCGTGTAATTGGGTTAGATTTTCTCTGAGGTTGATTCCAAAAGCGAAGTCACAAAAAGTTCGGGGTCAATTGCCACCTTCGCACGCTCCACATTCCACGAGTGATCAAAGATGGAAAAAATGGAACGGACTTGACCGGGAGTGAAAGGGGTTATAAAAATTAATGCTAATTTGATTCACAAGTGAAAATGAACGCGTTCAAACGACGCGTGAATACGATATATTAGCAGATGGATTTCTCTTTCTTGTTATTATTGGCACGTAGGCATAAGCTGCGCATATTCCGCCGCAGGTGCAATACTACATGCCTAGGAAGAAATATACTGTGGGCAATTTACGGGACCACCTTAGGTTGATATTCTCAATTTTGCTGAAGTATTCTCTCCGGAAATGCTTGAGGGTACCGTATGACGTATTTCCCCAAGGTGGGAAGAGCTTTAAGAGGTCCTTCGTCCTGTGAACCGGACTCTAATGATGTACTGCCAATTCATTCTAACATATTCTTTTGTTGGATACATACCGGATAACGCCAACCCGTTGAAACTATGTTGTTTCATCCTGGTCGAGTCATCCCTCACGCTTCGTCAAAAATGTGCTGTTGAAAGCTATCGCATACTAATCTAGGTGGGTATACCTGAACCTTCCGTAAGTTGATGCTGTCGGTAACAAATTGGTGGAAATTTCGTACAAATACTTCTTGAATCTTTTTAATGCTCCTTCAGCTGATTTGAACAGTTTCCAGCAATATTTTTCAAAGTTATACCTACTCCGGAAGAACCTACCGACAAATTTCGAAACGTAACATGATCTTCAAAACTCACGAATCGATCCCCTCAGAATCTAAATCCCTCAGATTCAAAACGCTTTCACTAACGTAACGTTATTCGAGTCAAGCTTGGGATGCAGATAGGAACTTTTCCACTCACGAGGTTGAAAAGTAAAAGCTTGAAGGTCCTCTGGCGAGGATCCAACAGACTTGAACGTGACTCGTTACTGTGAGGATACACTGCAGGAGAGTGAAGTGAAGGAAATTATCATCTCTGCCCAACGTAGTTCGTGTGGTTGGAATTGTAATGCCCCATTACATCAATTCCAGGTGACACATTGAAGACGTATTCATTTATTTATGGGTATTATGACGATTGGAAGCCAAGAGACTAAACGGCGATGTCGGACGTTTTTCTACCTTCGTCTCCGTAAATCTTTTACAATTTAGGCTGTCACGAAAATGGTGAATGAGGTACAAGTTTTGATGTGACGAATATATGCGGCGCAACTGCCAAACAAGGTGCAGCAGCAGGTCCATTTTAGAATACCCTTTGCGTGCACTTAACTACGTTTGTCATCAAAGCTGATGAGCTGATTTTTTTTTTTTTTTTTTTTTTTTTTGAGCCAAAAATGATTTTTTAACTCCGGAGAATTTCATCCCGAAACGACTGAAACCTATTGAAACCTCCAAGGCTATCTATTGGGTGAACTGTGGGTATTTCGTTTAGGGCATAAAGACACTATGACATACTGGCAATGATCAAATAGGCCGTTCTAACAAAATTATGATTGGTATGGAGGCAACAGATGATGAGACATGCTTGGGGGATTCAGTGGTTTTGTTCTTTTTTTCAGTGGTTGGGATCCACGAACTATTGATTCTGAGAATGTATTCAATACTGGGATTTCAAAACTGGATAGGTTGCAATCGTTCAATCGGGAGGGAAAGCAACATGAAATCATTGAAATCACCAGCGCCTTCTTTCAAAATATTCAAAAAATCATTTACATTTAAAACACTGTCAACATTTCCTATATTTTGGAGGATTTCAGTTGCCTTTTCTGGCCTGATTCTAGATGAAGGTTTTGTATTTTGAATGTTATTTAGAAACGTTATAGATGGTTTAGAGGAAATAATACGAATAAATGTGAATTATTGCACTAAAAATAATGGATTCACTAATTGACTTGACCAAGCATTTATTTCACTAGTTCTTCTAAGGTCGTAAAATCAGAATAACATTATAATGTTCTTTCTATTGTACGGATCTTAATTCGGTTCACGGATCGGTGTGGCTGCTCGAAGTCTTCAGCTGTCAAGGTCAGATTGAGGAAAATGTTCAAAGGCCGAACTGAATAAGGAAATGTAAACATTATTGCTGTAAAACCGGAATAAAGGAATATTGCACAAGAGCATTTGAAAAATAAAATGATGTTAAGTTGTAACATAGAATTTAGTAGTTTATTATGATGGTGGCAAAAAAAAAATTCTTCGACATGTTTTTTTTTTTTTTTTGACTTGGTTGAGGAAGATTGGCGTAGTTGAACAGGAGGGACCAGACGCAGTGGTGGTAATAATTTCAAGCTGTTGAAGGAAGTTTGTAGAAAGTTGGCAATCTAGCGATTATCGATACTCACTCTGGAAATCTGAAGGCTCGACACACTTCGAGAAGATCCTCCTCGCTCAAACAGGCCAAGTCCCGGAGATAAGTAGGCCAACCGGCTTTCAGAGGTGCGGGTCACTTGGAGGAGGAAGCTATGGCGAGTCGGCGATTTATCATCCAGAATTGAAGAAGAAGGGCACTGGTCGATGTGAGAACAACACTGATATCAAACGGTCACAACACAAAAATCGGAAGCGAAGCCGGTAGAAAATCGAACGCGCACAGAAACCCCACGGGACAACCCTCACCGGACAAGGTTGGCTCACAGACTGAAGACACGGAGTTCCCTTCCTCTCTGCAGGAGTCAGGTAGACGTCAGGTGGCTTCTAGCGGGATGGTGGCCGTGGGGGGACTCGACTGGCGAGGCCTCGGGGTGATCCTGACCCCGCGTCGAATCAGCTGGTCTCGGCTCTGCACCCTGTTCACATCGCTCCCTCGGTTCAAGGTGAGCCAACGCCGATCAGGCTTCCTTCGCGCTCGTTTCTCTGCTTCTTTACTAGACCGTTCCACCCTGCCGCAGAGAGACGTTCCTTTTACAAAGGAAACCGAAAATCCGGTCGACTCGTAACACTTGGCTGCTCAGAAGCGCTCATTGGCTTCCTGAAACTCGTAGTAGTAGGTCCTCCACTCATTTCCTTCAAACATCTCAGAATCACGATTGAGCATGATTCGAACACTCGAAAATGTCCCTAATAAAAAAAATACCCTGCTGAGACTCATGAGACCTTGTGACCTAGAGGGAAATGGGTAAAATACAGCGCCAATCAGTTCGGGACCCATCTCAATGGATTCAGCGTCTAAAACTAGGCTAAGACTGCGTAGTAGGCTTTTCACCTTAAATATTTGCGTCCAGATAATCATCGAGTAGAGATGATTAGCTTTCGTTGAGCGAAAGCATTATAGGGCCAAAATATGTAAGTTTTCTTGTTTCTTTTTTTTTAATTGTCGAGAAAAAATCTGAAATTTGTTAATTTTAGAAAGACTCGACCATTAAACTATCCTCATGACTCACTAGAAATTTAAATAACAGAAAGAAGCCTAAGCGATTTGTGACCAAGAGCACATAAACGCACATAAATAACGACGTAAGATCGCGGTGAAAGGATAACCTGGGGAAAACCAACGTTTGGAAGAGAGTGTGAGATGAACAATCACTTCATTGTTGAGATTATGATCTGCTCATTGGAAAACCCCCTAATGGGGACAGAGTCGCTTCTGTATATCAGAACTTCAATATTTTTTGCTAATAAGGTTTACTCCGCATGAACTCCGAGGGATTTATTCATTTTTGAGGCAATTCTTTATTCTATTATTAGCTACTGTCTGAGAAAGTATCATTCTTCTTAGCTTCCCTTTAGCTTCTAACTTTCTTTTCCCTGTATCGTTCAGGTTCCTGTTGACATTATTTCTCAACGGCTTTGTATAACGTCAAAAATGAGTATTTTTCTCTACTGAGCAATATTTATGACTTGTTTTCACCTTTTTATAACTCAACTTCCTTTGGAGCAAATGAAACGAGGTTCGGCTGACGGCCTTCTAAAACATTCGATTCTTAGTTTTCCGTTTGTAATATGTCCTCTCAAGATCTACGTGAGGACGTGTTTCAACGCAGGTTGTTAGAGGGTCCCTTTTGTGTGTATCCGAAAAAACCTTTCGACCAAATCAAAACGGTCCCGCGGTCCGTATCCGCTTCCCGTTCAATCAAAAACGCTTCACGTTCCCTCGATCACTTCCGTATAGGCTGAACTGATAAAATGGATGGGATTCGGCGCACCGATCGATTGGTCTGTCAGTGACGTATCGATAGCCTCTCTGGAAAGACATGTAAGATTCTTTCAAATCACTATTTCCAGTGAAAACATCGTCAGGCGGTTTTCGCAATCTGTAGGATGAGTATCCGCATCTTCAAACCCATTTAGTCTTTCAAGTCATTTTTAACTATCGATTTGTCTGATTGGGACACTATCGTAGGTATCGTTCGGACTGTTGTTGGCATGCAAAAATGGTACACACTCCTTTTGAAAAAAAAAAAACATTCCGTGCTGAATGCAAAGACTGAGCTGGGTAATGTGAGAATTCCGAGGAGTATATAACAGTCTCTGAGCCAGAACTGAGGTTCAGAGACTATTCGACAGAGGGGATTCGTTTTGCATAGATCCGTGTGCCTGAGATTGGCTACATCCATCACCGAAGTGGGTGAACCAGTAGCTCCCTTTAACGAGTGGGAGAAGAATGTTATCTGAAGAAGAACTCAGCGATAACTCTCTGTCCCGATTTATGACGGCTGGTCATAACGTCAAACCGCGTAATTCTTTGATTATTGCGTGCAAGGCGTTTTAAGGCCTTCTTCTTCCGAGAAAAATACCTGCCGGCTTTGAGTCAAGTAAAAAAAAGGTCAAAGGGCAGGTGCGGGCGTCACCTGTTGCGAACGCATTGTCTGGCACAACGGAAACGAAGATAGTGTTGAGCGGGTTGCGCTCCCAACTTCCCCGCTTTATCAGCAGATCCTTTATAGCATGCAGAAAATATTTCGCGAAACTTTCTGTTGTGAAAAAGAGCGAGAAACTTTGGTTGGCACCGTGAGTCTGATTCAAGAAAGCCTCGTGGCTCAAGAAAGTATCTTGAGGACTTTTCTTATATACTGCGTTCCAAGATAAATTCTCGGTGAGCATAACTAAGAGTTCCCACTACACTGAGACCAAAGATATATGCGATACTGTAGAATTGCCGCGGCCTGTATTAGAATTTAGCTATACACACATAGCATAATAATTCACACAAAATTGGTTGTCCGATGCGTGAGTAAGCAAAATGAACGCTCCCAGCTAAATTAAACTGCATTTCCCCCGAGACACAACTACCTAAAAAAATCACAGTTCTTCGAATACAATCGCGGAGGATGAAAACTACAACCACTGCCATTCGCCTGAATAATTACACAACTGCACAATGCTAGAGTTATGTAAAATTATGTATTTCTGGAAGAGAAACCTGGCTCATTATATTGATAAACATACAATAGATGCACGGAGTTCATTATAATTCCGAAAAGGAAGTAATCGACTCAAGGATACAATTGCAGACATGATGTGCTCGTACTAACCTTCTGTATAGTTTTATATAATTAACGGCAAAAATGACTTCCATGCCCCAATGTTCTAGCCGAATTGCTTGGATCGTAACGTTCCTACTTAAGCGTTTACTTATTGTCGTCAATCATGCACCAGTACCTTATCCTAACTGCGTTTTTTCTTTTCTGCTGTTATATTTCTTTTACAAGTATCCTTCGTCGAGAACTACTGGCATTGGCCTCAAACTAAAAACCGCGACACAACAGCAGAACAAAATTCAACGTTGAAAAAAATCAATACTAACCCATTTCAGTTGCTTTGATGGGCCCAGTCAGCTCGTTTCCTCTCCGAAGTTATTCCGTCCAAGACACGCAATAAGAATAAAACCACACACTACGACATGAACATTCCTTTACGAGCATCAACTCAGGAAAAGTTTTTCCCCGAGATTCAATATCCATTCAACTTGGAAAAGCGAGATGACGCAGAGTTACGAACTTTTTTAACGGAGTTGAAAGAAGAGGCCGGCTCTAACCCGGCCGTTTTACATAAAATCCTGCCAATTCCACGTCGCAGAATCGAGCTGAATAAAAAATTTCCGTCAACTTGCATTTGGTCAAAGTTTCCTTCTGGCACTTTTGTTCCATCGTAGAGCTGATTGTAAGTTTGGTTTTCCTGCATAATCTTTCTAGTTCCACGTCGAATAATGACTCAGATCAGGACTCTTGTTCATATATTTAGTCTGCTTTTAAGGCACTTGAATAATGGCTCATAGTATAGTTTCCAATAATGATCCAGGAGCGTGAAAAAGCAGAGCCATTTTACGAACAAGCACGAAGAAAGAAAAAGTGTAACGAAATCGTGACGAGGCTCTTGCGATAAGCCAGGTGTCTCGAGTTCACATCTTTGATTCTCACATGACGAGTAGGTCAACTAGAGCACGCGATCCACAGTTTACACGAGGCTTTTGTTCCAACAGTTGAATAGAGGAGAAAACGACAACACGAAACAAATGGACCTGGATACTTTGAGAGATATTCCCGATTGAATCAAGAAGATTCAAGCATTCAGGGGGGAACATCCCAGTATTGCCGGATCAGAATACATTTACACCAAACTATGCTATTCCAAAGAAGAGGAAGTAATATGCACAAAATGAGTGCCAGCAAAAGTCGTTAGATGAAAAATATTTATTAGGATTCAGTTAAAGAAGTATAGTTTTTGTTCAAGAAGAATACATTTCACATTCTATATGGATGTAAAGGAAGGGTGTCTACGATTTCTATCTCCCGAGTTAATTGCCGTCAAAGGTGATGTCTTGTCGACGTCAATCTGATATTTTAATTTGACCGGAATCCACTGGGTACGGCTCGTTCGAAAAGACGAAGGAATCGTAGCAACCCTTGTTTTCCAATTAAAAATGCAAATCCAACCTAGGCAGAAAAGCCCTCCCATTAGTTTCGAAATCTCGAACTCCTTTCATTGACAGACAAACAAGCGGAACCGTATCGACGCCGTTTTCTTTATCTGTCTTTCACACGTAGAGCGCACGTGCTAAATCAAACCTTGGGAGAGCGTTGTCGCCGCTAATGAACAGGTGGCCCCGTACTTGGGGTTGATGTATAGTTACCAGGGCTATCAGAATCTATCGCTTTTTCGACCTGATTCGGCCGCTCAATGGAAATAAACAGACCCCAAGGATCGCGAGGGCATGACAAGAATTTCACTAGGGCGACCCCAAGAACAAGATGCCATCAGAGCTCTGGAGTCCGTTGAGAGCAACCTTGTTACTTTACCGCCCTCGTCTTTTCAACATTCAAGTCAGTTGCGCCCTATAACCGGCGCTAAGTGAAACTAACAAGCTAAGGAATAGTAAAATCCGATGTAGGAATGCGCTTACATTCGCTCTGAAAGAGCGGAAACGGGATTGTGAAACCCGAACGAACGTTGAACTGAAGGTTGGTATTTTAAAGCATCATTAAGCAAGTTAATCTCAAAGTACGACAAATTTTCACGTATTAGGTGGATTATTCAGTTGCATTAAATGTATTATTCTACTATTCCATGCTTGGGAAAAACTTCAGTTAGTTACTGAAAAGGTGAAAACTGTAATGGTGATACATTCATTTAATATCGAATTCTCTGGTCAAAATTGAGCTCATCAATATACTGAAAGCTCGACGAAAAAATGCCACGGACGGCTTCTTCGAAAATTAGCTCATGAAAAATGTTGCAACATTCATACTCCAAGTCTTGCGGTCTAATGCGTTTCTCCGTCAGCACATAAATTATCTGAGGCACTATGCGCCTAATGCAAAAATAAAGAGGATGAGAGCACTTGAATAAATGTATAATTAAGTGATAACTAGATGAGATGATGTTCTGCCCGAGAGTAATCTACTCCGAGCGGTAAATCAAAAGACGCGGGGTAGACGCTGTTCTAACAAACAAGCGTGAATTAAGACCTCATGAATGTATTGATATGAATGAACTTCAGTTTTTTTTTTCAGTCATCTGACATCAGGGATAGAAAGGATCCATTAGGTGTCGTTGGATAGTGGTGTAAGTTATTCGTGAGTTCAAAGTTCCAATTCTCATCTGGTGCATGCTGGAGGAGACGCTGAGGCTTCCTTACGTAATTTTCCATGTGAAAGGTTATACATGGTGCATCTACCAGTCAACGTTGCGGTCAACGTGCTCACTGTAGACAGACCATACATCGAAGTTAGTTGCTCTTCGTTGCACTAACGTTCATTCCTCAAATCGTCTGTATCCCCGCTCATACTACATAACCGGTGCGAGCAAAGAAGCGATACTGTATTTGTACCAGTGACTGTATTCAATCCCCGCTAGCACAGATGATTTGGCAAAAAAATCGACCAATTCATTGGTGAATCTTGTTTACAGACTTTTTGTGCACAACGCTTTTCCATGATTCTCGATTTGTGTCATAATGATCTCCCTCCAATCAGTGAGTTTTCCAGTGAGAAGCGTTGAGCACACTTGTCGAGTCACCAAATCATCTCCTAATCGAGAAAGAGATCCTAAACAAAAAAATTTTCAAACTTGTTTTCACTTTACCAAGAGTGAAAGAAGTCAGCCTCGACGGTTTATTCAAGTATAATTTCCTATGCATTTTGCCCTTTACAATTTTTTATATATTTAAAAAGATTAACGCGACGCACTTCATAAATCAGAATGTGATAAAATTTTATTAGTGGCATGATCAAATATTATCCAAAGATTAAATGCAAAGTAACTGGATTAAGATTCTAAAAGCGGCAATTAATATTCCAAATAGGTTGTTCAATGTTATGTCGAAGAGAGAAATGAGGCGGTTACGACGTAATTGATACTTTCAACGGCCTTTTCAGAGAAAAAATGATCATTGGCGACTATTTACAACGTTCAAGGAGAAATCACGCAATATGGACAATTTATTGATACGAATGACCTACTTTTACGTGTGAAAATAAATCAAAAATCGTTAAGTGGAGCATCGCCAGGGTGTTGGTGGATTCTCTGAGCTTTTGATTATATTATTGATTACCATGGAGATGAACTGCCAGTATGAGGAACGGATGCATTGTGATTCTGGTCCATGGGTTCAGAGTACAGATTGGATGATCTGATGGTGGTATTTTAATGCCGATTAAATGGCTTAAATACTTAAGGCTGACTGCTACTAATACACCTAGTAATCAACCTTTAAAAAACCACAGAAAGAGCTGCTACTCCAGACGCCTGCTCCTCACCGTAAACGTTGTAGTATAAATAGCATAATTTATAGTACTCTATTAACCATTTAGATACCATCTTGAAAAATCGTGAAAATCAAGATAGCTGGAGATGCCGCTTAAGCGATAACATAATTTACTTCTCATGAGTATCGACAAGGAGAAGTATTAGTATAGGAATCTAAAAAACTAGCATTTCTTCATATCCTCCAGGCTCTAACGAAAATTCTCAGAGGCTCAGAACCGTTTAATGTAGCGTAAATTGATCCAATAGTCGTATCTTAATACCGTTTCAACTTGTTACGCCAATATAATATTGTGGAATTGGACTACATAATAATTGATTCCAATCTAAATATTGTGTTTTGAACTCTCTGGTTGGTGGTCTACATTATAGGGCGAGGTTTGAGCGACTATATTAGATGCCGTCGAGGTGCAGTACTCAGAACAATCTCAGACCCCAAAGTCAGAGACAAGTCAAGTAGGCATTACATCAGTGAAAGTTGTTCAATCCACCTTCGTCGGCCACTGTATAAAGGCTAAGCAAGAACATCCACTCGAATCCTAAGTCAGGTCAGTAAAAAAAAACCTGGTTGTCAACTTCGGATCCTTTTACTCTCAACCGATTAAGGTAAAACAACTACCAGGCGGCATCTTTTGGAGTCATAATCGTTGTTTTTGCACGGTCACATTACAGCCGTCAATCGCCACACCCTGGAAATTATCAGTCTGAAGTTGATCCGGTATTTTGATTTTTGATCAAACGTGGAGGATTATGTGCAACATCATGCCGGTAACTAGCCGTGAGATTTCTTGACTAGCTCTAACAAGAGCGCTACCACGTATAATTGAGGCATATTGGAGGATTGTGGCTTCCTCGCTGCATCTAACCACAATTGAAGATGGCACAAAGTATGGGTGGAGGTATTTCGAAGAATTGCAAGCTTTTTTGCTCCCCTAAATGTTGCCGACGAAGGGTTCTACGTTATCTGACAGTTCCTCGAGACTTTTCCGACTATTGAATTCTTTGTGTAACGCTCTTATCGCCAGAAGGAGAGATTAACTTGCTAAGAGCCCCCAACTTGGACGATTGATGGTTATGGAGTTGGAAGAATGTACACCTCTATGAAGACACGCCCAGGTTACTCCCCAAAACCTGGCTTTTGTATTTTCTCGGGTAAACCTTCCTGAATTCTCATGTTGAATTCTATCGATCCGAGAGCTCCAGGTTTTTTGAATAAATAGAAGTGGTTCTTCGCGTACGGGGTGAAGTCATCTCTTCCCAATGTGAAGTCTTATTTGAGAGACAACCCAGAACCCGTAAAAAAGTGAAAAATATTACTCGAAGCTCAAAATTGAGGAGACTCGGTAACCGATTGAGCCTAAATTCTACGATTCGAGGCCTCACGTCGATGAACATTATAAGGACCAGAAAGAAGCTCTTGTCTCTTCAAGGAGAACCACATTTATCGATATCACTGCGTTGAAGATAATAGCGGTATAAGAACAGAGGATATCGATTGAGAAGAAAAAACATCCCCAACACAGAAACGCACGAGAGCTCCCTCGTAATTTACAATTAGTGCGAAAAAGGGCCCCGGCGGTCGAAGCCTTAGCGGAACGACCCAAGTCACTTACAACCTTCGAGGATGATAACGACTTAGCATTAAATTATACCGTTTTTCATTGTTGATCAAAAAGACGTGGGAAGAGATCGCCTTCATTCAGACAGTACAGCAGATCCCATCGAGGCTCCGGTAATTGTATTGGCGCGCGAGAGCAACCTGTAAATTTATGTAGGGAAAGGGATTCAAGGATGTCTTCGTTATAACCTTTAAACTGGAGAACTTCAATATTTATTATACCATGTCTATTTCTATAAAATGATGCCTGAGCTCGACAATGTGAGGCAAGGTTTATACTCGGACTTAGGAACCTTGGATTTTTATGTTAGCGAAACAGTACTATACTATCCCAAGGGCTTTCTACCTTAAGCCTCTCTTCCTACTCCGATATTTACGTACTCTACAAATTAAAATAGGATGCTTAAAATATACGTCTTCAAGGATTCGTTACCCATAACCGTAGTTTATACGTTTTCGTCCGGAATTGACCCCTTGTTAAAACCAATGCATTCCCTCTGGATGCATTATGATTTATAACCCTTTATAAATTCTCTCTTTTTTCTAGAAGTACAGTATTGATCAAAAGTAATAATTTTTTCTCAGTGTACCCTTCTTCATAGGTGTGAAATCAGAAGTGGCATTAGGCAAAATCATAAGCTCTTCATTCCTGGAGGACGCCTCCCATTTTTGACGTAAAAAACCATAATTTCCCCTTGTTTGGCACCTGAAAAACCGCTAAGTGTCAACATCATCAAGGTAGAATAACCGTTGCTCATAATTAAAATATAGGAGCAGTGCAAACTCATTATAAAAACCTCAAACGAAGTTATTCCCCGAACAGAATAAGGGAGCCAGGCAGATGATAACCATTCCGCCTCACGCGCACGATTTCAATTAAGATGCTCCCTAATTATTGTACCTAGAGAATAGGGTGCCGACACCCGAGGGGGAGATAGAGCACAATAGTTTGAACCTGTGTTTTTTGTGCCGTTACAGGCCAGGGATGGAGCTGAGGTTCTTCCCGTAAGCCTGGATTACTCTCGGGATCAAAAGGTAGGGTTATCAAAAGGTCTACACGGGAGAGGCGCCAGAATTGAACCAGACTGGGTGTAATTATCGTCCAACTGATTTTTCAGTATATACCCAAAACTTCAAGTTCAAAGGTAATTTGAATGTCGACCCTAAATGTGGACATTATCCATTTTTGTAGTCAATTTATGGCATAGCGAATAAATAACCTTGCCGGAACTGCTTCTTTTCCAACTATTAGCAGGGTAACAGTTTCATTAAATAGAAGTTAACCCGTATCAAGTCGCGTCGTTTGCAGTACCAATTATTTTCTAGTCGTGGGATGAGGTGTGCAGCCTACTCGCAACATGGTACGGGATATTTGGATTTTTATTTCAATCGCGCCCACTGACCAACCGACCTGCATTTGGCCGTGATAATTTTATAGCGTATGCCTCCAGGAGGTTGAGGGAGAGTTACTCGAAGATTTATGTGCCTAAACAATTCAATTTTTCCTAAAATGTAGGTACTTCACATTTTCTAGAGGATGGGAAAATTGGTATTCATTATGTAATTTTCCACTTCACCATCAATCCTCTCTTCCTCACTTATATTGATTAACTTTCAGTTAATTTTAGTTTCGTATCGCCAACACCATTTGTGTCAACGCAAGGTCCGAGTTTGCATTATATCGCAAGAAATATTTATGGTGTTTACAGAACGTAAAGTTATGCAAAGCTTAAATGTCCAAGGACAGCCGTTCGCGAAATTGGTTTAAGATATTAGGTTACCCATACATCATATCTCTCACGCTGAATGATATTGAAAAGAAGAAGGAGAAATGAACAGGAAGAATGTCGAAGAGTCATGGGCTGAGAATCAAAGACCGAAGATGGCGTAAAGTCGAATTGCACTGATCGGTTCTAATATGCACTAATCATTTTTTGGATTCGCGTTTACATTGAAGAAGAGGACAATAGCTGAGTCAGCTAGCCCGAAAATTTGTTTGTCATAGATACCTACCCACGTTGAGAAAACTCTTAAAAGTGGAAATTAAGTTTTCAGTATAGTTACGGGTTGATTCTTATATCCGCATGGTTTACTTACTGAAACATGGTTTTTCAGCTCTTCAATAACGTGATAACAGTTTCGCATAAAAACTCTCACTATCGGATTGAACTGTCATTCCTGCCAAACCCTTGGTAGGTACCCATCTGAAAACCTAGCAATGAAAAGCTGTCAACGTGCAATGTCACATTTATTCCTTCCTATCCCCTTTTTTACCCTCAACTCTTCAGCCCAAACAGGCATTCAATTATTCACCTACACCACCTCGCAATGTTGAGTTCTTCCTCCCCCTATATGGGACGAATTATTCAAATTAATACGAACCCTCGAGGGTTTTCACGTTGCAAGAAACCTCTCCACCATTGTTTTTGCTGGGCCTCTGTCGAAGTTTTCGGGGCCGGCTTGTGCAAAAGGTTGACCAAAATCGTCGTTTCGTGGCGAAAATGGGGCGAATCGTGCTGGAGCACTTAGGCGGGTGTTCCGGACGCTGGGGCGTTGTCTCGTAACTTCAAGCCCTTTTGTTCGTCTACCTTTTCTAAACAATCCTGTTCGCAAGTGGATGGCCAGGAATGATGATTCCCCTGCTTTCTTATAAGAAAAAGAGTGCGCGAAACATAGCCAAGGTAAACCGCGTGCTCCCCATCACAATCCGGAAGCGTGAAATTACAAGGAAGATGAGGAAAAATGTGAGCTATATGCAAGTACACGAAAACATTAGCTCACAGCAGAGGAGAAATCGACAAAATTAGTGTTATGGGATGATAATACAAACAACCAAACATGCGTAAGAAAGAAATTGCGTTCATTATCTTTATTATGTCCCCCGATAGATCTAGAACGTCCAGATGTGCGCTATTTACTCTACACTCTTCAGTTAATTTTAATATTACGCTAAGTAGGATCGCAATAACGACGTACTTTAATGGAGCAGTTCTGAACATTTAATTGTCGCCTTTCTACGAAACCTAATTACGCAGTCTGTATCTATTCGAGAAAATCGAGATGGCAGAAGTGTTAACCAGATACTCCCTCCTCTCCCGTGGAAGGAAAGCTAACTTCAACGTCCTTCTCATCAATCGATAGCAGAGAGTATTAACGCTCGTGTGACAATAAACCTTCAGTTAGTAAGTGTCGCTATAAATTTTGATAGGGATTATGTTTAAGTACTCCTAGTTTAACCCTCTTGGCCGCATCGCACTTCCTATCAACCCACACCTCGCCTCTAAATTACCGTTCTATATATGGGGTAATTAGCGAGCACAGATCTTATCATGGCAGATTAGTAAATAACATCCCCGTCTACGATGCAGGAGCTTTACGACTTAATGGCAACCCAGAATAAATTAATAAGTCGGGCTTGAGAAGGCCTCGAAAGATACCCTTTAGTGTTCTTCTTTACTCGGTTGTGCGTCATTATACTCATCCTTGAAGATTAGAATATCGCCAGTACAGTGGAGCGAACCACTCTTCAGTAACGAGTAATCCTTAAACTTTGACTTTATTTATACATAATAAATATATCCGTATGAGAGACACAACACCTTGCCAACCCCCTTAGAACTGGAAAATAGGAAGGATTTTGCTGAGGGATCTCCTGAATAATTTATACCAATATTTCGAACGACCTCCAATTTCAGTTTAATTGGTATCGCTAGTGTGAAAAGAAATATTGCTCCATTAGGCTTATTAATAAACTACCCAAGTGAGTGTTCTTGAAAATCGAGACGCGTTTCCACGATTGTGATTAATACCTTCAGATTAGTATCGCTAAATTAACAGTGATTTAGGTTTTCTACGCGTTACCCGAATCGCAGAGTAGCCAATGGAAGGATTGGAGGCTCTATTTCACGAAGGAAGTCGTTCATCAAGTTAGTGTAAACGAATTTTAATTAATTCTGCCACGTGAAGCTACAATGTCCTGCCCATTTCTAGCAAGAACCCACCTCCAACACCGATTTATCTCCTTTTTCCCCCCGTAAAAAATTCCCCTCGGGCTTATCCGCAACGGAAGGCGTGCGGTTTATTTATTTTTCGCTTCACTTTTTGTCTCGATATCAACTAGAACGGCTTAATTAAGTTCTCCCAAAAGCGTTTTTTCAAGGGATAAGAGAGGACGGTAAAAAGTGTCTCTGCCCTTGGTTTAACCACAAAAATTTTAAGATTGATTGAAGACCCGCTTCGGCGATGTTGGAACGAATAAGAGTTTACACTTAGTAGGAAGAGCTGTCGCATGTGATAGTGCGATAATCCTTGATAACGAAGTACCAAATCGTGCTCTGATAGAAAGAACAGTTTGTGTGGTTAAGTAGTAGACATCGGAAGAATTAATTCCACCATAGTGTATTCTCTCAAGTCCTAAAGAAGGAGAAATAAGTTAAATTCAGGCCGAAAATAAACCAATTGACTTCAGAGTAATGTAACTAGTAGGGAAATGGTCTAGCAACTAGGATGGACATCAGTCCTGGGATGACCTTTGGCTCTGTCCTGAGGCAGGAGTCGGGATCTCGCCCACGAGAACGGTCGTGATGGAGCATCATCCTGCCCGGAGCATATCTCTCTATTCACGCACTTGCTTAATGCTTCTAACAGGCACGTACCAATAAACTTTCCTTAGATTTATTAGATACCTTCGTTGAACGCCGAAGAAATACATAGTTTGCGAATTCGTGAATGTGAGGGAATTGACGAACGAACGATTCCACGGAGACCACCAAGCAATAAAAACAAAGCAAATAAAGGCTGGACGTATGCGATTGGCTACTACCAGCATTAAGTTTCACTTAAAATTTCAAATCTCCTACTGTATCCTCGGGAGCACGATCACATGATTGAAGATAGGCATTCTCAGGCCCTCACGTTCAGCAGATCCTCTGTACAGAACGCATCTCAAACGCAACGGTACAGCCACTCACCCACCAACCAGAACAAATACGAAGGCCGTTATAATTATTAATAGCGAGCAATTTTACAGTCTTTTGGGGTGTTATTATTCCTGTTATTAGTGGCTCGAGAGAAAGAGTGGTGGAGGGAATCTCCTGAGGCTTCATAACCCCGTTTGACCGGTTGTCGAACTGGAGTCCAGTATTATTATGAATCCGGGAGAAAAATTCAAAATCGTGCTCGCTTCTTGTTCACACATCCACGAAAAAATTACATCCTTCCATAACCTTATACGGCTTTACATTAACTTACTGTTCATTCTCGTTTTTGAGTTTTAATGTTTTCTTCATTATTATCATAATTAATAGCATTCTCTCTTTCGAATATTAGTTCATGATTTGCACAGAGGTGAACGCAGTAGGAGAAAACTAATTTATGCAAAATTAGTTACAACATAATGTCGGGTAAAGCGAGCCATTATTGCGGAGCAAGAATCGTTGAACAGGTTAACTCCATTTCACATCTAGTTCTGCCAAAATGATGGCTGGATTCGATAAATCCAGCCAACAGGAAGATAATCAGGTAGTTAGTGCCATGAATGAGTTCAGCTTATTTGATCAGCTTGAGTTAATTGTTAGACACGACTGGTGTTGAAAGTTGTCGGTTCGGAAAGCGCCCCAGTTAGTTCCTACATTCCCGCAAAAGGACTTGAACGAATACATTAAAACTTGTAAACGCGTCACCACGTGATTCAATTAACTAGAAATATTTAATTGCACTGTACACGGGCTTACGGGGTTGGCCTTGTTACTAATTTATCTTCAAGTCGACTGAAGGATAAAATAAAACTTCAACGCTTAATCGGAGTCCGATGTTGGATTTTATCAGGTTTCGTCACAAGCAGCCGAATCCACGCACGGCATCAAGTTCGGGCGGACAAGTGGTAAGAGCAAGAAAACTGGAGATGAAACGAACTTCCAGATGAACAAACTAACAAAGCTCGGCAATTTAGAGTGTTGACAAGGTGTTTGTTGACTTATATAAAATGGAGATGACCAGAGAGCAAAGATTGTCATGAGGCGGAATGGCTAAACAGGCGTGTTTGACAGAGGCGGAGGGAAGCAATTTTATTCCTCCGGCATCTAGTGTAAAAACAATCGATATTTAATTTTCCTGAACTCCCACTTTACCCAATTCACCAGCATTTTGATCTATAAGACAGGAAATGTGAAACTTCGGAAGTTGCCAGACCAAGACTTGATTTTGATTTTGACGCTCTCATTGCTTGAGAGAAACTTTCGAAAACCCATTCTAATATTCCCTTCAGAACAAACTATTCTAATTTGAAAGACTCATTTCTCCTCGGGCGACGTCAACCAAACCCAATGGGAGTATTTGGTGGAGTGTTGTCGCTGTTGGAAACACTAGCAAGGTTTGGGTTGGTTGGAATCGGAACTAACTTTTTGAAAACTCTAAGTAGGTTGTCCATCAGAACGGAGAGTTTGCTTCTATAACTCAGAACATTCGACGTTTTTAATTAAAACTGGTTCAACTGCGAGAGCAAGAGTGACTTTTTCATTTAACAATGGCGATAAAGACTGTTGGGGAGATCGCTTGAAATTGATACATTTGCATGATTACGTAGCTATCTATTTTCATTTTCGCGAAATATCTTTATGATACATCATCCGTTAACCCTTACTTTGACAAAAATTGAAGTAAATAATCGGCAAGTAGCCAGAACCGAGATAATGAAGCATTTTTTTTTTCTATCAGTACCATATAATGATGTCAGCCAGAAGTAAACGTTAAAAGGGTATCAGTATCTCTGTTTGTTAATTCCGAACTTCAGGATCAATGTTGTTCCTAATAGCTCTCCCTTTTTTTAAATTAATAAACCCGCTCTTTTAAATAATGTCGTAATAATTATGCCATCTCGTTTCATATGCTGTTTGAAATTTGGGAGTGAAGCTCTGATCTCTGACCACGTTGCGCACTGCGTAGTTCCTCTGGCTTCCTTTATGGTTAGTCAGTGCGTTGCACATTCTTGGAGTTTAATTTTATAATGAAGATCGGTTGGTTGCTCAGTAGGTTGGTTTCTGTGCCTGCAGTTTTGCATACCTATTGTAATTCCTATCGGTTAATAAAAAGGATGGAAAAGTTACACGGGTAACATGAATGAAATGTATCCAACATTTAGAACGGTTGTCTCTTCAGGGAATCAAAGGTCTTGTTCCTGTTTCCAATTATTTTGTGTGGAAGAACTGTGATCGCAGGTGGCCTCACGTGGTAATAACGCGAGCGGAGAATCTCGTTACCACCCTTTTCAAAACTGCAATGCGAAACTCACGAATTGTGTGCCCGGGGGAGTTGGCTTTACGGGATACTGTATCGAAATATAATTTTCTCCGTTATCAACACAGCTTGAATAACAGGGTATGAGATATAAAAAAAAATAGGGCCGTAGTATAGACGGGAAGGAACTCTAGAAGAAGGAGTGACTTGAGACTTAAATGAACAGAGCTGCAAACCCTCATGACCACTAACAGTCTAAGGAGAGCAATATGTAGTTCGTATGTTACATGGAATGTATAAGATATTCCATCAACTTTCTCCAGTGGGTGCCAATCGTTCTGGGACCCGTTTCATTGGATTCAGCGTCCAAAATTTAGTGGAAAATGACTCCCTACTCGCCTAGATCGCCCAAAATCTCGAAAATCCATTTTTCAAAAAACACATTTTGACCCCTACCCCCCCCAAATTCGGTCCGATCGGGCTGAAAAGTTTCGAGGACCCATCTCGGCTGGAAACAGACCGCTGACCCAAATTTCAGATTTTTAGAAAATTTTCTACTACCAAAAACGGCGCGGAACATGGACGGCGTGCGGCGTACAACGTACGGCGTACAACGTACGGCGTACGGCGTACGGCGTACGGCGTACGGCGGACGGACATCGACCTTTTTTTATCAGGACATCATGAAGTCCGTCTTTTGATCTCCCACACTAGTCTACCGGTCCACGCATACTTCCTAGATGGCCTCATCAAGTTAATGTTCTGGCATTAATAGACTGTTATTAAATATGTTCTGTTAACGGTTCTCGTTGACTCAAACGCCAAGTGATCTCACAATAAGATATATATTATCGGAGGTCGTTTTGAGTTGAGTCTTACTCCAGAAGACCGGTGTGGCTATTTGAAGTTAGTTTGTAATCCACTAAGGCATCACATACGAGGTTCCATCCCATTGAGCCACTTCAGCTACTTGTCACTCTTGAATGCATAATTGTTTGCCACTAGAATAAGCACCATCCAGTGGACCATATAAGTGCAAGAAGTTCTTTTAGTTTAAAGAAATCGTGAAAGCATGCGCCACAAAGCGTACCAACTCACTATGTATAGAAACCAAGTTTAAACAAACGGAAACTTATTGTTCAATATGAAATTGTTCTTTTTTAAGGGGGGGGGGGGGATTAACTGTAACCAACAGCCCCGTGGGTTATACTTCGTCTTGTATCATCAGTTTTAGTTCAATTTTCTGGCGCTATGTCCACCTCTACGCTAATAGCCGGCAAAACGAGCCAAACAAAATACATCTTTAGAGTCCTTGTGCGGTCTTCGTTGAACTCAGAACACAATAGACGATAAACCTCGAGCTCAGGAGTTTTATTGTCAATTAACCGGAGTCGAACATAAATCCGGTAAGTCTTAGTCTCATCAAGATATGTCTTTCCGAGCAAGAAGGAGGAAGAATCGGCCGTCCTCTAAAGGCTATACCTACATAAAGGCATACATCCATCGTGTGGGTCTCGTTTGATAGGATGATCGATGCTCCTGGAGGTTCCTGACGGACAGCTATCTGATCTGCATCTTCTAACCTTGTCTATCTAATGCACTCACTAATAGCCTCGTGTTTTCTGTGACATTAGAAGTATCTAAAGAAATATCCTCATCCTCGTTCCTTTCTTTGAGGACAATTATACAGACCGGTTTCGTAGACCAATGTTGTTAGAAGCATTGAGGCTTTAATACATAATATATATATACGAGTGCTTTCCTTGATAAACGGAGTTGAAATAATTGGAATGGAATGACTATTAGCCGCAAGATTTATTTACTCAAATGCCACTATTCCAATCAATTCAAATGGGTATACATCTTACTAAGTATTCTCACTCACTTCAAAGCGTACATCTTTTTTCATTTTGTATCACTTTTTTCAGTTTACCATAGCACCAAATTCAACAAATTTGAATTCCATGCTATCCCACTCAAAAGCGATCGTATTCTAAAGGTTTTCACTAGGTAAGCATAGGAAATATTCTCTACCATGCCTTTTGTAGGCGCCTTCCTACGTTACCACCTGTTGAGGTCCGCGTTTCGTCGAGCGTCCAGGCGTTTCTCTCATTACACAAACATTATTGTTGAAGATATCCGCGGGTGAGCCACATGTGAAACGGGTGGTTTTTTAGGATAGTAAATTGGAGTCATTCACGCGGTTATTCCTACCGTGCTGGCCTATGGAAGCCAAGGTGTGGAAATCGAAGGCCAGATTTCTATACGTTTGTTGTCCACTTAGTGATATGGAAAAAGGTAGTGTATTCCATTTGGAGTGGAACAAGCTTGTTTCATGATAGATAATCTATTGGATATGCGAAAATTATTTCTATAGCTTTTATTATACGCAACGGATTTACAAAAGTCACGTTCTCAAAGCCCGCATAAATGAAAATTGCACGTCTTTCATGGGTACCTTTATCTTCACTACTGCCGGAGTATCAACTTCATTACTTGCAATGAAGCGAAAGATACTGCCGTAAAATTTACGGCTAGAAGGGGAAAGAAGCTACTGCGAAGAATCGTAAGATTCGTGATATTTTTTCTCGAAGCCCATCACGGGCGTATCAATCGCCGAGACTTCGTGAACCGTTCTGAATACGTACAAAAGTCATAAAAGTCATGCCGCGTAATTCGTCCAAAAACATGAAGTAAAGTGTGAACTAGCGAAAGTAATTGATTTTGATTTTGAAATGCTAAAGCAAGAACTGTAATAAAAAAGCATAGCCCGTAGAAATGTACCTTGATTTATGGATTTGGATGAATGTTACAGGAGAACGCTCAGTGATTACCGTACCGACGAAGTAAAGCTTACAGATTACTTCAGAAATTAGATCAAATTTCCCGCTTCATAATTTAATTTCGGTTCGATAAGTTATTATGTTTCAATATCAGTTTATTACAGTAGTTTAGTAGTAGATTATATAACAGTGTAGTAAAGCACTTCACAGCAACTTCATTTAGATGCATTCAATTTTTTTTTTCGCCGAGCAGACTTTGGGGGACGCTATGCGCTCTTTAAATTTATATATTTTCAAGGCATGAAACCCCAAGTTATACACTCCAGTCTGTTTTCACATAAGCGGAAAGGAGGTCAGAACTAATGATGATGATTATCTCAAGTTGAGAAAGCAGACTTTTTTCACTAAGCTAAGTAGCAGTTATGACAAAAATCTTGACTTGATTATACTAGCAATCAACTTTTTTTAGGGAAATGAGGCGTGGGCTTTGAGTCTCCAACATTAAACGGGGGGTTTCATTAGAGCCATGACGATGACACGACCTTCAGAAACAATATATATCTGTCGTCACAAATGGTTATGAAATTATTGACTAATTACAGTATTTACTTATCAATTAATTGACTCCTTTCATAATGGTTAAATTTAATTATTTCTGTTAATTTCACGTGAGGTTTATAGTTGTGGATGTCATCAGTCATGATAAGTGATTCGTTTTCCATCCCATTTGCTCACACTACATGAACTGAAAATTCAAACACAACCTTGACAAATTCGGGTAGTTCTTGATCTTAACTTTGTACGCTTTGTACTTATAGGAACGATCCAATATTTTTTTGCTGAGTATATGGTATCAACTTATTACTTTGTTCTACCATTCATTTGAAACGGAATGAGAATATCGTTCGTTTTGGTTGGCTATTCCTTGAATAATCAACCTATGTTTTCATGCAAAAAGTCAACCTCTCCGATTTGCCTCAAAAAACGATTGGCGCCCACCGGAAGAAGGAAATGGGTCAAATATGATCAACCTATTTCAAAAGTGGGTTTTCGAAATTTTCGGCACGTAGGCGTGTGGGGTATTATTTTTTGAAAGCTAAATCGATTGAGATGGGTCCGTGACACCCTCCATTCACGGTTTTCCACATGTTCCCCATGTTCCAGATTTCCGACAATTTAGGGGTGTGGGGTACCGTTTTCCACTAAATTCTGGACGCTGAATCGATTGGAATGAGTCTCCATGCTCCTGGTCCAAGGAATAACCAACCCCTATAAATGAATTTGCAACTTTTTTTTTTTACTTCATTTATCAATTACGTGGCCCAACGCAATATAAATCAGTCTATATCCATAGCGAGGGTCGGTGGGCATTGATTGTATTTTATATCGCAATCTATTTTTCTAATTGTATCTCGCTCGTAAAGGAGAGCAGATTATTCTTTTAGGCCGGAGTATAAAGAAGGAGTGCTCATTTTCACTAATACCTGGCCACTGTTTTCAGCAATTGGTTCAAATCCAACGCAGTCGATTCAATCAAATTTACAATATTTTATTATATTAATGCTTCTACGTCTCTGAATATCATAACCCATTTTTGAAATAACCATTATCACCACACGTTGCATACCAAAAAACGCACGATGGCCATATTGAGCCCAAATGGAATCAATGAACAAAATTTTAAATGGTCCAGGGGATTTTAAAGGGACATTTTTAGCTTGGACGGCGGACAGAAATTTCGGTTGCGAATTTACACTAATAGTAGTAAGCACAAAATGAAATTTACACTTCAAAGCATGCGACGCTCAAAAATGCATGACCTAGTAACACCCTACTCGTCGGCCTTGTGCATTAGAAGATAATATATGTATATGACTTGAAAAGAGTGAGTGAGAGTGTGTTTTTTGCTGGCGGTAATAGGAACTCAAGAAGCCAGCTATGCTCTACTCTCTCTCTCATTGAAGAACCCAACGGTGAGATAGCCAAGAACATTCAGGGATATCCTCAAGGTACCTTTATCAAGAAATGAGAATTCAATATTATTTGCGATTATTATTGCGATGAAATGAATAGTAGTGAAAACGGCGACGTCCAGTCAAAGAAGAACGAAAATCCCAGACTAAACACCAGAGGTCTTAGGTCTCATTATCAGCGATCCAGTCACAAAGGATGAAGTGCAGCCCCGTCTGAGTTCTTGTTCGTGACCGAGATGTGATGTTAATCATGTTTAAACCTTTTGATATCAACTTTAAACTTAAAAGCTCCTCTCGATTTATTATGCTTAGAAGATCATGTGTTAAGATGACGATGACCCACCTCAATCTCAACAGCCAGAGGGTAGCGTCGTCAAAATATTAATGCACTTAATGATTATTTCATCTTTCTCTCATCAGAACCCTGAGGAAAAATAGGGGTTTTTAAAACACTCGACAGACTGACTCGACAGATTCTGACAAAACCTCATCGATACCTTCAACAGAAATCATAAGGTTTGAGTAACATATTCCGATTCATATTCGCACAAGGGAGCGAGACCTCTGACGGGGAAAATTGGAAAAGGTTTTCAAAAGGTTGCCACTTAGATCTTGACCATCGCTTAAACGTGAGCAAGCACAATCCCCCGTGAGTCTCAAACGCTAACTAAACTGCCCGTGGCTCACAAAAAGGATCCAGAAAAAAATCAATGTTGAAATCCCTTCAGGCCTTTGACTTCTAAATATTTATAATCAACAGCCACCTTCTGAAAAACTCGACAAAAGTCTTCCAAGTCTTCAGATCCCCAGTCTCGTCTGAATCTTGATAACCCGATAATTACAAGCGTTCGCCTTCAGATTTTTTCATCCATTTATATCTCGACGCTGGACTTCATCGCCAAGTCTTCTGATTTGAAGAGGATGAGGTCGACAGGATCCACGAAACTGCCAGTTCGAGGGATAGGTAGGAGAATTATGTTCATTCTCAGTGGAAGGTGGTTGCCGCGATTTCCGGCTCCGACTTAATTCCCATCGAGACGTTATCAGAGGAACGGTTGAAATGTTTAAATTGTGGCGTAACATTAATTACATGACCTTATGATCATTCTTCCAACTACGGTCACGCACAACTCGGAAGAAAAGATTAAGATTGACCGGTAGATCTCCTTGCGTAAGGGTATCAAAAGTAATCCTTGATACGATTGATACGGCCGTGAAGGTTGGAGGAGTATAGTAGTGGTAAACTGCAAATAATCCAAACGTTCCTGAGAATTATGAAGTAGTGAGTACCTATGCGTTCCGAAAGATTTTCATCAAGAATATGAGCTATTTTTAGAAAAATAGTCTACAAATTGCTTTATGGGGGCATTGGCTTCTAAACATCTTTGAAATTTGAGTTAGTTTGCAAAACGTAAGATCAATTTGAGCCATGAGTCACTTAAAGATAATTGAAACTCGATTGCCTCAGTCGACAGGACGGGTTCCTCCTAGACGAGCGTTGGCCTCTTGGTTGTTGAAGCGAATGGCAACAGTGTGATTGGTAGCAAACATTCTCCGGCCTAACACCACACAGAGGAGGGTGACTCAGCGGATTGTGCTGACATTGGGCCCTCAATCCTCGCCTACCGCCTACGATTCCCATCAGCGCGAAGTTCCAAATCAAGGGGATCAAAGTTCCTGCAAACATTTGGTGCCCGGATCCGTTTATATTTTCATCAGCCCACCTAAGGTTGGATATGAGGATGTGAATGACTCATCACGTATGTGTTGGTAGCAGGATCAACTGATGGTGAGTGAGGGAGGTCATAACATGAGCCTACGATCATAGCTCCGGGAGGTTCGTAACAATGATAATTACTTGGACTGCAACTGACACTGTATCTCGTATGATAGCTATGCCCCGAAGAGTACTCCAGAGGAAATCATATTCAATCGGAGGCAATGAGCAATAAACACCAATCACATACATTCATAATTCACTCACTTTGAAATAAATTAAATCCATTCAGTGATTGCAATAAAGGAAGCATTCGGATTGATTCGGAAACAGTGAAATTGGGTATGTCGAGTATCAACAGACATGCAACCCGATGAAAAATTGAGCAAGTTCCGCAATCGAGGCCCACCACTGATATAATGCACCCCATGGAGGAAAAATGCCTCGGGTGACGGATGAAAAATGAATTACGAAAGATGTGGGTGACTGGAGCTGAGTGGCAATCACCTTTGGCGGAAAGAAGCCGTTGAGCGTCAGAACGCTTCCCTGTCTGACAGCCGCGCACTCTTTCTGGGCGCCATCCCGTTAATCCTCACAAACGTTATTAAACCGGGAAACCACTTTTCACAGCCTCCGTCAACGTTAGGAGCTATTAGTCTGAGCAGTGGAAGGACGAAAAGGTGCCGAATCACCCACATAGCACCCGTTGAAGCTGGACTGGCACTAATAGAACTCGAGGGGACGAAACTACGCTGTGAATGTTTTGTGAGCCAATTTAAACAACGGATTCTTCACTTTGGAAGACTGGTTGAAATAATAGGTTCGAACTAGTTATGACGCCGAACGACACAAAAAGTTGAGATGGCATCTCTAACGACATAACGCTACAGGGATGCACGCTGTTCGCGAGGTTCATGGCCGGATATTAGTCAAAAGAGGACTCTCAGGTACAAAAACTGAAAGCAACGAAGGAAATAGAAAGCAGGAATGAAAGCAATCAGAGAATGACCAGACTACGAATCAGACATAGGAAAGACATCAGAATGATTGTAAATAATTGACTTTGACTTGACCAATCAGGCAATGTTGTACCTTGACTCCCGCGTATTTTTTTATTTATTTATTTATTTTTAATCAATTCCTTATTTTTACCATTTGTGCTCCTAGGTCTAACCCACAATCTAACAGGGAAGACGGAGAATTGAAGTGCTCCACTTTTCTTTGAGGAATGTGAAGAAGAACACGTCCCCAGAAGTGTAAGAGCGATGCGCTATTTTTCCTTCTTTCTCTAACGTGAAGTGGCGGCCGACCTCCTAACTTCATATGGTTTATCTTCAATTTTACTTTTCTCCCAGTCAATTGTTTCGGAACTGGGACTGCAGATTCTGTGGCGAAGACGAGGAGACAGCGTCTCACATCGTCTTCAATTGTTCTGCCTTGGAACACAGGCGTTTCAGAACCTTCGGGACTTTGGACCGAGGGGACTTCCTCAACCAGGAGAACCTGGTCGGAGCTCTGCTGGACCTAGTTGGGAGCACGGAGCTTCGGCCAAGATGAGCTCCAGGGGTTAGCACAATGGGCCACTAGGTCTAAGTGCGGGGGGCGGGCACGACGATAGACGTCCCCTCTAACCCTGTGTAATTAATCTATCTATCTATCTATTGTTTCGGAAGCAATCGTCAACCGATTTTCGTATTCTCTTGAACAATTATCTATTAAACACGTACAAAATCTAATGAAACAGGGAAGAACAATTTAGGAAAATGTATGCGAAGAGAGATCCTCAACCCTGAACGACTGAGCCCATATTTTAAAACAGTTTTTTTTTTTTTTTTTACAGTGAACCAGGCAAGTTGGCAAGCCATATGCCAATAAATCTATACATTATTCTCACTGAGAAAACTCGGGGGAACAGAAGTATAGTGTTGTATAAATTGCAATTCAGTTTTCAAAAAAAAAAATGTTTTATCGTTATTTTTTTGTTTTTAAGTTATAATGTCGTTGTTCCTTGACTGAGGACCAGACTATTGGATGTAAAAGGATACTTTTTCACGTGTTAACCAATCAGTTAGGACCAAGTAGATGCTGACATTTTTTACTCGATCATTACACTAATGACATAATCAAGAGAACACTAGTAGGTACATCTTCCGCCGTCATGAAAGTACCATAAAATGGCTAGTCTCGAACGGAACGAGGTCGACTAATCCCATTATGCAAGGACATGATAAAGGGAGACGAATGGGTGCGGTGGTTAGCGATCTTGGATACGTGTCCTCATCTCAAAGTAATAAGACGTCACCGAGTTTATCGCGAGTGAAGGGCCGCGTTATAGCCGTAGTTAATCTCAGTAACACTCGACATGAACGAATTAGGGCACCTTCAGAATGAAGCAACGAGGAAATGGGCTTGCTCTGGGGATCCTGGCAGTTGACATCCTTCGTGTGCCGAGTAGGTGAATCATTGAATGGCATTGCCTCACAAAATCCATTATGACGTTTGATATCCGTCAACCAATCACATATTTGGACGTCCATTTGTATTGTCTTTCTACGAATCGTCTCTCGCAACTGGCATAGGCGGTTCCCAGACATTTTACGTAATTTTCAGGGAGCGCTAACGTCAATCTTTCAGGCTGCGTAGCATGAGAAATCATTTCTGTTGAGAATGGCCTCGGAGATATAGCCTGCGCTTGATCAAACGGTACCGAAGCAAGGACACTGATCTATCAATTTGAGATCTTCTCACCCAGCAGGATGATCAGATAGGTAGCTATCGTTTAGTATATCTCTACATAGAGGCACTGGTTAAATGTTGAAAATGGAATATTATCACACATCAATATTGTTTTCGTCATCTTTCCATCAATAAGTCAGCTACCTTATTTGTATGCGTAGTAATTGTTCCATAAAATACATAAATTTATCATGGTAATGAGTGGCCAAGGCCTGATTACGCATGCGTCGTAAATATTCTCCAAGGCGGTCTCAGCAATGTTAAAATGTCCATATTGCATATCTTTTTCCACCCCCGGCTTTCTTTTGAATAATACAACTTTCAGGAATGCCTTTAAAGTTATGTAAGGGTTGGTTAGTTGTTAGGCGCCGGGTCAAATTTGTTCTGCTAAGGTCAACTTGACTGGAAAAGGAGAAAGGTTGAAAAATTCTTACGCAGGTTGGAAGTTTCTTGATTTTACCGAGAGCACTAAGGCGTGATTTATGTCCTCATTACCAGATGCGGGTGAGTTTTTTACCGTCTTCCTTCAACCTCAGACTTTATGTCCCAACGATTGAAGAAGGAGGACGCCCTCGAGCAGGGTCATCACGTCTATTAAAGCTAACCCCCATTTCCATAAAACAACCAGCAAGAGGAGGAAAGCTTGGGGAACTTGTTGATTGTGAAACTAATCAAATTCATTCATAATTTGGGTTCGCCATGATAAGCATACGTTAAATTAATCCCATTTCAGCCCTAATCCAAATCCAATGAACCATCAACTACATTGATCGATGGCATCACGAAATTATCGAATTTGGTAAGGGATGAATAGGGCTCCTTAGTTTAAACTGTGAAACAGTTATCTCTTGATGTCCAATCAGTATCCTCGAGCACATTAATCCCCAAGTTATATCTGAACTTGAGGTGGTGATCAATGGGATTGAACAACTATCATCAACCTGTACAATAATAGACCTTTCCCTTGATTGGACATTCGAACATTCGCAACCTCGAGTTCATTACCCACATCGCTCTGCTGAGCTAAGATTTGCATTTGGCAAACCAGATGAGGATGGTAATTACTTACCTTATGAATAAAGCGAGCGTCATTAGCGAGCTGGTGCAGTTGCATTGCATCGCCCGGGCGTTGAATTTCTCAGATAGAGAAATTCCAACTCAAGGACCTCGAAAGCAAGCACCGGTAATAAACCTACACCTTTCTGGAGCCAAAATGACGTATATGGCTTCAAACTGCATGACTTGATTGCGCAAGGAGACTTTAGATTGATTGTGTTCGAGCCTCATGAATGGAAAGCCTTCTCGCTATTGGGAAACAAATCAGAAAAAGTTAGATCCAATTAGATGAACAAACTGAAACCGTCAAATTCCTGCCGTTCTACGTGATTTTTCTTGATTGAAGAATGCTCTTTTTCCAAGAGAACGCTAACAAGCAATGAGTGTTACGGCACGAGCTGTGCATTGTCTGGCAGATAGTACAAACGCGGGAAAGGAGCGATTCCCTCAAATTGCCAATTAAGAATACCTTCTTTTTCAACTAATTTGAACGCTCAACCTTGATCAAGAGAGTGCCAAGTAAAATTGTGCCTAGAGTAAAATTTGTGGCCTGGGCGAGGAACTATTTGTGCATTTTTACTGCTCGTCACGAGCGATCTTAATTGAGACATCAATTTTCTCCAATACCCTTTGTTGATGGGTGAACTTCAAAACCTCAAACTTGCCTAGATGCCTGAAAAAACATGATTTTCGCAAGTAGAACTACGACTCAGATGTTTTATCAAGATGAAGACAAGAATCAAGGAGAGTGACCCACTAAGGGGGCAATTAGTATTTCTCAATGGGAACGAATAAAAGCGAGATTTGTCAATGGGATTGGCGGATTGGTGAGTCGATAAGCGCCAACGGGAGTGAATATTGTAATGAATTGCCTTCAGTTTATCAAACCAACGGGTTTCACTAGATCTGAAATTCTAGACGGCGGAAATTACATGATCTCAAAATGTCAATTTGAGTGCATAATCATTCGCATTCCGTTATGTTGCAAGCAGGACAGTTATATTGAAAAATTAGGGTCGAAGAACTAATTGATATTCGTGATCGATCGCCTTGGCAGCTCAAGTTTCTCTCAGGCATTGCTCGATTCTTTTTAGTCAATTTGTGCTAAAAGAAAATCACATCAGGGGTGGGTTATTCCTCGGACCAGGAGCATGGGGAAAATGGGGAAAACAGTGAATGTGTCCCGGACTCAACTTGTGGGATATTATATCCCATACGCCTAGGTACGTAAAATCCCCAAATTTGGTCCGAACGGGCTAAAAAAAAATTAAGGGCCAACTAAAACCAAAAATTGGTTTTTTACCAAAATTTAAGATTTTTAGACATTTTTCTATAACCGAAAACGGCATGGGCGGCGGACGGACATTTGCTTATTTTGATCTAGACACCTTGAAACGCCCAGAAAAAAAATTTGGGGCAAATCGGAAAGGTTGACTTTTTGCATGAAAACATAGGTTGATTATTCCAGGAATTACCAACCAAAATGAAATCCCTTCAAAACTCATGGCCGATATTCGGTTAACTGGGAGTAGGCTGAGGCGGGTGTAAGGTTTCCCAACAGGACGAAAACGTCTGTGGCTTGGATCGGACTGGTTAAAGTTACCATGTGAACCCAACAGGTTCTCAGCTTCCCAAGGGACGCCCTCCAAAGTGAAGTCATCAAGTGACGACCGCCACGAGCATACAAGCGACAGGAGGGTGTAGGGTTAAAGTGCAAAGGATTAATTGTAAAGCGAACCAATTGAACACTTTTTCCTACTTGAGAATAAGTAAGATTCAGGAGTGTAGGAAGTTTCATTACAAACGAAATGAGCTTGAAACTATACAGCGAGGATGCAATCAACTTTGGAGGTTTCAAAAACGATACATGAGGGACATCGAAAACAAGCTTTGATGAAGAGGGTCGACTTGATGGATGGCTTTTGTGTTAATTAATGATGCGTTTCATCTTCCCCCAACCCCGAAGTCTGTTTGAAGCTAGCGTCTGATGAAACAGGCACATATAAATGGGCCACACCCAATGCTGGCTAAGTATATTTTTAAGGATAAATAGATCAACCAAAGTCTCTTTTTGACATGTTTAGAGTATTTTTTATATTATAATTTTCTCCCTCTAACAATTGACGCAAAGAGCAACACTGCTCAAATCCATGGCAAACTCAATGGAAATTAACGGATTCCCTACCAGAGACATTTCGACAGTGGAAAGGAAACTAGATGGCAAAATATACCAGTAATAATGAAGCAGATTATAGATGATTGTGGTTTTCAATGGATTCACCTTCTGGCGTCAAATTGTCCAAGATATTTCCCCAAGAGATCCTGATAGCAGGGGTTTAACATCTTTCTTCACTCAGTGTTTTTATGAAAAAGAAATGGAACAAAGAAGTTTGTAGCTCGAGCCATTTGACATAAGTTGATGCCAAACTTTGCCGAAAAAACTTTCTTTTCCCCATTTTAGACGACTTTTCTTCATTTAACCGGATTGTAAAACACAACGTTTCTTGAAGAAAACGGAAGAACACATTTTTATTCACAGTCGGAGGAAAATTGCGGCAGCCTTGCATAGTTGATTAACGACAAGGGTTCCTACGAGGGTTTTGATGTATGATCTGAGATGGATCAGGCAATCTGGGTCGTACTAGTTGGAGGAGAAGGAAACCGCCGTCATAATTTACTTTGTTTAGAAGTTTGGGAGGATGTTTCAGGGGAAACCCTTTCACACTCTCATCAGTGGAAGATGGTGTGAGCCTTGTAGGGTAAATGCGACCATTTTGCAAGCTATAGGTTCCTGAGCGATTAGCAATTGCCTGGCCACCAGTGGACCCGCATTAACCTAATGGCCGCCAGTTCACCTAATATCCACATTTTTTCGGCCGGATCATAGGTACTATTAAACTATTCGATTAACATTGACTCAATTTGTCCTCGGAAACATCACAACGAAAATACATAATATGCGGCATATTATGTTCTTTTAAATTCTTCTCTCGTTCATGATAATTTCTTCCTCAAAACAGACTCGTACACATTACCATGCTTTGGTTTACAGTACATTCATTTTACCCTCGGCGGGAACAAGACGTAAAGCGATTCAAAGGGAAACTATTTACTTTCTGCCTTGTTCAATTCCGTAAATCATCATCAGGTGCACAGGTAACATCTAACCTACCTACGATCTACAGTTACCTACTTTTGCCTGTGTCCGAACGTAAAATAAAATATTGAATGAATTGTGCGAGTAAAACTTGGAGCGTGTAAAAACAACTACTGTTATTCATGTTCTGAATATTGCAGCTTCCCTCATTTATTCATACCAGATAGGAAATGGGTTTACGAATTGGGAAGCCGATATAGAAATTCTAGATGAGCGACAACTGGAGGCATTCCTGGATCAATCTTGAAACTAACCCTAAAAATAGTTAACACGAAATTATATTATGCGGAGCCACTGTACTAAAAAAGCAGAGCATCAAATTTGACAAGTGGAAGGCGATGAAAATGAATTTACGACGCGTATGAAAATGAGGGAACGTACACGCAATGTCATCATAATCCTTTTTCTCCCCTCCTACAACCCTATTGTTTTCCGAAGGCGACGCTTCCGTTGACATCTATGGGTTGACGTCCTAAGCTGAGAAAATGGTTGACGGTTTGCTACTGTCTGGAATGTTTGCTGTGCGTTCGCTAATTAGATTTGAGCCTCGTAAGACAATAGCTATCCCTCCCCAGCTCATCCGTGGAAACTCTAGTCAAATAACAGACGCTTTGGTAGTCCGAAAAGGCCCTGTGGTGGTCCCCTGTTGTTCCTTTTGTTTACTATGTCTCTTCCAGGCTTTGAACCTTTGCCTGGCCCCTACGATACCCACCCTCTTTACCACGTGCTTTAATCATCGGACAATGGCGAGAGCTTTGCTTTAGGTTCGCCGTAATGTCTCCGATCTGTGCAGACGTGGTGATATCGCACGCGAGGAGAAACCCCCACAACGTATTGTTGCCAAACAATGCACCGAATGTTTTCCACCGGTTTTTGGAGAGTATAAATTCGGTATTATTC
This sequence comes from Cyrtorhinus lividipennis, assembly GCA_019603395.1. NCBI lineage: Eukaryota > Metazoa > Arthropoda > Insecta > Hemiptera > Miridae > Cyrtorhinus > Cyrtorhinus lividipennis. Next base: position 18,851,349 of record CM034003.1, on the reverse strand, counting down.
AGAATCCTATGCATTCAACTCGCTGAAATGCGACAATATTAATTTAAGCCAACTATTTCTCGAAGCGCCTGCCTTTGCCTGCGTGAACGGCCAAATTTATCTTCATTTACAAATCTTCAAGAAATATTTTGGACTAATCAAAATCATCTATTACATTACACAACGTAGTTTACAAATTCGAATATCCTGCAATATCGGTTATTCCTTCGAGGTGTCCCAGTGGAGTATTTGTATCATTCTTAATTATGAATAGAAAAACCAGTATCATGGATGATAGAATTGGAGGTCCACTGTTTCAGAGACATGGCCTAGAAATGTCCTCTTGAAAATACGTGAATACATTCATAACTCCTTCCATCTTCCTTGGGATTCTGGAGTCCCATTGATTCAATAACCAATCGACTCTAGAATTATTCTTATTATCAACTGCTACTGTTAGGTTAAGGAGGAGGTATAGTTTAAAATTCGAATATTTATCTGGGTGCATATATTCGGGCATAGAAAGTAGCAAGGATGAAAACTCTAATTTCAGGGCACTGAGGCTTATCAAATACTTTTCATCGAAGTTAAAAAGAGTTTGGAAAGACGAAAAATAATTAATCGGAATTAGGTTATAGTTATAAGTGGCCTATGAGACACGCGAAATTACACATTCAGTATTTATTCTTTATCGTGCCGAGAGTTCTCTGTTCCAGTAAGGAATTTTCATCAAACTCAGCGATAGAAAATTATTACAGCGAAAAAATATTCACGAACATACTCCCGAGGGGATGGAAGCCGATATCTTCTGTAGAATTTTATTAGAGGGTCCCATTCGTGAGATCGCATCACCCTCGATGAAATGGCGGGCACTTGCGATTTTCCACCTGCAATCTCCTTCTGGGAACTATGAATAAACATGACCTGAGGGCGTGGCGGGTCCCTGGAGCAGAATAAAAACGTTACAACTTATCGTCCTGACCTCGGCACAGGGCATAATAAAGTACCAGGTATATAGCCAGGACTTACGGTCAGTGCGTTTGAATTCTATTGAGAGATAAATAAAGTCATCAGTGAAGTTTGCTTGGTATTTAATGAGAAAACTGAAATCGGGCACAGACCTGATATGATACCGTTTTTCCAGCATTAATCACTAATCCACATTCTTTCCACTTCAGCACAATGGCATCAAGAAAGTCTCAAGATTTATGGTAGACACGAAAATAGTCCCAGCTGATTCACGTTCGGATAACAGTCGAAGGGAAGTTTGAAAGGGAAACAGCCTAATCAACCGTTTGTGGACGTACCCCAGGGAGGTTTTCCGGTCCCATGGCTCTTCAAGTCGTGCCCACAACAGCCTAAACAAAACGGTACACATCTTGCTTGTTTCTCGTCAGATCCAATCACTCAAGGCACAGCCATTCAATCGGAAATGAGGCCACTGCGTTCGTGAAAACAGTCGAGCAGGCCAATCGACCAATCAGAGCCACAAAAGGCCCCTTACTATTACACCTCCACAAGTGGCAATAACCGTAGTGGGATACCAATCGGTTCTAGCGCATATAATGGGAAGTGAGGCACAGAGAATGAGAAAAGTAGTTCGAAGTAAATTCCTTTTCAACTCCAACTTTTTGTCTTCCAGAAATGCACTCATCTAACGTATAAACGAAACACCCCAATCTTACTCAAAGGCCGAAGAAATTACAGAGAGTAGTTATTACTACCTATTATTCTTGTAACGCACATCTAGCTCGAAGCTTCATTATCGCTGAGCTTTGGAATTCATGGGCCAACTTCTTCCAACTGCAGAATGATGGCATCATTCGAGAAATTCTTTTTGAACCTCTCAATTAGTTCCTTCAGGTGCTTACGAAAACAAATAAATAAATAAATGAAATAAAAAATAATAAATCGGCAGCGTCACGAGATTCAAAAAATATGTTTTCGCTTTAACGGCATAGCCTTCATCGAAGTCGCTTCACGTTTGAAACCGGGGAACGAGTTAACCGCCCGCCTATCAGTATTCAGCACTGGCCTCCTCCCTGCGCCTTGATTCGCGCATAATCTCCTAAAACATTGGTGTTACCACAGTATCATTCTGGGCAATCAGTTTGTTATCCGGTTCCAACGTGCGACCCCGGACCCTCTGCTTCGGACGGCGACTGAATTAGCATAACAGCTGATAGGACAGGCCATATTCAAAGTAGGTTTTTTGAACTGTAAAATGGACCGCTAGGCCGTGTAGCGCTAATTACTCCATGGTGGCTGTGGTTGATGGCCAATGAACCCTTTGGCGGACGTATTACCATGTAAAGGCGAATGGAATCCTGATCACACAGAAAGATGTTCGCAGAAGGCACCACCTACTGAGCCATCTCATCTCATGATTACGTTTCAGACACGCAGAGAGCTTCAAATTATGTATGTATCTCGTTATATTAGGATATCTCGTACGACATAAATTATAATGAAAACCTAGGCCCGCCGAAATGATTTGTACACCGCACATAAGGAACTAACACCAAGTAATCGTCAGGCTCTGAAGAGGTAACAATTTCAACAAGATGGCAAGTATACGTATAAGGACAAAAGTAATTAAATAGGTTAGAAACTGAAGAGGAAGGCATAATCCTTCAGCAGAAGATTAATGACAATAGGTTATACAAGAGAACAGGCCCGTAAATTTGATTCGGGCAAAATTTTAATCTGAGCGGAATAAAATATATTATGTTGTTGTGTGCCCGGTGGGTATATGAATGCCGTTGTTATTTTACCTACCAGTGAATTAACATCATATATTTAATACCTATTGGATTAACATTAAGTAGGGTACTACATGTAACTCGCAATTTTTTTTTTATCAATGTTTCATGCTCTATTCTTTTTTCACTGTGAAAAATTACGATCAGTAGCGATGCAGCTACTAGTCATCACATTTTCGCCACTTGGATGTTATATTTCTAACACAACTGCGATCAATGAACTAGTACGAGGCCAATGGGGAAAATACAAGCCTTTCTGGGAAATTCTAAACTTTGTAGAAGAAAAAAGAAAATGTTCAAAATCCGTGGTACACTCAACATGTTGTTCCTCTGCCAGTATTTTCACAGTATGATAACTATTCCCAGAGGAACAATAACGTCTCTGATCTTTGATCATCGCAAAATAGTACTCGTTAATTTTTTTTTTTAATCTGTTGGTAATAAACCTTTTTTGTCGATCGCTCACATCTCCCTGGCTATAAAGGGATTTATCTCTCGTGGTAGAATGCCAGAATGCTAAGTACAATAGTCGCTTTTGTTTTCGCTCTGATGTCCTTTTGTCATCGTCTCTCAAAGCTATTAGGCTCCAGAACAAACATCCATACATACCTGGGCCATTCAGCCCTGCAGTGAGCTCGAACGTTTTATCGTTTTAGAGGGCCCCCAGATCGCCATCAATCTTTTCTGGGACATAATACAATCTGCATGTTTGTTGTTTTGTCTGTTGTTTTCGGTCCAACAGTCCCTAATGTGATGGTGAGAATTCACTTATATGTATTTGTGATGAGGTGGCCTAAGTAAACACAAATTCCAACCGTATGAATAACTCGATTCAGCTGAAACCCATTGCTTGCGTCCCTCCACTGTACCAACCCATCTGACTCCTTTCGCACTGGATGCACCTAGCACCCGCTTAAAAGTCATTCCCCCATTATCGGAATAATAAATACGCCAGGTTGCGTCGCTCCTTCGCTAGTTGTTAGCCTCACGACACAACTTTGCGGTTCCGCTCTCGCGTTCTAATGAAGCTGCCACGGCGACCGCCTCGAGAAGCTGGAAACAAGGGTGATCCATAGCTTTCATAATAGTTCTCCAGGCCCCATGCCAGGGTCTGCCCTCGAAGATTTATGTAGAACCATCAGTGGGTTCGGGGGCTCATGGGCTGGTGGAACCTTGTTAAGTTCACTCTCCGGAGCCCAGATGACCACAGCTACCCTTCTCTGATAAATAGGTGATGGCGTTAGGCCGTGTCAGGTTCACTCCAATCTTGAGGGCATCAGGAGTAGCTTTTATTCAGATAAAGGGTAGGGAATCTATGAAATTTACTTATAGAGGAACCCCTTTGGACCTTGAGTTATCACCCATTCCGAAAACTAAGCGGCTTAAAAAAAAACCAGTACTCGGAGCTGTTCACCTGTTTTCAAAAAATGAAAATTCCAATTTTACTGAGTGTTTCTAACCTTTGAGTAGTGGAGAGGTCTGAACAATCATTGCTATTTCAACTAGTAGAACCAAACTGTACGTCTCATATCGAGATTTGCCTTAACCAATGGAGTATTGACAAATGTGTCAGACATGATGTGCCTTTTTATGGTGGTGACCGCAATACTACAAACCAACTTCTTTAAAAGGACTACATTTCCTCTGGAGAAACTCGAAAGATCAACGGATGGGATTATGAGTAGGATCGAACTATTATCAAACGAAGGCAGAAAAAATGGGGGAAATACTTCTCCAGAAGGGATTTAAGTGGATTAGAGAGCCTCTGATTCTCGAGTATACGTTCGAGGGGCCACCGGAATACCTTCGAGCAGTTTTGGTTCCTCGAGTGACCACACGAGCTCATGAGACTCCGATTTTGATAATTTCAGATTCGTTTTTCCTCTTTCAGGCTTGAAATAGTCACGAGGCGCCTTTGGACTGTCACGATCTCTCCTCGATGAACCAGTTATGGGCTTCAGTACTCCTTTCGGTTCATAGGTCAGTGAGAAGGGGTTTGCCAGTGAGACGCTTTGCTTAGGTGAGAAGGCGGGATCTTGGACCTCTTGGGCCCTGTCGGGGCCGTGTCTTCATACGCGTTCCAGAACGTGCCCGGGCATTCCGTTCACTCACAACGAACTACTCGAGTTGGCGTACCACAGCTCTCGATTTGGAAAAAACAGTTTCCAGCCTCACAAAATTCCAATTAACAAATTAATTAACGCGCTATTGTTTGTTACTTATGGTTGGTTCAGAACCTGCCCCATTCAGCTTTTGCCGTTGAGTCACAAATTAATGACATTTCCGATGAATGATAGAACGGAAACTTCTCCGAAACCTTCCTGAAAATCGACTTATACACAGTTGGGAAATAATTATCGCCTATCATAAACTGTGTGATCAATTGATTGTAGGAAGAAAGTATTGGGACAAAATGAACAACTCAACAAGACAAGCATAAATCTCTGGGTTGTATTTATAACAGCCACTGATAACCTCGTAAACGAATTATAAATCCCACTGTTGGAGTAGTAAGAAAGAGGAGGCTGGCTTAGAATTCATGCAAAAAACCAACGCCTTATTGTATCGATACCCTTCCGAGGGGGACGCTATCTTTTTCATTTGGGCAGAGGAAAACCGTCTAAAACTAATTTGGCCTTTTACCTTTATACGAGGAACTTGAAGGAGTTGAAGGAAAACTTCCAAAATCAAAGGCCTCCCTTTCTATTTTATTTAATCTAAAACTTCATTTAAATTTTCAATTACGTCCCTCTCTATCTACTCATCTCTGCTCGCAATTTTCTTTCAAAGGTCTTGCCGCCCCGTGACTAATATCCCAAGTATTGGACTCTTTTGTTAGGAAGGCCCGAATAACAGAGAAACGGTCTCCTCAACAAAGGGATATTTTATAATGATTTTGCCTCAATAAATTGAATTTTCCTTCGACCTCGGGTGATTCTGAGTACACACGTTTTAAAGTGGTACTAACAGGGTAACGCCGCTGAGGCTACAACTTGAAGGCATAAAAGACATAATAGTTAACGAAGATAAAAATCACCAGGTCTCTTCCTTAGTGCTCATTTAATGAATGCTGTCTTATTCGGAAAACGAAATAATAATAGTAACAACATAAAGGGGATCATTCGGATATGACGAATTCGCCTATTTTGAGCATGTCAGTAGTCAAGAGGGTTTTACTGATGGCAATCAAAAGGCCACGAAAAAAACCAACGATCCCTTCAGAAACAATGACAGTGTCCTTTTTTCGTACTAACAACCAATTACTAAGAGGCTCTGTTCTTCTCAAACTGGTATTATCCTTCATAATTTAGATGGGTTTTAGAAGGAATCCGATCTGTCAAAAAACGAAAATACTTATTACAACTTGAGGAGGTTTCCCCTTCAGCCTTCCAGCTTCGATCGGATCTTCGTTTCGGTGATTTTTGAGGTTGAAGACACACTGTACACAGGAGATTACGTGTATTTTTCTAAACCATTATTTCTACAACTGCCAAATGCCTGGTGAACAGCCGGGGCGCCGACTTGAGTGACATCGAGTTACACGAAATCTGTTTTGTATTTAGAAGAAACTATGTCACATCTTTCTGAATAAAAGTCGTCGATGCGTTATTCGAAGTTCCCGATTCCCATCGCCAGTTTCATACTACCGTTCATCAGCCTCATTTTATTCGAACTTCCGCCATCAGAAAAGCCCTCTTTTCATGCGTTAGCCTTGTTGGCCCGCCAGAGTGCGCTCGTAAATTCCTGAATCTGTCAACCACACTGACGCCTCCCCTTTTTCACACAATGAATAACTGCGACCACTGCTTGGAAGCTAACTCTTTCCCTCACAAAGTAAATGAAAATTCCAACTGCCACTGATAATTGAGGAGATCAGTCATTTTCTTGGGCTCGAGGGGCGGATGATTTGCGATTCTGATGGGTGGAAGTGGAAAAAGCGAAGCTCCCCCGTGTTTGGAGTAGTTGAGAGCACAGTTGGCTAAACTAACACCAGCCCCCTCCAGTTCAATTTGTTGGAAAAATACTGTCTGCAGAGTATTTTCAAACTAGGTATTATTGTCTCCACTTTCCGTTGTGTGGGGCTTTGTTTACGAAACCTGGGCTTATTTACTATCCGTTGAGCTCACCCTTCCGGATTCTCGTTTGGCGTCATTCGAACTAGACTAGATATTTTACAGACCAGTCAGCCGCTTTCGGTCTTCGTAGCTATACGAGGAACAGCAGCATTAGTCAAACTTCCACTGGAGCTTCATGTTCAATTGCCTCTACTCGCAAACAATACTTGACCTTAATCTAAATAGAGTGTACCTACTTGTGAATAGAGTGAGTCTACATTAACGATCTATCTACATTAACGATCTATCTACATTAACGATCCGTCCTTTATACAAATAGGCCTAAAAAAACAATTCGCTGGATATTAATAGATTTAAGCAGAAAAACTCAGCTAGGTGTTCTAGTCTAGAATCGGTTACAATGATTTGTAGATTTATAGGTTCACGGTACATGACTACGAAATTTCAAGGCTTACAAAGTTTTCTGGCAACTCGAGCTCGAACTTTCAGTGACTGTAGCTCTTTGAGGGTTCATCACGTAATAACCCTTGTTGAATGCTGCACGGAACGTGTGAAATCAATCAACCGAATAATTGAGTGGCAAAGGCATTGTCTCTGCAATTCATGAATAACGGGAAATCGCCGAATAATCCTCTATAGTCACCGTAGGGGAGTGCGACAACGTTGGTTATCATTGAGGAAACGAAATAACAAATAGTTTCTCTTTTCACGTCTGCGAGTTTTACACTTCTCGAATGAGCGAATGATACAGCGGAAACTCACGAGTTTTGATAGGAGAAACTTGTCCGTAAGTTGTAAAAAACCAATCAATGTGCGGGTATTGAATTAGAGATAGTATACTTTATAAAATATTCCTTATTGGTGATTCTATTATTACACATCTCCCAATTCAGAGGATGGTATATATTATTCATCTCGTACAAACTCATTTCAAGTTCCTGTCACATTACGAGAGCCTTCTGAGATATTTCTGTGACGCGCTCGTTTTAATTTCTCCTTCAACCTTCCCAAAATGAGGTCTTTCTGTCACAAACTTTCAAGAGGATAACAGTATCATGACGTGCACAACTTTTAGGATTTGCATAATAACTTAAATCTCCTTCATAGAAACGACATAGAGTCAAGGGTTTTTCCTTCACAAGAAACCCTCTTCTCGTCATCATCATTTCGAGAAGATTAGAAGAGTATGAGCCATTTCCAGGTGAAGCTATTCGAAGGCGAATAGGCCGGGAGAGTTGAAGTACAGCCGGCCTTTATATTCGAAAACGGTATTTAAGCTCAGAAAGACACCGAACACTAAGCCGGAATACACTTGATCATTTCGAGCGAATCCAAAATGTAGAGCCCTTGGAATCGTTAATCATTACTAACAATGTTGAGAAAAGATTTAATTGGATGTTATCTTTTTAAAAGTGTAGTGAAAAAAATGTTCCCTCAGACGTTGCGCAAGAAAATATGATTAGAGAAAGTACAATCATTGGACAAGGAATGCGACCTTCAGGGATGATGCCGTAAGGAGACACTCAGGAGCCTCTAGAACATCACACGTTAGTGACGGTGCGAGGCTTTTGATTGAGCTTCCGAGAGGGTATTCTATTACGACGCGAGCCAAAGACGACTCTCTAACGACTCAGTCACGTTGGCTACTGATTAAAAAAAAAGTATCCGGACACAGAAGCGGCCTATCAATGAGTTATCTTTGTCTTCGATCCTCTGGCTTATTGAAAGTATAAAATCAAGATTTATACGACATAGATGTTTACATTTGAGTGACTACTTGTCTTAGAGGAGGCCAATAGAAAACCTTTGATGTTGACTCCTTTGTCAGGGATCACTCATATCCTACTTATGTGATAATTCATCATTCTGCTGCAATACTATCGAACAATCGAGAGAGACCTTGAGACCCTCTAAATATAAGATAACTCGATCATTTTTCTTAATAATTGAACGTTTAAAAGCTGAGTTTTATTAATGACGAATAACCAGGTCGGGGAAACCCTCAAATCGTACCTAGATGTCCGTTTGGTCACATAACTACGTACTTCAAAGGGTTTGTAAGAACCCTCCGGCTGGTCCATTCATATGACAAAGTAGCCATGTTACGTAACTGAACGACATCCCATCCTGATAAATTAGAACCCGAGGAACGTGCGCCTCATTCCTGATAAATATGTTTGCACATTTGTCCGAAGGTGAAAAATCCTTGAGAAGATAAAGAACGTGACTGAAGAAACACGAATCAACTAAATATTATGAATTATCAACGTAGCACTTCATGGCTGCCTTATTTAGCTTGGGATCACACTGTGCACGCGCACTGCAATGAATCTTTCAGCAGGGTTCGGGTTCGAGTTCGAGTTTTTACTAGGACTTGCATCACTAAGATGAAGAGAGAAATTGCTTGTGCCCATTACAGTTAGTAGGGACATTGCTTCAACTCCAACGAGAAATCTACACATTTCCTTGCTCGATAAGAGTTCAAAACTACCCAGTAGTACTACTCATTTCAGGAGAAACTTCCACTAATAAATATATATTTAATATCAAAATGAGGTTAGTGGCAAATTAAACCGTTAGCAATCATTGTTTTTTAACTTGAACTAATCATTGTTCTGAAATTTGCACCTTTTCACCCAAATCTACCTAAAACCCTTTGGCGGATATGCGTTATGTCTGGTGATGTTTTAGATAGCCAACCTTCCAAGCTACCAAATGCGTAAATAAAAGTCCCTCCTTTAGGTTCGAGATATTTAATTCTGAACGATTGAGTAATTTTTCCAGCCTATTCTGAGGTCTCCGAATAATAAGGGAAGGAAGTCAGTCCCCATTCACCCACTCAATCCGGTACACGCCCTTGCTCCTTCAGAAGCTGTGGGACTCCAGTTTTCACACGTCACGTTTCACAAGAGATCATCGTAATAAATCGGTTTAAGTAATATCAGGTGAAGGACTAACAAGTCACTCTAATCTTTCATAGAATTATGCCGCTCAGTGGCGGCAAAAGTTCAAAAGATCTCCCTAAACAAGGTCGACAGCATTAATCAAGTTGCTTCCCATCGGATCTTGAAGGTTTCGCAGCTTAACGAGAGCCCAAGGGATTGGTCTTTTTCGTCACCTCCACGAGTTGACATAATGCTTGGACTATCCCTAACAAGATCCAAAGATGTTTGAAAAACTGGTCGGGGTATTTCTTACAGAATAAGATGCATGAAGCTTTTCATGGAAACTCAGGCTGCCCGATCGTAGAATAAACTACCTAACACTCGGACATTTTTTTTTTTTTTTTTTTAGGCTGGTCATTAGCACCAGCCCTTCTCTTTAAGCACTAAACGCCGCATTTTACTAAACCGAAGACTCAACTTTCTTCAGAATAAATAAGCAGCAAATTAGACAGTAACCAGTAAACAGTAAATACGAGAATTGCGAATTGAGTATAATTTTAAATTAAAACTAATGGTTAGGTATTTCTCTAGCTTTTATGCTGATATATGTTGAGTGTTTGCTTAGGAAAAATCGGGAATGAAGAGTCGGGTGTTCTCATGTTACGTTGGGAATAATGGGCAATTCTTTCTTCTAATATATCTATATTAGAAGATCACGAGATAAGCTACTCGCCAAGTGAAATCGATGACCTTTCCGACTGGATGCGACAACTAAAAAAAATGACTTTTTCGGTTAAGCCAAGCCCTCAAAAGCGAGTTTCAGCAGACTTCGGGCGTAATGCGTTGATGTATAGGACAGTAAAGGCCTCCGGAAGGATCAGAGGGAACTTTATATTTCGCACGGGCAGTAAATTAAGTTTTAGTCCTTTGACGCTGCACCTGCTGACTTTTGAGTTGGAACAGCCAGAGGCGGAGGTTGGTATTCCGAAGAGTGATGCGTCGACTGGAATGACTTGCTTTCACTGCACTTGAACTCAGTTAGGTTGTCCGAAGCGTTATAGGGCAAGTCGTGAGGCGCTCCCTCACTCGATAGTTGCGATTGCTGACATAATTTTAAATTGTCTGCCTTTTCCCGACACTGATGATTGTTCCATCCAGGTGAAATTACATTTTTAAAAATTAGGGAGAATAGGATATCCGCAATGAAGTTATTTTTGTACCTGAATGGCATTGGCTTAGATGAAGATAGGACTTGAGATACACATGGCACCTATGTAGATACAGTATGAATATAATGAGCGAGTATTGACTCACAATTGATGCTAAATATTCTTGCAAATTCAGTCGTGCCACCGAATCAACATTACGACCCCCTAAAATGGAAGAAATGTGACGCCAAACCCCCGCATCAAACCGCCTTGTTAAGTCAATTCTTACGACTGCCCGGCGATCATCTCTCGTATACATTACGGCCACTGACCGTTCCGTGTTATTTTAATTTTATTTTTGTTCTCACCCCTCGAAGCTACTTCTGAATTCATCAGATTCCACACGATGTCTCGGTTTCGTAAATGACCGGACAGTCGATATCTTACTGAAACGAATTCTCTCTAGAAACTAGTTCTACGGTCGTTGTAACGACCGAAGAATGAAATTTCCTGTTTACGGCCTACTCTTTTAGAATCACCTGATTCTATGCTGTGTTATTTTGTAATTTACTGAGACTAGCGACTCGGATCGGATTCTGAAATTACAAGGACTAGTCAATACAAGTGTTTCTGGCTAATTCACGAGGTGGCTCACCTGCCACGCCAAGGCGAATGTTTCTGTATATTTAACAATACAGAAATTCAAAGTCAATTTAAAAATCCTTGCTGCTGATCAATGGTTTCCAAGAGCTGTCGGTTTATTGGTGTTAGATAAGGCCATAATGTCGCTGTTGAAATTCACTAATCAAAAAATCCAAGTAAGCCATAATTTATCAATAAACAATGCCACTTCATACTTCCGCCTTAAGAACAGTTATCAGAATGACCGTAGGAATTTTTTCATTTTCATTAATGCCATTTATGTCCATCATGTGAAACCTAATAAAGTTTTAAGAGCTCCGCTCCAATCTCGTTAGATGGATTCTATCGATGGGTGGAACCGGTCGCCAATTGGGGGCAATGAGAATCTCTCTTGAACCACCCGTGGCCATTCGGAGGTAGGAATATGCGGGCAGACGCGTCTGGGCTCGAGGGATGGGCGTGGAGATCATTTGTATGCAACCCCATATTCACGACTTTCTTCGAAATATTCTTTGTATTAAAAATTCCCAGTGCTTCCAGCCATTACATTTGCCTGTGGAGGTTATTTTCTGAAGGAAGAAAAAATTGATTTACAGTTAACACTTTAATTCCTCCAATCGTCTTTGGAGGCTCGTGAGTGCTCTGCGCCTGTTCAGTATTCCTCTTTCGTGGAGATGAGGCCCGAGCATTATTCAGAAAAAAGTCGAGAAGTTCGGCGGTGTTCCAAAAAACTACGAGATTTAACTACGTTGGTAGGTAATATTAAAAGATTTAATTTTATTTCAGCCTGTAATTTTTTGATCAATTATTTTGGTGTTAGTATAGAGTCGGAACGAGGATGGAAAGAACCAGAAACAACTACCCACGTCAACCTTTCTTACTGCAATATTGTCACGTAAGCTGTACATCGTTAAAACAAGTTTGTTTCAAGATGAAAAAAGATTATGCCTTTGGTTCAATTTTGATAATCATAGGAGAAGCTCATTGTAAAGTTTAAATTATGACGGAAATGCCTCAGACGACGGTGAGAGTGGATTTCATAGGTCACGAAGCCAAGTGAACGCCTCCATCTGTTTTGTCTATAACCTCCACCCTGAGTTGCGATTCCACGTCGAAAAGTTTCCGCGTTCTCCTCTATAATTTCCACAAGATCGTCAGAGGGCAATATACGATCTTCTCAACTCTCCAACTGTTTATCCACGTCAAACAATATGCAATCTTATAGCAAACCAGTGCCGAAGTAGGCAGATAGGATGGACAAGCTTCTACATACATAAAAATCCACAGTTAAAATTTATGCTTCAGAGAACTATGAAATGCTGATCCAAACACCCAACAAACTTATCAGACTTGCACTAACTTTCTAATCCAATACAATAATTAACGTTATTCGTTCAAATTACTGGTCGGTCATGAGTATCAATCTACTTGACACATTGAGGATGCTAACAACATCTTGTCTGAACGAATCCCAGCCCTTGGTTCTGATATATCCGGTGGTCGCGAACACATCAATGTATCGAAGCTACAGCCGGCGCCTGAGATACATTAGTCAATAATAAGAGTGAGCTACTAAAAATGAAGCAATTACCTACCGGACGAAGGTTACAGTTCTTTTTAGAAGGTGGACCTTCCAAGTCTGGAATCTAAATTATATGTGTAGTACGTCCATTATCCTCCAATTGGGCTCGAGTCATTACCCATGATGTCAGGTCAGCACTCGTAGCCACAGTAAATCGATTCTTCACTGAAACGACGACTTAGAGTTGAAGAAGTAACCCATTCAAATTACTAACATATTTGCATTAGGTAATCAATTTTCATAATGTATTATTAAGTACACATAATGTTCAAAACCTTCATTTTTAACGTATTTTATGATTTTTAATTTTTCACCGAAGAGACCAAGAAACTGTTGTAAATAAATTGCTGGCACCTCTACGCCTAATCAGATAACAAGAATTCGAAGAGAGGATTGGTGAAGAGAGTGAGAGAGAAATGGAGTAAATGGACGGACAGAGGAATCGTGTAGACGAAATCATTGCAGTTCGCACAACGTCCTCTCAGACTCTCAGAAACCGGAAGGGCAAGGGGCTGTAGCCCTTCGTGGAAACAACCACGTTTTAGAGCGGATGATTGAACAGTGGAAGATCTTGGAAGTGTAAAAACAGCCGTAAAGAAAGTCATAATCAGCTAAAATAACAAAGATAATTCGAAGGGGTACAGTATATAAATTACATGGGAATCGGCTGAAGAACCGGGGTTCAGAGGATAATGACAACCTGTTCGGTGATTTTCAAACTGTTGTGATTATGTGGACCAACTCGCAAACTTGTTTCAGTTTTTGACTGCTCTAATTATCGAGAGAAAAGGACAAAGGAACAAGGATGCGTGAAATTTCGTTTTAAAACAGATTAACAATGCTGCTAAATGGTCTTTTCAACCAGTTGAAACTCTGAGAAGAAAATGACGGTATGAAAAGATGAACAGGTATTGTTAACACTATAAATATTTATTCTGGGCTCCAAATCGTTTGTTTGTGAATAAGAATCCAATGGGTTGTCGAGGTGGGTGGCCATGTAGGATACATATACACAGTGAGGGAATACAGTAAGTAGGTCTAACTTCTATTTGTGTCGAAGGCAAGGGTTGTTTCTTCACCTGATACCAAATAATTATAAATGAAAACAGTTCTAGGAATCAGCAAGAATGGAAGGAGTACTTCGGTGAGTCGCACACCACAATCAACGATACCCCGTTTTTGCCCGAGAGCTCAACAATACAAGGTACTACCCCAGGATAAGCAAGTCTCCATAGTAAGGATAGGCGGGGTGGGAGATTTATAAGAACATTCAGACAGTAAATGAGGCTCTACACATTAAATGTAATCGCGCGAGCGAACTTACCAATGGAAACAGGTCACAAGTTGGTGGAGGGCCATAACAGGCAGGACCGCTCGACAGTGATCCTGTGTGGCCATCACTTCGCATTCTGTCGTCCCCAGAACCGTACTTACTTTTAGAGACAAAAACGCCTGGATACGTAGGTACGTAAAAGACACCCTTTGAGCTTATTGCAGACGTTTTCACTGAAACACCGAAGAAGGGAAACTGTCGACAAGAGAGGTGGGGCGGGGGTGTCCTCATTTCCCAGCATCCACCTTTTACAATTGTTAGCCTTCCTAGCATGTTCGAATCATGGTCCTAGGCAGTGAAGATATATTATCCTCCTTCTGCTTTACTGCATCCATGTATATGTAGACTGAGTGATGCGGTGAGTGTTTCCAAGTTAAAAATACCTATTCTATCATATTGAAGATAACAAAATTCATTGCGGCCTTCTATCTCGCTAGGTAGGTCATAAATCCTCTGTGAAAAAATTGTTGCCACAACGCACCAAACTACACTCTATTTCAGTTTCTTAATATATGTAGAAAATAATGAAGAGAAGCTTCTAGATTATCATAGATAGATTTATTAATAGATTATTTATTTCATGATTTGAGCTTCTATAAAACATTTTGAGATTTGTAATTAAACTCTTCAGCATTTCAATACAGTATTCTAGAGAGGAAATGCAACAACCACACAGTACTTCAATAGTAGGGCCAATTATTACGAAACCCAGAGTGAATTGCCCACTTTTCATTCTTGAATCCCTTTCGTCCCATGTTCTCACATTATTACACCCATTTAACACTAGTTACATTGAAGAAGAGAAACTTCGTGGCAATGAAACCGTGAAAAGTGGAAAAAAAAGCTCGTCAAGATTTTCGATCTGGGGGTAATTAAGATCGACTCGGATCATCATGAGAACTGACAAGCATTGATAGTAAGTAAAATTATTAGACTCAAAAAACGGAAGTAGATTGGTATCTTCAACATCCCCGAGAACTTTCTCATGCCCTCAAACCCGAGATATCTAGCTAACTGGTGTAAGTAGTCCAGTTAGCCAATGTTGTTAGTTTTAGTTGAGTTGGGACCATTTTCCAATTCATTTCGATGTAATCGCATTCTATTCGATCATACGTTACTAACCCCTTTTTATGTTCTCAATCACTCAACTTTTGAGATTCAGGATTGTGAGAGGATTTGACTAAACAGACGATTGCTATTACTCCCGTGGGCGAATGACGAAGAGTCAAAATACGCTTCGTTATCGCCATTGTGAGGAAATCACTGAATGAAACATCATTTCCGTGATCAGCATTATCACACATCAATTATTAATATTATGTAGTCCGTGATGAAAAATTAACGATTGTTCAGAATTGAAGGCCCCCGATTCTCCCCCGCAATTACCGATCTCGATTTGTACGTAATGCTTATGGAAATGCCGTAAAAGGGTCTAATTTTGCCTCATGCATAAATCTGTGATATTTTGCCCCATTTAATTTTTAAACTTTGCTTTCCCTAAAATACGTTCATTAAAAGCGTATAAAATTAGGCTGTTCAATGGCATTATCCTTAGTGCCTTCGAATAGAAATTTGCGTGTCGGTTTCAGCACTGCACCTGTGGTATTCACAAATGAAATGTTTACAAGATTAGCGAAATTATTGGTCCTTTTTTGTTGTTCACGCACATACCTACTTACATTCACGCAACGTGACATACTCTCAAAAGCAGATCGCACAAAAAACAAGATGCATGCAAGACGTTTGAAAATTACCATGACTCCATCTGAAGGGGGATGTAACTCAATTCGAAGTAGCTTATTAAGGTATGCGTAAAGGGAGCAATTTTTGTTTCAACCTCGCTGCCGAGCTCGGTTTCAAGTTCAAGGACTTCAATGTTGGTATCGCACCATAATGTTAGCCGCTCTTGGAATCACGTAAGGTATTGGAGGGGTTAATATGAACTTAAGGTTATGTTCCTAGGTGGGCAGTAATCTTCAATCCTAAGCAGTCACGTAGGAAGGTCCTGTAATGGACGGTAGGTAGGCAGAGCCTCGGGGAAGAGCCCAAAAAGATGAGAGGGGCGTGGAAAAAAATTAACTAGTCCCAAGATCATATCAACGATAAAGGGCCATGTTTTGAATGTTTCTACTTGGTGAAGACGTCAGGATTATCGAACGTCAGGTGTTTCAAGAACTCCGTGACTGCTTTTGGAAATATGATTCGGTTTTTTCAAAAATTCAACACCATTAGTGGTAACAACTTGTCTTTTCCCATCATATGTACTGAATTGATGTCGACCCTACTTCGAGGGACAATTGAATTCCATCCAAGACATGAACGCTTCAGTAGTTTAAACTTTTGTATGATGTATTTTCTGGGGAACACCGTTGGCGGATGGTCTAGATTTATGGAATTTATGGGATTTTGATCGATGAAAATCTTGAAGCTGAGAAACTGAGAAACAAAAGCGCTGAAAGAAATCCATCGGCTTGTGATGGAACTCTCCTTCGTGATGCAATAAGACGGATACAGGAGAAAATTTACCACAAACGATCAACTTCCCGAGGCAATGATCATTGTGCGGATTTCCTCGGCTATCATTCCAGTAATAGTGGGTGATTCCTCTCATATCGAAAGCCGGTCAGCGTTGATTTAGCCATCGCGTTGATTGTGGGGCGAGAAGTACCACCTACTTGGCTGTTGAAATATTCATGTCGGTTGTGGAGCGAGTGTGAGAGCAAGACAAAGCCAACAACCTCCGGGCAACCGGTCGATATCCGCTGAGATGATCGCCTTCAAAGACGGGAATAATGTGCACGTAAGAGCTATGTCTCCCAGATCGAATTGGTTACGATAACCATCAAGAAAACTATAGGTATAACACAAACCTTGACTAAAACCGTGGACGAGTAGGTATAATGTTTATAGCGCACAGAGAGGATCTAACGTCCATGCGCAACATTTGGGTTGATATCACATTTTGGAGACAATCTTTCAAAATGAAATCACTATCAAGCTTAGTTGTTTCTTAGACTAATTTACATAGCACAATAGAATTTTTCACCTCAATTTCGAGCGCACATCAGTAAGCTGTTGATCATCCCGTTCTGACGAATATTAAACGAGGAGCTTATTATAACATTTGGCGCGACTACTACTTTGTGGTTGGTTATTCCTTGAATAATCAACCTATGTTTTCATGCAAATGGTCAACCTCTCCGATTCGGCTCAAAATTTTTGGTGGTTATTCCTCGAATAATCAACCTATGTTTTCATGCAAATGGTCAACCTCTCCGATTTGGCTCAAAATTTTTTTCTGGACGTTTCATGATGTCCTGATCAAAAAAGGTCGATGTCCGTCCGCCGTACGCCGTACCCCGTACGCCGTACGCCGTCCATCGTCCGCGCCCTTTTGGTAGTAGAAAATTTTCTAAAATCTGAAATTTTGGTCAGGGGTCTGTTCCCTGCCGAGACGGGTCCTCGAAACTTTCAGCCCGATCGGACCAAATTTGGCGGGGGTTGGGGTCCAAAATGTGTTTTTTGAAAAATGGATTTTCGAGATTTTGGGCGATCTAGGCGAGTAGGGTGTCATTTTCCACTAAATTTTGGACGCTGAATCCAAATAAATTGGTCTCAGAACAATTGGCACCCACTGGAAGAAGTAATTGGTCAATTTATGGGTAAAAAAAAACTAAATCTCCACCTGGGTTCGAACTGAGTACCTTCCGGTTACTGCCGAACGCGCTAGCCACTTGCGCCATGGTGTAACTTAGACTTGGGCGAATAGCGTGTGGGATATCATTGCCACTAAATTTTGGACCCTGAATCGATTGGGAATGGGTCCGGGACCCGCCACATCCACCGTTTCCCCCATTCCCGAGGAATAACCAACCCGGTGTGTAAGAATTGCAGATTTTTTCTGGACGTTTCATGATGTCCTGATCAAAAAAGGTCAATGTCCGTCCGCCGTACGCCGTCCGCCGTCCACGCCGTTTTTGGTAGTAGAAAAATTTTCTATAAATCTGAAATTTGGGTCTGGGGTCTGTAACCGGCCTGGGACGGTCCTCCAAGCTTTTCAGCCCGAATCGGACCAAATTTGGGCGGGTAGGGGTCAAAATGTTGTTTTTTGAAAAATGGATTTTCGAGATTTTGGGCGATTTAGGCGAGTGGGGTATCATTTTTCCACTAAATTTTGGACGCTGAATCCATGAAATGGGTCCCAAAACGATCGGCACCCTCTGGAAGAAGTTATGGGTCAAATTGGGTATATATTACCCATTTTGAATATGTTTTTTTGAGATTTCTGGAACCTAGGCGTGTGGGGGTATCGATTTTCCGCTAAATCTTGGACGCTTAATTTCAATGAAGTGGGTCCCGGAACGATTGGCACCCCTGGAAGAAGTTATGGGTCAAATTGGGTATATATTACCCATTTTGAATATGCGTTTTCGAGATTTCCGGTACCTGGGCGTGTGGGGTATCATTTTCTACTAAATTCTGGATCCTGAATCGATTGGAATAGGTCTGGGACCCGCCGCACCCTTTTCCTACCGAGTCCACTAACCATTACAATATAGGGAATATTTTTCAAAGAAAAGAGAACGAATGCTAAAATAAATTAGAACTAACACGGTAGAAAATATTCTGATCGGATGAATTTATACATGTCTTCTCACTCACCTAGATTCTCCTTTGCACGAACACGCCAGGTAGGCATTGAAATCGTGAGCTCACCAAACGAACTTTGACTCTTCAACGTTCCATAATAATTAGAGACACATTAATCTTGGTGACGTTCGAAAGTAAATCGACCCTGTCACTGGAAAATCGCCTTTGACGGGCGATTCATGACCAGAAAATTGCACAACGCAATACCAGAGAATATTGCTTCATATATTACCTACTTCTGAGTTGGACTCTAGCGCTGGATTAATGTAAGAGAATGTTAACGAGGAGGACTACCGACCCACGTTTCTTTCAAGGCATTGCAGTAACGACATCCGTCGATCGTATAAATCGATTGATTCCTATATCAATGTCAATCCAGGGAATTCTATTCACGCCGCGGGTCAAACGCAGGTCTACAGGAAGAAGAGGGGGGGGGGGGGGTTATGACGGTACTTTCTAAAAGCGTTATCAAATTAAATGCATCGCGCGTGTTGTCTTTTGAAGGACATTTTCTTGACG
Source organism: Cyrtorhinus lividipennis (assembly GCA_019603395.1). Classification (NCBI taxonomy): domain Eukaryota; kingdom Metazoa; phylum Arthropoda; class Insecta; order Hemiptera; family Miridae; genus Cyrtorhinus; species Cyrtorhinus lividipennis. The sequence continues at coordinate 18,831,773 of CM034003.1, read as the reverse complement.
TACAAGAAAAGTAATCAGTGCGGGCAAAATAAATTGAATTATAAGAAGGGTGGTCTAAAGTTTATTGTTAAGTAACCGATCACATGGCATGGATCACATTCAAAATTGATAACTATCTATTCTATTTTCGATACGTGTATCCTCCATACAAGCGTGATTGGAGCCACAATCGATGGCGGCTCGTGATTCGAGACCATCTGCTTTCAATGCGGAATTTTTAAATCGAAGCAATCAACTAGTATTTCCTGGGAGCTCGAGCGGAATAGCACCCTGTTCTCAATGCAAACTATAAGCTGATCATGAGAATTAAGGAAGGTTCATTAAACTGGTGCTCTAGGTGCACTTTGTGTGCTAATGCCTCTCCACGATCTGATCTTTAGAAGCGATATTGGAGCATTGTGCGCTACCTGGAGTTCGGATTTCCATATAAACCCGTCTTGTAAAGCCCTTATTTATACATTTTGCATACAATAAAACCCGAGGGAGCTCTGAGGCGTTGATTAGTGTCTAGAAACACTGGTAGAAAGCTAAGGCGGCATCATATGCTAAAAAGGATTCACTTAGACGTAGCAAAGCAATATAAATAGCTCTTGTCTAACGTGAGTTTTCCCCAGAGGGTTCAACTGTTCCCTAGCAAAGTACGAAGTATAGCCGTAATACTCTTTTCTTTTTCTTTTTATACGCGGACATCTAGGAGATATCTTTGACTAAAAATTGCGTTTTTACCGAGGTGATGCGAGTTTTCCAACTACTTAATAGATGATCTAATTGTTTTCTACAAGTGACTCCAACATGTTGCAGTTTAAATCGACTGCAAAACCTTCTATGCAAAATTTCATGAAAATTTTTCCTTTCATCAAATCATCATGTGAATTATCACGCATTTATTTAATACGATTAAAAACGATACCTATTTTCCGTTCGATTTTCTTGCTATCAAACTAATGCGTCGTTGGTTTTTGCCTATTCCTCCCGAAATGTTCACCCTGAATCCTCAGAATTCGCCGGGATTACTGGCTACCTGGCTAAGCCGTCGATTGGATTCGAGGAGATCACAAAGAAGGGAAGACGCGGAGGAAGAGAGGGAAAAAATCACTCGTTCAGCTAGGTGGCCGAGTCGAAACCGCGGATGCTACTATCGTAAAAACTGGTCGAGACACGGCGAACCTCGTACAAACCGTATTAGGTAGTTTTGTCTTGAAGTGCAACAACCTTCTCTGAGCGTCTGAGACAAACAACAGGAGAAAAAATGCGGTTTCTTTTCATTACCATCTTGGATGGATCACGGTCTCTTCATTGCATGGAAGTTTGTTTAAGTAAAATAAACGTGAAGAAAACTCGAAATAAAAGAGAACTTGTTTGGGAGTCTAATTCAACAACGTTTCGCACAATGTAGTGAGCGGAGGGGGATAATTTTGCTCGTCCCCAGACCGGGCAGGATGATAAAGAGAACATTTCAGCGTAATTATGACAACGTCGGTCTTTGGAGCGATTCTATCCCTTGGAGTGTAACAAGTTGGATGTAGTAAAGTTGAAAAAATTGGTAACCTTCAACATTTTTATCAGGGTCACCTACATGGTGAATCCCACTTATGGCAACTGAATGATCTGTAAAAGACATGACTTTTTCAACGTACCGATTAAATATAATGCAGTTCTCATAACGATCCTCTTTCATTGTAGGTACCGGTTTTATCTCGATCATGAATCATTGTTTCGCTTCGTCACCAACACGGTCTGGTCATCAAGTGTAATCAGGCAGACTCCAACCAACAATACGAACCACAATGCGTCTCAACTCAGGCTAACGAGCCATTATTATGCTTGTTACTAAAATGCATTTCTTCCGTAATAGGATATTAATCGGCTATTCATTACCTTTCCCACTAGCGTTATTCTGCGTTGATAACACGTGCCCATGTACGGGATGAACGAAAGGATAAGATTGAAACTCGTCATTTGCTCGGCTCCATCACGGTCGAGAGCTTTTGTGGATCATTGAGCTCTCAGGAATGCACAATTTTAGTACCTCCGTGATTACCTTTGTAATGTTACGATCTAGAGCAGTATGAAGATTTTCGTTCACTGTAACGGTAGGTAGATACCTACCTGCGTCAAGGAGAGATGGGTACTGTGCTATTTTCAAACCCTCAGCATTGACGGCAAAGGTTTAAAGCTCAATGATCTCGACGGCTGATGCCTCCCCGGATATCTGCATAAGGAAAGGAAGGGCTGAGGACGTAGGCGTGTTCTTTTACAAGTCAGGTGGATGATTACCGTCCGGGAGGCATATTCCGCCCACGGTTTCACTTTACATGACCAATAAATCACATTACGTGCATTCGCGTGCCGATCTCTAGGGTTCATGTTTTAGTTGGTGTATTCCGCTTGGCGAGCGATCATCTCCCATATCAGCCTCGGCAGTCGCTCAGTGAAAGAAGACAAGGGTTGATGACCCGAGCAAAATCCGTCTTTGGACGCACTATCGTTCAAATAACAGCATGATGATGGAGGTATTATAAAGGGGCAATGAAATGTCCTATTTACTAGTGTTTTTAGGGTGTGAAGGGGGCAGAGATTCCTATGTTCCCTTCATAACTGCAGATTAACTAAGCTAATTAGATTCAGATCAAATTTAGGGGTTCAAATCTAGGAGAAAGATCTAATTGGTTAAACGAAATACAATGATGAAATATACCACCTGCGAGCGTAAGAGAACTCTTTCTACTCAATTGTCTTCGATTACCCTAATTTTGTCATTTTTAGGAAGCACTCAATGACTCAAGCACTCATGGCCGATTTTTCATAAAATACGAGTTAATAACCACCATCATAATTACTGTACCGTGATTCTTTAAGAATTCCGTGCGTCAATTCCTATCCTACCATATTTACACGAATCGGTCTGAACGGATACACCTCAAAAAGCAGTTGTACACTGAGACTTTAATCAACCCTGTAAACAAGCACAGTAAACAGCAAAATGGACGTACATAATACACATATTTATATTGACTCCATTCAACACCACCAAGAACTTTCCCATTTAAATTCAACTAAATTATCTTCGAAGAGTCAATCCGCAGAGCAGAAAGGCTAGCAGTAGATAGAGATTTGTCAGAAAATAAAACGCCTTTCGAGAAAAAAAGGAAATGGAAGCCGTTCCAATGCTACTAGATTCAGCTCGGAGATAACAAATGCCGCACCAATATCGATGGGCTTTCCGGAAGTTTATTTGTGTAAGTCAGTTGTTGAGTCTTTTCATCGAAGAGGAATTGGAAAACGTTGTCGAGTGATACAGTTTCCTCCCTTTCTGCAGGGAATCCATTATGTATACAGCTGGGCCTCCGCTCCCAAATGTATACCGCTTGATTAACGCAGCGAAGTTATTCAGTGCGTTTACAGGAGCACTCTACATATCATTTGTAAAAACAGAGAAAAGAGGGGCAAAGGAAAGCGTGCATTGGCAACTCGCATAGATCTACATCCTTTTGAGTTTTTTGTCTGAGCTGGAAAGAGTCTAACCCCATCCATGGCCACGCCATGGCTAAAAAAACTTAGCTCTTCCTCATCGCTGCAAAAATGTTTTCTTAATAGAGAACCAGGATGGTCTGATTCCTATGTTTAAAAAAACGTGGTAAAAAGACTCAACGTGAAATCATGAATGAGGTATACCACTCGCCATCATCCCTTCCACAGACTTCCTGAGTCTCTGCTAAACCTGCTATAGAAATAAAGGAGTACAACTGTAGGGCCTGTGAGGAAAAATAATCACGAAAAGCTTGTAGAATAAATCGGCTCTTCTTACTCCCTCCATACGGACTGTTCGAAGAATGACAGTTAAACAAGAACATTAATGCGGCGTAGTTTATACGTTCATTTCCCTCTTTGAAGTTTGCTACTTGCAGTTTTGAAGTAGTTTCTTTTTTACAGATCAGATTGCTCTCTTGGATAAAACGACTAGGTTTGAAGACTACTTCAACAGAAAGTAGCTTTCTTGTTTCACATCGCCCATTTCTTCAGGTTTTCCCTCTTGTTTTTCCCCTCGAGAGTGCTCCGTATGGAAGGAAAGAAACTGCTGATTGGAACAAGGGAGGGAGAGGATGCGAAGATAAGAACTCTAGGAACATGAAACCCATGAAGGTTGTTCCGGGAACTTACTAGTTTAAGGGTACTTAGTTTTTTTTTTTAATTTAGTTCTTTAAAATTAAAGTTAAAGCAATTTGCATTGGGTTCTAACGGCCCCCCTTTCAGTTTGTATTAGTATAGCCTTCACGATAATAAAGGTGCACATAACGTTTTCAATACACATCAATTCTGCTTGAATATTTTGCTTATTGTAGTAGTAGTAATTTAAGAGAAGGGAGCCTATAACATTAATTGTTGAACTGAAATAAATCATTCAATCGTTCGGTCATCTCATTTGGATATTATGGTAGCGAACTTGAAGATCATACAAATTAATTAATAAAGATTTAAATGAAGGTTCAGTCAGGGAGGTTCTATCATGCAGTGACTGCATGTATCTGGGGTGCAAATGAGATGGTAATAATTTCCTGTGCTAATAAATCAGCTTCCAATGGGACTCAAGGCCATGAAAGATTACCGAAGTAACAGTGTTATCATTTTAATTTAAAAATTTAAAGAAGGTTATTGGGGATTAGGGTTAGGCTTTCGTTTAAGGTACCTCATATTTCATCTCCAAAACCGCGAATGCAGAGTCGTCCATGTGTCTGTAAATAAGTAAATAAAAGTTCCAAGCTCAAAGGGGAGGAGGCTTAATTACGAAGACCGGTCCTCGGAAGGTGAAGTGTGCCGGTGCCGAGTGTACAGTTATACAGTTATACCGGACCTACTGTCGCTGCCGGACGAATATTCCAGGATCTTCATTTGAAACTGTCTGTGATACCTATTTCAGCCTATAGGTACCTAATTTTCCGGGTTTACATTTTCACAGGAATAAATCCTTTCCCTTAGATTCTCATCGTGCTCAAAAATCAATACGGCGGGAACCTACTCGCATTATTTGTACATGTCCTTAGCTATTACCCGCAAAATGAAAAGCTTCAATTTTCAATTTTAATTTCAATTAATTTATTTCTTTTAGGTACAAGTTTTTACAAGAAATTTATTATACTATATTGTTAATGTATGCGCAAGTGACTTTCTTATTTTTAATAGAGATAATTCTTGAAAATTAATTCGTGGAGTTTTCAATTTCGCGATTTCGTGCCTACATCTGCGTCATTAAACTCGAGACCTATCAGAAATCTCATAGCATCCTAGGAATCGCCTTCTATTTACATGCCCAAGGGCATTTGCTATTCCCACCCTAGAGGACTAAACAGGATAACGTAGGATAAGTACTTTCATGAGCACGGTGTACCAGTGAAGTTGTGTTTTCGCCGCGACGTTTTGTATTCAGAACTTGTGTGTATGCCGTGTGAAATGCGGATAACAACGCCGATCTTAAAGCACAAGGTCTCTTCGGTGGTTTCCATTCAAAAACCAGCGAAATGAACGGAATCTCTATCATATTTATTCAGCAGACGTCGTCACTGTTCTGTCGCGATGGCGAGAAACAATCTACCCAAGAAACAGTTGATATTCCAGCCGCGTTACGAGTTTGCGTTTATCGAATCTCGCGCAACGCACTTACATTTGAATTGTCTGAGGAAACTGTGTTGTAAACGGAAGACGCGTACCTACTAATACAATGTTGGCTATAGTCTTATTGTTACACAAAAGGAGCATTTCAACTTCCAAGCTATCTCAACATCATCCCATCACCCATTTTCAGGCTAAAAAGTGATTGAACAGTGTTGTAGAACAGTCCATGTCTTCCAAAAAATTGTGTCAAAAAGATAAATGTAAGGTTGAAAGGCCAACCAAAAAATTTTCAATCTAGTTAGCCAAATTACTCAAGTACCTATTCTAAGATTTCTTTCATAGATACTACAAGTAGACTACTGGAGAATCAAGGAACACATTTCATCTAACGTTTGTGAATACCTTCACAATTCGGGTCGATTTAGAAGGTAGCACGGTTCCCGAAATTTCCCATTCATGATTTTCTTCTGACTACTCAAAATGTTTGAGCAGTCAGTTTACAGTTTATGTCAGAGTGCAAAAAATTGATATATCCCAATGCAAGAGCATTTTACACAGGAAACACAATTTGATGAAGAAGATTTACTGATATTTTATTAATGTCTACAACGTTTGTGATTTCTTCAAGGTCCTTTGAACTGTGTAAGGACTTTTGAGCAGAAATTGTCATCCTCAGAAATGAAAGCTCTCTAATGTAAAGCCGATAGTTATTTGTTCGTCACGGATTCTCATGTGTCTTTAATGTCGTTTGAAGGCCCAATTACCTTAGTTAGTAATATTATTATTACTTCCTTACTAGTCCGATTTCCTCGTAATACCCACCGAGTGAGACTCTCTGGGATACTTCCATTACATCGAGGTTTCAACGCTTGAAAAGGATATATTACACTATAAACACTAATAATTGGGTAATACACTATTTGGGTAAGAATTTGCGGAGATTTCAGAAGTCTTTGAAGTTGAATTATGCCTGTAAAGGTTTATTAGCCAGCGCATCTTGAAACATTATGATTTGATTTCAAGCTTTAGAAAGCAGAAAGGAAGTGATCGGGATCAAATGTTTTCAACATTTTTAACCTCTTATTACCTTAACTATTTCTGCAATTATTATAACAATCATTACTCCTACATGTATCGTTCATGTTCGCAAACAGCTCGTGTGGATCAACCGGGAACAAGGTAACTGGAAGTACGAGTAAGATACATGAGTGCTGACAAATCATCGTTCCCTATCTAGCCTCAGGAGTAAGCGCGAGAAACCAAACCATCTCCCATAAATCGTAACTACGTGAAAAATCGTCCGGCCCTTGATATTCCTACGTAAACCAACTCATACAGGTAAGTAGAATATTGCCCATTCTCGGTATTTCTACCATGGAGACCCGGATTTCATACTTACCTTCAAGTCGAGTCATTTAGCATACCAACCTAATACCGATCTATTTCTACCATCGTTTACCGAACAAGGTTAAGCCCGCTGACCCGCATCTCCCTGTAAAGGCAAGCATACCCCAGGCGCCAAGTGAGCGAGCGAGTGCAGATCCTCGATTGCACTTCTCTAATGTGGGAACGTAGGGAGGCAGCCTGTTATGTAAACCTTTCACATATTTATAACTCTTACACGCTCCGCTGACCTAAGGGGCTCGTAGTCTCGGATCTCAATACAACATTTTTCTCTCATCCCGTTATAACCGTATTTACAGCATTCTTCTGGAAGAATCAATGAACTTGTTCTTTGCGAGTTTGAAGACACGGTAGGTCGCCGAAATGCGCTGGGCTGCTATCTACAAACCACATGAGAGAGATTCTCAGCTCACAAGGTTGGGAAGAGGGAGGCATAGAATATTACTGGGGCTTTCGGATGATATATGGCCCGTTTATATACACTGTTTACACATCCGCTCTCTATTTTCTGTTTTACCACAGTTGGTGAAGGGCTCATCAACTGTCTCCTGAGCTCCTCCATGTTTGTCCAGAATCGTATACTTCCATTGAATTTGTACTAATACCATAAATCAAATTCTTGCAATGAGTTCATTTATATGTCTTCAAAGCCAATTATCCTCAAAGGAGCCTCACGGACAAAGAATCAATCACATCAGTAGTATCATGTTAAGCACTCAAGCGTCTCAGGGTTGTTTCAACGAGCCATAATGAGTGCTCAGCGATGTCTCACAATCACCACAGTATGGGAGCCCGATAACGAATCCCCTTTACCTCAGTCGCGGCCTAAAGCCGCATTAACCAGCGCGGCTGAGGCTGTTTGCCCCTCGGGGAAAGTTCTTGATTGCGCCTAATCAGAGGACACGCCAAAAGAGCCGCAGTTGATATTCCGGCAGGAAGGGAAACAGCCGGTCTTCAAACACGTACCTTCGGATCAGTGACAGACACGGTTTAGGTTTTAATGCTATCTGAAGACCACCCACCGCAGGAAACGTAAATACAGTACCCAGCCCTCGAAAGAGGAGGAGCTCGTCAGGATTACATAATTGCTATGGTAATGAAGGTCGGGATTGTTCGCCTCACTTATAACGAAACCGAGTCTGCTATTGGTGGAGACAATAATTCTATTTCATGGCACTTGCCTAGTGCCCATTTTGCCACAAGAATCACGATGGATTCCCAATCACTTCTCTCAAACATGCCAACCACCTGGAAGAGTCATCTGTTGAGGAGGCTATGAGTGTTTTTGCTGAAATTGTCGAACTAATCATATAAATTTCGTTTGATCTAGCGTTGCTGTCGGTTCTATTTTAGGTGAACGAAAAATAAGTACCCGTCAGATCTGCATGGACGACAAATGAACCATACAGGACAGGCAGAAAAGTGGAAGAATCGGTACGATTACTTTATCGTTGAAAGGATTACAACAGAACTTTACCTTGCTTTTGTACGCCTGTTCTGAATAAACAGCTTCTTTATCTTCTACATAATCCTCGGGTCGGCCACAAATCAGACGCCGAGTTGGACAATAAGGATGGAACGAAAATATGAGACAACAAATGTATAAAAGGGAATGTAGAAAGGTGAATAATATGTCTTTATTCCGGCTGGAGAGTGGATGATAACGGAAAATGTAACGTCACGATACAAGATATTCCTTTTTCCCTACCGGTGTGACATCACAACATTACCTAGTTGTAAATATGAATGATGCGACCTTAGTTAATTAGATGGTAGCTTCGAATGAGTTCAAACGTTACGTGTTTTTGAGGATGGTCATTGGCGTTTTCACTTATTGAGAATATACTATACACAGAAAATTTTAGAATCTGGTAAGGTGGCCCACTAGAATCCATCCAGGGAGCAAAACGGTTTCGTCAATCCAAACGCTGAAGCTTCAGTAGCGTCCAGTAAATGGTGATGAAACAAGATCGAGCGATAATACTGCTGAAGATTTTGACGTCTAATGCAATGGCTCTTTGTCTCCTTAAGTGTCTATCTAACTAAGTCTATCAAACAGAATGAAGCATGCAGGGACAACTTGTTAATTATATTCCTTTATGGGAGGTGGTTCCTACAGAAGTGATCGTTTTCTCAGTACAGGGGGTGTAACTGCAGTTACATTAGCATAACGAGTTGTCGGCTCACACTTTATTTGTAAAGCAGTGTTTTTCTTTCCGCCCGTGACTAATGAGTGGTCTTGAATGATCAAGTACGTTTTCTGAAACTTGTAAAGAAGTTGGATGAAGAACGAAGGTAAATTTTTTACTACAAAGTTGTTACTTGTTTTACGGAAGATGGAGTGGCGACAAATGAGACGTCTCTGCAATGTTAATTATTGACTCACATTAATGATTCTTAACTATACCTTCAGTACAGAACATCTAACTAAGCCTCGAGTAAGGAAAGTACGTATTTACTGTTGGGTTTACTGGTGTACCTCACAACATGTGCTGCACTTCATGGAAAGAAGACTGAGCATGAGGGACAATGTACACCTACCTATTTCACTCTTGTACTTACCTATTTCAATTCTTGTTTCATGTATCGAAAAAGTTAAGGCCACTCAACCTCTTGTAATGCTAGTGTACCCCAGACCACTTGTGGTTTCCCTGGTTAAAAATGACTCCGGACCACATAATTATGCTTCTGGGGAACTTCTACTGACTCCAAATATTTCCAGTACGTCTCTGATGAGTAGGAAAAGTCTGAATATGATAAGTAGCTTTGGCGAGCCCCTGAGCTCTTCTGGTTCAAGAGAATTCTAATATTTGATCAGTGAAATGAATGTTTTCACAAACATTCCTACATCTTCTTCTATTCTTTACATCCCTACAAGTTCAGCTACCTTTCTGGCTGACGAACAATCCATGACCCGGTAGATAAAAAATAATTTGTGGAAAGGTTCTCCGCAATTTGCTCTCGGAAGAGTAGGTTGTATGTTGACTCTGTCTCTGAAAATAGCACGGTTTGTGTGCTGTTTTCCTATATTGTTCAATTGATCATCGAGTTCTTAACTGCTTGTTTTGAGTAACTCCCGCGTGGATTCCAATCTCACAGTAGTACACAGATGAAGCTGTGATTATTCTGTTAGAATTTCATATCTGGGTGACCGATGAATTTAATTTGTATAAAAAGTGTTTGTGTGTGTTCCTTGAAAAAGTGTTCCTTGATAAAAAGTGTTTGTGTTTCACCCCAATATAACTGCCTCATAAAGGTAGTTCCATGTAATGGGAATTCTTTGTAGAGGTGGCATCTTATGAACCCAGATAAAATCACTAAAACTCAATTGTTTCAAGATAACCCTCTATAATTCAACCAAAGAAGGCCCCTCCTGTGATAGCATCAGAAGACACCTCAGTAACTCAAGAGAAAGTCCGGAATGACCAAAAAGACGACCCTCGGGGAACATCAATGTGCGTGGTCGACTGTCGAGAAAAATCACGTTACAGACCAACGGTCTTGTAGCATCTCTAGCAGACAAAAAATATTCGTGCGGGGGTTTTCTTTTCAAATGCCATAAGTCGTTCTGGTTACGATAAAAAGCATAAATAAAAAGACGGCTCGAATCAGTGGAGCCTGAGCGTCAATGTACTCTTTTTTCTCAAAAGAAAACGAATAACTTAGCGGTCGTTTACTTCTCTCGGGTAATTCGGCACTTATGAATTGGAGACTTCGTGCCAGCCAAAATCCTCACACTTGTAACCTTTTGCATTTTGGTACCCAGAAAAAATTAATTAAATCAAATTATTTATATATCATGAGAATAGCTGCTAAGAAAATAATTGTATCTAGGGATTAAGATTGTGGTCTCGCAAATACTTGGCGCACGAATTACTTGAGGATTGGAACAAATCAGTCCGTGATCACTCGCTATACCTAGTAGCTGCAAATATAACTAACGATTGACCATGACTGTACTTCTTCAAACGAGTTCTCTGAAAACTCACTCAAAACAGGAATTTCCAATCTACTGTAGTCTCTCGGAAAATCTACTTTCGGTTCCCTGAAGCCTCCCGGCTGCGAAAAGTACCAGTATTTATGAAATGTCTCAATAGCTTGAAGGGACCGAGGCAATAAAAATCTTGGCTGAAGAACTTGGCTGGATAGGGTCGGTTATTGACATACTCCAAGTACAATAATAACCAGTTGAGGCTGTAGCGGTATGTTCTGCATTCAGTTCAAATGTTGTTCTTCCGTAGTCGACCTTCTCGTGAGTTGTGTCGCCAAATGTTATATGACACAATTATATTATATGGTGTGTTATAGCACAATTTGATTTATTGAGTGAGGGGTTTTGTTAGTGGTTCCTAGATATCCCTTTGTTAAAAAGTTTGTATACCGTTCTAGGTCAACGCATCCGTTCGTGTATCACATTTCCCGAACGCTAAGGTATGCTTAAAGTGTTTGTGCACTATGTTGAGACTTTGAAGGACGGTTTTTTAGAATTCCTCGATTTTTCCACTTCCTATGCCATTATGAGACGCGTTCTAATAAGTTGGGGGTAATGCGAAACGTTCGGTGGGAGAGTGAACAATTTATGAAACTTGTTATTTCAACTGCTTAGGTATAGTTTTGGTAAATGCCGAAGGAGATGCTCTAAACTGTTTTGGCTGAGCTGAGACTCCCTTTTCCTGCTCAGACTTCCAGAACGTTGTTCTCAAGGATCGCACGGTCCGAGTAGAAGCCCAGTGGTGTCGTGAAGTGAGGTTTTTTTTTCTTTGGGGAAGATCCCAGGGCCTAATGCGCCCTTGTTTTTATTCAAGTTAACATGGAATCCGTGACAGCCAGTGAGACCCAGTCACCCTGAGAAGTACCCAAATGGAGGTCGAAGTGAAAAAGAATTTCCTGACTTGAGACTGGGATCTATGGCCTCCGAAAAACTTAGGGACGAGAAGAAATGAGTTTTTAACAAGTTGTAATCTACTACCCGTGAGACAAGAGCAGTACATTACTCTACTTCCGGAAACCTCGACAAATGAAGGAGTTGAGGTTAATAGTCTGCCGTCTGGCCATGTCACATTGGTCACAAACATCAAGCTTTTTCTCACCGCAACGTTAGCAGATGGTAAATGCTGGTTGGCTTTTGGAGTTCGGTACAACGCATTCACACGCCAACCTAGCTTTTCCTACGTTTTCCTGATAAATGGCGACGAGTGATTTCGTAGTTTTATCGCAGAAGCTTTGAAAAATTCAATACGTACATTTTGGGAATAAATTATCAAACTTCACTAATCGTGATGAGCTATGAATATCCTTTATTGGATCGACTTAATAATCATAGTCATATTATGAGGGAAAGACCAACTTATCATCATTTGCGAACTCATACATTCGGTATGTTACATACTGAAAGACCTGGGTATACAAACCAATGATTTGAGAAATCAAGTTGATGATGACAATTATTACAGAAAAAATTGAAGAAAATTAATATTGCACACAGAAATGACTAGTGTTTGATTTCATTCAGAATCATATCGTGTTTTGGCTTTTGAAATCCATCACATTCCCAGTGGCTCCACACTCTCCGCAAGGATTTATCGCTTCAATTTTACCTCCGATGACCCACGGAACTCTCGCCAATACAACCCACCCTCGTACTACTTCAAGTCCAATATATCACGGAGTTCTCAATAATACGAAGTAATCATCTCCAGCGTTTTGACCACGGCCTGGACGTGACGGTTCCTACCAGTGTCGTCCCGAAATTGAGATTTTCCTCGTTTTTAGGTCAATACAACATTCAGAAGAACCAAGAGATATAAATACAGCTAATAACCATGTATAGATATAAACCATTCATTAACGCTTTTTTTATAATTTAATATATTACTGTGATCGCCATCATTTTCCTTTTTCTCTCCGCAATTTTGAGTAGGTCAATGACACATCCGCCATGAAAATGAAGCCGTTGCTTCGTGGTTATCACTTACTCAATAAACGCGCTCATCAAGAGATTTATTGTGTTATTCTCCAAATCCCTCAATTTACAATAATCACTTTTTGGAACGGACGTACAATCCACCCACGGTCAAATGCATATTCCCTAATGAAACTTGAGAGCAGCGAAATCGGCCGAAAAAAAATGCAATCATCACCATTTACTGAGAAATATAGAGATTAATCCTAATAATAATTGACGAGGTACAACTATTTGTTCATTATCCGTTGTATGCGCGATACCCCAAAGTTCAAGTTTTACATTTAGCGCCTTCAATATGATGCTCCTCTGAAGATACAAGAGATTTTACTACCAATCAAGCAGTCTACCTTGGATCCCTTAGGTTTTGCATATTCAGTCTCGATAGACTTTAACGAGCCTGGGGCAAGCAAGGTGATCTACAAGTTGGTAAAGTGTTTTAATCAACCCTCGGGTAGGTGTATGGTAATGTTTAATGAAAATCTGAGGTTACATTACGCAGAAACGCCTAAGTCGAATTAATCCCTTTCACTGAGGCGCGCGAAACTTCGAAACGGTCTCGGATGTGTTCGTTGTAACAGTAAATCCAGTCACGCCTCAATCATATCTACAATCGTAAGGGACGTAAAAATTTGTTTAAAATGAGTAAGCCTAATTCCAATTTTCCTCTCAAACAATCATTTATGATGTGGTGATGGCAGAATGATCAGTTGAATGGCTCATATGCGATTGGGAAAAACAGATCATAAGGGCGCTACATAAGCCACCATCTTGTTGATTCAAACAAGATAAATTGACAGACTTCACATTTCATTCACTTCGGATGATGGTATTGCGCTTTCAATTCCAAAGAAGGAGATGGAAGACTCAAGTTGGCACGACTTGTACCTGAATGCAAAACACTGCTTGAAGATTTAATGAAATTTCTATGCCAAGTGAAAGGGGCTCATCTTCACAGAGTTACGAGGGCTCAGCCTACATTTTGTTGGAAAAGGTCAAACAACCATTGTCTCAATATTGTTTGCCGATTGTAACTGACTCATCACGAATTCAAGAAGTGCAAGTATTCCTTTCACTGCCTCGTTGTGAGTCATTAGAAAACAACATTGTTTTCCCGTGGATCAATTTGTCGTGGGGCGATTAAGTTCGTAGCGCAACACCCTCGCTGAAGAAAGGCTACTCTACCGAATCTGAAAGACAGGGCAACTCGCCTAAAATGAATATCGAGCCGAAATCTACTTTTAAATCTGCTTTTAATAGAAGGTTTAATTGCAACTCCCAGTAATTTGGGGCATAAAACACAAATATATCAAAGCGCAAATCAGCAAAAAAAATTGTTAATTATTTGCGCGTTTTATTCGTTCTTTGCGCTTTTTAAACTTCTTTTAACAAAAATAGAGAAAAAAACACGCTGAAAACGCAGGTTTTCAGCTAAAAAATAAATAAAAACTACAACACTGTAAATCTTCAAAAATTAAAAACGCTTCAAAGTAAATTATTTTATGGCGGTTTTCATTCGTCACTAGACTTTGATAAGCCTTTGATAAGATCGGTCTTAGACTCATCCTAATTGACTCAGCCTCCAAAATTTTGTTGAAAATGATACCCCGTCTACCCCGTTTTCGGTCTTACCCTGTATATACCACTAGTATATTAATCACAAATTTCAGTTTTTTTTTTTTGCAACGAGGCCATTTTGGTTAGTTATTTCTTGAATAATCAACCTTTTTTTTTTTTTTATATTGAATTAACGACCGTAATAGCTGAGGCTTCTTGCGTAGGTACTTCTTCCCAGTCCTCTGCGCCAGGACAGACTGGATTGATGCCATGATATGCAAATACACAGAAGTAATTAATTCTGCTCCAAAACATATGCAACCGAGTTGAAAAATACTATATTTTCCGATTCCGAAACAAAAAGTTCTGCAAAAAAAAAAACCGGAAATTCGTCTCCCCTACTACTGATAGCGTCACACCTGTCTCTTTCTCCCGTCATTAAACCATTTTAGATGTCTAAAAAAAAAATAGATAGTGAAGAAAATAGAAAAGAGAAATAGCACTGTTGGACAACTTTTCCCAGGGGAACTTATCCTCAAGGCGTCAAGTGGGAGCTGACACATCTTTGAAGGTTTCTCTCGCTTTACTCCTCTTCAAAGAAGTGGCTCGTCCTCTCTTTGCTGTTGATCTTTTAGCGAAAACTTCGAATGAAGTTTCCACCCGTGCTGAAGCTGGTCTCGTAACCTTTCTAAAAGTTTGTATCTGTCTACGGTATAGTACGGAGTAGGTACGTTCTTCTTCTAGACTTCGCCATCGGTTGGGGGAACAGGGAATAAAATGTGGTCCTATATCAGACTCAATCTGTCATTTTGGTTTTTCATAGACCAACTACTCAACCCTAATAATCAACTCCTTTGTCATCTATTCGTTATACACTCTATATACTCAATACCTCCTATTCTAGTTGAAAAATAACTACCCCGCTCCAGTGCAACAACTACCCCTACAAGTGCAACCTACAATGCAACTACCCGGGTACAAGTGAAAATTTTACAAATTCAACAGTATCATACTTTTCCAAAAAGTGATAAATTTGAGCGCGTACCTACGAAATAACTTTAAATATCCTGTATATAATTATATGAGCCTAGTGTAAACAATAATAGATAGTAGGGACAGAAGCTTAACTTTCAACATCCGCTCCCCAGCGATCCTTTATCGAACTGCCGAGATCTAGTTTTTGTTTCTCTCCGTGTCAGAATCAAGGATAAATGGTCGATTTTGTCCTCGTGTATATCCAAGCAATAGGATAGGAATGCTGCGATAGGAGCTTCATATAGGACGGTACGAAGTATTAACAAGCCATGTATATTCATTAGTGATCCCCATGAACTTCAGCGTCAACAGATTTCTAAACCACAAGTGCCCGTATACTGTTGCAAATGATTGTTAATAAGTCGAGTCTAGCCAAGCGTGAACGTCCCAAAGTTGTGCAACGGTTTTCAGGCCTTGAGCGCGAGATTTTGAGTTGGTTTATGTTCAGTGCGCGCACTGTGGCGCAATGTGGAGGCCGAAGCGGATTTTCAAAGGTTTTTGTTAAGTCGAGTAGATCCCAGCTTGAAGAGGAAAAGACTCCATGAATGACGAGCGAGTTTTTGTTCTTTTTTCCTTTTTCGAGAAGCCAAGCTCTTAAAGCCCTCCCGCATAGCCTCTGCCGTCCCCCGTTCGTTGGCCATTTATAATCTACATACTACGAAATCAAGTTATAGTATTGAATTATTTATAGCGTTCAAGAGAGTCCTTGTCCTTTCTCCTTCCTCAGTTTGAACGAGGATCAGGATAAGTGTTTGAGGAAGGCTCTCGGCGTAATTTCGGTTATTTTATTTCCGGTATGAAATTTATTTCCTCAACCCGAGTTTATTATGAAGATTCACTTTTGTCGTTAATTTTAGCTATGAAAGCCACAATTACGAGGGGGCTTGATAGAATATATTTCCAATGGCCAGTTCCATTTGAGACATGAGCTTTTAATGAACTATAATTTTGATAGATTCATGGCGAAGAAGAGGACTAGAGGGGAGACATTGACTTTTCGACCAGTGTAGTAGACCTAATGTAGTCCCGATAACACAAAAGATGAAATAGTCACATCAATTTCGGGTAAACTCGTCAATGCACATGTAATGAAGTCATAAATTCGATGTAAATTACCACATAACTTTTTAAACCGGATGCTTCAATTTTCTATAGATTATGATCGTTGTGAAATTTTTTTTCATTTTTTGCAAGCAGTTAATTTGCCAGCACGGGGAAAGATGTCAAGACTCAATAAGCTGTCTGGCCAACAACCATGATTAACTCGGTTCTTATACTGAGTTGTGTCAATAAGGGACATTAACAAGTCGAAAGTAGACCGGAATCAACTTTCTATAAAAGTATTTTATCGCTCCGTTTGAGCTGTCGATATTTTTACTAGTCCCCTGCCAATCACGGAGATCATAAGGGTCCGGAAATCCGCGTGCCGAGTCGCGTGGGCAGATCCCGTTAAAAAACCTAACCTACCGCTAGACGTTGAGGCCTACCTAATTGAAATATGACAGGCCTGTCGTGTCTATACCCAGCTATTCGCGCCGACAACCCTCTTTTTTGGATCCGCCAACAACCCGAAAGTATGTTTTTACGATGATGGATGAACATCCCGAGAAAACGCCTTTCCGAATTTATTGATCTGGATATGTAAGATTCGCTGGTTTTACTTATTCTCTTTCTCTTATAAATGAAATTTACTCGTGTAATTATCATCAATTAATTATTATCAAAGATCTTGAAGATATCTTCCAACCTTTACGCATAGGTGTTACTCTAAGTATTTTTATCATGGCCGAGGGCCGAGAGCTTCTCCCGCTTAACTGTGCCATTCTGCGAAGTTGTGACCCTACGGAAATTCGTTGGCACCCCACCAAGCACGACTTTTCGGTTGAAAACATCACACTTTCAAAATTTGATGAGTCCGAATATAGTTGAATTCCCAAAGGAGGTCATAATTATTTTGAAACACCTACCCGTTTAGATGATCTCATTTAAATTCAAGGGAAAGGATAGAACGAAATCGTTGTTTAGTTCAGGGTTTCGGAACTTCATTTTTTTATAATGTTCCTTTTATTTTATTTCATTATCTCCTCTGGATTTAACAGCTTATTTTACGTTCCTCCGTCACGCATTCGGGGCTAGACGGCAGGGAAATATCTTGAAGAACATGATCATAAAATGCCGATCTGGAAATATTCGTAGCCTCTGCCTTGTCTGCAAGTCATACTTGACAACCAACATCCGTCGGGTGATGGCTTCGTAATAAAATTTTGTATATAACGATCTCCAATAGCTTGGACAGTCGAACGTTCCTGGATCGTATTTCGTGACAACAGAGGGAGTGACCCAGTTGGTGAGTCAAAGGTAAAATCATCCCCAAACCTGTTCCAGTATTCATCTTTTTCTCTCTAAAAGATCACCTAAATGAATACTACATTGTTTTACTCAACAACCTACTGAATTGCTTCTTGTGTCGACGTTCTTATTTCTAATGTCGTGGTGATATTGAGGAGTGAATTGTTGAGAAAATTCCGAAAATTCAAATTGAGAATCAAAATGTCTGAAAACCATTCCACAATGGTTCATTGTTCTAAGTGAATTTCACTCGATGGGAATAGCTTGTCTTGGAGGCTTACCAAGCCAAGTAAACGCCCTACTATTAAAATTTTAAATGAAAACATACACAACAAATTATGAAAGAGTACCCACTTTCACGATGAATATTCCTACCCACTCTGCATTCAGTCAGAGTTCCCACCTCAATCGATTTAGCGTTCAAAACTTTGGAAGATAAAGATTCCGTACACGCCTAGGTCCCCAAAAACCTTCCCAAAGTACCCATTCTGACCCATACCCCCTCAGCGTGCGGCCATCGGGCCGAAAAGATTCAAATACAAAGTAAAGCCGGGAAGAAAATAGGGACCAACAGTTCAGATCTTGATCCAATTCCATTCGGCAAAAATGGTGAGGACAGCGGACGGAAATTGCGAATTTGGAATCCAGATATCTTAAATCTAAAACGCTGCAAATTCTTTCACACGGGTTGGTTATTCCTCAGATCAGGCGCATGGAGAAAATTTTTTTTTTCAACATGAGGAAAATGGAAACAGTGGGTGTGGTCGGTCCCGTACCAATTCCAATCGATTCAGCGTTCAAAATTTAGTGGAAAAATGACACCCAACGCGCCTATGTACCAGAAATCTCGAAACACAGATTCAAAATGGGTAATAGGGGTACCCATTTAGAACCAATACCTCATCCAGAGGGCGCCAATCGTACCGGGACCCATTTCATTGGATTCAACGTTCAAAATTTAATGGAAAATGATACCCCACACGCCTAGGTGCCAGAAATCTTGAAAACACATATACAAAATGGGTAGATACATACCCATTTTGACCCATAACATCTTCCGGTGGGTGCTAATCGTTCTGGGACCCATTTCATTGGATTCAGCGTCGATAATTTAGTGGAAAATTATACCCCACACGCCTAGATCGCTCAATATCTCGAAAATCCATTATTCAAAAAACACATTTTGACCCCTACCATGCCCAAATTTGGTCCGATCGGGCTGAAAAGTCTCCAGGACTGATCTAGTCCGAAAACAGACCCCTGACCCCAATTTCAGATTTTTAGAAAATTTTCTACTAAAACGGCGCGGACGGTGGACGGCGGACGGACATTGGACTTTTTTATCTAGACACCATGAAACGTCCAGAAAACAATTTTGAGCCGAATCGGAGAGCCGAAAATTTTGCATGAAAACATAGGGTTGATTGTTCAAGGAGAAACCAACCAAAATGACAAATTTTTGTTAAGATTGGCTGGATGCATAAGGGTTTTTCTTATTCATACCTAGGTTTTTTTTTTTTTATCCAGAGTAGGATAAACCAAAATAGGAAAAACCCCTGGTGACCTCCAAGCGGAGGAAAATCCTTGAGAGCATGTATGGAAATGACGGGATTCTGCGTAGGGGGCTTCAAGAGGTTTGTCCGTGCGGCCGGTGCTGTATACTGGAAGCCCGTCCGTTTGCGTGAGAGGCTTTTCAACGAAGGGTAAACGATGACAGGGTTTCTCCCTTCAAGCGGCCTCAACTCAACAGAGCCGACACCGAGGGTCTTCTACAGCACAGCAAAAAGGCTTCTCAGTCGAGTGGTCGCAGAAGAGGCCCGCACGAACTTTTGACCGAGTAATTCGAAAATTCTCATTTTTTGGATCGCTTACGCGTTTGATGTGGTTGTTACCAACTGGTTCTAATGAGTTTCATTATACGTAGTAACACGCTTTGCATTAGGGTCGATTGGTGGTGTCATGAAATTGCTGAGCTCTCAATGAAAACGATGAAAATTGTATAGCGGATTTGTATTGTAGGATCGTAACGCATTCCGGTCCATGCCCCAGGAGTAACTTGGGAGCCCTTGGGGTGTCAGGGGCAACCGTTTGGATGTTCAGTGGAGTTTGTACTCAAAGGCGGAAATCGGAGTAATGCCCGTTACAATAAAAAATGAAACATTCGGTAACATACCTGACTAAGCATTAACCAATAGGTGCCGGAGAAGCGAAGACAACGCGAGATATCCTGGTCGAGATAAAAAATGAAACATTCGGTAACATACCTGACTAAGCATTAATCAATAGGTGCCGGAGAAGCGAAGACAACGCAAGATATCCTGGTCGAGAAGGAAGCATAGAGAAGAGATGCGTTCACGAAACATGAAGAAGGGATTAATTTTCCACCAATGTATCGCTATCCACTCAATTTTTGACGCTGAATCCATTGTGAGGGGTCCTGAACCGATTGGCGCCCACCGGAAGGGGATATCGGTCAAACAGGTATCTATCTACCTATTTCGAATGGAACACAGAACGGAGCATAGAGAAGACATGCGACGTTCACGAAACATAAAGAAGGGATTGGTTTTCCAATCGATGTATCGATACCTACAGAATGTTTGACGCTGAATCCATTGTGAGGGATCCCGAACCGATCGGTGCTCTCTGGAGGTGGGTATGGATCAAAGTGGGTACCTACTACATAATTATATTATCTATCTAAAAGTGGTTTTCGAGGTTTTACGTTACCTAGGCAGGAGGGGTATAATTTACCACTAAATGTTGGGCACTGCATTGATTTGAATGAGTCTGGGACACTCCAAACTCACTGTTTTCCGAATACTCCTGTTCCAAGGAGTAACCGACCTCCCAATTGTGATTAGTACCTACTCCAATTGTGTTTTCATTCGAAATGATTACCTATTTCACCCTTGCATAAAAAACTCCTTTTGCCTTCAAAAATCAAGTGCGGCGCGAGCCCGCTCACAGGATCCCTTCTGGCGCGCCTGCCAAAAGGTTTAAGTCGATACGTGGGATCATGAAATAGCGATTTCTCATCTTAGCTGCTTAAATTAGCCAAATTAAGTCTCTTTGTTATATTTTGGTATATTTACCTACTTACATCTTCTACTCATAGGTGCTTAAATAATTTACCTGGCCAATTTAGACGTCTTGGATCAAACCCTTTTTTCCAGGAGCCAGGATGCCTGCTCACCACCAATTTCCTACTCCATCAATGATGTTCTTCAACTGACGATCACAACCAACTGTCTCATTGATTTTACCATTCCTCGCCAAGCGGAACAATTCTTCGTACAGGTCTGCGTTTTCCTATGTTTATCGAGTGCTAGATGGGCCGATTGGTTTCCTCCCCATGTTATCGAAATGGAGTGTTTGATTTGTGGCCCCCAGCGTAAATCACGAGAGTTTCATTCCCCGGGAAGCATTCACGCCCATTGCTCTCTCGGCTTCTCGCAACCCTTGCAGAACAATATTGGTCGAACTCGTTCAGATTCAGTGGTCATTATGGTCAGTTAGTTAATCTACGATAATACACGCTCTCTATACAGCATTATAGTCCATCATAGTTCCATTGTAGTCCATGCTTTCAGGGTAGACTGTAATGCTAATTAACAAAAAAATTATGTCGTGCTATCTAGCCTCTTTGTTGTAGTTTTTTATCCTGTGAACATCAAAGTTATCCTTTTTTCAGCTTCCAAAGCGCATCCAGAACGGAATTTGGGGAGGAGTGGGGATCAAAATGTGTATTTTGAAAAATGGATTTTAAAGATTTTTGGCGATCTAGGCGTGTGGGGTCAATTAGAAGGCCCCGGAACGATTGGCGCTCATCGAAAGAGGTTATGGGTCGAAATTTATATTTATCTATCGACCTATTTCGAATGTGGCTTTTTGATATTTTTGGTATTTAGGGGTGTGGGGTATCATTTTCCACTAAATTTTGGACGCTGAATCGATCGGAATGAGTCTCCATGCTCCTGGTCCGAGGTTTAGATTATATACGATGTAATTATAGAATAATTGTGAACATCAAGTTGGTAAATAGATAGGGTCTGCACAATTTAGTGCGTTCAGCACATAATATTTCCCTCCTTCCTCCGCACTGAATTTCGTAGGAAATGTTTTTCTTCCTACTTTTTTTCTATTGAAGAGTAAAAGATACGCTGACTTGGGAGAAAGAAAACGACCTTTCTTGTCAAATGATAAAAAAACCGTCACAATGGGGAGGATTGCCCTACAAAAGGACAGAGAGAAAAGGGGGAGTTACAATACACAGGGAGCGAATATGATCGATCATCTATAAACATAGAAGAGCACTCAGTGTTCTGCTGGCGACATTGCAGACCCCGGGGTCTCGTTTTCCCTCAATGACCACGGTTTTCAAGTGAGCTCGGATCCCATTTCGAACTGCCAACGGAAAACGGTCGGGAGGTAAACTCACTCTAGAAAGTGACCAAGTTTGGATTTTGTGGGGATTTTGTAAATATGAAACTTGAGTTCTGGGAAGCAATAACTAATAATTTGGACGTGTTTTAATATTCTTCAGAGAATAGAAAATATCGCCGAACTTCAGGCATTTTCAAATATCTTTCATCAGGACCTCACCAACAGAATACTGAGCATGCAGATTTTGTCTACATCTGTTTGACTTCCTTGAACAGGTTCAACGAATAAATTTGTCATTTATAAATTGAGAAGGTTATAAACCAGAAATTTGTTTCAACTTAATAGCTTCTACGACCGACCCACTGCCTCGCTGCGGCAGATTTCCGGGAGATCCTAACATAAAATACAAACGGGCACACGAATGTGGTTGCAACAGAGATAGATAGCTAACGCTGCCCAACACATTAAGCATTAATCGTTACAGTGAGACAATCAACCAGTCGTGAACGTTAGTCTGTCAGTAGGTCAGCAAGCTAGCACGACGGTGGAGTCGTGTAGGACTCATCGCTACGGGACTCATGTTCTTTGTCCAGAACTCGAACAATGCCATTTATTGCTTTCATTCCTCTGAGAAAGACGTCTTCGCGCTTCCTACCTCTTATAGTGTTTTCTTTAAATAAATTATTATTTATCGGTTTCACATCAAGATGAAAAGTGACAATCAGAGCGTCGCATGTGAAATTTCTCACGTACAATGTGCCAGCTTGAATCGGCGATGAAGTGCTCAAGCTCATTCGTGGGTCAGATACCCATGAAGAGTCACTTTAAAGGGTTCATGATGTCATCCCAAATGCAAGTTCCTCATGTTGTAAGCATGTACAAGGGATTTGCAAGTTCTCTCTTCAATAGAGAGTGAGATCCCCAAGAGAAATGATACATATTCAGTGTCTTTGATGAAATCAGAACGCGATCACCTCTTGAAATGATTTATCTCAATCGTGACAAGTATGTGACCTCTCGGGCAACCCCAGCAGTGCCTCAGACAAGCTTCTCAACGCTTCCTTATCTTCACGGGAAGAAAAAATTCCCTCACTCACAAATTTTAGGTTACGTATAGGTACACATTAGGTATATGTACATATTTTATTTCCGTTTACACAGGTCCCGGTAGTTTACCACAGTTCGCCAAGAGATATAGCAAACTGCTACTTACTTATCTAGATAAGTACCAAGTCGACCTTTTCAAAACTTTTAATCCCTCCCCGATACTATCCGTTGAAATGAAAAGCAGCATTAAAACTCGTATTCCATGAAAAACGATTCTCATGATAAATTGTTTTTCCTATCGCAAGAGAAAACCTGAAAAAACGGGACTGACCTGGCCCACTCAAACTCTTCCGTCGTCCATCAACGTCAAAGGAGTATAAGATCATCCATTCTTATTCTACTGATAAACGTATAAATAAAGAAGTTTCCCTTCCTCCTGTAAGTTTGATGGGGAGGAAAGAGCGGACGTTACGGTTGAAAAAAAATTTTTTGCACAGCCTAGGAACGGGACGTATTATACCACTCGGGAATACGATTCCTTATTATACATTTACAGTTTACGTTTTTGCGTGTGTTGATTCAATAACTGTCATGTCCATCCACCGTCCGAACCAAAAACAACCTTAAAATTTTGCAAAGAAATCAGGAATTTCGCATCACGACTCTGTTCTGGCCCTTAATGCTTAACTCATCTTCAGTCCGATCGCCAGGGTATGGGTGAGAATTGGTACACATTTATATTGAACATCGATAATCACGGACCTACACGTGTCGTTCCATTTCAGTTGAATGTAGGACGCTGAGTCGATTGATATGATGACTCTTTCTAATAAAATTCACTGGAAACCTTGAGGACACACAGTATTTTTCGAGCGAACTACAATAACCCGCAGAATGACGCAGCATTGTGGAATAATGTGTTGGGTTTTTTAATTGTATTTATTTATTTCTTTAAGGGTTATTTTCCTTCAAAGATTGAGAAGATTTAGAGATTATGAATCTTTAAATTTTCGTTTTTGTTCTTATTTGACACTGAGGGTGAACTACAGGTCGATAATATTGAGAAAAAAATGAATCATGAATGTAACCAATAAATCAGTTACTACTTACCTTTTTAAGATACTTGTGAATACAGGAGTTTCTTCGAGTGTGAAGTCAATTGATTACGATCCGTTGAAAAATTCGATATTTTCGCTGCAGTAAAAAAATAATCGTTTATCGTACAGTGGGCAACTGTGATTAGAAAATATTGAACGAGCGAAACCCCGGAGGAAGCGAATACGTCAAACACCGGCGCGTTGCGGGACAGAACGGACGCGTGTCGACTGTCGAAGGGGCAAACGCACACTGTTTTGAACCCGCCTCCACCAACTCGAAGGGAGATGCGCGGCGACAGGTGTCTGCCCCCCGTCCTTTATCCAAAGGTCCGTCTGAGTCTGAGGTCGAGGACCAATGATCAAAGCAGAATTCACCGTCTCATATCGACCTTGTTGAACATTAGTAAGTTTACTATATTCGACGACAGCTTGAATTCCTTGGACAAGTAGGTCCGAAGTGAGATATATTGTCGGTTCCCCCCACCCATCTTCCTCGTCCCTTTCCTTCATCAGTCGATAACTTTATATCGCACCCGTCGTGGAATACTGTCACATCTCAAAAAATTCATTTTTCTGTTTGTGACGGCAGCGTCTAATTTGCTCGTAGAATAGAGCACCAAGCGCAGTCCAGTAGTTGGCCGCCGGACAGCGGTAGTTACAGTTTCAAGTTGAGGGGATTCGCCTGCTGCATTCTGTTACATCTTTCACTCCAGTAATAACCTTGAACCCATCTGGTCCTTTTCGCGATGTGACAGTATTCCACGACGGGTGCGATATGTTCGTGCCGGTCCGAAATTTGTAAAGCACATTACCCAATAACACAGTCACAGTAAAGTTGCGCAGTGAACATGTGAGTTAGTATTTATTTAATTACCAGAAGCAATTTTGAGAAAAAGAGAAGCTTTGAAGCTCTGAGAGAAAACTTGAGCTTGTTGAAAGACGCTAGAGGGTTTGTGACCGCAACGAAGAGGTTCAAACATAGCAATGGCCCAATGGGAGAAATGTTTGGTAAGGTCATTGCGGCCACAACATCCTGTGCAGTGGGAGTCACTGAATATGAGCCTTTTTCTCCTGGTGAGGTAAAGATGGCATTAAAGCTGTTGAATAAGAATAACGCTCGCCGAATAACAAGAACGGTTTTTATGGCATCACCAACGATGTTTTAGTGAACCTACCTCAAGAATGTATGATATACTCACCGCCATAATCAACGACATTTTAGCAATGGGGCGTGTCCTTAACTGTCGGGGCGATGTCCATAAACCCAGGTAATAACGAAGCGAATTACTAAATGGGTAAGAAATGGAATCATACCTGATGCCAAACAGGTTTCAGGCGAGAGGAAGCGGTTGCCGCTTCTTCATGATACATTATTGACTACACGAATGCATTTGCCCCGATACTGCACGATTTGCTTAGGAGGCACTTGGCAGAGTCAGGAATTCATGGGAAGCGTACTTGACGCTCTGGAAGGTCGCTAGACTGGTAAGAAGAAATTGCTGTTAAGGTTTCTTGGAATGGGATTGTTGCAGGAAGACTCCAGCAGCCCGTTAGCTCTTTTCCTTTGCATTTTACGGGAAGAGAACTTCTGAAGAGTGTGGGGTTGAGCGGGATGAATGTGGATGGGGAGAAACGGTGGGTGTGGAGTGTCCCGGACTCATTCCAATCTGGTGGAGTGGAAAATGATACCCCACACGCTTAGGAACTTTTGAAAACCCATTTTTGAAATAGGTAGATACTAATTTTGACTCATAGCCTCTCCCGGTAGGCACCAATCGTTCTGGGACCCATCTCATTGAATTTAGCGTCCAACATTTAGTCGAAAATAGTACTTCACACGCCTAGATCGTCAACAATTTTTGATCAGGCTAGAAAGTTTCGAGGACCAACTAGAGCCAAAAGCGGGTACAAAAATTTCAGAATTTAAAACAATTTTCTACGACCAAAAAAACGGCGTGGACTGGCGGTCGGACATTTGATCAAGATACCTTAAAACTCCCAGAAAACAATTTTGGGGCAAATCGGAGAGGTTGACTTTCTGCATCAAAACAGGTTGATTATTCAAGAAATAACCAACCAAAAACCGAAACAAATATTTTATACATTTTAATTACACGTAAAGAGCGACACCATACGATCGAGTCACCTCAAGCCTAAACAAAAATAATATGTACAATTTACTACGTCAGTGAAATCACACGAAGGCAATACCTACTCCAAGTCCGGGCAGCTATGATTTTGATTCCGTTCATTCAACAGCCGTAACGCGAGAATCATGGCCGACGACTAATGAACTTTCGTGTTTCATTTCATCTAGAACGGGCTTTCTGGAAGCCTCGGCCATATTTCTGAAGGGCAAGAAACCAACTCAGTGTCATCATTTTTTCGGAGATAAAACCAACTTGAAAATGAAGATACGGGAGGACTTACCTGTTTCTGAATTGAGTAAGTTCTGACTGATATTGCCTCACATCATCAAGTTTAGAGCCAGTTAGCCTGAGAATAGTAGTGGACATTCCTCCAGCGAGCAGCCCAATCATGAAACCTAAATGGTAGAATTAGAAGAAACATTTTCACCGTCTAATACATTTTTGTTCCTTCTCACTGAGCCAAAGTAAAACCAATAATAAATAAATAATCAACCAATTTGATTGATTGATCACTAGCAGACGAGACACTTACCAAGAGTACTTCCGGCAATCATTCCTCTAATACCGTAATTTATTCTATATACTCCTCCGCTAACAGCACCAGCGACCACGAAATCAAAAATGCTTGGGTCTCCTCTGTACGTTGACATCACCGTCACGATTGTACTGAAAACAAATTGAATATTTTCTTGTGATATTATGTGGACAGTAACTGTCACTCTGCGAACGAAAAGACACTTACATGTAGGAACTTCCAAACAAGGCAATTCTCCAGCTCCATTTGAGCGCTCCTTTGGCGAAGTTGACAGTGAGGAAATCGTTTAGTTTTTTCTGAAATTACGTAGGATATATATAATTGTATTGGCGATTAAAATGTATTTTGCGTAGATACGAGATAATGACAAAGGAAGCCACCGCCTACCTTGGCGTCGAAATGGTCGACGAACTTCGTGTGTTGGTTTGTTTCGAAAAACCTCAGGTAAGCCTCTCTAGACTGAACAACTCCACCGTAAATCGCACCCACCAGTCCCGTGAAAAGTGTCGTTTGGTAAATCGAAGTCAACTCTGGACTAATCGTGCCGAGTTCACTGTCAAAATCAAAATCAGTACAGGCACGAAATAAGAAAAGAGGTAAACAAACTGCGAATAGTATTCACCTATCTTCATCTACTCAAGAACGAGTTCCTTTTTCAGGATCGTTTTTCGTAATCATTGACGGACTTACAAACTAGCTGGGAGTGCTGGAGGGTTAGTGTTCACCGGAAAGCAAAGAGACACTATGCAGCCAGGGGATGAATCTGAGAACTACTTGATACCTTGCCTTCGTAATCAGGAACGGTCGGCAGAAAATTGAATTATCCGTCAAAACCCAACACGCAGCTACTGTAGCTCAGACAAGTACCAACTCAAGCCAACTGACAAGAACTATTATTTAAGCAACCCAAGTGTAAAAGGCCTATAGAACTTACTCTGTTTCAAACATTCTTTTCAGACGTTCCCATCCTTCGTTTACTTCTGGGCTCGAAGCGGCTTTTGGGGCTAAAACGGCAGTGCACAACGAGCAAGAAGATCGGAAAATTTGGCGGAACATGACCTAACGGACGAAATGGAATCGGAAGCGGATCGTCAAATTAATTTACGAGCGGAAAATTATACTTTCCTGAGAAATTTTCTTCTTTAATGCGAGTTAGATCTGTGATGAAGAAATTAGATGTGAACGCATGTTGTGGGATTGCAGAGATAACAGTGATAATGACAGACATCGTACTTATGAATGGTCTCGATCGACCAAAATCGATACATAGATCAAAGCGTGACTGCTAATCGAGGTCAATATCGACTACACGCACTTGCTTTTCTAATCCAAAACGAGGAGGGTACACTATACCCAAACCTACCCTACGTTGAATTTCTACAACGTTAATAATTTACTTCTTTTTGCCTTTCAGGAAGAATCAACATCTAATCATGTAAAAAATGATAACATTTTCCATGTCAGTCAGAGGCTCAACGCATCAATTCAGTCCGTTGGGTTGAAATGAAAAATAATCTGAGCCATACAATAATAGGTGGTGCTACCTATCGGAGATTACAAGAGTGCTGTGGGGTTTTTGGCAAAGCTAGGACTTCGTGGGAGTCGTGCTGAAACATTTCGAATTTTGTGTCGTGTTGTGTTTATGATATAAGTCAATGTTGTGTGTTGGTATTTCAAGTTAAATCACAATATCCTACTAAACATTCTACATAGATGAATGTATGTTAATTGACCATTGCCACTGAGTTGTCTTTATGTCATAAAAGCTAAGCCAAGTTTGAAACAAAACATTCAAGCCAAATGAAAAAATATTATTATTATAGTTATTTTAAACTTAAGTCTATTCATAAAGTTATATGACCCAAGATTCAGAAAAAAACGAAAAGTAATGGTAAACAGGAACTACTTATTGCAGGTTTTCTGATGGGCCATTAGAGTGCTCTGAAAATTCCCTCCTGCTTCGGAAATGAGAGGAATGTGAAACATAGGACAACAACAACGCTGATGGACGCAAGTACCGCTGCTAGCTCAGCTTGCCGGACCCGTACGGCTTACCCCTGCTGATTTTTGTTTTCTTGAGATTTTGCGCTGCATGTGACGGTAGAACTATTCATTTATCTGTTATATCGCGGTTTTTCTTTGACCGGTCACTCGGAGCATGGTGAGGGTTGTTCACAATTGTTGTTTTACTTGTGTGGTTGAATACCTACATTCAGCCCTACGTACTGCCAAACAGTGTCCCTGCTGTATT
Organism: Cyrtorhinus lividipennis; assembly: GCA_019603395.1. NCBI lineage: Eukaryota > Metazoa > Arthropoda > Insecta > Hemiptera > Miridae > Cyrtorhinus > Cyrtorhinus lividipennis. The sequence goes on along the minus strand of CM034003.1, from coordinate 18,802,390 downwards.
GGCTGATCAATATTTGTCGTTGATAATTCAAATTAAATAATATTTATACTTCGGTGATTTTGTGTTAACTGGGCTGCTAACAAACGAATGCAATGAACTGTTGAATGCCATGAACCTTTAGCACTGTATTATTCCAGAACGACCGAGGGCCTCCTTCATTCCCTCCTACTGGTTTTGCGATGCCGCCCATTGGGTCGTACTCAGGGCCACCGCCTCCAAGCTTCATACCGCCTCCAGGTATGGCCGTCATACCACCTGGTCCTCCACTGCCGCCTCCATTCGCCATACCACCACCGGGATTTAGCTTCCCTGCAGGTAACTTTCAAAAAGGTCTATTCCAGCCACATTGGCCTGTCTGGGGTGAACTACACATAATATGAGTTCTTTGGTTCATTCATAGGAGTTGGTGATCCTTCTGCCACCGGCAGTCCTAATAGAGCGGATGGCGATAAAGATGGGTAAGCCACTGTGTGATTTCGAATTCATAACATAAGCATTGATTTGGTCTCTATTATGATCAACGTTTCACTTTCTTATTAATTTAGAGACGATGGGAACGACAAAAAGAACGAATGGACTGAGCACAAGGCCCCTGATGGAAGAACGTACTATTACAACAACATGACCAAAAAGAGTTTGTGGGAGAAACCCGACGAATTGAAGAGTCCTGCTGAGGTTCGCCATTGCTCAATCGCATGAAAATCTTCCAAAATTAAACACGACTTTTTTTAAATTCTCTTTTTCGTTTGCAGAGACTGTTATCAAATTGCCCGTGGAAGGAGTACAAGTCCGAAGCTGGAAAAATTTACTTCCACAACGTAATCACAAAAGAGTCACAGTGGTCGATCCCTAAAGAGCTTGAAGATCTGAAAGCAAAAATAGCTGCGGAAGAATCGAATGCCAGGTGGGTGATGTATTATGCATTGTCTGTCGGTTCAAAAGGCCGAAAAAGCTGTCAAGTTTCAATTAAACTTACAAATTCCGCAAATTTATCATCCTCACCATTCCCAAAGTAGCGTGATTATTGCCGCTTGAGATTAGATGGCATCCCTGCAGTCAAAGGTTGTTTTATTAGCTCGTTGAAGTAAAGAGAGTTAACAGTGGCTTAGCCATTTACTAAAAAAGTATTCCTACCTAAATCACACCTTCAGTCATATAATTGAGCCCAGAGTGAAGTATGAATATAACGGAAATATTTTGAGACCAGTGAACCACGAAAATAAGTAATCAAGTACCTTTTTATTAGCATGCTTCCTTCTTTTTTGTCTGAACTGATTTTGACAAAATGCATCGACTCGGCCGGTGGCCATCCATGATCCTGCTGTTTGCTATTCTAATGACTAATTTTGGCTTTTCAGTGAAAAAAGAAAATTCGATGAACGAAAAGACGAAAACATTCCCATGCCGTCAGGTATGTTTATTCTACGCGTATCTTTTTACTTCTCAAAATCTCCTTTTTTCAATTACCTAATTTTTTGCTTGCAGGCGGGCCTGAAAAAGATTTTCCTCCAAAATCCACTACACCCCCTATCATCGCTTCTGGAAAATCAGCGATGGATCAAGCAATGGCAGCCACTCTCGCTGCTATTGACTCCACTCCGCCTCAAAGAATGGGTAAGCTTAAGTTGAATGCTTCGCGTACATACCCCTTCCTGATTTCATTCAAATTCCTCTTATCTCGGTTTATTTTGCAGATGAAGACAGCAACTCGAATTTGTCACTACCCGGGAAAGACACCTCAGACGTTAAATTAAATTTGAAAGACAAGAAAGAATTGACGGAGGCGTTTAGAAATCTTCTGAAAGAAAAAGTGGGTTCAATTTTTTCAAGTTATGTTCGTATGAATGTTATATCAGGTCTCTTCCTCATTTCCTACAGCAAGTTCATCCGATATAATGATGTAATAACTTTGTTTTCTTGAAAAATAAAATTCACTTCAGAATGGCTTCAATTCCAGTAAAAACGGGATATGATAATTTGAGCTGGGTTCACCCAAAAAAATTGAACCAATTTCATTGAACATTTTTCGCGAGTGCCTAATTCCTCTTTTATCCATTTTTCTAGGACGTACCGAGCAACGCATCCTGGGAACAAGCGGTTAAGATGATCTGCCACGACGCACGTTATCCTCAATTGAAGAGCTTTACGGATAAGAAACAAGTTTTCAATGCATATAAAACCCAGAAAAGGAAAGAAGAGTTGGACGAGCAGCGGAATCGAGCTAAAAAAGCCAAAGAGGATTTGGAACATTTTTTCATGACGAACGAAAAAATGTCTTCTACTTTGAGGTGAGATGAGCCATTTCAATTTTGACCGTAGTTTTTTTTTTTAATATGAAGACGACTTTGCTTATTGCAGTCAACTTTGGTGAATTCAACAGGTATTACCGCTGCCAGGAGATGTTCGGACATTTGGATATTTGGAAAAACGTGTCAGACTCAGATCGTCGGGAGATTTATGAGGACGCCGTGTTTAATTTGGCGAAACGAGAGAAGGAGGAAGCCAAAGCGCGGAAGAAGAGAAATATGAAACAATTGGCGGCCATTTTAGATGCTCTTGTGACGATAGATCATCGCACAACCTGGCAGGAGGCGCAGCAAATGTTGTTGGACAATCCAAATTTCGTCAACGACGCCGATCTTCTAGGTGAGCTTTTCAAACAAGTTTGATGAATTAGTAGTAATGTCAGTCCAATTTTTCGTTTTATTGGTCTTTCACTATAATAATTTCATTGAATTTACTAAATTCTGTCGATAGCAATGGACAAGGAAGACGCTCTGATCGTATTTGAAGAGCATATTCGTGAGCTGGAGAAAGAAGAAGAGGAAGACAAAGAAAAGGAGAAGAAGAGGCGCAAGCGGCAACAGAGGAAAAACCGGGACGCCTTTGGCGTAAGTTCCTTTATTAATAAAAATGAGATTTATTTCAAATATTATAATACATCAGTATTATACTCTCACATTTCCTTGCAGATGCTTCTCAACGAACTGCACGAGGAGGGCAAATTGACTTCAATGTCTCTATGGGTGGAGCTGTACCCAATAATCAGCGCCGACATCCGGTTCTCTGCTATGCTCGGCCAATCAGGTGAATAATCATTTGAATATTTCATTTTACTGAACGAAAATGAGCTGCAATCAGATGGCTACATCTTAAACTGAAACTTTTTTCACCCTAGATTTCTTCCTAAAATTAAATATTTTTTTTATTATTTAGGTTCGACACCTTTGGATCTTTTCAAATTCTACGTTGAAGACCTCAAATCTAGATTTCACGACGAGAGGAAAATCATTAAGGAGATCTTGAAGGAGAAAGGATTTGAGGTAGAGGTAAGGAAAATTATTCTATTGTAACTATTATTATTAGTTGTAACCATCCGAATAAAAAACAAACATATGAGTAAAAATGAGCAGAAAGTCTTGTCCATTAATAATAATTAATAATTGTTTTTCTTTATGTCGATGATTTCTATTTATCCTTTTGATTTCATTATTATCCATTTATTTATTTTCCTTCTCAGAAAATTCCTTATTTACTTTTTGCCTCGCTTATACGATCAAGTTCTTCATCACCAGGTGTCAACAACTTTCGAAGAATTTGCCACTGTCGTATGCGAAGATCGTCGGTCAGCTACGCTTGACGCTGGGAACGTGAAGCTCACTTACAACGCCCTCCTTGAAAAAGTGAGTACTGAGGAGCCGAAAAGTGGTCAAAAATTATATTGATTTTCAGAGCATCCCGAGACGAGTTGAATTGTGACTGTTCGTGAAAACCGCCGTTCTATTCTTTTTGCTCACACTCTTATAACCATATCCTCTGTACTGTTTTGTTCCCTACTCCAGGCGGAGTCGCGAGAGAAAGAACGAGTTAAAGAAGATCAAAGGCGGCAAAAGAAGGTCGAAGCAGCTTTTAAAAGTTCCCTTCGAGAGTACGACATTGACTACAAGACAGAATGGGAAGAAATCCGTGACAAACTATCTACTACTGAGGCTTTCAGGACTTTATCGATAGAGGCTGACCGCGTCAGAGTTTTCCGGGTAAGATAAGTGAATCTAGGCTGAAGGCGATGATTAGTTAAACGGTTTTGTCAACCAAGTCGTCCTTTTTTTGCAGGAGTACCAACAGGAAATTGAAGAATCTTGCAGTCATCATCACACTCGATCTAAGAAAACAAAAAAGAATAAGAAGCAGAAAAAGAGATCCCGATCTAGATCGATGGTGAGCTACAAAACTACTATGCGCTAAACTGTGTTTCTCCTGTGTCACTAACTCATTGTATATCTCTCATCAGATCTCCGATAGTGACTCCGAGCGGACGTACAAAGATAGTAGTCGTAGTAAGAGATCTCGAAGGCATAAATCACGCAGCAACTCGGAGTCTTCGGGCTCGGAGCACCGAAGGAATCGGAAATCTAAAAAGAAGAGCAAGAAGAGGAGACATTCTCACAGCCCTGTATGTTTAATCGCTGTTCTCTTTTTATCTATATTGAGATATAACCTGAGAAGTTGTTGGAGACCAAGATATTCCCATCGCTTGGTTTCCCCCCCCCCCCTCTTTTTTTTATATTGATGGTAACTATGCTTTTAGGAGGAATTGAGGAAAGACTCAGAACGGGAAGAGAGTCCAACAAACGCCAAACCATCGTCTCCACCGCCGGATGATCGCGGCGATGACAAAGAGAAAATTGACAAGTCGGAAGAGCTCAGCGACGGCGAACTTGAGCAAAGACGCATTGCTCTTCTCAAACAGCTCAACGAGGCTGAAAATTAGTTTCCAGTTTCCGTTTTGCATCATATACGTACCATGTTAATTTTATTTCCTTTCATAACCCTAAATAAAAAAGGCTCCTTTCATACTAAAATGTAATAATGTGCAATCCCGCGGAAATACTCAATTGTCTAGACATGGCAATGCAATCTTTACGTAAGGTTTCCTCATGTTGAAGGAACTAAGTGCTTGTGGTGGCGGGAAGGTCATTTTGTGTAAGGAAGAATTATGTTTAATTAATCTCAAGGTTGGAAAAATGGAATCCAGACGAAATTCTGCTTTCTACGTATATACTGCTGAGCTGCTGTCACATATACTCGCTGGCGTGGAAGTAATTGGTAAGAAAACGAAATTTGCAAGAATGAGGAAGTGAAAATTTAGAACTCTCGGCGTGAAAAACAACTGAATCGCATAAGTACCAGAACTTGCAGGTACCTACAACCTTTCATAACGTCTAAGCTAGATATTTATTTTTCTCATTTATAGCTTGAATTATACTTTTTCCCAATACTGGAGGTCTGAAGTTGATTAGCAGTTCTAATCAACCCCTTATCCATCAGCCCAAAAGTCCAACGGTTACGGGTTAACGGATGAGGTTTCAAACTTTAACTTAGATTTCAACGCTGTGAGGCTTCTTACTTCCAAGCACCCTCTGGTAGTGTGGATTCTTGTTTATTTACTTCTTGTGGGTTTGTTTTGCGTAGTTTCGTTTCGTTGGGGGTACGTTGGTGCCCCCTAAACTTGTTTATAAAGGTATTTAATATATAAGATTATTTCTGTTGGTAAAGTTAGTTAATGTGAATACATTGGAGGAGAGGTCAGTCTTACCAAACTTACTGGGTGTAGTGGGCGAGCGCTTTCGACGTGAAGTCAACTCCAAAACATGTTGGACTTTGGAGGAATTCTTTATATATTTTTGTGTAAGTTTCTAATAACCTATTCATCTTCCCAATAACTGTTTGTATCTCATCGTCTCACGAGGCCTGACCAATCCTGAGTCGCCTTGAGTAAAAGATTTTATTCATTTTCAGCCAATTTTCTCAAAGTCCTCGCCCGACAAGACTTCTGTTCAACCTCACGGCTGGACTTTGTCTGTCACATCACCGTGTCAATCGCCCCTTATATCCAACTGCACACGATAGAAACGCAGGAGGGTGGTAAAGGGGGAGTGCTTTCCTTAGCACGATCTGCTGGCGATGTTTTTAACCCT
>CM034003.1:18773818-18796387 GCA_019603395.1 Cyrtorhinus lividipennis | reverse complement strand
ACAGAAGCCTCACTGGTTTGGTTTTTGACTCCTTTCATGAGGAATGATGATGATAATCATCCACTTACTGGTCTGCAATGGTGGGCATATGTTAGGTGTTTGAGGTATTGTTCTGAAGTACTTTATGGCTCTCAAATTTTCTCCAATATCATACATCTTCATTTACAGTAAATCTATTACTCGATGCAATCTCATAGGTAGGTACTTTATTCGGTACACGTCTTACGTGTTACCTACGGCATCGAGTTGCCTACCCCTGGCAATTGGTGGTATCGTGCGTTACCTACTTACTCAAAATGTACAGCTCACCTTTTTATGTCTTCTGAACTGGAGACAGTCGTTCATATGCATATTTTTCTCTTCTGATGTGAAGTTCGTCATTGTAGGGATAGATGGATCAAAGAAACAAAATGTTCCACAAATTTTCCAATTTTAAACGCGTGATAGTTGCATAAAAGTATATTACTTGAAGTATCGAACTTCTCTTGTAATGCAGGAAGTCTACTTATAATCACACGTTGCACATTATTGTCACGCATTCAAGAACGTTCTTACTGAAAATATGACAACGCTCTTTCACTTCGAGACGCGAGTTTATGAAACCTCGAAGGAGAGACTCACTTGCTGCGGTATCTGGACCGTTGAGATAGCTCCGATATATCCTAGACCTTGAAATACCGTGAGCTCAACATCCTGGTGGTCTATAATGTCCTGTTGCCACCTCCTTACCGTTCTTGTACCTCTGCATGTCATCCTGGCCTCTGAATCTTATTAGTACGGTTGGTAAATCGCTGAGGTATTCATACATTTACTATGTTCATGATAATTTCTCTTTTTTTTGCTCCGCACAAATAAATGCTACAACATAATATCTCCATGATCAACGAAATAAAATGCTGCAAATGATACACAGGAAAGGTTATTTCTCGAATTAGGAGCATGGAGACTCTCCAATCGATTCAGGGTCCAAAATTCAGTGGAAAATGATACCCCACTCGCCTAGGTACCGGAAATCTCGAAAACCTGGCTTTCAAAATGGGTAAATATATACGGTTTTGACCCATAACCTTGTACGGTGGCCGCTAATCGTTCCGTCTCGTTGGATTTAGCGTGCAAAATTTTGGCAAAAATAATACTCTATACACCTAGATCGACAAAAATCCATTTTTTCGAATATCAAAATACATTTATGACTCCCCCCTCCTTCCAAAGTTTAGACCAATTGGGTTGGAAGGTTTCGAGTATCAACTAGAGCCGGAAACTGGTCCCGGACCCGAATTTCAGTTCTTTAGAAAGTTTTATGCTCCCAAAAACGGCGTGTTTGGCGGACGAGCATTTTTGCTGATTTTGATCTAGGCACCATGAAACGCCCAAAAAAATTTTTGGGGCAAATTGGAGAGGTTGACTTTTTCCAAAAACATAGGTTTTCACCAAAAGCCCATGATGCTCTTCTGTTCCAAAAGTGACTTGTACTGACACCAAGTAACATGAGCATAGAGAATGAATTAATGTATTGATTTAGGCTATTGCAGTCAGTCCAATTCCCAAATATCCATATATTACTAAATTTCATGGATTTACTCTAATACACCTATTAATCATTCTGAACTGTGGTTTACAAAACACATTGGCGATAATGTTAGAAAATTCATTTTAAATCCATCTTCTTCACAAAATGAACTTTTGGAGATAAATTTGAGAAAATCATCTATAATAATTAAATTTACTTTAAACGCGTCATCAAGAATGTCACCCAACATCGTGGAAATCCATAACTGGAGTGAATCCGTTCGACCATGTTCTTTAACTAGCATTATAATGCATGATGTCGTGCAAACTACTCAGCCAACTGCACCTTCATAGTCTTTTAGCAAATAAAGGATCAAATTTCTGGATTAGTGATAGGTGAAAGGAACAATTGCAATGGAGGGCTTTGTTCTTGTTGGAAAAAAATGCAATTACCGACTGAAGTTGTCACTTTTTTTTCTCGGAGACAATATAAAAGTGTTCTCTTCAAGGAACCAAGGTCGGACGAAGGCGGGGCGGTAACGGGCTCACCGCAAGGACGACAGCTCCCGATCAGCCAAGGACGAAGGAAGCAGGAAGAATCTCCTGAAGAACCGACGAGCCCCACCCGGCATAATCGGCCACTTGAATAACTGACCATCGGGTTACTGCACCACGTGCCTCTCGGACACTTTCCATCATTTCCTCGTCAGGATGCGGTTCTGAACAGTGGATACGCAATGCAACGATTCTCTTGTCAGGCACCAGAAACCAAAGACTCGTTGGATGCTCAAAACCACACTGACCACACAATTGGTTTTACCGTCAGCTGACCAGTACTCACCGCACCGGCACTACAATTGGTTTGATACATTAAATCCATTGATAGAGAAATCGGAGTTAGTAAAAAACCTTCCGACTGAAAGCACAGCACCAAATGGCAGAAAACAATCCCAAATCCCTCAATGATCTCTTCATCCTAGCCAATTAGAGATTATTATTGTGTTTAATAATCTTGACCGTTGAGACTGCCACGATATATCAATCCATTTTGGAAGGTTAACACAGAATGTGAATGGGTTCAAGACATATTTGTTCAAAATAAGTGTAGAAAAAACTTAACAATAAATTTATTGAGGTATTTACAAGAAGATGAGAGTCATTCCTAAGCTTTGTTAAAGGTGTAGCTGAAGCCGTCAGGAGACCTGTTCAGACTGAGTTTGCCGGGAGGGAAGAACCTGTGTGGAGGAGATGTCGTTGACCTGTACGAGATCTGTTGAGGGTTGTAAGTTTGCTGAGGAGGGTTATAGGCGGGTTGTGGAGGGTTGTAGGCAGGTTGTGGAGGGTTGTAGGCCGGTTGTGGAGGGTTGTAGGCGGGTTGTGGGTTGTAGGCAGGTTGGGGGTTGTAAGCTGGTTGAGGGTTGTACGCCCGTTGAGCTGGTTGCGGAGAGTTGTACTGGGGTTGAGGGACGTAACCTGGGGTGGGGGCCACTCCAAGTTGGTGGGGGCCAGTGGGAAGGTGTGATCCAGAAGCCTGGAACCCGTTCTTTCCGGCTGCAAGAAGAAACATATGGTTTTCATAACTTATGATTAATTTATTGACTGATTCCTAAAACACAGAACACATTAAGATAAAAATCATTGACACAGGATTACTGTAGGATATGTTTTCAAGCAAAAAGTCAATCACTCCGATTCGCCCCAAAACTTTTTTCTGGACGTTTTTAGGTGTCTAGATCAAAATTAGCAAATGTCCGTCCGCTGTCCACGCCGACTTTGGTAGAAGAAAATTTTATAAAAATCTGAAATTTTGGTCAGAAACCCGTTTCCGGCTCTAGTTGGTCCTTGAAACTTTTCAACCCGATCGGACCAAATTTGGGTGGGGTAGGGGCCAAAATGTGTATTTCGAAAAATGGATTTTTTAGATTTTTTGAAATCTAGGGTGTGGGGTATCTTTTTCTACTAAATTCTGGACGCTGAATCCAATGAAAATGGTCCCAGAACGATTGGCACCCACTGGAAGAGGTTATGGGTCAAAATGGGTGCCTATCTACCCATTTTGAATATGTGTTTTCGAGATTTCTTGTACCTAGGCGTGTGGAGTATAATTTTCCACTAACTTTAGGTTGGTGCCTCCTGTCCAGAAATTGTAGCAAAAAGGGAATCGCGATGCCTTCTAAGAACTATTTTTGTTAGATGTTCATGGTGGACCAAGAAGGTACCTATGCCTACTCATCCGGTATATGTTTTCCTTACCGGAAGGAATTGACGAAACAGAGCACCAAACATTCGGAAGAGCTTGCGAAAGGTCGCTTGATAAAGAAATACATTCCACGTATGATGACGGTCGAAATAGAATGTCTCTTCTCAGTCGTTTCACTCGGTGAATTATCTCGGTCGTCGCTCTCGAGAAGGGAAACAATGTTGAAATGACAAGTGTACCTCTCGGTAGGAATGTGCTTCCTTTTACGCTAGCGGCTTCAGCCGAGCACAAGGCGCTATGATGCAATCCCGCCCAATATCGCGACGAGCCTACGTCAGCACCCCAACCGATAATATCCTTCTTTTACCTTCTGGGGAAAATATTTTGTTCAAAATAAATTTGAAAAGCGATTGATCAATTTCCCAGTCTAAAAGGTGAAGAACCTGATGACATCCTCATTCCCTTAATGGTGCTGATCATATCTGAGCCTTGTGAAAGCCGTGCGAAGTGGATTTTTGTAATAAAGAGTAGGAAGTAACTCAGATCTTTTTTCACAGCTTATAAAAGTATAGATTCGTATTTTCGTATCCAACTTGTTCAACCCAGACGTTCTTCGAGCTCGATAAGTAGTAACGAGTTCTCAAAAGTATTCTACTATTGGCTCCAAGAGTGATATTTCATAATCGCTTCATCACCAGCTCCTGATTATCACCTATACTTTGCTCCCGTCCCTCCGTCGTGATAAGGGAACCAGAATGCGAGTACCTTTCATCAATCATACGTTAGTAATTCGGGCGTAAAATCAAAGTCCCGACATTGTTCGATGGTTTATGATTATGACCACTTGAAAATAACCTATTTTAGTAAGAATACGAATACTGAAACTTACCGGTGTACGAAACGGTCTTCCTTTGTCCACTGGGGTCAACATAGCTGTAAGTGCCCCTCCTGGTGCCATCGGCGTCAGTCTCTTCTTTGAATTCGACTCCATCCTCCTGTATCAATTATTTGTAAATAATCATCAATTTGTAAAAGCAATGATCTATTCAGAATTCTGCATATACGTATAACATGTCTTTATTTGGCTTTTTCTTTTTTTTTATTATTTTTGTTATATATATATTTTTTTTTTTAGGAAAATTCAGATTTAATTTATTTTTATCGAAATCCTGAAGTCTGTAGTTATCCATATGATTTTTGAGTTATCATCGTCATTGGTTTCAAAAACGCGGCTGCGATTTAGTCAGTATTTTACCTAGAATGACCTATCTTATTAGCATAATACAAAAACAGTGCGAATTCTTAGACAAGGGTTGGTTATTCCTCTGATCAGAAGCACGGAGACCCATTCCAATCGATTCAGGGTCCGGAATTTAGTGGGAAATAATACCCCACACGCCTAGGTATCCGAAATCTCGAATACACACTTTCGAAATGGGTAAATAGATACCCATTTTGACCAATAACCTCATCCAGAGGGCGCCAATCGATTCTGGACCCGTCTCATTGGATTCAGCGTCCAAAATTTAGAGGAAAATAATACCCCACACGCCTAGATCGCGTAAAATCTCGAAAATCCATTTTTCTAAATACACATTTTGATCCCTTTCCCCCCTCAGATTTGGCCCAATCGAAAAGTTTCGAGGATCAACTAAAGCCAAAAGCGTCCCTGGCCCAAATTGGTGGACACTTTGAAACGAGAGAGATTGACATTTTGCATGATGATGATTGATTTTTATTTGAGGAATAACCAACCAAAACAACACCAAAGAGGAAACATTCAGTAGTACATGAACCAATGCTGCCCGATTTCTGACCCATGTGTCTGACCATTCCTTTCACTATCTAATTTTTATCGACGATGAAAATAATTTCAGAGCCGTGTTAAAAACTGGTCTTCTCAGCTCAGCAGGACTTCATTTAGAAAACGTCATCTTTCGTAGTCGATTTACTTTCACAAATGTAATCAAAATTTATTTCAAAATCTCTGGTAAATTAACGAACTTGTATAAAGTTTATTTGCTTAATCAATATTTACCTACTTGTTCTGATAAGAGAAGCATATATGCACGGTGGTGACATATCAGCTTGATTACACTAGTGCTGCCGGAAAAGGGAAAAACCTGTATCTACGAGTATTTATTAATAATTGATTTATTCAAACCAGTGGCTTGCCATATCTGAAAGTTACTCGCTAAATAATAATTCTCTAATTTGAATGCTACTACAGTCGGACTTAATGAGCTCGTTCGCCATTATTGAGGTCTTCCTAACTCGGAATTGCACCAACTTTCGATCGGTTGTGCGAAGTTAGGGTTTCCCTTACATATGGCTCCTTTTAAACAGCGATTTTGGGAAAGTTCGAGACGACCTTCGCCCCAGTTGAAGTAGCGCGTTTTGAATAACAATTGAGTTGAAGGGATCGATTTACACTGGACCGAATAACTAAGGAGGCATACCTATACCGTTAGATACGTTTTTCCGGTGAAAACTGTGAGCTGGCAGCAACCGAACATTAATTATTCATGAATTTTGAGGATGGGATTGAGTTAACTGTGGGATGGCACGCTCTAAGTATGTCAAAATCGATTTGAGGATCGAGATTTCTGCAGTCAAGACCGCCACTTTCCGTGTGATATAAATTCGTGCCTTTACACCCTTGGGATAAATCTGATGAATAATGATACCTTGTATTTTCCTCTCCCTGCGGCCGCTTAGTGAACTAAGTACCCACTTACTTGGATTGGTGTCGGCGCCAAGGATTGGTGGGAAAGTGGAGCAATTTACTTTTATTAATCAATTTTTCAACTCCAAAACCCTTTGTCCGAGTTGGAAAAACCATAATAGCCGATCCGTTATCTGCCGAATAGTGCCATCTATGCGATATATCCCTAAACTATATAAGTGGTAGTACAAATTTTGCTAAAAATCTGAAAATTTGATCAGAGACCAGATACCACGTTTAGTTGTACCTCGAAACCTTACATCCCGATCGGACCAAGTTCGGATGGGATAGGAATTAAAATATGTATTTCAAAAATAGATTTTCGAGATTTTTGGCGATCTAGACGGGTAAGTTATCATTTTCCACTAAATTTTGGGCGCTATAATCCAATGAAATGGGTCCCGGGACGACTGGCGCCCTCTGGATGAGGTTATGGGTCAAAATGTGTACCAATCTACCCATTTTGAATATGTGTTTTCGAGATTTCTGGTACCTAGGCGTGTGGAGTATCATTTTCACTAAATATTGGACGTTGAATCCAATGCAATGGGTCCCAGAAAGATTGGCGCCCTCTGGATGAGATTATGGGTCATAAAGGGGTACCCATTTACCCATTTTAAATGTATTTTCGAGATTTCTGACGATCTAGACGGGTAAGTTATCATTTCCATTTAAATTTTGGACTCTGAATCCAATAAAATGGGTCCCGGGACGATTGGCGCCCTCTGGATGAGATTATGGGTCAAAATGGGTACCAATGTACCCATTTCGAATGTGTGTGTTGGAGATTTCTGGTACCTTGGCGTGTGGGGTATCATTTTCCACTAAATTTCGGACTCTGAATCCAATGAAATGGGTCCCGGGACAATTGGCGCCCTCTGGATGAGGTTGCGGGTCAAAATGGGGTTATGGTCAAAATGTGTACCAATCTACCCATTTTGAATATGTGTTTTCGAGATTTCTGGTACCTAGGCGTGTGGAGTATGATTTTCCACTAAATATTGGACGTTGAATCCAATGAATGAGTCTCAGAAAGATTGGCGCCCCTCTGGATGAGATTATGGGTCATAAAGGGGTACCATTCACCCATTTTTAAATGTATTTTCGAGATTTCTGACGATCTAGACGGTAAGTCATCATTTTCATTTAAATTTTTGGACTCTGAATCCAATAAAATGGGTCCCGGGACGATTGGCGCCCTCTGGATGAGATTATGGGTCAAAAGGGTACAAGTACCCATTTCGAATGTGTGGTGTTGGAGATTTCTGGTACTTCGGCGTGTGGGGTATCATTTTCCACTAAATTTTCGGACTCTGAATCCAATGAAATGGGTCCCGGGACAATTGGCGCCCTCTGGATGAGGTTGCGGGTCAAAATGGGTAGGTACCCATTTACCCATCTCGAATGTCTATTTTCGAGATATCTGATACCTAGGCGTGTGGGGTATCATTTTTCTTTTACTTTGGACGCTGAATCGATTAAAAGTGTCTACATGCTCCTAGTTTGAGGTTTATTCATCATCATAAATTATAACGAAACTAATAGCTCGTCTCTGTTGCTCAGACTCTAGATAATATACAAAATATGTTACCTGTGAATAAGACGATCCGAATTTGCCATCTCCGTTGAGGTACCGGGAATCCGTCAAGATAGCGGCATTCCTTGAGTCACCTTGGTACTGTCCAGAGACGTAGGCTGCTAGCGCCAATAGGCAAACCTGAAAAACAAATCATCGTAGTTCTCACGTTTCGCTTAAAAATTATATATTGCGCTTTTATTTACGTAAGAAATGTAGTTCATTCTTACAATAACTTTCAAAAAAATCTAATATCACACAATTCAATACTGTTCCCATTTCAAGAATTAATAAAAACTCGTCTTCTTTATGTATTATATATTTATTATATTAGCCTATATCTCATTTTAATTTAGGTTATTTGTTTAGGAAACTTTGTAAAGAGATATTTAGCAAGGATTTCCGGACATACGCAGAAGGCTTAACATCACCCGATTCTTTGAAGGATCGAAAAGTGGATGCTGAAGGCCTTGAGAATGATCTCAGCGTTGCCAAGTGAGAATGTACGTAATCGCAATGACGACTATTGGCATAACGCCGCACCAAATGTTGTCCCGAACGCGTTTGATTGATCGCCTCAAAGAATGTTGGTATTTTGAATGAATTGAACAACTCACAAAGCTTTAATCTCCCCATCACCAAATCGTCATATTGCTCAACTCTCGAATAATCGTAGCATTTATCAATTTAAGGACCAATCCTATTTACTCGATTATGATGTTCATAGTTCATAGGTTGTGCTTAAAACACTATCCTCCCGATCTAAGTTATAATTTTTTCGTTTTTTTTTTCTGCTGAGATGCAGTTTATTTCAATTAATCAAGGAAAATTATATTTTTTCTTGAATATTTGGAAAATACATGTCATTCGTATTATGGCATGTGGCCCAGGAACCTTTAAAAAGCGTGACTTTATTGACTACTGGTCATTTGTACAAATGATGGAACCCGGAAATTTCCAATTAGTGATACTTACAGTCCTAATCATGATTAGCTGTGGAATGTGACACAACTGGGAACCCTCAACTGCCACCCAGCAGCCTTATATATGGCACCCTTTCCTTGCTGCATCTGGCCGGGCAGGTAGGGGGTGGCCGCCACGCCTCGAGCCGACCTGGAGGGATCCAGACACCCGGAATCCTCAGATTCGCTTCCATTTAAAAACAAGGAAGACAGACAATTTTTTTCCCTCCTCCCTGTCGTGAATAATTTACAGCAGACTGTATTCTCTGAGGAGAATGAGATACAGGCCTCAATTAGGAACACGATTGAGGTTATTGGATACTCAATTTGACGCTTTGCAATCATCATTATACGTATTTTGGTTTATTATTCAAGGAATATGTTTGGTGAACCCCTCTGATTGGCCCCAAAACTAGTCAGTTTGTGTTTCTTAGTTGTGTAGATTAAAAAACGCCGAAAATCCTTCCTCAATGGTTGAATATTCCTTGGAGCAAGAGCATGGGGAAAACAGTGAGCTCACTAGGTACCATTTTGACCTAGTAAACCTCATCCAGAGGGTGCCAATCGGTCTGAGACCTGTCTCATGAGATTCAGCGTCCAAATTAGTGGGAAAATCATAACCACGCCGATGTTACCAGATCCTAGAAAAACACATATTCAAAAAGGGTAATGATAGCCATTTTGACCATACCTATTCCAGTGGCTGCCATCGAAGTCTGTGACCACATCATGGGATTCAGCGTCCAAAATTTGTGGAAAATGAGTCCCCAACACGACCATTAGCATCAGCCAAAACCTTGAAAATCCATTTCCAAAATACCACATTTTGGACCCCTATCCAGCCCAAATTTGGTCCGATCGGGCTGGAAAGTTTGAGGACCAACTAGAGCCGGGAACGGACCCCTGACCCAAATTTCCGATGTTTTAGAAAATTGTCACTACTACCAAAGTCGGCGAGGACGGCGGGTAGGACATTTGACTTTTTTGGTTGGTTATTTCCTTGACTAATCAACGAGTTTCATGCTAAAAATTGTCTATCTACGATAAAGGGTAGAAACTCGACTATCGGGATTTTTGAGGTAGTCCTACGCGTATGGGGTATCATTTTTCACAACATTTTGACCTTCGAACCGATTGTAATGAGTTCGGGACACCCACTTCCTTTTCTCATACTCCTTTTTTTGAACAATGATTTAGACTCCTCGCGATCTCGAGTGGAGGAATATTTCAGTTAATTTGGACGCGATTAAGACTGGCGGATGATGGTGCTCACGTGAGGCGGTTACGGCAAAATTGGGCGCCTATCTACATTCGAATGTGGTTTCATCTTGGTGGTGGGTATTTGAAAGTGGGCTGGATGTTTCAATAAGTCGCGACACTCATTTCACCCAATACTCTGCCAAGAAATTAATCATGGAAATAGGAGCCTGATCTTACATCAAGTCAACTCTCAATTTGTGCCACGCACACATCGTCCCTCCAAATTCAAGACTACCATGCCCACAGACCGTTCGTTGAAATTAAACAGAAAATTATTTGAGCACAATAAAAACTCGAATGGAGTCTATGGACTCTACGCGTATCTTCCAAAATAATTCGGAATCACAAATCAACGTCGCCTCGGCTCTTCAGAGCCTAAGAGCCCTGAAACGGAACAAACGGTTGGTATTGCCGCATTGTTTTCTCTCTCTCCTTTCAAATCGGCTCGAACCTCAATCAATCCCTTGGTCAATGAAGAGCTCGGGATAGGAAGGAGCCTTGAGGTGAAGGCATCAACTCAAGACTCACTCCAAATAACGCGGTTCAATTGTCTCGTGCCGTAGCGAAGTGGAACTGGGAAATCATTCGATCGTCAAATAACAGTGAGCGCATTAATGCGATTACGTCCCTGCGACGGCTAGATAAACGCCGAGCTTGAGATCCTCTTCGTCGGACCTACGCATTGGTATCACGAACGTAATGAAAGAATTTTGTCTAGTCGGCCAACACTTTGGATTGCGATATGCACAATGGGGTGTAAGCAAAACAATCGATTCAGGGTCCAAAAGTTAGTAGAAAATGATACCCCACACGCCTAGGTACCAGAAATCGCGAAGGAACTTATTCAAAATGGAACGATAGGCACCCATTCTGACCCATAACCCCTTCCTAAACGTTCTGGGACCCATTTCACTGGATGCAGCGTCCAAAATATAGTGGAAAATAATACCCCACAAGCCTAGATCACCAAAAAACTCGAAAGTTATTATTCAAAAAACACATTTTGACCCCCACCCCGCCCAAATTTGATCCGATCGGGCCGAAAAGTTTCGATGACCAACTAGGGCCGGGAACCCCTGACCCAAAATTCAGATTTTTAGAAAATTTTCTGCTACCAAAGTCGGCGTGGACGGCGTACACCGGACGGACATTTGACTTTTCGGTTGGTTATTCCTTGAATTCCTTTGGTTATGGTCCGTTCCCGACTCTAGTTGGCCTCGAAACTTTTCACCCCGATCGGAACCAAATTTGGGCGTGTGGGGTATCATTTTCATTTAAATTCTGGACGCTGAATCCAATGAAATGGGTCCCAGAACGGTTGGCGCCCGCTGGAAGAGGTAATGGGTCAAAATGGGTATCTATCCACCCATTTTGAATATGTTTTCGAGATTTCTGGTACCTAGGCATGTGGGGTATCATTTTCCACTAAATATTGAACGCTGAATCCAATGAGACGGGTCTGAATCGATTAAAATGAGTCTCCAAGGTCCTGGTCCAAGGAATAACCAACTCCCGTGAATGAATTTGCAGCGTTTTTGATCTAGACACTTTATAACGCCCAGAAAAAAATGTTGGGCCGAATCAGAGAGACTTATTTTTTTGCAAGAAAACAGGTTGAGTATTCAAGAAATAACCAACCAAAACACCCACGAATCAGAATTTTATGTGGAGTGCCAATCATCATTGTGTCTTGTTGACAAAGGTTGGTTTACAATGATAACAAAAGCAAGAGGAGGAAATTTTCTGTTGTCTTCAGATGTTCACTAGAGCGCGTTGCCCATGGCCTCCTGCTCTGAGTTGTTTGCATGGTTTGTATAGTTTCAGTGGGTTAATCCTGAAACAAAGTGGCCTGTCCCAACAATTGGAATATGTATACGTAACTGTTAGGTACTCTTTATTCTAAAAGATGAAAAATAAAGAATGAATATTAATGAGTAACTGCTGCGAAAATCGTGTCGGGTTATTATACAGATGAACATTGTCAAGTACCTAGTACCTAAGTACCTAGATTCAGATAAATTTGACTATGGTGCACAAATCTGAAGGAATAGAAAACAAAAGTTGACCATTCAGACCATCAGACCCATGGGCACACCCCATTATCGTCTTGACAAAGTTGAAATAAGAATCGTGTATGATTTACTTACCATGTATCATGATGATATCAATAAGCAAACATAGAAGGCAAGTCCAGAAGATTAGGTCGGTAATAAACGGCCACAAACAATAATTTTATTTCTCCATTTTAACGTCAGTCTAGAAGCAGCACAATAAAAATAGCATTCCACCAACTACCTACCTACGAGTATTAATTATTGTCTTCGATATAAATAAGTTCTCATTTATTTAGTTCACATTTATAGGAACATGAAATCACCATTTTCACTGCATGATCTTGCATTTCTCTCCAATCGCTGGTGGAGAATTCGTTGTTTTCTCATTCTGAATGAAAACACCTTGAATGATCTGATTGAACTACTATGAACACAAATTGTAGGAATCCACCGGTACAATACTACCGTTGAAAACAGTGGCAGCCTTACTATAAAAAATGATTACAGTATTGTGCTTGTATACAATAACGAAAATAAAATGAGGATTGGGAATTCAATATAGTATTTAATTGCGGCCTAAAATCATCACCAAGGATGAAATTAATATAAATTGAGATTAAGTTTTAATTACGTAATCATATGTGCAATCACGAAATGCAGGTTTTCGACAAATAAACATTGTGCAAGTGTGATTGAACGCATTGATCACACATATATCAGCGTTACTCATCTGTATCTATAATTGTGATATGGTCTATACAACATGTATCTTACCAATGGAAGACTTCAAATTGAATTTTCACGAGAAAAACTGATGTCACACAAAATAGCACCTATGAATATTGAGGGTCTAATAAAGTTCAATGTGGACATTTACTGGTGTCTGCACATGAATGACTGTTTATGACCACCAAGTTCTTCAGCTCGTTTTGTGGCGTTGTAGACTGCAGTTATGAAAGCAGATCTAGAATGGGAATAATTCCAAATGATAATATTTCTTGATATATGAATAAGAAATTATTGCTATTGTATTCGCTCTACTATTCAAACTTTCCGTAAAACTACTGACTTTTATCCCCTTTAAGTCAGCAGGTTCCGCAAAGAGTTTGACCAGTCTGACTACAGATTTTTACCAAATTACCTCACCTAACGCCACCATCCTCCAGGGCGTGTATTCCAGCGAATTAGTAGATCCACCCTCCGAGCAAATTTCGTCCTTCAACTGTCCGGGGTGCTTCCCAGTCTTCAAAACCATTTGCCCAGCACCAATCACAGCTTGCGAAGCCAATCTGAGAGCCACTGCACGAGACACTCCTGATCTCACTGCTCCATCAGCTAAACCCTCTATCACTAGGTAGACCTGAAACCAACATATTGCTGAACCCTCTTCACATACATCAGAACAGCTGCTTGTTTCAACACGACCAATGTTGGAAAAGAGAGCTCACCCACGCTGGGCTGGATCCAGAGGTTGCAGAGCATGCATTCATCAATCTCTCTGGGATAATTTCACAGCTGCCAGAAACATTGAATATCTTCTGTACAGCTTTTGTGTAATCTGACTCTTCATCGTCTCCACATGCCATTACTGAAAAAAGCGTTTTCATGTTATTATTTCTCAACTATTTTTTGTTAAATGCACCATGCTTGGTCTCTGACAAGTCCTATTTCCTACTTCTTTCCAAATACATCTCGCTTCTTGCCAGCCTCAATAGGACAACAAGTTGTTTGCATGTGGGAAAAGACCATGACAACTCGTCCGTTTTGTTTTTAACCGTGTCCAGGAGTTGTAAAGAAAACGAGAGGACTAGCAGGTCCTTATTGAGCAAAAATTTTGACAGTGGCACATTCGTTTGCAGATGCCAGCATTTCCATTGGGTTCTGTGACTGCAATGGTCTTGTGGAAACCCAATGTCAAGACAGCTGACAATGTTTTCTCAGCTGCAGTGCATCTAGAGGACAGCTCAGCACACATGCAATAACTCAGCCATATGAAATCCAAAACAAGGTGTATGCTTTGCCTACAGCACGTGAGGGTTCAGAGTTGGTGGGTGATACTTCTACAGGAGCTCTCTGCCCATGGGCTTGCTCACCTTGGGAGCACCTGTTGGGCTCATGCAGTCACAATTCTGCTAGCCATCCCCTAAGAGAGGCGTATCCCAATGGGCCAAAACTATTATTCTGTGTCAACGAGCCAAAACGTGGCGCCACTCATCCAATGCAGTTAATTGCTACCCCGGCTGAGGCATGATTCGCTCATGCAGGACATTGCAGGACCATGGCCGATTTCACAGGGGTTCCAAAACCTCTTCAAATTTGTACACAGAGTCTCCAGATAGCCTGGAGCAACACTAATTCAGGACATAAGTGCTGAGACAGTTGCTTCTGCATTCCTTTCAATGTGGGTGTCTTGGTTCAGCATTCCTCATTGCTTTCTACTGGTCAAGGCAGACAGTTCAAATGCGAGCTTTTCAGGAGTCAAACAGCGCTGCTGGGGACAAATCGCCTGCAGACTACAATTATGCCAAACTGAGAATGACCCCAACTGAATTCTTTTAAAAGGGAAAACATCTGTTTGCCAGCAGAATTCCTCGAATGGACTCCTGGTCCCTCCAGTGTGCTCACACTCGATGTCAAGTTATGTGAGCATGTCAAGCTTTGGCTAGGTGTCTAACTAGACTAACAATCAACCCACCAACAGTGACTCGCGCATGACGTTGCATGTGTCTTCATAGCTAAGGGTAAGTAAATGGCCTCATTGCAGTCTCATGCAGATTTAAACAGTATGAGTTTACTCTGATTATCTGGTAGCCAGTATCCTATGCAAATCAAAAATGTTTCTTACGCACTGGTGCATCCTGCTCCCACAGTCAAAGGCATGTTAGGCGTCACTCGGATTATTTGAGGAGCAATTTTCAGGCCATTCACAGAATTAAAAGCCTAAAACAGACTGAGCTGAAAACAATGTCCATGTCAACTTCTCCAATACAGTCTGATAGAGAAACAAGTCCATACTCACTTCAGCCAAGCTGTCTCTGGTCTTACCAACCATCATCGACACAATACATTTCTTCTCATTGACGAGGAGAGATGGTTTCTTCAGGGAATGTATTACTTCGTCAAACTCCTGAGGTGGAGCAGCTACAAATATGATGTCCCCAAAACTAAGCACATCGTCTGCAAAATAAGTATAAAACAATGTTATCGTATAAAATGAATGGTGAGGGATGTATTCTCTGTTATGATTAGTAACATGCTTGAACAAGAGACTAGTTAGATTGCATTTTCAACCATTATTGAGAGTAGTGTTGACTCCTCTTTGTTTCCAAGGATCGAAAAATTCTGGCAAGTGTGCTGACGCGATGAGACGTTCTGGAGTTAACATTCCTGGAATGGTTAAGCAGAAATGATTCGTTTCCACTACTTAAAGAAAAGTAAACAAGTTATTCTAATTAAAGTGACCAATGTCAATCATTACCAGCGTCCAACAATGAAAATCCAATCGCTTTGGCCATGTTTCCAGCGCCAATGAAGCCAATTTTATATGGGATTGCATCAGTCTTCTTGTCTGAAAACCAAACATTTTGGAGCAACCACATTTTAGTTTCAATGAGGTGTACCCACTGTACAAAAGGACATATCTCTTCTACCTGAAAGAAGAATGGTTCATTTAAAAAGAAAAAAATAAAGAAAATCCTGTGACATCAGCACTTAGCATTTCCCTTCCTGCCTGACTTGGGTTGAGATAAACTAACTTAGGTCTACCTTGACTTCTGAATCATCCCTATCATTGGTTTCAAACGTGCCCGCAGCTGCACTTTGGTCAATATTTTATCTAGAATGACCTCTCTTCATTGCTTCTTGTTTCCAAAGTTTGTTTATAACAATAACAAAACCAAGAGGAGGAAAGTTTTACTTGTCTGCAGTTGTTCACTAGAGTGCAGTGCCCTGGAAGGCTAGGACTGCTGTTGTAGGTCTTTGCGTTCTTCAAATGTACCTTTTTCACATGAGTTTTGATGTCACAATTCAGCAGGTACCTTTTTTGAAAAATCCTTCATCCACTCTATTTCAGATCTATTTGACAATATTTTCCCTTATGGACAATATCATTAGAAAATCGAAAGTTTCAGACAAATGGGTACACCTCAGTCATTCTGGCACAAGCTGTGAGTTGCCATGTTCTTTAAGCAGGGTTATAAGTGACTGAAATCAAATCAAATTTGCATGAAATTTATCGAATACTTTAAATAATTATTGTTGTGCAAAATATAAAATAGCATAGTTGATCATGAAATTGAAATGAATGAATGAATTGACCATTGAAATTGATTTTGCATTTCATTCTAAATCCTTCTCAGTGATAGGTAGTTCCTTTGAAGAGCTATCCAGCGTAGGATTGTAAGAATAAGAACCACTCACTTTTCATCCTGCTTGGTTGATTGTTGGGCGCTGAGGAATAGTTTATGCTATTTAAAAATGAAAACGAAGAAGGCATTTTGGAGAGTTGATTTTGACAGGCAGTGCGCCCCCACAAACCTAATGATTTGAACATGATGCTTGCCCTAGAAAACACAAGAAAGAAAAAACGTCATTGTGGTTTATGTTGATAAGGTTGGGACTAGATAGCACTGGTTCAAGAGCCCAGTAGAGGATTTTGATCGACCCTTATAACACTGTGAGGTAGTCCTGAGGACAGCATTTTTCTATGCACACTCATAACAGCTAAGATTCAGGAGGGGAGGCTCCCGCTATCCCCCCTCCACTCTAATCGGGGGGGGGGGGCTATGAACCCGTCCCATCCTGAACCTCCTTCCTTCATGGTCAGTGCCATACTTACAAGTCATGGTATGAAAAGTAAATGGGTATTGCAACAATTCGACCAGGGGCCTATTCCTAGAAACTCTTCACTCTACAAAAACGTTTTGTTCTTAGATAGTGCAGAGTATTATGAAGAGGTCAGAGTGAAATGAACAGTCCAGAGTTGCAGAGTTTTTAGGTGTTTTGAATGGCTTTTGTTCCAAGAAACTTTTCAGTCATATGAAGAGTCAATACTATACATTTCAAATGAAGATTTTCTTCCATTTTTTTGCAGAGTATCCAATGACTTTGTCATAATTTAGGAGATAGTTTCTATTTAAAATATAATTTTTGATGGATTTATCAAAAGAAGGAAATTGAATATTTTGATTGGCAATTAAGGACAAATTTGTTTTTGTTTTTGCACAAATACAACAAAACATTGATAGAGATATTTCATAGAGACAATGTCCCATTGATCTTCATCAAGCTGTGATAATGCTTTTTATTTAGATATAATAGTGTATTTGCGCAAGGAAGGTTACAACAAAGTAGGTTACTCTTCAACTCACTCTGCGTTTTTAGTAGAGTAAGAGAGTTGTGGTGAAAAGTTCCAAGGAACAGTACGTTCTTGTACCATTCACAGCTTGCAAAGTGAAGAGTATGAAATCATGAGTTGCAAAGTGGGGAGTGAAGAGTTTTTAGGTGTCAACTCAAGTTTGCTCAAGAGAAAAAATGAAGAATCTCTTGGTCTCATAAATTTTGAGTTACTTTATGACTAGTATTTTTCTTTCCTTAACTACTTGCATTTAGGTACTGCTGTATTCTATTTGCAAAGGGTTTTCATGAGACTGGTCGTTTTCATCTCAAACGAGATTTTTCTATGATATGCATTTACAAAATTGTTCTTGAGTTCAGAGTTTATCAATTAAAATGTTTAATAAGTTCTGAGCTGCATATTTATTTATTTTGGATACGGGAAAATTTCGGTTACATGTGTATAATATATCTATTATTGCATATAAAAGTAATCAGAGTGTTAAAACGACCAAAAAATCTGTGCGTTTGACGTGTGCTTCTGTGTCATAGGTAAATGAAAATCTCAATGAAGTCGATGTGAAGAGAATGCGTGATATGTACGTGACCCATAACTATTATGTATATGGGCGATTTATTATGTGTAACTAGGTATTGTTCGCATTGTACGAGCTCAAGCATTTACAAACCTCAGGTAAGTCAGGTAACGCAGCCGATGGAAAATTCTTCTTACGATTGTCGCCCAAATGCGCTCAACGAGTTCGAAGTTAATTCTAGACAGAAACCGAAACTGTTTCGCATTTCAACGAACCTAGACGGTGATGGAAAAAGAACTGACTATTGAGGAGTGCGCAGCTATTTGCAACCTCCCCGCTCGAGGCTTTTCAAGCGGCCTCCTCGACCGTCTGAAATATCGATTTTCCCGTCAAAGGCCTCGCAAAGCCAGCATTTCGAGAGTTAACAGTGAACTGTCTGAAATAATGTGGAAATGAAAGTAGTTGGCGAGAGGCAAAACATCGGTACAGATGGCACCGTTCCAAAACGCCTACAAAAGGCCGCTGTGTGCCAGACGGGTTCGTCAAAATAAATTGTAGTACCCAGCAAGGTAACTTCCAAACCGTGCCAAATATGCGTTAGGTACTTACCAAACCATTGGTTATAGTCATCCTGAACATCCCTCCCTCTTCCATATTCAAATATCAAGATAGATCTAGATGGGTGACCCCATTCCATTCACAATCATCCAATGGTAGGAGGAAAAAATTTATTTTTTAGTTACTGTTTGGTTTTTTTCTCTCCCTCTCTCTCTCAGGGAGATAACGTTTTTTTAAAGTACTCTTGAGACGGCTTCAAAGATCGCTCATCAACCACTAAGGCAGCTAATGTGTATACAAAAACCGCTGCAAATTCTCCCAGAATGGTTTATTTAATATTAAAGGTGATCTTGCTAAAGAGAAAATGATCTCTTCGTATTCACCAAAGTGCAGGGAAAACCATGAATGGGAATTGTCCCAATTGATTAACACGTTCGCTGCGGAATTATTGAGCTCGTTTGAGCAGCTGTGCGGGAGTCATCTGAAATAGGAACGCGCCAGGTGCGTGCGCCGCATGTAGAAAGAAATTCGAAGCGAGCTCCTAACCCAGTGTGGCTATAGCATGAGATATTTACCTTGGAGTAAACTACTTGCACTACTTCGGTAAGCTTCTAATCTAACCTTGAGTGTGATGAAGAAACATAAAAAATCGATTTTGGAAACAAAAACGATTGTATGCAATAACATGTTTTCATACATCGACGGTTCAAATAAGATTCCCCAGAGTTTCAATTTTGCTTGTATTTCTGGGCATTCCGTATTCCCTCGTGTTTATCATTCAAAAACTGTCCCATGGTCAAATTCTGTCCGATTGATCACATGGTTTCCCATACAACAGTGCACAATTCCTTTCCTAAGTTACCCTGAGGCATAAAATCCAATTACCAGGATGAATAAATAAACGACACTAATAACTTTTACCTTATACTCATAGTGCCATGAATTTCTGATGGATAAATGACCAAAACAATTGTGTTGCATAGATTAATAATTTTTTTTGGCGAAAACTGTCCATTTAACAACACCTGAATACATAAACTGACATTCACCAAAGAAAAAAACCAACAAAGAAATTAAGCTATACCTTTACGGTACTCTTATCAAATAGATACAACGATGCACATTAAAGTATTTTGTAGACAGTACTTCGAAAGACGTCCATTTCTGGTCGGGTGATACTATTCAAACGTACTGTATGTTTGTTTTATAAATATTTTTGTAAATGCTCTCGTTAAGATGAATTGTGATAAACTTACAAAATCATGCTATACATAGGGTAATAACCAACTAGCTTGAACCGTCATTATATTAACGATCAACAAAGAAATGTTTGAAAATGGTTTCTTCGAAACAAAACAAGAAATTAAACGAACAAATTTAAACAAATACGTCGATAAAATTGACATCATAAAGTAGAATTTGAGCTGATTTGAAGTGATCCCATCAGTCCTTCGATTGCAGAAATTTGACTTTTATCAACTGCCGCTTCTTTGTACCTGGAACGAGAAATGGGCGGGAAATATTATTAGAGAAGCATAATTTTGGCCCATAACTTCTTCAAGTGAGTGCCAATCGTTCTGGGACCCATTTCATTGGATTCAGCGTCCCAAAATTTAGTGGAAAAATGATACCCCACACGCCTAGGTACCAGAAATCTACGAAAACGCATATTCAAAATGTGTAGATAGATACCCAAATATCTTAAATTCCACATTTGAGAAAGTAAGGTACCCGTTTTGACCCATACTCACCAATTGGTCCGGTACCCGTCTCAATCTATTTATCGCCAGCAATTTGGTGTAAATGATGAATCACACGTCTAAATTATTGATAGGACCTCAATGTCAATAGTCTTGCTTCCGGTATTCTGATATATCAACATCGATATTGTAACATTGATACTATCGGTATGAGGACGGTCTGATATCGGTTTTATGTATTTTAAATACGATGTTATTCCACGATAGATAAGTGAATAAACAACGCACCTGTTTCTGTTAACTTATCACCAAAAATTAATCTAGATAAAATTCAGGATTAGATGCATACCCATGCTAATTTCTATTAAAAAGCTCTTCCTAGATGGAGCATATAAATAATAGCATGTTTAATGGGAGCTAATTTCCCTTACAAGGATGTCCCCTTCTTGGGATGATAATGATAAAAGGGAATAGATGAGTGATCCATTCTAAAATAAGAGAGAAAAGATAACTGTAGCCATTATAACAGTAAACCCATGATAACATCGATATGGTGTTCGTTCGATGTCCCATCCCTAGCCAAAAAACATATTTTCGCCTGCACCCTTTCCACCTTGGTCCAAGCAGGCTGATAATAGTATCTTAAGATTTTCAGAAAATTGTCTACTACCAAAATCCGCGTGGATGGCAGACGGCGAACGGACATAAGGCTTTTTTGACATCATAAAACATATATATAAAATTGTTGGGGCTAATTAAAAAGGTAGACCCTCAATGACAAAATAACGCGATTGAAAAATGATACATCGATACTAGGTACATCGATTGAGGCGAGTCCTGGATCGATTTTCTCAAAATGTGACCAAATGTATCATTTAGCAGGCATGACATAATTACAAAATAACTAAAAAGGCAACAAGAAACAACCGAAAACGAAGGAAGATCTAACGATGAAAAATGGCACACGCACGCTTTTATGATAATGATACTATCGATAAGGCAACTATCGACCCTAATAACGAATCGAATTCCCAGGATTCTGTTCAAATGTAAACTTATCGATGTTTTTTGAGTCTGGTTTAACAATATTATTACTATTTTGTGTACTTTCGTGTTAACGCCTACCAGTTGTTGAAACAGCATTGAAAGCCTATTCGATATATCGAATCAGGTATGTTTGACTCCTATGTACAAAGAGGTTTTATCCCTTAGGTTATACCTCCGTAAGTAAGGAAAACACCCGTACACAACACAAAACTCCGTACTGGAAATCTTTATTCAGTAGGACCTACTGAATAAAGTGTGGTGCTCTTATTACTTTTTTTTATTCAAACTGCTGTTATTATGTTGTTGTGGGATTTACCCATAATTGAGAAGGAAAGTGTTCAGTTTGAAAGGGGGGTTTTCCTTACTTACGGAGATATTACCTGTAGGTAAAAAACCTCTTTGCACATAGGAGTCAAACATACCTACCTGATTCGATATATCGAATAGGCTTTCAATACTGTTTCAACAACTGGTAGGCGTTAACATGAAAGTATCCTATTTTGTATACAAATAATGAGCAACTACCTACTATTAAGAAAAAAATTGATAAAATTCCTGAGAAGAAACATCGATGTCGAGGGAAAAAATCGATGTTCAAAAAACATCGAAGAGCAAACATCGATGAATAATGGGGGAAAACAGATGATTAGGGAATATCGATACCCATCCCTAAAGGAAGGACGGCGGGACAGATAAACGAGACGCAATAGGAAACCTTCCCGACTGTTATTATCTCCGCTAACGGGTTAAGCGTTACGCGTTACACTGAAGCGACGTTCCTAATAGTATTTATTCTGTCTTGCAAGTAATAAAAAATTGTTCTCGCTTCACCTTCTCAGTTGAATATTTCACTCAAAATGGACGAGGGCGATTCAGTTTTGATTTACGACTACTTCCCCGAACCCTTGAACGTCGTGTTGATCAAAGATGTGAAGAACATGAGCGACGTGAAAGCCCTTCTGTTGAAAGGTGCTCTCGACTGCGCCTTGATTAAACCGTGTTTGGTTCCAAACATTTTCGTCGTGCTGCAGGCGGCTTACAAAGCCGTCCAAGCCAAGAAAAAAGGTAATATTATAGTCATAAGACTCGTTATAGGACACCAAACGAC
>CM034003.1:18680484-18767446 GCA_019603395.1 Cyrtorhinus lividipennis | reverse complement strand
GAAGTATGGAAGTGTAGGAATCCAAAGGGAGAACTTGGAGGTACATCGGGGCAACTAGCATCGATCATCCTGAGCACCAACGCTCGAGGCCATCGGCTGGGGACTAAATCATCGGGATTTGAAAGAAAACGATTGAGATTTCGGGTAATGTTTTCCTTATGGTTCTTATTCATACCCTTCATGCTTTTTTGGTGGGTTCATCTTGAAGGTATACTGACGCCAAATTTTAAATACCAGATCTTTGTATACATTCGACAAATCTAAATCAATTAAAAACCATCCCTAGTTTATCCTATTTATCCAATTATCCCTAATAGTTTCAAATCTATGATTGATGACAGTTTGAACTGAATCAATACATTGATAGGTGTTAGTATCAGGGATTTGAAGGGACTCTTATCTCATATCTCTGTTTGGGAAACTGCAACTTGCTTTGCAATGACTACTGTCAATAGTGTGAGTGTTGTGTATTCACAATGAACAGGTCAGTGTGTAGGTAGTTTCTCCCAGTTTCCCACCAGGCAGTCACTGCAGGAGGGATGGGAATCCTCAACCATCATTTCACTCTCTCCATTTTCAATGAGGAAGAATTGATTAGAACTGAAGTCCAAAATCAAAGGTAATGCTGGAACGTTCTCATGTTGTTTTCTGCGTTCCCCATAATAAATGGATAGCTGTTGCATGAATTGTTCCTTGGGTAAAATAGGTTGCCAGTTAACCATGGTTGGGTGTTATAAGATCTTAACAACAGTTGTCACCCTGTTGGCAAGTCCTGGATACTGGCTATTTGTGTGGGAATTTTTGGTTTCCAACTAATGTTTGTAATGACTAGTATAATAACACTGAGCGATTCCCTTTTGCAAATAGTTTGCCTACACTTCTGTCCTTGCTTGAAGTGAAAGTGAAGTGAAGTAGTTTAATTCAGTAGGATCAAGAAAGATCAATGAAGGAATTCATGTTTTGACGACAGTTCAACTGTTACATACGTACTACGTACGTAAAACATGTCATGATTCAACTGCAGGATGACAAACTGAGTTAGATGTTGCCTTCATGAATCCAAAAACCCCATACTTGTCCGTTAAAAAGGTCCCTTTGTTGATTTGAAATGTATAATTTGTAGAGTAGTTGAATTTTCATGAAGGAGGAAATGAAATAGGCTTCAGAGTTTCCGCATAAATAATTAACATTATTAGTGCGCAATGCGTCGTATTTTGAATCGGAATGGAGTCCTTTTTCTCATTGTCACAGACCAGGTGATGCCGTCTCAGTGTTGAATGCAAATTGGGGTTTCGAAATGAATTAGCATCGCGTGATTTGTAAAGAAGAAGCTGTGAAATGTTTTCAGGTTTGTTGATTTGAAAGGAAGAGAAGGTTTGGGCTTCCCATGATTAGTTTCCCCCCACCCCTCGGGACAAGTCAAGTGTCAGAGTCTAGTGACACCCTGTCACGAACTGACACGCCGGAGGATTATTAACCGTATAATGCGGGGCGAAAACCCCGAGAACGGCGGGGCCACAGAGGAACTACGGGGGTTGACGAAAAGGGCGCTGAAAGTGCGGCGAAGGGCGACTTCGGCGGCGGAAGGGTGGCCGGGAGGGTTGACGGGGCGAGCAAACAGGCGCGGACAAGGGAGAAAGGGAGACGAAAAAGCCATTAACCCTCAAGCCGCAGTGACAGATGCTAATCGTTAAAGGCAGTCCTGATCCACGAGAGTTCAACCCCTTCGCCGTTGTCTTCCTGACTTCTGCCAGTTTTCCGGCACTCTCATCTGTGCTGGCGCTGTATTTGACGCCGGGATCCTGAATATTCCTGAGATAGTTTCATTTTGTGATTTAATTAAATTTCAACATACTTCCTCGGAAAGCGTATTGTTAAGGTTTCAAAATTAGCTTTATTATAGAAAATTATTGGGCAGAACATCTTGTCTTAAGTATCCTTCTTACGCCCACTTTCACCAAACATTTGAAACGAATTTGAACCCAAAGACGTCTGAAGTTACCGGCGTTTAAACGAGATACGTCTTTGACCACAGCGGAAACCTAAATCTCTTCAAAATTCACCAACATTTGAAATGTATATCTGGATTTCAATTATACTAGTATTTGCACAACCTCAACTCTTGTCGTTGAAAATAATAAATTTTGTGATTGTGTTGCCACCGCGGCGGTACCCTAGGAAAACGCTGCAAATTCTTTCACAGAGGTTGTTTATTCCTCGGACCAGGAGCATAGAGACTCATTCCAATCGATTCAGCGTTCAAAATTTAGTGGAAAATGATTACATGATGTACCAGAAATATCGAAATTCCACTTCGGAATAGGTGGATAACCATCGATACCATTTTGACTCATGACCTCCTCCAGTGGGTGTCAATCATTCCGGGACCCGTCTCATTAATTTCAGCTGTGTAAGGTTTTTTTCTTTTTTTTTTTTTTTTTGGTCTAGATATAACTTTTTTTCGTCACAACAGTCTTAGGGACCATTGAAAGAGGCCTGGAGCGTCAAGCAGTCACTGATGTCTTGATCTCAAGGATCATGTTCAGGTTCGTCAGCAAAATAAGGGAAAACGTTCCTTAGATGGCATCGCAAACTGCACTGCAGAATGAATGTTACAATAGTGGGACCCAGATGAAGACCCTGTAGAACCCCAACGAGGCAAAATTGGTTTCAAGTAAGGAAGCTACAACAATTGCCCAGCTGAGCCAAACCTTGGAGGACAGCAAACTTCGTAATGGCAACCTGCAGTAAGCTGGTCCCTGGGTAATGTCAACTGAGGGCAGACTGATACAAGCCATTTGAATTGATAATTATAAACATGAATTGAATTCCTATTTCTGTAAAACTCGATTCCGAAGAACCTACGATTATATTAGTTGAGAATCAATATAAACTTCTAAATGTTAGATTAATTTTCCATTTGACAATCGCGAAGACCGCTACGGTGAAGTCCAATGCATATTCTCGAAGTCCCTTCTCCGGAGTTCGAGTGGAATATTGATGAACCTCCACCGAATGATGGACCTCGAACATGAATAATTTAATTAGGAAGGTTCCGCCCTTGAATCAATAATTTTATGGCGGTTTGAAATGGGGTTTTTTGTTGTTGTTTTTTGAACAAAATAGTGTTTTTCCCCTTTTCGTCTTGGCTCAGAGCTACCTCCCGGATGATGATAGCCTCACTGTTGCCTAGGTGCCACTAAATTACCATGATAAGACATCAAGTCGAGTCCAGTTAAACAGCTCTACCATTATGTAATGGAGGATCTTCTCGTGGACACGTACAAACTTGGTCATCACGGTCTGTCTTGCCTGTAATTTGCCTTTCGTGTGTTCCTTGTCATGATTAGAGGCTCCAGAAGGTTTTTTTTCTTTCTTTCTTGAATGCCCTCATTTTATTTTCACCAGTTTTTCTAAAAAAGGTATAAAACGGGTCAAAGCCGTCATTTATATTTTTTGAAATCCTTTCGCGCGGCAAATACAATCTAATTCAATTTACCTCTGAGAAACGTGTTTCGAACACCTGTATATGTCGGAATGTTTATTTATATGTGGGTCTCAGGGGAAGTTATCACCCCGCGGATCGCGTTTCATAGGTTAATTCCCTTTATCTGATTTTGTGTTCCACCCGAAAAGTCGAGAGGCTGAAACGTGACTTGTTTGCCAGATGAAGTGATAACGACCTCGGAGAAAACGGGTTCCCGTTTTGAAATTATCATAATCATACCGAGTTTTTGCGTAACTTTGTAATCTCGGGCTAATGATAATGGGTCCCCCCCTTCAATTTTTTTTCCTCCATGCGAATCGCTAAGTGGCGAATAATGTATTCAGTTGTTAAGAGGGGAAAAGATTTTGTTGATGAGACATCGTCAGGGTATCAGTTCGAATTGATTGCCGCGCCCAGGTTGTGGAGCTGACGCGTGAGGAAAGTGAACTGGCAGAGCGGAGGAAATGTGACGGAATAGTGCGATCGATAATATATGGAAATCGAGATCTCGATATAAAGGACCACTAGACAGTCCGTCCACATAATTGAACGAGAAATTTTGTTCCTAACATCGCTAGTTTGTTCAATAATGTGTAATTTGTGAGGTTTTGGGTTGGTTTTTCCTCTAAAAATTAACCTGAAGAATCATGCCCAAGGTAATGGGAGGGGGGGGGGGGGGGGGGTGTCAACCTCTTTGATTGGCCCCAAAATTTGACAGTATTCAGGCATTATGACTAGATTTTCCATTGTCCTAAGCAGTTTTTGTAGTTTGAAATTTTCTAAAAATCTAAATTCTGGTCCAGAATCCATTCCGAGTCTACTTGATACTTGAAACTGTTCAGCAAGATCGAACCAAATTAGGAGAGAAATGTGTTTTTGGACGGCGAATCCATTGAGATGGATCCCTGACCGATATGCGCCCCTCCGGAGGTAATTATTCATCAAATTGGGTGCCTGCCTATTTAAATATAAGTGTATCGAGGTTTTTTTTTTTACCTAGACGCGTAAGGATCATATTTTTTCACTAAATTTGGAACGCTGAATCGATTTGATTGAGTCCTGGTTACTTCGCATTCACTGTTGTCATGATTAGAGGCTCCAGAAGGTTTTTTTCTTCTTCTTCTTGAATGCCTCATTTTATTTTCACCAGTTTTTCTAAAAAAGGTATAAAACGGGTCAAGCCGTCATTTATATTTTTTTGAAATCCTTCGCGCGGCAAATACAATCTAATTCAATTACCTCTGAGAAACGTGTTTCGAACACCTGTATATGTCGGAATGTTTATTTATATGTGGGTCTCAGGGGAAGTTTATCACCCGCGGATCGCGTTTTCATAGGTTAATTCCCTTTATCTGATTTTGTGTTCCACCCGAAAAGTCGAGAGGCTGAAACGTGACTTGTTTGCCAGATGAAGTGATAACGACCTCGGAGAAAACGGGGTTCCCGTTTTGAAATTATCATAATCATACCGAGTTTTTTGCGTAACTTTTGTAATCTTCGGGCTAATGATAATGGGTCCCCCCTTCATTTTTTTTCTCCATGCGAATCGCTAAGTGGCGAATAATGTATTCAGTTGTTAAGAGGGGAAAAGATTTTGTTGATGAGACATCGTCAGGGTATCAGTTCGAATTGATTGCCGCGCCCGGTTTGGGAAGCTGACGCGTGAGGAAAGTGAACTGGCAGAGCGGAAATGTGACGGAAATTAGTGCGATCGATAATATATGGAATCGAGATCTCGATAAAGGACCACTAGACAGTCGTCCACATATGAACGAGAAATTTGTTCCTAACATCGCTAGTTTTGTTCAATAATGTGTAATTTGTGAGGTTTTGGGTTGGTTTTCCTCTAAAAATTAACCTGAAGAATCATGGCCCAAGGTAATGGGAGGGGGGGGGGTGGTCGGTGTCAACCTCTTTGATTGGCCCCAAAATTTGACAGTATTCAGGCTTCTGACTAGATTTTCCATTGTCTAAGCATTTTTTTGTAGTTTGAAATTTTCTAAAAATCTAATTCTGGTCAGCATCCATTCCGAGTCTACTTGATACTGAAAACTGTTTCAGCAAGATCGAACCAAATTAGGAGAAAATGTGTTTTTGGACGGCGAATCCATTGAGATGGATCCCTGACCGATATGCGCCCTCCGGAGGTGATTATTCATCCAAATTGGGTAGCCTGCCTATTTAAATATAACTGTATCGAGGTTTTTTTTTACCTAGACGCGTAAGGATCATAATTTTTTCACTAAATTTGGAACGCTGAATCGATTTGATTGAGTCCTGGTTACTTCGCATTCACTGTTTTACCCATACCTACTCCTGCCCCAAGGAATGAACATCCATTGTGGAAAAATTTGCGGCGTTTTCGAAAAGAAAAAAACTGCTCATTTGAAAGCTATGGAAATTCCTAAAACTCCTCAATTTCCTCTAATTGATCGAGGATTGTGGCATAATATAGCATTTTCACGTCAAATTGAAGGTTTTCCATTTCGAAATGGAGATTTAACACATCAATTGGGAGGTTTCAATCAACCTGTTTTCATGCAAAAAGTCATCTTCTCTGATTCGGTCCAAAAATTTTTGTCTGGACGTTCCAAAGTGTCTAGATCAAAATAAGCAGATGTCCGTTTGCCATACGCTACCCGCTGTCAAAATGTGTAAATAGAAAACAGTGGGTGTGGCGGGTCCCGAACCCATCCCAATCGATTCAGGGTCCAACATTTAGTGGAAAATGATACCCCACACGTCATTCATTCTAGATGCATAACAAATTATAAAATTCACGGTGTCTAGATCAAACCGTGGCGCAAATGGCAAGCGCGTTCGGCAGTAAATCGAAAAGTTGGTGGTTCGAGCCTACCCCGGGAGCGATTTTTTTTGTTTTCTGATTTAGTTTTTTTTATTTACCCATAAATTGAACGATAAATTGACCCATAACTTCTTCCAGTGGGTGCCAATCGTTCTGGGACCAATTTCATTGGATTCAGCGTCCAAATTTTAGTGGGAAATGATACCCTACTCGCCTAGATTGCCCAAAATCTCGAAAAATCCATTTTTCGAAAAACACATTTTGACCCCTGCCCCGCCCAAATTTGGTCCGATCGAGCTTAAAAGTTTTGAGGACCGTTCTAGGCCGGGAACAGACCCTTGACCCAAATTTCAGATTTTTAGAAAATTTTCTACTACCGAAAACGGCGCGGACAATGGACGACGTACGGCGTACAGCGGACGGCGGACGGACATTGACCTTTTTTGATCTAGACTCCTTGAAACGTCCAGAAAATAAATAAATAAATAACCAACCAAAACGAGTTTTCGAGGTTTCCGGCAATCTTTGCGTGTGGGGTATCATTTTCCACTAAATGTTTGAAGAGGGATCGATTAAAATGCGTCTCCATGCTGCTGGTTCGTCAATAAAGGCAAAATAGAATACAAAAATTTTACCTAGTTCACTCATTGAACATGTTATAATTTTAAAAAAATTAAAAAAGAATAATGAATTTGTGACATTCTGAACATAGTTTAGGGGAACTACGTCAAGGGTAGTGGCCACTCACGTGTATTTATGTCTCCGAAAATTCGTCATGAGACCAAATATACTTTTGTATGTTGTGGGCACCGTATGTAGATATGGAAACGGTCAAAATAAGCTCAGCGGTTTGTGCCCTCGAAAGAAACGAATATAGTTAATAAAAACAGCTCTGAAGGGTTGGAGTGGCTCCTTTTCATGAAAAACTGGTTCATTTCACGGACATCCGCCGAGGAAGTAGATCGGAAGACCATTTTCTCACGCACGTCCGGCGACACCTCGCTACAATCGAGAAGTGGGTCGACAAAACCGGAATGTTTTTACAATAGGCGGTAACAATCTCGAGTGAAATAAAATGTAAATGAGCTCAACTCAAAGTGGAGGTCTTTTTGAATGGTAAATTTTTCGTTTGAAGGGTTTTTTAAGACACCGGAAAAGAGTTGCGTCGAGCGAGGCGATAACCCACAATAAAGTCGGCATCGGATGTTTCCAGAGTAAGGGGTGGGGGCCCACAAAGGGGTGCGGTGGAAAGGGGTGCGGGAACAAGTGAGAAATGAGAGGATTCCACTTCAAAGGGACACAGGACACAACGCACTAAATAATATACACGTCAAGTTCGGCTTGGGACGTTTTCACTGGCGAGACAGCACCGAGATCCAAGCAATGGTATTGAAGGCTATGGAAGGAGCCGACAAAGGAGTGACAAATGCTCCGCCATATTTCAGCCCCTTTTTCCCGAGCTCGGAAAAGAGACCGACAGCCCAAAAAGAACAGGCGCTTCCCTGACACCTGAACATATGCGATTTTGGCGCGGTGATTCAACACTGTTTTGTACCTTCGGCCCCTTTCTGTGAGTTTTCGAAAGGAAATTGCGCTCGAGGGACCGCCTTTTGGCAGGTTTGGTAGAAAACAATAAATTTCCCGGTGTTTGTCAGGAAACCGGCACTGGACATCATTGCCCTGTCAACGCGTCCAACATGAAACAAACTGCCGACTTGTCCGACTGTTTCATAACGGGTAGTCGTAGCCAGAAGCACAACCCGACTGAATACCAAAATGCCACCGTTACCACTCTCAGTAAAATTGTGGCAACAACATTTTTGGAAAGCTAAGAGCACTTTTGGTTAGAAAACTCCCCCCTAATACTATCTACCTCCACAAATCACCCTCTAAACCAAAGCCCAATACACAAACATAATAAATTATTGATGACTAGTCTCTCCATTTCTATTATATGGGAATGATTACACATTTATTGAATTTTTCATAGCCCATCCAGTCGTTTTCGAAATGCGAGTGAATCATTTCAAACTCAAATCTAACATACACCCCCAAAAAACATGGCCTCCAAAATAACAGGTTGAGCCTCTTCATAATAATAATAAACCACTTTCGGGGCAGATTAAATATTTTTTAGTCCAAAATAGACATTTTACGAACAACTTTAAATGGTTTCAATTAAACCTTCGTCCTCAATTAAAAAATACTTCAGATTATTTTGAAACGTTCACGACTCAAATTGAATCTTTGCCGATTTCACGAAACATATTCGAAAAATTGAACCTTGATAAAATCATACTTGATTCGCCTAGAATTAAACCTTTTTCGAAATAATTTAAACTACGTCCAGATTTAATTGAACCTTTTACGAGCGCAAATTTGATCTGTTGTTCCACCATAAAAACCTCGATGAAAATATGCTTACTTAAATTCAACTATTTCCGAGTGCATTAAACATGTCCAAATTACCACGAACATTACATAAACCTTGTAAAATTTTAATTTTTAGTCAAAATTTGTTCAAATCAATTTTTTTTTTCCTCTTGAAATCACACATTTTCTATACCTGCAGAGGGGTTAATATATTCGGGTACCAAGACGAATACAATCAATCAATTTATTTATCGTCGTTTTGGTATGTAACATACCCCATTACAACTGTAGTTCGGTCATTTTAAAAATGTTTATTGAATGAATTTTTGAAAAAAAAATAATAATAATAACGAGGTTACAATAGTACATTCAAGAATATTATTAATTTGTTAAATTATTAAATTATATTGTCAATAAATGCTCTTTCTGATTTGAAATCGATGATCCAAAGTTTCAGATTTCTCTCTTCTTCTTTCTCCTTCCTCCCTTATTATTTATTTTATTTCTCGAAGGTTGTAGCCATTCAGATACATAGCTTTTCTCTGTATGCTTCAAATGAGGTTAGGTTGTCTACTTCAATCAAGTTCTTCCAATTTCTTCATAGAAAATAAATTATCTTTTATCAAAAGTGCATGTTGTCAGTTACCTCTCGCCTACTTCACTTCAGTATCAATTTCCTTCGTTATTGTTGGCGTGAAGTCTAGAAACGCATTGAATGGTGTGTTTTTAGCCGTCCAAAGCTTCACATAGCTCGCGTTTTAGTGTCGTCACTAGAATTTGACCCTCACGGGTCTGTGTTTATCGGCCAACTCTAGTTACGAACCTGATATCCTCGAGGTGACTCATTAAGTTTTGCATTACTTCGGTCGCCTTAATTCTGTGGTCGTAGCCGCTTTAACAAAGACGAATTAGTGGACGTATTTTATACGTTAAATTGAAGGATGACAGAAAAACATTATTCAATTGTGGGAAAGCAATAACAACAAATTATCTAGTGAAACGTAAGATTAAACAAGTAAGAATGAACAAAACGAACGAAAAATAATGAGCAAATTCATTAACGTCATTCACACTCAGCAGCAGCAGCTGTCAGGTCAATATATGTCTATTCTTACATGTGGAATGTCAAGTTTCACTCGCAAATTTGTTGTTATTGCTTTCCCAGAATTAAATACTTGATGTATTTCTGTCATCCTCCAATTTAATGTGTAAGACCTACAAATTTAAGTGTAAAACCTCCAATTTTATATGAGAATTTTGAGATTTTTTTACGCTGCAAATTCTCTCACGGGGGTTGGTTATCCCTCAAAACAGCAGCATGGAGACACGTTTGAATTGAGTCAGCGTCCAATATTTAGTGGAAAATCATACCCCACACGCCTGGATGCCAGAAATTTCAAAAACCCACATTCAAAATGGGTAGATAGATACCCAATTTTGATCCATTACCTCTTTCGATGTGCACCAATCCTTCGGGGACCCACCTCATTGAATTCAACGTCCAAGATTTAATCGAAAATGATACCCCACACGCCGAAAATCTCGAAAATTCACACACATTTTGACCCCTATCCGCCCCAAATTGGTCTGATCGGGCTGAAAAGTTTTACCTATACTATAAGTAAGAACCATAGATAAGTTTAGAACCATCTAGAGCCAAAATCTGGTCCCTGACCCAAATTTCAGATTTTTAGAAAATTTTCAGACATATTATGCTTATTTTGGTTTTGACACCTTGAGATACAATCGGAGAGATTGACTTTTTGCATTGAAAACAATCATAGGTTGTTTATTCAAGATATAACCAACGGAAAACCTCCTTAATGATGTGTAAAACCTCCAATTTGAAATGAAAAACCTATAATATGACCTGAGAATGCTTTATCATGCCACAATTGTCGATCAATTCGGAGGAAATTGAGGGGTTTTAGTAGTTTCCATTACGTTTAGATGTGCAGTTCATTTCTTTTCGAAAAAAAGAAATATTATATATCTGATTCAGAAATCATACGTCTGAACCTGAATGTTTCTTTATCATTAGAAGACAGAAATTGCCTCGTTCATGCAGTTGGATCGTAGCAAGCTCCTTCAACTTATTGCTTGACCTTTTTCAGAGGTTCGTTTATTTTCAACATTACTTATTCCCACTGTGGCCTCACGTAACTCAAAGTTACGTCTCTCCTAAAACGTAATTTCGTGCCTGAAGTAATTAATAGAGGTGGAGTTTTTTCGACTCGGGACGGTGTAGGAAATAATTACAGGCAAATAAATAATGTTTTCCGAGTGTTTATGTGACTTAACACAGTGGGTTGTTTAATGGAGATAAATATAATTTTGATTTATGGGGAGATAGAAGGAAGCCCCGCGGAGTGTGGCGAGGTATATTTAAGATGTGAAACACATTTATCTGTCTGTTCAAGTAGGTGGTCTCCAGGGTAGGATGAGGGTTGGTTGAGGGGTGAGGTGTTCGAGGGGAGGGGGTGATTAACTGACGTGCGTGGTAGGGGGCTGTCATCAGTTTTCTCCCTTTTCACCCCCTTTCCCTCAGCGATGGGCCGTGAGGGTGTGATGGGGGGTAACGAGCCTGTCAGGGCTGACGGGGGAAAGGGCTCGGAGTGGGGCACCTTCCCCTACCAAACCTTCACTCGTCGTGCCACCACTCCGGTGTTCAGTCACTGTGCCGACCCGCTGTTGTTCACTCGTCGACGGTCTTGTACCATTTTACGCTCTCAATTGGGCTTCAGCTTTTTCTAAGTCCAAAAAGTTTTTCAAAAAAAATTTCGTACAAGTGTTTTAATCTCCGAAGTTGAAAAAAAGTGATTGTGCACTATTGGATAACACAAGAGTGAAGCAAATGGTCGTGCTGGAAAATAGCGACATCATGACTTCACCCTCTGGACACCAATACCTTCAACCCGACTACCTTTCGCCTCTGCCTACCACGGTATGTACCCTTATTTTTATTATAATTTCACATATTTTATTTTTATAATTTTTCTAGATAAATTTTACTATTGTTGCTATTGATTTTTAAACTTTCGTTCATCCGATTGTTTCCAAAATAATTCAATTTAACTCAATTTTAAATCTAATATCCTCAAATATTACATATTATCAATTTTTGACTATTATAAATTTTCATTTCCTTGTCCCTTTTTTCTTTGTAACCGTCCAATGTCATTATTCATTTTATTTATTTATTTTTTCCACATACATTTTAACTTTTAGTGTAACTAGAGAAAAATCTAAAATTGTAAAAACTTCCTTCTAATTTAATTCTTATTGTAATATATGAAGAAAGAAATGTTGAAACGCGTGAAGAAAATAATCCATTCCTTGTCTAGCACAATAACAAATTAATGGACGGTAATTTTAATAATAAAGTTCTGTAAAGTTCTCGGGATTTAAAAATTTATTAATCGATTTGTGACGAAAAAGTAGAAAATATACATTTAAAAAACAAAACAATAATAATAGTAGTAATAAGAATAATTTGAACCTTCTGCCGTGATGATTGCATCAACTTTCGTTCAGTTACAAAACGTGCCGTCGGCTTGTAGCAGCTCCGATTATTTTTATTCTCTTCTCATAATCTCATAATATTTTTCTGTGAACACCTGAATCGATTTCGAACGTTACATAACTTTATTTATTTCTAGAATATCGCTTAACCGGTTTTGATAGGCTGTGAACCGTTGGGTTATTGGACATTGAGGATATTAGACGCAAAATATTTTTGATTTATTTTGTTTTTAATTTAATTTTTTTAACGACTATAATTTCAATTTTTTTCATTATCAATTTTTCATTTTACATTATTTATTTTTGTTATTTAGAGGTCAAGTTTTGGTATTTCTACATTTTTTGGGGTATTTTTGAAGTCTTGGAGGATTTTTGTTGAATTTCTTGTTTTTTCTATTGTTGCAGCTGGACGCGAAAAAGAGTCCGCTCGCCCTGTTGGCGCAGACTTGCTCACAAATCGGCGCCGACTCGCCGAGTTCGAAGCCGCTTCTGGCGACGCTCGACAAGCCGAAGAAGACGGCGGAGCGCGGCTCTGTAACGCCGCCGAAGCCCAGCGACCTCTCTACGTCGCGGAACGGACTCGCCTTCAAGCCTTACGAAGTGAATGTGTTGACGAAGAAGTCGGAGACTCCGCGGCCCGCGAGTAACAAGTCGTCGGAACCCGAAGAGAAACGAAGGACGCCGAGTCGGAAAAGCGTTTCGCCAAAAGACGACAAATCGCCAGCTCCGGAAAAACCCGCCGAGAAGCCGGCAGATAGCGGAGCGAGCCCGATCATTCGTTCTGGATTAGAAGTTCTTCAAGGCACCACTCACAAAGACTTGCCGCTCGGGTTCAAGACACCTCTCGGCCACCTTGGATTGCCTCCGGGCTGCTGCCCACCAGGTTTGGAAGCCAATCCCGCGTTCCGACCTCCTCTATCAGGACACATGATGTACCCCGGTCCCTACGTCAGTTACGCCCGAGTCAAAACGCCAGGCGGCGGTGAAGCCTTAGTTCCCGTGTGTAAAGACCCTTACTGCGGCGGGTGTCAAGTAGGGATGCAGCACGCTCTCATGGGTGGCGCCTGCCCTAGCGGATGCACTCAGTGCGAACATCAAAAATACCTCGCCTCTCTCATGCCACACCCCCTCTCCTACGTCGGACGACCCTACGTCTGCAACTGGATCGCGGGAGAGTCGTATTGCGGCAAACGGTTCACGACGTCGGACGAACTTCTAAGTCACTTGAGAAGTCACACGGCGGACTCTTCGCTTCTGAACCCTCTCCGTTACCCCAACCCTCCTCTAAGTCCTCTCTCAGCAGCAAGATACCACCCTTACGGCAAACCTGGAAGTCTACCTGCCGCCTTACAATCCCCGTTCAGCGCCTTCAACCCCACACTCGCCCCCTATTACTCGCCCTACCTCTACGGCCAACGGATAGGAGCCGCCGTCCACCCATGATCCACCCCCCAGTCCCCGCTCCCTGTGATACAAGTGCAAAAGTGACTACCCCCTAGAGTGACTGAAATGTGTGTTTGCTGTCGATTCGTCCAATTTCTAAACCGACGTTTTAAAATTTTCAAAAAATTAGTCTTTGTCGTCTTGTAAATAATGGAGAAACCATTCTTCTCCTTCGAATTCATTTCTTTTCTTTTTTTGAGTTATAACATTTGTTTCGCTTAATAAATGGATTAATGTTTTTAGAAAACATTATTTGAGTGATTTCAATTTTCCCCCAATCATTCCCTAAAGCAGCATCTGCTGTGCTCAGCTTGATATTCTTTGGTGCCTTCTTGTTCAAAGGAAAAATTGATAACGTCGATTACTGTAAATCGACGCTTAACACGACTTCAAACAGTTAAATCTGTAGTGTTTATCTCTGACGCAGTATTGAGGTTCATTATGGGTGGCTACAATCCCAGTTATTTTTCTCTCTTCTGTGGGAG
Organism: Cyrtorhinus lividipennis; assembly: GCA_019603395.1. NCBI lineage: Eukaryota > Metazoa > Arthropoda > Insecta > Hemiptera > Miridae > Cyrtorhinus > Cyrtorhinus lividipennis. The sequence goes on along the minus strand of CM034003.1, from coordinate 18,753,330 downwards.
ACCCAACCCAAAAGAGTCAAATTTAAAGAATACAATAAAAATTATTTGGACTTGCAAAGCAAATAGTTTATAGAGATGAATTATATTGCCTGCTTATCCAAAAGGAGTATTTAAGGCTCAATGAACTTTTCATTCCGTGAATTCCTCTAAAATCTCGATTCTTGATCGAACAAACAAACACTTTCAGGATTTTTACTGAGCTAGTGGCTTGAAAAACGATCATTTGTTGGTTCAAAATTGAATCTCAATGTTAACTCAAAGGTATTTTCACTCGGTAAAAAATTATGAAGTTGAGTAACTAATGTAAATCCAATTTAGAGGAATGTCTCAGAATCTTAATTTCAATATTTTTTTTTTACAAGCATTAGAGGATGACATATTCTTAACAGCCTGAATTTCGATTGAGGGTGTTTTGGCAACACAAGGTGGTGGTAAACCTTCTTTATATTGGGTTCCTCTTATGTCGTCGTTCAACCGTACAACCTTGAAAAAGCCCGCGCATTGGGCAACAGATGGTCCGTATACATCGACGATCCTACAGGGAATAATATTTCTCTCTCAGATTGACACACGATGTTTGAGAAAAACGAATAACTGAAACAGTTGTGCACTCAGCTGTAAAACTGAGAGTGCTACAGTCGATATGAATGGTCTTTGCAATACTTGCTAATTCTGAATGCAGCAAAAATGCCAGGACGTGACATCAGTACATATTTCAAGCAGAATGAATCATCCTAGTAGTGAAAAAACTTGGTATTCATAGTGGAAAAAAGTGGCAACTGTAAACATAATGCTTCTAACTCTCACATTTTTGTTAGAAAAAAAAAAAAAAATTACGCACGAGGTGATTTTCAGAGTAAACTAATGATCAAAGTTTGATAAAATGAGTGAGTATAAAGTGAAAAGAAGTGAACTAGGTATGATTCAGATGGAGGATTATGAAGTAGAAGAATAATTTTTATAGATCCATTTAATCTTTCTGAAAGTAACGCTTGTATAATTGAAGGAAGGGTGTCCAAACTTACGTATTCATTATCACATAAATTATTTGCTTGATCAGCGGTAAAGCCAATGCAGTCTCCAGCAAGTTATGTTATCGTTTGTCGATGATAGGTTGGGGGACTAATCAATTTCTTGCATGCTGGACACAAAGATTGTTTCGTTATCTTGAGCGATCATTGTACTGGAGAGACTTCAATTCAGGCCAACCACTGTGGTTGCATATAATATAAGGGTTTTTTGGTTATATTGAAAAACGGAATTGGGGGATTTTCCACCAAAAACTGATATTCGGAGGGATTGGGAAAAAGGTGGGACATAATGGCCAAAAAGGGGATCTTCTCCCATAAAGCAGGAGATAACACTGAGGACAGTGCTGGCTGCCTCATCTGTGGACAACATCCGAGATATCAGTGTTGCCGACACATGCAACATGTAGGTAAGGTTACAATTTTCAAAACTTCACAATGGAAATCAGATATGAGCCAACAGAGACATTTAAATTTAATTTTTCTAGTTCATCCTTCTCAGACATGTTGACAACATCTTCAGGTCAATGCTATATCTTCAATATTCGTCTCCTCTATTCATCTCCTAGATTCCTATTATTTTACAGAAACCTTTGTAATCCTAGCATTTTCGTTGAGTGTTTCACTATCATCCTCGAACTCGAAATGTCTTGTTAGGAAATATCACAAATTACTCTCTTGGGCCTTCAGTGAAGGGACACAATGTGTCATGTCGTACGCGGACGACCTCCAACTTCACAGAGCCTATGACCCAGAGAGGTTCGCTGAAGCAGTCAAAATCAAGACGAGCTCCTGTTGAGATTGGCTGATTGGTGTAAATCGCTTATACAAAACCAGGTCGATGCTTATTGGTAACCCCAAAATTAATGGACCTGGCGTGCCTGGTACCTCCATGGAGATGCCTTGGAGTATGTGAGATTAGGAAAGATCCTCAAGATCTTAGCAGCTGTGAGCTGCATGTCGCCGAGATGTGTAGCAAGACTTTTGGGCGAATATTCGGGCATTCTATATATTTTGGGCATCGTCGACTAGTGATGACCTTTTCGTCCTTTTACAGCATGTACTGAGATTTATTCTGTCCACCTAGGCAGCAGCAGCACTCAACGATTTGACACCAAATGATTGCTATAGAACTGGACTACCTATATCGTCTTCCAATGAGCAAATTTATCTTTTCTCCGTATTCATGAAAAACGATATATTTTTTCTACTTTTTGAGGTTATAACGTCGTTGATTTTTTAATAATCTTCATAATTTAGTAGCTTCCAACTTCTTTCTTCAGTGGAGAAGTAAAAAACTATTAGTTCCACTTGACGTGAATGTTCAGTTTTATATCCCATCGACATATTTCGACATGAACATTTCGACATCGACATGTTCAGTTTTATATTCCATAAAAGGTGAGGTTTTCAGTTATGTTTTTGCTTGTTTCAAGTATTTCCAAACGAGTCAGATTCTCATAAATTAGGCCTATTGCCGTCGAGTTATTTCAAGAATCCGGGCAACGAAATTATTAAGCGCGAAACTTCGTCTCGACTATTTCAAAGTGCTTTTCTTATTTATTTATACTCGATCGCTGTCGATTTTGACAGGTTCTCGAGCAAGATACGGTGGAAATAATTTATTGCACGGCGATAGGCTACAAAAGGGACTTCCTCTCGCGAGTAACTCCTTTCTCTCTGTTCGGGAGGACTTTGGCCTTTGGGAGAAGATTTATTGGAGTTTTTATCACTTAATAACCTCCTGGAAAAGGCCTCCAGAGCTCACCGGCTATTACTTGACGTCTGCCGGTCTGTCGCAACGACTACAACCCCAGAGACTGCTGGGTTCCGTTATCCGGTTCTAAATTGACTTCTGGGCGAAGCTCCGGTTTGACTGGGCCGTCCAAGTGAATTGCCCTTTTGCCGATCGACATAATGACACAGATACTCCGCTTCGCCTTCTCTTTCAATTTGCTTAACAACGTCATTTCACTCCCCTTTCCTTCGCCATAGCCTCCCAATCCATCATCCCGGAGGATTATTTTCCAGTTCGACGGACGAGCTCTCAATCGAAACGGAATTGATGTAATGCTCCCAAAATTACATAGTCAATATGAAGGATGACAAACGACATGGTGCCCATTTAAAGAAGTATCAGTGAGTTCCGGGCTGTCTTATTATCAAGATTGCGAATCCTGGAGCCATTTGAGATCTGTCGTATTCATCATGATGTATTGTGCCAAAGCGCATTCCCAAACATCAACTCCCCTCAAACAATCCGTGAAGACATGTTCGAGCGCGTCGCAGGTATGAACACCATCGATGCCACCATCGGAAGGTCACATCGATAATTATCGATTATAATCGGAGAACATTGACTGACCACCATCGATGTTTTCTCGATTTTATTGGTAAAATAAACTTTGCAAATTATTACACAATTATTCCGTATAGGTATTTTTTCAACAACTGCCCTTCTGAAAAAAAAGGAAAAAAGGCTATGTTTACATACCTATATAAAAAGTTTTCAAGGTAGATACAATTTTTGGTACCCTCTCCCCCCTCCCCCCTCTGGCTTTACCAAGACTCCGCCACTATTGGTCCTAGAGAGCTCTAGTTGATGTCATTTGGTTCTGAATGATGAGAATCACTATTACTTAACAGTCTGAAATTCTTTTTTCTGAAATTTTCTGAAAAAGTTATTCTGAAAAACTTCCTCCATTTTTTCATCCCTTCAAAACCAATTTTAACATCAAAACAATAACCTGAAGACATCAAACACTCACCACCAATGGCAAATACCAAAAATATTGGTCCTTCATCTTTGATGTTTTGCAAACATTGGCCATCGATGCTCTTCTTTAATGGTGATTTTCTGCGAGGTTAGATTGTGCAAAGAGACCCTGTAGTTCAGCTTACCAGCTTACCAATTTCCTGAAACCACTCACAGAATAGATTCTGCCTTATCACTCTTATCAGTACATATCAGTGCCCTTCCCACAGCTGATTTTAATGTGTTGTTTTATCTCCTAGGCTTGAATAGATGAAATTGTAGACACATTATATTATACTGTTCTAAACAGAGACAGTACCTTTGTGTTTGAGCAAAGAATTATCCTTTTCTCTTCTTCTTATTTGTTGCGGATATAGCATGTTGCCTATACTGACATGTTGACTGCATTACATTCATGAATTGCATGCCAGGAGTGTGCAATTTGGATCAATCTGCAATCATTGTTTTAGCAATCTCATTAACAGTATGTACAGTACAAAAAGGCACAATGCCTATAAAACAAGATCAGTCTACATAAAATCTGTACATAGGACAACTAAACAATACCGTAGGCTACAGACATTGTGGCGGCAACATATGCATTAGTAACAGTAGGCAACCACAAGAGTGCTGCAAACCACTGGGATGTTTTTAGCTTTGAGTGAACCTTCTGTCTGAGCGTATTCTGTTGTGCAAACTATGGTTTAGTACAAAAAAGATAACTAATGATCATTGTAGGAGTTCATTTATTAAATGTAGCGTTGCTCATTTTCGAAGTATGGAGACTTTGAGACCAAAGAAGTACACTTCAGATATGACAAATGTACTCCTTGGCAACCCAACATAAAGGCATAATGGCTCTTCCCTTGGCTTCAATTATGTTTTCAATTGTTATAGGTAGTCCTACTACGTTACTTATTGACCGCAATATAAAACGGCAACATGATTTTCCATATCTAAAACTATTTCTACTTCATTTTTTGGGGACTTGAAGGGAACGAACAGGGATCACGCTGCTTGCCTAGAATCTTCCATCTGCCTCTAAATAGCCGACCAAGCCCTCAGGCCTAGTTTTAAACAACAAACGAGGCTATTTACTTGTATAATAAACGATTTCACTTTCACGACCATGTTGAGCTGACAGGCAGTTCATCGGGGAAGAATTATCGGCCCGAAGAAGGCAGTTCTTATGAGTTGGCAGGCAGGTTCGAGTTTCAACTTGTCACTCTTGCCTTCTGTCAATTAAGATCTCTCTCGAGTCGGATTTATCGCTTCATATAGTAATTGGGCTTTTGCTCCGGATCGGCCGCCGAGGAAACCGCCTTGATTGATTTCTCTAGTTTTCAAGCCGGTGATTAAACTTGCCTCAGCCTCTCAGATTAGCAGAGCCGTGGATTGATGGTGTTATTTCCCTTCGGGCCTACAGACCTCCAGGAGGCCCACAAAGTTTGACCTAATACGTCGGATAATTACGGGGTCCGGTGTGGGGCCGGCTATCCACTTTTTTCCCCTCAACATAATGAATAAACATGGCAGTTTGCGCCGGGACACTAAAAAAAGGAGAAAACCGCCTGCCTCAAATCACAGAGAACTCATTAAAACCGTCGTGATAATTGGTGGTTGCCGCGGAGAGAGAACAAAAAATTATCCTCAGCCTCGATTTGATTTAAGCGTCCTGCTCGGAACTGACGAGTTGATTATTGCTGTAGATTGATATTGCTGTACGACCAAATTAATGGTCTTCACGCACGGCAAGGATATTATGACTTTAGTTTGTACTTAACGAGCCAAAACAGCTGGAGGTCCTGGAATATGTTGGAACTCTTACGGTGAATTAGTGTAAAAATCAATGACAAACATCTGCGGGTTACAAAGGCGTGGACGGTGATATTATAGGTGGAGGGTAAATTTATGTGAATGGCCAATGTGGACTACAACCAGGTACAGGGTATTTCCTTAATGTTGTATGAAAATAAATCGGGTTGAAGAGACTTGAAATCGACTCTATTTACATAGAAAACCTTAAATCCCACCCCTCTCTCGAATCCCGTTCCTTAAATAATTATTAACTTTTGCGCTTTGGTATTTTGAGAAACCCGCTTCTCAAAAATTGGCAAAAGTGGTACAATACCGTCATCTTCTGATCAGAGACAAATTGCGTAATCTCTTGAACCCCACATTTCTCTGTTTCACGGCTGAATCGACGTCGCACCAAACGAAATTTTCGTCCAAAACGGCCAATGTGAGTGCTCTTTTTGTGAATACAGACACGTAGGGTAGGATTCATTGCTTAAATACACCCCCTCATGTCCAAAATACCGTTTGATTGAACATTTTTGTTCCGTGCGAAAGTCAACATTGGCGGTTTGTTGATAAATGGCCGCTGTGCTCGCGATTTTCCATTCAAATTATCATGATGTATGGCATTCGATCGCTAACCGCCGATTTTCTTTTTCTGCCTGGGACAGCACTCCCGTACAAAAATATAGATTTACTCTCCACTGACATCCCCTCGCGAATTTATCACTTTCATTTTTCCGGTGGTGAGTGGCTCCCTTTGAATTATTTATGGCTTTTATTCCGCAGGTCCGCTTCGGTTATGGTGTACGGTAGCGGGAACGGAAGGTTTCTACGTGGAATCGGTCATTTTTCACTGAAGGGTGTGTATGTCGGTTGTATGTGCTTTCCACCGCCTTTTCCTCTCCTCCCTTCATCCCTCCGACTCTTCCGACCCGGGAATGTGAGAGGGTTGAAGGGAAGTCAACGGATTTATGTAGTGCTGCCACCCCCTTCGCGCGGAGCCTCCTTACTTGATTTACGTTAAGATCTTATCCGTCTGCCCTTTTGTGTATGATTTAGAACGGAGAGTTATGGAGCACACGCGACCCGTCTCTATAAGATCAACAGTCCTAAAGGGCGAGGGTATCTCTGCAGCACCAACCTTCAAACTCTGTAGATTGCCCAACTTCTGGCAAAGTCTTACCCATCGCTGTAGCAAAATGAAGTAATGTTCAGCACTTCTTTGGGGCATTTTCGACCAATGGGCAAAAGAAGGGAAAACAGTAACACTAAGGGTTTTCCTGGTGGGGGAGTGGATTCGTATTTCCGGCTAACTTGTTACTTCTGGACATTTTGTTAATAGCTGAAGTATGATCCTTCCACTTCTGCCTAGAAACGTCAGTACTCTTAAATTCTGAGGTGTTGCAACGTCAAACCCTAGCGGAGTCTTTTTTTTTTTTCAAAATGGAAATAACGATGAAAAAATCTCAACCTGCGTCACCTGCATCTTCCCCCCAGCTCGTCAACGCTAACGCTCCTACTCCAGTCGTCTTAACTTTGCCGTCATCCCATAGTGAAAAGCCGCCGGAGCGTGAAACCTGCCCATTAGTCGAGGTTTTCAGAGAGCCTCCCGAAGACTTTTCAAAGGAAACCGAAGATGGTGGAGGGCGAGGACGCCAAGTAATTCGCTCCCAAGTGGCGCCCCACGAGCCAATCTCGTTAATTTTAATGGAACCGAAAAAGGAACGAGATCTTCAGCCGAAAAGGTTTTCTTTCAAGAAAAAAAATGAGCCCCCTCCCCTCCTACTGCCATCAAGCCAGAAACCTCCGAACAAGAAGAATAATAGAAGTGAATTACACGAGCCAAGTCAAGCGAGCTGTGTGATTGCTTTTTCATGCAGTCTGTTGGAACTGATTGGCAGTTGAAAGGAGATCTCAAATGAGGCTTTTGAAACTGGCGTGAATCCATTCAAGGAGATGATTGGTGCGTTCGGAGGAGGTGTAAGGAGCAATTGGAGCTCAAATTTTGAATAGCGAACGACCAGAACGAATCATTCAAGGAAGAATCATGAATTATTGACGTGAACCAGTCACCGAGGGAGGTGATCGGGTGGTATTTTGAAGCTTGTAAATTTACGAAGGATTTGTGGCAATTTCGCGTTACCACTAAAAACTCAGTTTGTAGCGTTGTGGATAAAGAATGGACGAAAGAAAGCACATTCTACTCAAATAACAAAGATCGTGCGAGCCAATTTTTTAGGGACTCGACTGAATCTGATGACGCCCCACATAAACGTATTCGGCAGCTGCAGTTCTTTAATTCTCAACAATTTGATGTTCGCTAAATCAGCTCTCGTGTTCGATGCGCCGTTTCACTTCTTATAAAATCCACTTTCCGTCAGTTCAAACGGAGGAAATGAAATTGACGAGGCACGAAAGGTTGATTTACTTTTATACTCGTCCCTGCCGTTGCGGTAGGGAAAATGAAAACTCCTGAAAGATTTATTTTCGGGCTCCAGAAGCCGTGTGACATCTGCCACCCAAGTGACTGCCCGTCTAATTGCAGTGGCAACGGTTTTAAGTTGCCACCCTTTAGGCCCGCTTAAAAGAAGCACACACACGCACGACAAAAAGTCAAAAACCCGAGGAGAGTGGAAAAAATTCTCGCTATCTATTTGAATTATTCATAATTAGTGGTCGAAAAAAGGGCCGCGGAGGTTGACAGTTCTAATATGAAAGGGTTTGGCAGAGAACATTCGGTCACGCCAGGCTGAGCAGAGGCCTGAACTCGAGGAAGGAAAACACGAATTAATTATACGCTCACGGCTCGTCCTGGCGTGTGATGGCCTGCGACGTGTGACGGCGGGAGCCCTCCGAAAACAGCGATTCCTGAAAGGCTTTGCCCGCCCCGACTCGAAATCAGTGGAGCAAGTATAGGAAAGTGAAAAAAAGGCACAAAAAACTCCTTCAAGATGCTCAGGACAGGGCACCTGCTGGTGTAAAATCATCTCTCATAAAACAGAGTGCGGCTGCCGATCTGAAGCGACGTTTGCCGTTCACGGCTTTCCGATCCAATAGGCTCAAGCAAGGCTTTTAACTCATTTTCCTCCCAGCGGTATCTCAATTTGAGAAGGATCCTTTCACGGGCTTGCCAAGGTGAGGGAATTAGTGTCCAGTCTCAAATCACCATTTAAGATTCAGCGTCCGAAGCGACAGATAAAAGTTATATTTAGAGAAACAACTCATTACCTCAATAAAGAATGACGTAATTACTTGGATGAACTTGAAAAACACAACAAAGAGAAGAAGTTATTCCTGGAATGACTGTATATGGTACAAAAAACAATTTTTGTATTCAATTAACTTTTTTTAAAGATACTTAAACTTGTATGTATGACGGAGTCTCTCCATAATACCCACTGTATCAAAACTGATGGCCAAAGTCGGTTTCACCATTTCGAACGAAGGAGATACACACAAGCAGGTGAGCAGCAAGTGAGAGGCTAGTCCAGAGAGAGAACCAACAGAAGAGACAACCGACTGGTCAAATGGACGGGCTATTCTCTGTCGACCCATTGAGAAGCAAGCGATAAAACAGACGTGGATTCTACTGTTTCAAAGCGAAGCTTAAGAACGCTTTAGGAAGTCCGAAGAGCAAGAAGGCCCTTAGGCCAGATGGCATACTGGTAGAAGCAGTGAATATTGTGACGGAATTATGCCCTAAGATGATGCTAAACATGTACAGCGCCTGACTTAAGCATTGACCGCACCGCAAGCAGTGGAACAAGGCGAAGCTGGTACTTCTAGGTACGGGATCCCAATTCCTCCTCATCTGGCAGGCAGGCAGCAAGGCCTCAGGAAGAGTTTCTCCACCATAGGAGCTATCAGCAAAGAAGGTTGACTCAAGACCAGTTGTGCTCCTTGCAACACTGGGCATAAAACGTTCCACTCAGCCAGATAGATAGATATAATTGAAGCACTGGGGAAATCCTCCCAGGTCCCAAAATACCTAATGGTCTTCTTGGTAGACCGGAAATTCACCTGAAAAGGACAGACAAGACAAGGAAAGGAGAACGTGGAAATATAATCAACACAGGCACGTGCTAGTGCATTCAGGTCTGAACGACAAGCTAACGGAAGCAATGACTACTGTAAAAAACTGGATGGAAGATCGCAGACTGGCCCTTGCAGTGAAGAAAACAGAATGGAAGATCCAGTGTTGCTGATGGAACTGACCGAGGATGCGGTGGTCGACACTAGGTTAGCCTCCAGGAATAATTTTTTTTTTAATCTCCAGGTGAGAAAGTACTTAAAATTTGGTGTTAATTCTCAGCTAAATCCCATATTTATCTCCCATCCATTGGACCGGACTATCATTTTTTTCGACAATGATTAACGTGTCCTCGACAAATCGTATAAATCCTTCACTTGACAAAAGCTTTACCGGAAAATACGACAAAACAGTTTGAGCGATTTATATCGCATCACTCATTTCGGATCAAACATATTGTTATTTAATCGAGGTTTAAAACTTGGCAGTATTGTTGGAAAATGTATTGCGCAAATCGCTGTGAAATCGGTCGTAAATCTCCTGTTAAAATCCCGTTACTGGGGTGGATGAGTTCTTCAATCAAAAATCCGATAAGCGGGTCATTGGAACTGGTTAGATCGGCGACGGTAAATCCTGGTCTTAATGCAATCTTAGCACGAACATTTTGTCGAGTTTATACAATGTTTGCATGGTTTTGGGGGGTTCATGCCGGTGGATTTACAGCTTATCGGAAGTGGAGGCGCGGGCGATCAGACAAGTTCGATTAGATTCTTTTCAATCAATATGGAATTCCTACATGTTTGTCTTGATGTTGAAATACAAAAAGAAAATTACATGAACTTGTGAGCAATTAAGTACGCTGGTTGCCATGTAGGAGGGCTCGGCATCAGGCATTGCTGTTCTTCAAAACTAATCTTGGTGTCAAAGGCCGAAATTGTATCCTTTGGGAGGCCACATTTGGCATCATCACTAGGAAAAACGCATTTGATGGGTCGAGGGAAAAAAACAACACGGGTGATCAATTTGGTGATTGAGCGATTGTGTATTAACATGGAACCTTCATTGCTGTTTCCCACAGCCAGAATTGCCGTGTCATCAACGAAGGTCGCTGTTTTGTTTTGGTCATCTTCATGTAGATTGCTGGTGTAAATGAGATACAAGAGTGGGCAAAGTATACTCACCTGTGGCACGCCAGCATTGATCATTTTGGGCTCGAAATCGACATCTCTATCTTTTGCGCGGTTGCATTGTTGTATCTGCTAAATAGGATCTTAAGAGCGGTGCATACTTTGGCTGAAGCATCTTTTGGAGTTTATGATTGAGCCTTTTATGTCAGACTTTGTCAAACGCTTGTGTGGCTTCGAGAAGGATGGCAAAGCATCCTTCCTGCTCTTCAAGATCTTTTTCAACGATAGTGGAAAATAAAATCGAGAAAAAAAGTCATTACCCGGGTAAGGTAAATTACAACGTTTTTGTCACTTAAATTAGCGCCAAGTGGCGGGAACAAAGCGGGTGACATTAGTCAGCAGAATAGGAGGCTAAAGTGGTGAGGAGACGACGAAAAAGGTGGGGGCAAAAAATAAAAGGGGAAGAGGAAGAAAACTGGGAGCGGAAGAAGAAAAAGTGGTCGAGGTGAAAAGGGGAAGGGGCCGTCGTCTGTAAGATGCATTACTCAGGCTTTGAGATAGTCACAGCCCTTCAAGGCACAAGACGTATTGGCCTCGGCCGAGATGTATCGCCCTGGGAAGCCCAAGACTGGGACAAATCTCGTCCCATTTGTAGAGCACGAGGAAGTACTCCTATTCAACGGTGAAGGATATAAACGGGAAGCCTTTTCCGGCGTGTCTGATCATCGTTTTGAGTCATATAACACCGTCAACAACGGTGACGATTTGTGCCGTTTAAATTTCATACACTTAAAACACGGTTCAATAAATGATATTTCTGAAACCGTTCTGTTAGCAATCCTGTCCATTCTAGGCGTTTTATACCATAAATTATGATTGCTCGTGAATCGAAGCACTTTTAGTTTATTTTCTTTATAATAGTAAACTATCGAGGATCCAAATGACGCCAATGAGCCTCGAGTCAGCAAAGGTCGAGCGATAGTATCCTCGTTTGGCGCCTAGTCATTCGTAAACGTTTCGCTCATCCGCGTTCGTGTTCACCCTAATTGAATGATACGAAACAAAATTATCTTATTTAGTACGGCCTCTTATTGACAGCCATTATTGAGCTGATTGTTCTAATTCTTAAGAACACGTACGTTGACGGAAAAATACGATAAATCATCATGTGGCGCCTAGATAGTGTCAGTTTGCCATTATTTACGGAGGACATTAGATATGATAGCAAAATGATTCGCCTAGATGGTTTTGAGAGAAATTATAAATATATAATTCGAGACAAGAGTGAGTTTTAGAATGGATTTGATTATTTGTGCACTAGAGAAGTATTAATGAAGTAATACTCGTATTACGTATTAATTCTTGTGTTTTAATCCGCCACAAGAAGACACACTCAGGAGCAACTACGAACGTGAATGGTGGAGGATGAAAATGGAATGAGTAGAAATAAATTAGGTTTGTTTATGCGAGCACTCTGTACGCGATCAACACACTGGCATGGGAATAGAATTCGGGAAGGTGAGGTATTTTATCCTCCCCGATGATTTTACTTATTTCAAGTCACGGAGCGACGTGTAAGCAAGGCTTAAACGAAAAGCCCTCATTGGAAATTCATAGTCATGCCTTCACGAAAAGGAACTGATGACGGGAATTTTATCATTTTCCCTCTGTGATCAAGTCTTCGTCGAAGGAAATGATGTCACCGAAATCCAATTTCCACTGCAACAAAGTACGACAAGGGTATAATTCTCTGAAATGTCCGGGCTGGGAAGTTGTGATTAGAGAGTCGACTTCCCGTGAAAAAGGCAGTCCGTTGAAACTCGCCGTCGGGGTGTGTAATCAAGAGGCGCTCATCTATTTAATGATTGAGGCGAGGAAAGTTATTCAATTTGAAATATTCACGACTTGGTTGGGTGGATAGCTGTGATTGGAAGTAAATTCGACTACCTAATCAAACCAGTCCTACGTAGTTTTTATGGTTCTAAAATTTAATTATTCTTGTGATCTATCATATTACTAACATAAATGAAATGGTTTTTATTCAATGATTGAAGCCAAGGAGTGAGTGATTTTCATTTCTGGGAACCGCTCTCAATAAAAATGTATCTGATTTTTTTTATTCAGTTTTTCTACAGTATTTCCAATTTTCTAGATTTTTTTCTCGCATAATGATTTTTTTATTCAAAATTTTTTACAGCGAGAATGGAATCATATAAGTGCTCTTATTTTTATTAGAAATAATATTTACTGATCTGCTCTTGGGTATTGGGGCGTCCTATATCCTGCAAAGCTTCGACAAGACCACTGTACGAATCTACTGCGCAATATTCACCCAAGATCTATTCACTACACTCATTTCGTGGCTAAGTATACAGGATATAAAGCACCGTATACAGCACCTTGGAGGTGAGCAAAAGCCCTCGTGAAGAGCTCAGGTCTCTTCTCAAATCCCCGTCGGTTCCATATCGAGAGTCGAGTGGCTTAACAAGCGACGCATCGGAGCTGTCATGTTCCCAACGGACCAATTACATGAGTAAAACGTTCTAAACTCCCAGGTGAACGGGTTTCTACACTCGAGTAGTTAGAGATGGTGATTATCCTTGTAATTCAGTCGCTTATGGGCCTGTCACTTACACCGGGACTTCCCCAGGTTAAACGTATAAGAGACACCCTTTCACCGCCACCCACACCTTACCGAACGATCCTTCCGCTGATAATCATCCAGCGAATGAACGTGTGCCACATTTCAGCTACCCGACATTTTACTGAACTGGATTGCCATCCAATAGATACCGTCAACGGTTACAACGTTTGAAAACAAAATTGCAACGAAATCACAATCCTCGACAATCTCACTATCGATTCCATTGGACTCATCGATTATCTGCTTCCTACCAGGAAGGAAATAAAATTAAAGAGCACTGAACATTTCACCACAATGGTTAAAGAACTCTTTGGAGAAAGAACGTGGGGCCGAGAGTGGAGTGTTTCGGAATCATTTCAATCGATTTAGAGTCCAACATTTACTGAAAAATAATACCCCACACGTCTAGGTACCCACAAATCTCGATAACCCACTTTGTAAATAGATAATTACGTACCCATTTTGACCCATACCCACCTCCTATCGGAACCAATCGATCCGGGACCCATTTCAATGGATCCAGCTTCAAAAATCCAGTGGAAAATGAGTCTCCCAAATGTTCCGAAAAACGAGTTTCAAAAAACATATTTTCACCCTACTCTCCCCTAATTTTGGCCGATCGGGGTGAAATTCGATGACCTACTAGTAGCAGAGAAATTCCTAGCCCGAGTTTCAGATTTTTAGAAAATTTTCAACTACCAAAAATAATGCGGATGGTTGAGGGCGTATGGCATAGTGTATTACAATGTTCATGTTTGTAGCTCATTATTACGATAGGAACATTGAACTAAGTACATAATGTGTAAGTTCAAGTGTATAGAACATATTAGAATATTAGATTATAATCATATTCATTCGAATTGAATTTGAATTTAATAACCGATTGTTCCACATTTTATCATGTTTGTCCATGGTATGGGGACTTCACGATGATGTACGAGGTAAAGTATCTGGTAAGCCTAGGCATAGTGACGCACCACTGAACGAACTACTAACGAACCACTGCTAATCCTTGGCTGCAAACACTTGACTCGTAGTACATAATTATCACAAGGTTTTATGGTTTTTTTTTTTACCCAGTACTACGCTAAATAGGTGGGTGCTCGTTCCCGTCGAATCTTACATCGGACAACTGTACAAAGCTTCTAATGAGCTGAGGACGGAGCATCGTCTACCCATAACTTTAAGGAAGTGTAGTTACCCGCATTTATTACGTGCTCCGACTCAATTCACCTCCCTATCAACCAAAGCTTAAACTTATTTTAATAGAAAGGAAATGAACGCCATGATCGCCCTACGAAGGATCTTCCTCTATTTAATGGCGAACACTTCTTAATAACGGGTTACGCCAGTCGTGAGAAGTTGGGGCATAAATTAGGTTCGTGATCATTACTCTGCTCGACCGCTTTGAAGCAGGATGCACCTCCAACGCCCTCGTGAAAGGCCGAGCGACGATGCCGTGATGCTCTCAGAAGGAGGCTGTCGATGGTTGATGACAGACGGTGCAGTGTTGTGATCCTGCTGTTGACCAATAATTGCAATCATGCACATTTCGAGAGTTTTGATGTGTTACATCGATCAGTTCTCCGCTTCGCTAACATTTTTTTCAGAGGCTTCGATTTTGCGTTAATTACTCTCAAGTATCATACTTTTCTTTCAATCAGTCGCACAGGTGACAATTTCCTGTAAGTCAGGGAATATGTACGGCTTTCCAATAACAAATTATGTCATAAATGTCAGTTTGCATCTGGATAAAAGCATCATAATTCGATAAAGAGATGGGCAAATACAAATTGCAATGGGTGCAGGTCATCTCCCCCACGTAAACGGATTATACTAAGCTGGTGTTCGAGAGCTAATGAGGCTACCCTCGCTAGGAGAAGGCAGGCTGGTGTCAACTCCTCGCAAGCGGGGAGGACGTAGCAAAATACGTATTTTTTGGCGTTCACAGTTGGTACGTATTTGATCAATGGCATTACGGCAATCTCGGAAAAGTTACAGATTGTATATTTTGCCAGAAGCTGTATCGTTTCAAATGCAGCAGTAAGGGTTGAGTACAAAAAGTTCATTTTTAAATTCGATTGTTGGGCATTGTGCAAAGAGGTCCAGTATACACAATTTTATTTTCTTCCATCCTATATGAATGGGATTCAATTTCATTACAGTTTCATACTTCACTGATGTAGATACCTTTCGGAATATGGGAGAAGAACCCCACAAGAGGAAAGAGAGTGAAGCAGATAGAATAACGTTTTCATATCTCGCAAGAAGGGATTCACTTTATTAGGCAAAGTAGATGCAAAATTGGAAGGGGAGCCGGTGCAATAAAAAGCTAGATTTGAAATATAGCCAAAAAAGGAGTAGTCGGTTGCGGGGGGGGGGGGGGGGGTTGTAAAAGGAACAAGGTGTAATATGGAAATAACACTTGAAAGTCTCTCGTATCAGTTGGTGGTAAGCGGCGGGGCGGAAGGCTCGGGCGGAGGCTTAATTGCTGTTTATGGGAAGGAAAAGCTCGTTTATATCATGGCTGGCGGCAGTTAATACGAGCGGCTTTATCTTCTCCAACCCCCGGCATCTGCTGATATAACGGAGTAGCTGCTACGGGGGCATAACGGAGTGCGCCGGCATAAACAACCCCGTTCACTTAGGGGTTGCAGAGGAAATTGAGGAGCTCCTTCATCCCCGCGCCTCCCCAACCTGAAACCCTCGGCCAATTTATCATACCTCCTTTAGCCAATTGGGGGCATTTTTCATCCATACTAAACCAAGAACCTGACAAGTTATTTTTTTCACTACAGCACCACTCTCCCACACTGGGCCGCTCTCGGCCATAAATTTTAATTTTCCGCCCTCACTCCTGCAAATAATTCCTTCTTCAAAAGACATGAGAGAAAACTTTTTCTTGAGACTCACTTTCTGAGTTATAGGCCGCAGCTGGGGAAAAACAATAAGTCATGAAGCCAAGTTCCCTATGTTACGCCAGATTTATAGCCGGCTTTTATCGCCAAGGGTCTCATCAGTTGATCTCAGTTCATGAAATTTAAGCTTTTCACCCAGTTCTAGTCCGATGTTTGGGCAGGAGAGAATTATGGCTTTCATAACAGCACGATTCGAGGAAACCGCTTTATTCTAAGCGTTTCGAATGGACAGTAGGCGAGCGAGTTGAAAACTCGGGGAACAATTAATAATTATGATTTACAGGGGAAAAGTGTTGGAAAATCTGCGAAGAATGGGTTATGAGTCTGGCGCTTTGTGTGAAACATATTTTTCCACCTTGTAACACGTTCATTTCGTGCCGTGGAACCCGAATGAATTGAATTTGCTGAAACGCTGCCAATGAGCCTCCTCGTGACCATCAATACATCGTACGTCCCAATTAATTATTAGAAAACTAGGAACGATTGGTTCTTGCATCAGGAAAGTAATTATTGTGGTCTCTTAATACAGTCATATATATTATAATAATACAAGTATTTATTGTATACTTCATGAGCTGAATATTCTGGACAAGTTCAGTGGTTCACGAGTTAAACAAGAAAATTACAAATGTATTCATTTGATCCCATGAAAGTAATATGAGGCCATCCTCAGTCTCAGGAGTGGGAGATGTAGTAATAAATTGATCGTCATAATGGCTACTCAGTGTCCCATAGAGAGCAAAGGGGTGTTGGCTCATTTTTTCGTTTCCTGTTGGTCATTGTATCATTTCCAGGGCCGAGCCGGGTCCTTATTTTCTGTATGAGTTCCCTTCAGACACATGCCAAGTTGGACAGCGGGGTGTCAGCCTGATTGGTTCAATTCGGGGAGGGTATGGGTATTTTTGGAAACTCGATTTTTGGGCTATTAGGCGTGTAGGGTATTATCATCCACTAAGATTGTTGGACGTGAATCGATTGGAATGAGTCCGGGACACTCCAAATAAACTGTTTTCCGATTGATAATCAACCGTTGTGGAAGATTTGAAGGGTTTTTTAACGGCATTGTTAGACAACATTGGCAGATACGTTTGGAATTGGTTAGAAGTATTTTTTATATCATTCTGACTCACGAGTTAAATTCACCGTTATCACGATTATCATTTTTTATCGTCAGGCTCTAAGGATCCAATCCCATTCGAATCGAAAAAGGGTTGAACCGAGGAGTCAGGTGACCGCGGTGAGACTCTTGCTTGACAAATGCTGTCCTAGCTCCGCTCCAGGGCTTCAATTAATCTAATCAAACCCCGCAACCGACTCGTACTCCTAATTGAGTCAGTGGCTAGTCAGTCCGTTGTTTCATTTCCCACAACGATTCCCACTACTCGTCCAGTAAGGTCAAGAACGAGTCCGGAAAAATGCCCCGTATAAATAACCCGCGAACAAATTAAACGTTACATTATTACCTGCCATGTCAGGCTGGGCGGTGGAGGAAATTTATAATCCCGCCTCTATTGTGTAAAAACATTTATGAAAACCTCTTCCGCTCCGACAAAAAAATAATACATATGTATGATTCTATGCAAATCCCTCCCGAGTCCACGGCCCCGTTTGACCTAATGGACTTTCACGGCGCCCCCAGGTTTTAATAAATCATTTTAATTGTTGAACGGGTTTCTAAATACCACCCGTATCGAATGCAGCCCGGATCCCGTGTCATTCATTTCAATCATTTTGTTCATTCTTTTGAGACTCCTTTCGTTGAAGGTGACGATTATTCATTCAAAAGGATCGTCGAAAACATCTCGAATCAGTGAGAGTTGAAAGTAATTGTCCAGCCTCCAGGAAACGTATTGAAACGTTTGTTGAAAGAGCTGTCTAGATAGGATCATGACTGGATAAATATACGGTTTGTTAGAAAGAAGCAGGTACGCCTAGATTGTTTCATGGCCGGTCTTTAACAGGGCAATGGGTGGTCCATGACTTGCCTCCTTCCAATCTGCTCAGAAAATGCATTCTTCTCGTGGCTTTTCGTGATATACAACCTGGTACTCATATCAGTTTTCGTTGATATTTCTTTTGTTGGAGAGGAAACGCATTTTCTGCCGTAGTGGTCTAGAGGGATCGGGTTCAAAATGTGTCATTTAAAAAATTGATTTTCGAGATTTTCCGCGGTCAAACTAAATTTTGGATGCTGAATGCAATGAGACGGGTCCCGAAACGATTGTCATCTACCGAAAAACGTTATGGGTCAAAATGGGTATCTTTCTAGCCATTTCGAATGTGTGTATACGAAATTTCCTGTACTTAGGCGAGTAGGGTTTCATTTTCAACCAAATTTTGGGCGCTGAATCAATTCGAATGAGTCCAGGATACTTCTCACTCACTGTTTTTCCCCATTTTCTCCATGCTCCTAGTCAGAGAAGAAAATTTTATTTAACTAGAAGTTGTTGGGTAAAAAATCAATTTTTTTTTCCTAGAACAACCCGCTGATTCCCATCATTTATTTTCCTTAACCACGTAGTTTGATGAAACAGTCGACTATGTCCCACGAGTCGAGAAAAGAGTGTCGGAGGATTCATTACGTCTATTTATGGGTTTGTCTTGCAAGAGCTTTTCGCTTTTACCAAGAGACAAATGACGAACCGAAATTGGTTCCCGGACGCGGAGAACGGGTGATGAAAAGGAGACGAAGTACGTGGGTTGATCCATGAGAGTACATATCCTCTTCGGCCCTTCGGCCTCCGCTGGAAAAAGGATTGCTCTGGCCCCTTCTTGTCAAGGCCCTTATTGGTCGCATCAGTCTTCCGCCCCCAGCAAGTGTCCTGCTATCTTTGCTCGTCTCCCGCAGCTTGACTCAAGCCGAGGTCCTTCGTTGTTTCGTCCCACAGTTGTTGTTCCAAAGAAACAAACCAAGTTTGCTGGGTACGAAGGTACTTGAAACGGCACTCAGCTACGTATGGCGCTTCACATGAGTCAACCAAAATAAATAATAATCTCTGCTTTATCCTGGCACATATTAACATCATTTTTTTAGTCAGGATTCGGATGGGCTGGAGTGCCTCACCCCAAGAGGTAGTACACCCCCTCCCCAGCCACTGTTATCGCGATGGTGATAAGAAGTAGTGATAAAATCACTACGGCTAATTCCTACGAGTAAAAACCCTTTGAGAGTTGTGTTAATTCGTTAGAGTGGTGCTTCTATAATTCCTATGCCTTGAGTCTTGAGCCCTTCGCCCTCGCCTGGTAACTCTCCAAACCCACTCTTATCTATGATTAACCCTTTCGCCATTCGTCATTCGTCTTTTTATCGCTCAAGATTAACCCCGTTTCCAGGCCAAGGAACGTCCTAGCGTGTCAGCTATAAACCGTCCAATAAACGCCAACCCTCATTTCCTCGGTACGAAAACGATTAAGACTCCACGAGTTGAAGCTAAAGGGGAGGACAAGTGGTAAATCACCCCCCGAAAGCCCAAGTGCTAAACTAGCTGAGGCCACGCACTTCCGTAAGGCCACTTAGGCAGATTAAACTGGCCCAATATGGCCGTCGTGGTTTGTATTAGCATTCCGTCCCCTTTGTTTCCTCCGGTTTTCCTCTGGATCATAGAGAGTGTAATAAGTGGATTTTCCTCGTCTTGGCCGCATTATTCTCTCTCCCGGTCCAACATCTCTGTAATAATTCGATGGCCCTGCCTTTATTGCGAGTGATTCAATATTTCTGCATCGTGGCTTGTTTTAGTTTATTGAAACCAGCCCTAATAGGTTGGATAGAATTTTCGTTCGCATGACTTGATTACTGATCCCAGTAAGCATATTTGAAAAGAGGACCTTGAAATGACTGTGCTGTAGCATAACAACGTCAAGGAGAATCGTTAAAATCCAATAAAACCTCTGGAGATGGCGTTCTCTGGATGAGGTTATGGGTCAAAATGGGTGTCTATCTACCCATCTCAAATGTGTGTTTTCGAGATTTCTGGCAGCTAGGCGAGTGGGGAATCATCATGTTCCACTAAATTTTGGACCCTGAAACGATTAGAATGGGGGGGGGGGGGGGGGGGCTGACACACCCACTGTTTTCCCTATTTTTGTGATTTTCGACGAGTTAGGTGTTGTCGTTTTACACTAATTGTTGGACGCTGAATCGAATAAAATGAGTCTCTATGCCCCTGGTCCGAGGAATGACCAACTCCTGTGAATGATTTTGAAGTGTTTTTCCAAATTATTAGGTAATGACTGATGGTACCTCGAACGATACGCTTTTCCAGCGAGATCGACACAAAATGATGATCCATTACGGTATCAGCGTTTTCCACTAAATTCGGGTCTCTTTCTTTGGTTTTGTTAATGGATTATTTACGGAGTTCGTGAGCGAGTGTCGTTTCGTCCAAGTAGGCATTCAATTGGCTGGACAGTAAATTATGAATTGCCCCGATGTCTTGAAACTTAAAATTACAAGGTCGATGAAAAAATTAAAGGTTCTTCTGCCTGGGTATTGCTTCATTCAATTCAATTACCATTAATATCATTTAAACAGCGAATTCCGCAACTCTCACAATTAGGAAAACATTATAATATAATTATCAAAATCGATTTTCTTCTTCCCTGTGTGCCAACATATTACGAATGTTTACTTTGACAACGAAGTTCGCAGCCAAGCACGTTCTGTTCACCCTCACACAACGAACGGATCCCCGTAATACACGCCCCCTGTTACTCTTCGTTAGAGGGAAACTCGTTTCCAAGATGCGTGATTTATCTCGGGTTCGTTGATAGTATAACACTCAGGACGGAGTATTCAGTTCACCTGCGTGATCATGTAGGTGTAATAAATTTTTTAGATTTTATCGCAGCCTTCAACAGCTTCGTGCCTCAAAATGACTGAAGAATTGATTTTCCGTTGGTGAAATTCACTATTTCTACTAAAATTTCGGTAATAAATAAATATTAAATATATAGCGGTGGATATAAATTCCTTCGGCAGAATCTGGACAGACGAATTTGTAGGAATTCACTGACAAGGAATTTGATGTGACATATCTGATAAAATGATTCTGGAGGCTGTGGCGACCATGACAGTTTTTCATCAGCATGTGGTCTCTTCGCAAAGCGTTTGGCGCAATGTATTCTATTCTGATGACAAAGGCAGCTTCGAAAGAGCTGGAGCTTCCCATTTGGCTCATCCAATCGCGTCTTCAAAACCAATCCTCAGCTAGCCTCCAAGCTCTTTGGGAGAATACCAAGATTAGAAGACGTACACTGATAAGAAAATTCAATGTTGGCCTCCTGAGGTAACTGCAAAGAGCCTACAAGGAAACACGCCAAAGAGATGACGATTTCTGCTTCCCGTAGCCTTATGTCATTCTTCCGTCAACAACCAAATCACGCATTCAACAATAAAACCTTGCAAAGTTGAAGCACATACAAACCACATTCGTCGCATTTCGACGTTATCCCAACAGAAGTGTTACTGCGGGACATCAAGAGCAGAGAGAACTTCGCCGTTGGCCGTATTTCTCCCGACCGGTAGAAGCCTCTCACTTTCCGTGGATATAAAAGTGAGTTGTTTGTTATAGAAATGCCTTCTAAGACGGTCGGGGGGAAAAACATTAGTTACGGAACATTGCCTCGATGAAGAAGTCAGTGGGGGCTTACCTGAGTAAACTACGCTTCTCATAACCCGCACAATGTTCGAACATAAATATGACCGAGATAGAAATATGAGGCCTATTTTGTGAACCTTTATCCAGTGGCAGCGTAAATGACGCTTCCCCTTTGGAGGGCACTGGGGGATGAAGACGAGAAGGGGATGTACGGTTATTTTTCATATTTTTTGTCCTTTTTTTCGCCTTTTTCTCTAGCAGGCGTGTGTTGTGCGAAGGTTTGAGTTATGTACTGATTAATACCTAGTGGGACTCACCTTTGTTTGCTTCCCTGACAACGCTCTTTCCGCCTCCCGAATGAGAGAAGCTGAGCAACAAAACCCTGCGCGAAAAAGAGGTTTCCCCCATCGCGAGTCTCTTGTTATTTATAGGCCACTGACAATCATTTATTAAACAGAGGGGGTCTTTTGTGAGGGACTTGACAAACCCTCTTGTGATTCCGGCGCGTTCTCTCCTGAAGCTGATGGTATTATACTCGCCGAGGTTTCTCTTAGATTGCCCTGTCACGAGCAATGCTGGTGTTTACAACGTTGCCTCATTAAAGGCGACCGCAGTTCTCTTGCCCCCCGACGTAGTCCACCATCTTTGAGCTGGCGTCACCAAACACTGATCGTTTCAATGCTGTCAACTATATTTGCGCCTTATTAAATCCGGGGAAGATTGGTAGGACTGAACGATTACGGAATTCTGTGAGGGAAACAGGTCATGGCCTTCAGCTGGAGGAGAGCACTGATGGATCCAGGCGCTTCTTCTTAGCTGGAGCGAACTCTCTCCCCATTTTCAAACAATCGGAGTGCACATTTTGTTTGCATGGGCTTTCCGATGGATACCTACGTATTCACAAATATGGAGACGAATAACAAGATGAATATGGATACTTTTAGAACAATAATCATATTCATAACATATTTCAAATGAATAAAATACTTATAATTTGTTCTTTTTTACATTGCATCCTTTTTTGTGATTTTATCCAACATTTTTACTAAGTATACCTGTTCGTCCTTCAGACTTAGTGTAAATAATTTTGTAGTTTTTCTGCCCATTTCGTTATTTGCGTGAGTTGTGTTATTCGGTAGGCATTGGTTGTTATAGCAACCAGGAGCGGAGCCGGACTGAAAACCAGCTGATATTTGACTTTGTGCCGATTCGTGTAGAAGCTTTTGCTGTCACCGCTTCAAGTTCTGAAATTAATCAAAGTTTAAACCGTTTTCCGTTTCTTTTGAGAGTTTTTATTGTCGCTTTGTTTGTTCGCTTCCCCGAACAAACATTTGGTGCCGAAACCCGGGAAATTCCATCGTCCAAGTTCGAGCCGAGTCCGACTGGACGATTAGGTTAGTTCGCCACGTGGACACAACCAATTTTCAACTAATCATGCCTCGAAAGAAATCCATTCGTCAACCCGATCCTGACCTACCGGGAAGTGCTTGTGACGAACTCGATGCAAGCGTTCCGCAAAGTCTCGGTGATAGTCAGTACGAACTTTATCGACAGATCCGTCGTTGGGTACTTCATGTTGAACCTATCATCAGCCGCGACGTTGGCCCCTCGCTAAACCAGGTCATCCGTGACAGCGTTGATCGAGGCCAGATCTTCCTTGAGAAGATAGAAACGGCCGAATTTGATCAACAATTTGAGAGGAAATTGATTGAACGGATCACTGATCTCCTCATAGAGTTGTCGGGAAAAACTCATGTGCCTTCCATTCCTGATGCAAATGCTGACGCCCCAGTTTTCGCCTCGTCAAATCGCATCTACGCTGCAATCAAAGTAATGAACGAATTACTAACAACCGTGCCCATTTTCCGCGGAGAAATTCACCGATTTGCCGAATTTAAGATTTTGTTTGATCGTGCTGTTCACAACTCCTCTGAGGTTCCTGATGAGGTGAAATACGAAAAACTAATGTCGAAGCTTTCGCCCGATCTACGCTCCTCATTTTCCGGAAAAAATTACAATGAGCTCTATTCCGCCTTGGTGTCTGAGAACTCATCGAAATACCGCCTCGCTCGTTCGGTATTCTGCCAGCGAGATAAAATTCCGATGCTAGACAACCCATCCTCTAATGACCTTGAGGCTTTTGTTAATGAAGCACGATCATGGATCGGACTCATGAAGAATCTCCCCGCTCAAAGTTTGGAGGATTATCTTCTCTTTGAATCCCTGTTTTGTCATTTAAACCTCGAGTTAAAAAATAAATTCAACCGGGAAGTCATGGAGCAAATGGACAGTATTCCCAGTCATGCTCAGCTATTGGAATTTGTTGAGCGGGAGCTCCGAGTCACTCGTCTGATCCCAGAAGCCACTCGTTTCCAAACTTCCGCTCCACGTACTCGCTCCCCAAAAGTATTTCGGAGCTCCACTTCTGCCGCTATCAGTTCTACCGCTTCTGTTGCTGTTTCTGCCCCCGCCTTGCCCGCTGTCTCCGCTCAATCACCAATGCCTGTTCGTCGCGGCTCCTGTAACTTTTGTAAAGGCGAACACTTCATGTTCCGATGCGCCAAATTCAAGGCTCTAAGCGTATTGGATCGGTGCAGGACCGTCAGCTCCATTGGAGCCTGCCAGAACTGCCTTTCAACTCTTCACCCAACCAACCGCTGCCGAGCTGACCGAAGGTGTTATTGCGGCCAGGCTCATCACCCTCTCCTTCACGCAAATGAAGAACGCCCTGTATCCCCGTCTACTTCAGAGGAACGTTGCTTCGAACCTTCTCGTCAGTACCACGCCCCGCTGGAACCTTCTCCCCGCTTATGACAAAGGTATGCCAATATTCAACCTAATGCTTTCCCGATATCACTATCTCACGTAAATAAAAGTTCCTGCTTGTTAACTGATGAAATTCCAACCGTTCTTCCTTGTTCATTGGAGAGTGATAGAATGTTGATACCTAGTACTGGGGGGATTAAAGAAAAACAATTGCCAAAACATTGCGGTGTTATACATAGGTCCTCATGTTCCCCTTGTTCTTCCTCATCCCTTAGTCCCCGTTTGCCATGTAAGGGCCCGTTTCCCAGGACAATGTCATCCAGCTTAAAATTGGCTGGCTTGCCTCCCGTCAACAAGAACAACGTCTCCGCCAAACCCTGCTTGAAGCTATCCCGTTGGGGGCTCCTTCCAACTGCAATGGTTCCAATCTCCTCCTGTTATGGAGAACCCGTTACTTTTCGAGCATTGTTAGATTCAGGCAGTGAAACGAATATTGTTAGCCCTGAAGTGGTTCGCAAGTTGCAAGTCCCGCTAATTCCCTTCAAAATGGTTTTTTCCGGAATTGGTAATAATTCCACCTCTGTCAAAAATCAGGTCACCCTTCAGTTACATACCCGTTCTGGTAGAGTCATCCCGTTTATAGCGTTTGTTATGGACAATACCGTGTTACCGCTTCCCAGTTCTACCATGGACCCCAAGTTGTGGTCGGGCGTGGCCCCCAAGGACTCCCAATTGGCGGATTCTCGTTTTCACACCTCTCTACCCGTTTCCGTTATTCTGGGAGCTGACATGCTTTCCCAAGTGCTCCACGGATCTCTCAAGCCCGGTATCTGGGAATCGGACCTTGGAACGATAATAACTGGTCCCATTCCACCACCCAAGAAAAAGTCAGTTAGCTTCAGCCGTTACAACTATGTGTCTACGTATTGCGCTGACCAACCAGTGACTGTTATAGAGCATGTTCCACCCAAAGAAAGAAAGTCACCGTCTTACCAGTGCACTTTCACTCCTCGTCCTCACCCTCCGTCTTTCATATCCGAAAATTATTATTCCATAGTTCTCGAAGATATTTCCGCTTGCTTTAAATTACTAGTGGCAAGGCCGAATCCTAAATTTCCGTCTCAAGACCCATCTGATGCATCGCAAACCAGAGTTCCTATTCGTAACCTGTTTTCTGTTGTTCCACCCATTGAGACTACTGGAAGCGCAACATCGCTATTCAAGCTAGCAGTTGGAGCGAGCACCTATGACTTGCAACCGGTCAAACCCAGCCTGGCTCTCGTTTCTTCTAGAGTCAAATCAATCGGAAGTGAGATTCACGATCAAGGTCCTAGTTCCATGCCGTCCACTGATGATCTTCTACGTCGAATGTTTGAAATCGAATCTGTTGAACCAGTGTTGCCCTGGACACCCGATGAGAATCGTGCTGAGCAACTGTTTTTAGAATCTGTCCATAGAGATGCCAGTGGTCGATATACCGTTTCGCTTCCATTTTCAGAACCCCCTGCTGTACTTGGTGAATCTCGCCATATTGCTATGCGTCAACTCTATAGAATGGAAAAGCGTTTGAAGAACAACCCCATTTTGGCTGCTGCTTACCGAGCCTTCATGAAAGATTATTTGGATTCCGGTCATATGAGGCCGCTGACCTTTGATGACGTTCACCGTTCTCCAAATTACTACATTCCTCACCATGCTGTTCATAGAGAAAGTGATCCTCCTGACAAGATTCGCGTCGTTTTTAACGCTTCCCAAAGAACCACGAACGGACGATCCTTGAATGAAATACTGCTGGTTGGCCCAAAAATGCAACCCGATATCTATGTCATGGTCATCCGGTTCCGTTCTTTTCGTTACGTCTTTATTTCTGATATTCGTCAGATGTTTAGGCAGATTCGACATACCAATGACGATCAGGATGTGTTGAGAATTGTTTGGCGCGACCTTCCTGATAAACCTGTTCAAGACTACGCGCTCACCACTGTAACCTATGGAACCGCTTCTGCTCCTTTTCTAGCCAATAGAGTACTACGCCATCTAGCCGATGAGAGTGAAGAAACTCATCCCATAGCCTCTCAGACCCTCAAAAATAACACCTATGTTGATGATGTTCATGGCGGGGGGAGCTCGTTAGAACTGGCTTTGCAAGCCAGAGATGAGCTGATTAATCTACTGAACACAGCTGGATTGGAACTTCGCAAATGGGCCTCTAATTCGAATCAGCTGTTAGCCGGAATTCCCAATGAGCACTGCCTACCCGGCTCAGAACATGTTTCTCTGACGTCTGATGAAGAGAAACCATTAAAAATGCTTGGTGTGTCCTGGAATCCAGCAACCGATACCTTTTATTTCAAGGTCCCTGTTTCCACCTCTGTCCACACTAAAAGAGAACTTGCAAGTCACGTCGGGCGAATTTATGACCCTGCTGGTTGGGTGATGCCTGTTTCAGTCTATGCTCGCTTTATCCAACGGGAGATATGTCGCTCCAAGTTTAACTGGGACGACCCGTTGCCTGCCTCCTTCGTTTATGATTGGGAAAAGTTAGCCAACACTCTACATCAACTTCGCGTTATTGCCATTCCACGTCACATCCGTACTGATGCTCCCGTTCAATGGTTAGTAGGCTTTTCGGACGCTTCTGAGAAAGCCTACGCTGCCTCGGTTTACCATGTTTCATTGATGCACGGAATGTTTGCCTCCCGTTTGGTCTTAGCTCGTGCCAAAATTGCTCCGATGAAACCTGAATCAATCCCTCGTCTGGAACTGTTATCTGCTGAGTTACTTGCTAAAACTGTGTCTAAGGTACGAGAAGAATACCCGCTCATTCCTGCTTCTTCAGTTGTGGCTTGTTCAGATAGTACCATCGCTCTATCTTGGCTCACTGCCGAACCCGCTCCCACGTGGAAGGTGTTTGTTGGCAATCGCGTAGCAAGGACCTTGTCTCATCTTCCAAAGGATCACTGGTTCCATGTATGTTCTGCAGATAACCCTGCTGATGTAGCCTCCCGTGGTGCTCGTCCCGATCAATTGGTTGATTGCTCTCTCTGGTGGAATGGTCCAATCTGGTTGAAATCCGATAGGTGGAAATGGCCAATTAAGCGAATTCGCCCAGATTTGAAGCTTGCCTCTGTTTCAGAAGAAATTCGATCATCTTCCCTTATCACTGCTGCCGTTGTTTCCAAAATTGACTGGGAAGCCCATTTTAGTTCGTACTCCCTCCTGCGAAGGGTCACTGCTTGGATGCTCCGTTTCGTTGACAACTGTAAAACCAGAGGAACCAGGCCTTCTGGTTCAATTAGAACACCTTTGACCACCTCTGAGCTGAAGAAGGCCGATCTCTTACTCGTTCGCCGCTCTCAGGATAGAAGTCTCACTGATGTTAAACACGCCGTTAATAAGAAGACCTCACCGACTAAACTTATGAAGCAATTGGCGGTTTTTCAGGATGCTAATGGGATCCTGAGAGTGGGTGGCCGTCTAGACAACATGAACAGTTCATACGAGACGTGTCACCCAATACTGATCCATCAGTCCGATTTACTCTCTCCGCTTCTCATTCGTCATGCTCACGTCTCATGCCTGCATGTAGGACCTAGAGCCACATTAGCACATTTGCGCACCCGTTACTGGATCATCAATGGGAGGAATGCCGTTAATAAAATCCTCGCTGGTTGCACACGTTGTTTTTCAATTAAACCCAGGCCATTCCAGCCGCCAATGGGGCAGCTCCCGGAAGAAAGAGTTAACCGCGCATTTGCTTTTGAGCAAGTTGGTGTTGATTTTTGTGGACCGTTCACCGTTTCTGTAGCCGGGCTTCGTGGTGCTCGTGCCGTTGAAGTTTATCTTGCGATATTTGTTTGTTTTGCGACTAAGGCCGTCCACATGGAAGTTGTGATGGACCTCAGCACTGATGGGTTCCTCCAATGCTTGGAGCGTTTTATGGGCCGTCGTGGTGTCCCTTCCGTTGTGTGGAGCGATAATGGTCGCAACTTCCTAGGCGCATCTAATCTGCTCAAAAAACTCCGCTTGGAGTCCTCCACTAACATCGATCATACCATCGCCGAACGTCTAGCTAACCGAGGTGTTGAGTGGAAATTCATCCCACCTCGTGCCCCTCATTTTGGAGGATTGTGGGAAGCTGCCGTAAAATCTGCCAAACGACTTCTGCTGGTTAATCTGCGAAACCAGACCCCGACTCTTCAGACCTTCAGCACAATCACTGTTAGAATCGAGGCAATTCTTAACAGCCGACCATTGGTTCACCAATCTGCCTCACCCGACGACGTGCTCATCCTTACACCCGCTCACTTCCTCATTCAGCGACCTCTGACCGCTCTTCCAGAAAGTAATGTTCACGACTTCAGTTCTCGGTTGGCGCCTAAGTGGAAGTTTGTCTCAGATCTCGTTACCAACTTCTGGAAAAGGTGGCAATCCGAATATTTGCTTGATCTCCAGACCCGTTCAAAGTGGAACACTCCCAGTAGCCCTGCAGCTGTAGGAGATGTTGTTTTGCTTAGGGAAGATAACGTACCCCCCTTGTCATGGCCAATGGGGATGATAATCAACCTGATCCCTGGTAGTGATAATATTCCCCGGGTAGCTAGAGTGCGCACTGGAAGCGGAGAAAAGCTCCGCCCGTTAGTTAAACTGTGCCCCTTACCCAAGGACAGTTAGATTCGAATGAGTGACTCATTGGTGGGGGGAGGATGTTCGTCCTTCAGACTTAGTGTAAATAATTTTGTAGTTTTTCTGCCCATTTCGTTATTTGCGTGAGTTGTGTTATTCGGTAGGCATTGGTTGTTATAGCAACCAGGAGCGGAGCCGGACTGAAAACCAGCTGATATTTGACTGATGTGCCGATTCGTGTAGAAGCTTTTGCTGTCACCGCTTCAAGTTCTGAAATTAATCAAAGTTTAAACCGTTTTCCGTTTCTTTTGAGAGTTTTTATTGTCGCTTTGTTTGTTCGCTTCCCCGAACAAACAGATTCCAAATCACCAATTTGGTTTCAGAAAAGAACACTCGACAATTGATCAAGTCCACAGAATTACCAGCATCATAGAAAGAGCGATAGAGGAAAAGCAGGTTTGCTCTGCCGTCTTTCTAGACGTCACGCAAGCGTTTGACAAAGTCTGGCACGAAGGCTTGATACATAAAATACGTAAATTACTCCCAGCATGTTATGCAGATCTCATGGAATCATACTTAACCGATCGTTACTTCAGAATTAAACAGGAGGATGCTTTCTCTGTAACTACAAGGATCGAGGCTGGTGTGCCACAAGGCAGTGTACTGGGCCCCACTACTGTACCTGCTCTACACTTGCGATCTGCCAGAAACTGAAGAGAACACCACTGCTACGTTTGCAGATGACACAGCCATCCTGGCCGTTGGAGAAACGAACAATGAGACTGTTGGTAAGCTCAATAGGTCCCTTAACCTTCTTCACAAATGGACAAGTAAATGGAGAATTAGACTGAATGAGGCAAAGTCAGTACATGTTGATTTCACGAATAAAAGGATCAACTACCTACCGACATACCTCAATAATAAGGCAATCCCACACGCCAACGAAGCAAAATATCTTGGAATGACGCTGGACGCCAAACTAAGATGGAAGTCCCACGTCAAAAATAAAAAAGCTGAGCTTGTGATTAAGTTTCGAAAAATGTACTGGCTTATGGGGAGGCAGTCCAAAATGTCGATCCATAACAAGCTCATTCTGTACAACAAGTCCTCAAACCCGTCTGGACTTATGGTGCTGAACTGTGGGGATGCACCGCCCAAAGCAATCGCAACATTATTCAAAGGTTTCAGAATAACGTCTTGCGCTGCTGCGTTGACGCACACAGATATTTCCGGAATGGGAGGTTGCATTACGAGCTACAGATGGAATCTGTCGATGAAGTAATACGAAATCAAGCCATCAATCACCTTATGAGGCTCCAAAGTCATGTAAACGAAGATGTTGTCCGCCTTCTTGACACCAATGACCTACTCAGAAGACTGAAAAGAACAAAACCGCATGAACTGGTTCAGTTAGTGTGAGTGCCCCAAGCAATTCATCAGACTTGTTAAGAATAAAGTTAAGTATCTTATTCTGAAAGCAGTTGTTAGTATTAGTCTATCACAGAAATGTTGATTATAAGTTATCTACTTGGTGCAATAAAACATGTCAAAAAACAAAAAAGAAAAAAAAAATTTTTTTCTTGGAAATGTACAATAAACACCACTCTTTATTCTTAGTTGTTTTCAAAACAATATCCTAATCGACGAATATTTCTTTCTGAGGCACCGCACCCCGGTCAAGGAAAGATAGCTTTGAACTAATTTAAATTACTTAATAACCATTAGTTTTTCTATGAGGTCTAGAACAGGCAACACTTTTACTTGTTTGAATATTTCAACAGTCGGATCTCATTTTCAGTTACCTGAGGACAACAATACACATGATAAGCAAACCCTATTCTGATGTCATACCTATAAACCTTTGAACCTGATATTCACCGTATTTCCTTGTGGTTAATCTCGGATCAGAGTGGCACAGAAGATTTCAACCGTTCAATTCTCTCTTCTTCTCAATTACGGCGGCGTGAGAAGTGGGCAGAATGAAGATTAGAAAAATAAAGAACAAGAAAAGGCTTTCTCCGCTGGAAAGAATGAAATGTGTCTTCAGGATGTTTGCTTCTCCGTGAAAGTTATCCAATTCGTTTATTATAGAAGCAGTCTCTCTCTCTTCTTTCTTTTGTTCTTTGATCGAAAGAAGAGATTCAAAAGTTGTTATCTCCTTCCATACAAAAATACAATCCTATTTGAGATCATTCCACTCCCTATCGCACTTACGTAATATTTACGCGGTGAAATTGTTCAAACCGAGACACGTGCGGTGAAACGAGAACGACGGATTTAGAGATTCATAAAATCACAGGTTGATAATGTCATTTTAGTCTGAACTAAGATGCACTCGCCACGATAAAATTCAAAAACATTGTGGACGTCACTTCTGTAAACAACTCTGAACGTAAAAACGCCATTTCGACCGATATCGTATCCAATTTACGAGGCTCTCGCAGTTAGAAGAGGATCCGAAATTCCCTCCGAACTCGTAAATTCTTGTCGAAAAAGCGATGAATCAAAGATTAATGGAGATATTGCCAGCAAGTCAATTACTCTGCGGTTAAACTCCCGCAGCATCGCTTCCTTCAAATAGCCCTTTTTCCCATTTGCTTTTCTCGAGTATTTCTATTTGGGGGGTTGCTTCCTGGTTGAAATTAATTTAAGAATTCATCGCAAGGCAGAAATCAAACGAAAGAAAGACCCTTAATTACTCGGTGAACACCTCAAAGTAACTGTTGATAGAAAATATTACAAAGTCCCTATTTTAGGCAGGATTAACTCAAGATGAGTCGCAATTCAAAACGCAGGTTTAGCTATGGAACTGCTGAATGACAAGATACCAGATGAGTAAATAGTTTGGTTTGGATGAAGGGATGTTGAAGGCCCAACATGATAATTTCATATTTCTGTACAAAATTATGTGAACTAAATGATCGAAAAAGTAAAGAACTGCAAATTCTTACGCATGGGTTGGTTATTCCTTGGACCAGGCGCATGGAGACTAATTAAAAAAATATTCAGCGTCCATAACCATTTCCGGTGGGGTCTAATCGTTCCGAGACCCGTCTCATTGGATTTAGCGTCAAAATTTAGTGGAAAACGATACCCTACACGCCCAGATCGCCAAAAATCTCAAAAATCCATTTTTCGTAAAGCACATTTTGACACCCCCCCTCTCAAACTCCGAGGGTTTGGGAGGGGGTCCGATCTGGTTGAAAAGTTTTGAGGACCAACTAGAGCCAAAAACGGGTCCCTGACCAAAATTTCAGATTTTAGAAAATTTTCTACTACCAAAACGAGCGTACGGCGGACGGACATTTGACTTTTTTGATCTAGACACCTTGAAACGCCCAGAAAAAAGTTTTGGGCCGAATCGGAGAGGTTGACTTTTTGCATGAAAACATGCAAAACGCTGCAAATTCTTTCACAGGGGTTGGTTCGAAATGGGTAGATTGGTAACCTGGCCGAGAAAGACGCACAGAGAAGAGATGCGACCGATGGGACCTGCTAGAATGGATTCAGTGGAAAACGATACATTTGTGGAAACCTTCTTCGTGTTTTGTGAACTCTCTTCTCTATGCTCCGTTCCCGGACAGGTTATCTAGCGTAGTACTTCGTCGTCGTTAAAATGTTCGCCATAATCAGATTGACGCTATGCCGCTATAATTACCATCATAATTCCTAATAATGATTAGTCACGGTCTCTCCAAATATAATGTTTCATACTTATATGAGAAGATGGTATGACATCAGCTGTTTTCACGTTTGCTGCGGAATTGTTGAGCTCGTTTGAGCAGCTGTGCGGGAGTCATCTGAAGTCAAGGCTACCTTCACGCGCCAGGCGCGTGCGACGCACACAGATTGGAACAGAGCTCACGCGCTGAGCGCGTGACCCACAGCGAACGTGTTAACGGAATGACTTTCGTCAGAACGAAAGGTCGAAATTCCGAATTGATGCCTAGTCTCTCCGCGTGATTTACCAACAGATGAGGGTCGATCGTACGAGATGATTTATCATCCAGGTTCCCGGGATGGCTGTTTACTTGAAACGCTCCCTCGGCTTTGGATGTTTACTTAGAGCGGTTTACGGTTCGATCCATATTTTGGGTGTCAACAACCCGAACGTTGAGCTCTGACTTGGAGCTGGACTCGTTCAAAAACCTCGTTCACGAACCGACTGTATTGATAGGGTAGGAGCGATTCTACAGATTTCCACATCAACCAGTTGGGAAACCGCAGTTATTAGCTTATCAGCGTTGAAAGGGAACCCGTCTATCCGATTTGCATAAATCCTCACGAATTATTCACAATTGCGGTTCGAGTGTAGCTTTCAATGACCTTTGAACTAAACATAGGTCCGTTCGATAACCACATTGCTTTAAACTGCCGATATAGGTGGCAGCGCATTATGCTGGTGACCCTAGCATGACCGCACCGGCCTAGCGACCCTAGACCAACATATATAAGGGGAACACAATATATTATTTAAAAACGTGTCTCTTATAGTTGATGTGTGTCCAAAGTTCTTCAATTCAACTCTAATCAAGTCTTGGTTCATCTTTCTTATCAGAATAATACAATTAGCACCAACGTATTGTATTTCAAAGACATTTTTTATCTTCACTGGATTGTTCCTTGAATAATCAACCTATGAAATCATGTCAGAGGTCAACCTCTCCGAATGCCCTTGAAATTTTACAGTATAATGTTTCATGATGTCGAGACCAAAAAAAACAAAAAGTTTGCTGTATGCTGTCTATGCTGTTTCTGGTTGTATAAAGTTATGATAAAAACCTGAAATTTTGGTCATGTGCTCTAGTTGTTCCGGAATGTCGTCTTTCTTTCAACACCAACCGAGTTCTTTTTTGATCGCAGAGAAAATTTTGTTGACATTTTGTGGGCACCAATTCGTTTAAAATAGTACCCCTTGATCCTTGGTTCCCAAACAAATCATACACCCTCGTCTTAAGCCCTCGAGAGAGATTACTGTTAGAGCACAAACAAAATGTGTTAATATTTTGATGGAGTTGGAAGCCATCAAGACTCAGTTTATCCTCATGTCCATCGGTCCAGTCGGCTCCAGGCCATCGTATCGTCGTATCTGCATACAGATGAACTTGAACCGAATTACGCTCCGAAAATGATCTTGTTGACTGTGATGAGCCCGCGTTGACGGATTGGATGGAAATGCGCGCACAGTAATCAGCGTGCGAATTGAAGCGCACGATTCGACGAGGTCGCTTGGAAAATCCAGTGCAGCGTTCGTAGTTAATCGTTCAAATTAGTACGAGGCTTCCGGCTGGCTTACAGCAACCCACGCGGCTGATGGGAGGATCCGATGCGTTATCGATGGAATTCAACTCGTGCATAATACGAGGAAGGTATGACGGAAACCATTACAGGCTCCGACGTGCTGAACCGGCGATAAGCTCCAGTATATTAATTTTGCGGCACAATTTTACTCGAGTACTTTATGAACTCTTACGAGCTGACAGAAACATGAATAAAGAAAACGCTGCAAATTATTCCACAATGATTTATTATTCCAGGCGAATCTCACGTGTGCGGGAAAGCATATTAATCGCAATTTCCAGAGGTGTTAATCAACTAGAAGTGAAAGAGAAAGTGCTGCAAATTTCCACAATGATTAATCATTGCTTGGAGCAGGATTACGGGGAAAACGGTGGCTGTGGAGTGACTTAGACTCACATTAATTGATTCATCGCCATCATTAATGAAAATTGATATCCCATACGTCTAGGTACCTAAAAAGTCGCAAAGGTTGATTAAAAAAAAATATGTTCATCCATATCTTCCACAAATTTGGGCCAATTGGTCTGAAAAGTTTCGAAGATTAACCAAAGCCGGAAAGAGATCGGCCAAAAAATTTCTATTTCAAGAAAG
Source organism: Cyrtorhinus lividipennis (assembly GCA_019603395.1). NCBI lineage: Eukaryota > Metazoa > Arthropoda > Insecta > Hemiptera > Miridae > Cyrtorhinus > Cyrtorhinus lividipennis. The sequence goes on along the minus strand of CM034003.1, from coordinate 18,718,147 downwards.
CTCATGGACAGTAGAAATGTAAAGATTCAAATTTTGGCGCCTATTAGAGAGGTTAACCTCTGGCCGTCCACCGTCCACGCTGTTTCCAGTAGGTGAAAATTTTCTAAAAGTCAGAAATTTGGATCAGGGGTCTGTTCCCAGCTAAGGTCGGTCCTCGAAACTTTTCAGTCCGATCGGACCAAATTTGGGCGGGAAGGTGTCAAAATGTGTTTTTACACGCATTACATTCTCCGTTCTAATACGAGTTCACTTCTGACGCCATACATCAGAAGGGTAATAACAACATGGCTCCCAGTTGACACATGTTACAATCATTATGAGGTGGACTTCATTATTTTAATATGACATTATAAATTAGTATAACTTGTTGTTTATGTGAGAGTAATATTTCTTCTATATTTTCTTGAGATTTTTCTTCTATCAAGATGGGTAGATCGTATCTCAATGATGTAAGGATTTGGACTTGTATGGTAGTTGATCCTCCTCCCGCTAGGTAGGCAGTTGGTGCAGGTATTGAGCTGCTCTGAGTGGTCAAAATTTCATGGGTTCATACTGTTGTTTTCATTAAAATACCTTGAACTATAAACCGAAATATTTGATAAGTCATTTCAGCATCTGTGAATTGGGATGCAAAGGCAAAGCGCTTTTGTGATAGTACTCTGATATAACCTGCAGGGAGTCATTTGCATTTTGTGCTCGGTGAAGAGACAAAATCTACTACGCCTCCTGAACACACATCATGTAAATTGGTCAAAAAGGCTAAAAACCTACGACTCGGCGTTCATCCCTCTAGTAGAAACGACGTTCGACCAACGTAAATTCAATTTAATCATCATAAACCGCCTCGTATTTTGTCCGCATTGAACGTAACATCGTCACTGAATTAATTGAATGTGAACTAACCTCGTTATAGATTACCTCAGGCGTGTATTTTATGTGTTGCCATCTGTTGAAGCGTGTGAGTGCTATAATTATTCATCACGTGGCGATCAATCCAAGAGAAGTGGGATATTCGAGGGATAAGCCGCGGTGTCTCGATTGCAGAGCATCTCGTATGCATTGCACGGATCATCAACCAATCATATTTGCTTTGCCAAACGGTCGTCGCATTGTGAAGAGCGTTCGAAGGGTGGAAATAGAAGTGACGGTTGGAACTGTTATTAGTTCGAAGTTGCTCGATAGTGAGAAGTCGTCCATTATTCATTTTTGCGTCGTTACACTAAAAATAACCCAAACGGTCACGTGAAGGGATGTTATTTTGGTTTGAGCCAATCCAAGCCTATATAATCAGCACGAATGATGATAAATTGTGACAATCAAATCTATTTTTGACAATTTTCCCCTCTAATGCCCTTCTTGATGACTTCAGTGGTGTTGCTGTACTCAAAATCGTGCTTAACTAAATTATGCCCGTACTAACACTTGCAATCGTCTAATACATCAACCAAAAATGGTAGAAACACTATGTAATCCTAAAAGACAAGGAGGATACTAGGAGCATCCAAGAAGGACGCTTTGAACTTTTTGAAACTCAAACAGCTAGAGTAAATAACTAAGGGAGGCAGACCGTATTTCTTTCTTGTCCGTCTTACACTTTAAAACATAGAAACTTTACATAGAGCGTTACCCCAAACTCCAAACAAATTAATTAAAATTTATTTTCACGCACAAATTTCGTAGCAAAAACTTTTTATTACTTCGTAGGGTGAATATGTGTTTTTTTCAGCCCGAAATGGGATTATACTGTTAGAATGTATCCTGCTTAGTGACGCCGTTATTTCGTTCAGACTCTTCCAAAAAGCAGAAATGGTTGGAAAGTTAATTAGCGCCTCTACTTATAGTTGGTATGCATGGGTTCATAGCTTTTAGTTGGACGAAATAACGGTAAATGTAAAACTACGCTCCCCGTAATGGAATCCCGACGCATTATTTCATTCAAACATTGAACGATTTCATTTGCCTCTGTTATGTGGGGGAATGTATTCTTTAAAATACAGTTATAGGTGTAATTGCCATGACAATACAAGTAGACCAATTTATCGAAGAGGACAAGGAGGGGAGTGTTGGTTATTCTGCTGTCCAGCACCCTTGTTCAAGGTGGGTAACGAAGGAGGGGAGCACAGAGGCATACCTTCATACTACACCTTGGAGGATAGTGTTCTCAAAAAGTACCTTGTGAAAAGTTTTTCTCGTCTCAATTCTCTCGCTTTTTCTTCTGAGATGAGCATTGATGGAGAATACCCGAAAACCGTAGAAGGTCTCGATTTTCGGAAACTAGGTATGCGGTGTATCATCTTCCACAAACCTATTAAACTCGAAATACTCCAGAATCAGTAGTACATACAGGGCACTTGTAAAGCATGACAAATGCTGGAATACTAATGAACCATCTCGAGTTGGTCATCAGGCACCCCAAAGCTCTCATTGCTCTCCTGACAGTTGCCGCAATGTGCTCCAAGAAGGTCAGCTGTCCATCCAGCAATCGCTGACCCAATTGACAAATTTAAGGGATCTGGGTGTGTTGCTGGATGGACAGCTGACCTTCTAGGAGCACATTGTGGCAACTGCCAGGAGAACAAAATGAGAGCTTTGGGGTGCCTGATGACCAACTCGAGAGGCTTCACTTAGTATTCCAGCATTTGTCATGCTTTACAAGTGCCCTGTACTACTGATTCTGGAGTATTTCGAGTTTATTAGGTTTGTAGGAAGATGATACACCAATGCCTAGTTTCCGAAAATCGAGACCTTCTACGGTTTTCGGGTATTCTCCATCAATGCTCATCTCAGAAGAAAAAACACACTCATGTGAATAACACAAGTCAATGATGTCCCCATCACGAATGAATGAGACAACGGAACACTTGGCAGGGTCCAGGTGTAAGCCTCTCTCGAATTAAAATCTGTTCATAATTTAATTCGGGTTTCTTCGGAGGTTTGGAATGGACCTAGCGAGAGGTTACACAATGTAAGTCCACGACTTACGACTGAGCAACTAGGGATACCAAGGATGAGCATAAAATACATTGATACAAAATGAATTATAATTGAAAACAAGGACACGTTGCAAAGGAGAATATGCCTCAACCTGGGCTAGAATTGATAATTCGACAAAGTAAATTAGACAACATGTGGAGCATAAAATACAATTAATACAAGATACATGAAATTATGATATACATGAAATACAATTTAATGAGCAAGTGCAACGATACCGGCTGACGAAAACGGCGTCGACGTCGAAGGAAAAACAGGAGGGGGCACGCTGTCCCGCAGGTACACAGCGAGGCTTAATAAACTTGAGTCCTTTATCTCATAGGGAACACAATATTACAGCTTCGGTCGACTTCAGTACGGTAGCAGAGTTCACTTCAGAGCGAGCACAGGACAAAGCCAGGATGGACTGAGTGAGTTGCACTTGCACGACAGGGTTACAAAAATATAAATATGACTCCAACATGTTGGGCGCCTCGGCCCCGAGGGGCGCCTCGACAACGACTGCCTGGTTGGACGCCTTTGCAACGAGTGCAGCCCTGGAGCTCTCCAAATGCGACGTCCGGCAGGAGCTGCGCGCGCATCCTGGCGCATGCTCCCTCCCTTCTGGCCTTCTGGAGGCAGCAAGCCCAGGGGCTTACACAGGAACAGAACTTTCTCCATGCACTAATGATCCACGTTGGCCGATGGTCCTTGAAGAATTCCAGTCTGCAGCAGAGTGGATGTAGCGAAACACCTCCAAGTCATCGGCAAACAGAACACAGCAAAACACCGTTAGGTATCATTTCTCACTAAATGTTGTACGCTGAACCCAATAGGACGGGTCAAAGAACGATTGGAGCCCACTGGAAGACGTTATGGGTCCAAATGGGTATGTATCTACCTATTTTGAATGTGGGTGTTTGAGATTTCTGGTACCTAGGCGTGTGGGGTATCAAAATTCAGACGCTGAATCGATTGGAATCAGTCTCCATGCTCAAGGTCTGGACAGAAATGTCCAGCTCTTGTGAAAGATTTTGCAGCTTTTTTTGTCTAATAAAAAGAAAATATGAGCCTTGTAAAATTGTATATGCAAACTCTGGATTTGTGTTCTTAGGTAACTACAAACCAAATAATACAATTTCATACATTAACTTCTGCATACAATCCTGGTCTAGAAAGCAATTAGGCACATACCCAGTAAACCCAAGGGAAAACCCAAGTTTTATGGAAAGGGACAAACCTCTCAAAGCCTTCCCAGCAAGGTTGAGAAGAGTCCCAACTGACTAGACAGTCTCCTTCACACTCATTCAATTCACAGTGGAACCTACGTGCGATGGGGCAAACATGAGGTCCTCTCGTGGAAATTATGCTCCCCTAGCGTGGTTTTGGGTTAAATCCAACTTATAAAGTAGAAAAGGGTCAGAAAGACACCGACGGTAGGTTTGAGGAGCCCCAAAGGGCTTCAATATCTTTCGCGAAACGCTTGAAGTTTACAGCCGTCCTTTTCTTACCTCTTATTCTTTCAACGTATACGAGTCCTACCTTTTATTTTGTGTTCTTCGTTTTACTGTCACTTATACTGAAAAGGAGTTATGGGAATCCGCATAGGTTTGACCCTAGATATATCTCTTGGAACCTCATCCGAGTAAATTTAATATAACAAGTAGGTAGGCGAGTTTTTTTATTATTAAAAAAACATTTTCTAGTTTACAGCCTCTGCCAAAACTCTGTTTCAATGGTTTTCAGGGTTATTCACCTCGTACCCAAATCGGGTCAAGAGCTGAAGTGGTGAAAGTTCTTTGGGGTTATAATGGGGTTCAAATTCGTCTTGAATACTCACAAATTCCCTAATAACGCCCAAAATGTGTTCATCCTTGTGCCTCTTTAAAAATGAAACCCCCCAATCATTCCCCGGCATGTTGTCCTTAAATCTTTTAATTGTTTTGCCTTCTCTGTCAAGGAAATATTTCACAAAGCAACGTAGGTCGAACGTGCTTAATGGGTAACCCCATTCACCACATTTTTTTAAAGATTTCACCAACATAATATGTTCAATGTCTTTGCTGAGGGATGTTTGACCACCTATCTTCACTATTTCAGGTTCACCTTGAAGTTCAGGTTTTTTCATATACCGTTGTAAGGCCGATTTACTGATTCCAAATTTTTCCTCGGCTTTTCGTAGGCTCATCCCTCTCTTCACAGCATCCAGAGCCTTTTTGACTTCTCCTTCATCCACTTGGAGATGGGGTTTGGTGCGAGGATCCCTCTTGTAGGTCCGTACCATTTTAACGTGCACCTGAAAAAAATTAGGTTAGGAAGGTATGCACCAACTGAAATATAGCTATACTTACTAGAATAAATTTATGATTATTCATTGTAGTAATAAGTAATGTGTTAGTTGAGCAAAGTAATTCTGAAAACTGTTATAAAAAATGGGCAAACAGTGGTTTTAGACAGTGTCCCAATTCACCCCATTTCAACATCAAAATGGTCAAAATTTTTTGAAAATATTTTTAGCATACTTTAAATGCTAGTCAAGGTTTGAATATTTTATGTATTATTACTCACCAGAATCAGAGGAATACAGAAAAAAATATTCCAGGATGATCACTTGAATCTGCACAGAGCTGCAGACAACACTTTTTGAGGTTAAGTTTATGGCGCTTACAACAAGTAACAAAAACAAGGTCTACCAACAGTATAAAAAATCAAGTTGAACATGTTTCATATATGTTAATATGTACAGAAAAGTTCCCTCTATTAGAATAAATTAAGTTGAGCAATGTATATTTAATGAATGAAAAGTTATTGATAAATTAAAAAATTTCCCGGATTTTGTCCCTATTCACCCCGGTTTACGGTATCCGAAAAATGGATTTTCGGGGATCTAGACTTGTGGGGTATCAGTTTCGACTAAATATTGGACGCTGAATCCAATGAGACGGCTCTCGGAACTATTGGTGCTAACTGGAAGAGGTAACGGGTCAAAATGGGTGTCTATCTACCCATTTCAAATGTGTGTTTTCGAGATTTCTGGTACCTAAGCGCGTGGGGTATTATTTTCCACTAAACTTTGGACAATAAATCGATTGAAATGAGTCACTTGGCGCCTAGTCAGATGAATAACAACCTCTGTGGAGGAATTCGCAGCGTTTTTTTTCTGGTTTACTGGGCCAATACGTGGTCTACGGGCAAAACGATTTTTCCAATAATTCTAAAAAACCTTCTATCGACGAAAGGCAGATGGATATGTTGGATTTTCAATCTTCACTCTTCACGTCATGTCAAAATAGCTTAGGTCTCCACAGGCCGACGCCGTCAAGGACCTACAAATACCTTTTCTGGTGTGACCAGTAGATAGAGAGATTGAAAGAGTAGATGAAAGAAAGAAAATCAATTGAATGAGTAGGTATGAGAGTAATAGAGACCGTGATGACGACATTGTGGAGGTATTGAAGGGAACATTCCTTGAATTTTGAAAAAAAAATTCAAATAGGAGTCCTTGCCCTATGATCGACTCATTGTTTGGAACGGATTCTCATCCCTTCAATTCAAAAATCACGTATCGAATGAAGTCAACAGAAAATGATGACGCGTCAATCGTAACACTACACGCAAAACCTCGGTTCGTGGACCGGAACGTTCCTCAAACTCTCACTCAATTTCACGCCTTCCCCAGAACATACGAGGATTGACGTTGTCATATTTGTTGCTATTGACATACCTCTGTTGTATCAGTCAATAGTCAGACGGCGAATGCAAGCTTATTTCACGTCAGTCGCTCAATACAATCGGAGCATTCGAGGGGGGCCGTCACATTGATTTCTAGGAGGGCGAGAAAGGCGGGTCGCGACGGATCAGAGCGTCTTTCACGAGGACGAGTTTTGGTCGAGGAAGTGGAAATGGATTGGACTAATCGTGAATATGTTTTTCGATAATGGTACTTCGAGGGTTTTCCAAAATGCTGAATTATTTAGCGAGTTTGACTCAGTTCAATTGATGAACAAATTGCAAAAACTGTTGGTCAGTGCAGTGGCGTTTGAAGCGAAAACGCTGCAAATTCTTTCACACGGGTTGGTTAAATGTAAACAGTGGGTGTGGCGGGTCCCGGACCAATTCCAATCGATTGAGCGTCCAAAAGTTAATGGAAAATGATACCCCCCACCCCTAGGTGCAAGAAATCTCGAAAACACAAATTCTAAATGGGTAGATAGATACCTATTTTGACCCAGAGCCTCTTCAAATGGGCGCCAATCGTTTCGGGGCCCGTATCATTAGATTCAACGTCCAAAATTGAGAAGAAAATGATACCCCACGCGTCTAAATGGCCAAAATCCCGAAAATCCATTTTTCAAATTACACATATTGATTGACTTTTTTTTTTTTGAGACATTGCTAATGCTTGACTTAACAAATACTTTCGAGAAAAAAAATCGTTTTTGCAACCAAAAACTCTATTTAAGGTGGGAGAATCAAATTGAACCGATTTTTCCGCCATTTGTTCGAAGCTGAAGCGCCTTAACTTGCACACAAGGCTGTTCGCCTCAAAAACAAAAAGACGCGAGAAAACCGACCTCTTGTTTCTCAAGATAAAACATCGATAAGTCATCTGATTAACTATGTGGAAAAATACCTCATTGCTAGAACAACTCAGTTAACATTTGAAGGGTAAACGCCTTGCATAATCCTAAGATTCGTATAATCCTAAATCTGAAGTCAAAAACGCTGCAAATTCTTTCTCAGGGGATGGTTATCCCTCAAACCAGGAGCTTGAATACTCATTGGAATCGATTCAGGGTCCAAAATTTAGTGGAACATGATACCCCATACCCCCTAGGTGCAAGAAATCTCGAAAACACAAATTCTAAATGGGTAGATAGATACCTATTTTGACCCATAGCCTCTTCAAGTGGGCGCCAATCGTTCCGGGGCCCGTATCATTAGATTCAACGTCCAAAATTTAGTAGAAAATGATACCCCACGCGTCTAAATGGCCAAAAACCCGAAAATCCATTTTTCAAATTACACATATTGACTTTTTTTTTTTTTTTTTTTTTGAGACACATTGCTAATGCTTGATTTAACAAATACTTTCGAGAAAAAAAATCGTTTTTGCAACCAAAAACTCTATTTAAGGTGGGAGAATCAAATTGAACCGATTTTTCCGCCATTTGTTCGAAGCTGAGGCGCCTAGAAATGCACAGGCTGTTCGTCTTCAAAAGACGTAAAAAATTTTTTTTTTGCAGCCAATCCCAGGCTGCAGTCACGGTCATTTTCCCCATTTCCTTTCACGGTCCGTTGAAAGGCAGTACGAATGAAGTTCTCGGCTGTTTCCCTCGCAATTCACCGGTACAAGCACATTTACCCGTAGTAACCGTCAAGTTGCACAGCAATCTCCATTCTTCCTACGTTTTCCAATTCTGTCCAAATCCTTCTTATATTCAACCAGTTTTGATGTAAATTAATCGTATGGCCTCATCATTATTGCCTCAATTCCCTTAATTTTTGTTTATTTAGGAAACGATTTTGAGGTCGTCGGAGTAAGTTAGCCAAAAAATTGTACAAAAAAACGTTCTCCCCCCATTATCAATATATCCTTCTTGACCCGTAGGTACTCACTTCTATAAACCCGTTAGGGACCGATCTGAATCGATTCAGCATCCAGACATTAGTGAAAAAATTCTGCAAATTCTTTCTCTGGGGTAGGCTATTCCTCGGACCAGGCGCATAGAGACTCCTTTCTTCAACATGGGGAAAATAGGGGAAAACAGTGGGTCTGGCGGGTCCCGGATCAATTCCAATCGATTCAGGGTCCGAAATTTAGTGGGGTATACACGCCTAGGTACCAGAAATCTCGAAAACACATTAGAAATGGGTAGATAGGTACCCATTTTGACCCATATCCCCCTCTGGTGGTCTAACATTTGCGCACGAATGTAGTTTTTGGTTGGTTATTTGTTAAATAATCAACCTATGTAGGTAATCATGAATATAAAAATGCTTGTTGATGAGCGCAAAATTAATTCAACAAACCATTATTAGTTCATCATCAATGGGAAAAATCTTAACAGACGCTTGGCCGAACATCATGATTTCCGTATTTTTGACAAATTTCTTTGAAAACCCCTTTGCCTCGTAAATATTCGTTACCATCGTTCTTGTCATCCTGATCTTGTTTTCCCCTTCTCGACCGCTCAGCTTTTTATCGTTTTCTTCTACCCGCTCTTGTTCCTTGAAAATTAATGGGTCGTTAAAGGAAACTCGGGGGATCCTTTCATCGGAGCTAAACAGCGGAACGAGGGAAGCGCTAAAAAGAGTAAAAAGTACTCGAGGGTCGTCAATGACGGAAAATCCCTTCAGAGTGGGTTGAGCTCGAACAAAGAGGGCGGTAATTTTATCGTAAGTACGACCAATTGAAGGTTGATCGAACTAGGCAGTACAGTGTCGCCAATCGAAGAATTTGAATAAAGAAGAACTTTAAATAGAAAGATGTATTATTAGTTTTAGGTTTCAAAACATGATTCTTCTGCTACCGGAAGGAGTGCTTCTGCTACCATTCCAACCGATTCAGGGTCCAAAATTTAGTGGAAAATGGCACCCCACTCGCCTAGGTACCAGAAAACTTGAAAACACATATTGGAAATGGGTAATAAATACCCAATTTGACCTATTACTTCTTCCAGTGGGTGCCAATCGTTCTGGGACCTTCTCATTGGATTCAGCGTCCAGAATTTAGTGGAAAATAATACTCCACACACCTAGATTGCAAAAAATCTAAAAAATCCATTTTTCGAAATTCACATTTTGACCCCTACCCCACCCAAATTTCCACCTTTTTCTCCTTCTCTCCTCGGGCTGAAAAGTTTCGAGGACCAATTTTAGCTGGGAACAGACCTTTGACCCAATGTTTCTACTAATTTTCTACTACTCTAGGGTGGACGGACATAGGACTTTTTTGATCTAGACACCTTAAAAAAAAAAAAAAAAAAAAAAAAAAAAAAAAAAAAAAAAAAAAAAAAAAAAAAAAAAAAAAAAAAAAAAAAAAAAAAAAAAAAAAAAAAAAAAAAATTGGGCCAATTTGGAGACATTGACATTTTGCATGAAGGAAAACCCCACTCTACCTCACACAATGGGGACACCCCCCTCCCCCCACCACTCCTAGAGGAGCCATAAAACGCCAGGGCCAAGGAGAAAGGTGGTCATTCAGTGTAGTGCCACTAGTGCCTTCTCGATACTCTCTAGTATACAATAGATGACATATAATCAGTATTGGTAGTTAGAAACTGATATCGATATAATATCGAAGGTTAAGTATGCGATCTCCCAAGAGTATCTATCGATATTTCCGATTCGTTTTTCGACCAGAGTACTTCACATCCCTAAAACACTCATTGCATTTGGCTGTGCTACGTTTTATAGTATGTCCATACCTTACTCTGAGGCAGAGGCTTTGCACAAGTGTAGGAAGGGTAGCTGCACATAACACCACAGATTACAACATAAATTCACTACTGTAAGCATAATGCACAATCAAATCAATAATAATATTGTAACGATTTATGTTTTATGTTCTTTATAAATAATTTATTACAATTGCTCACTCAAACACAGCCACAGCTAAGCATCTATATTTGGACTCCAAACTAAACTGAACTCTGCCTCTGTGGCGTTCCTCAGTCCCTTTTTATGCTCGCTCCCTTGGCCAAGAACCTTCTTGAGTCTTTCCTGGTTCTGGGAACTCGATGTGTTGTCTTGGGCAAGTGGGATGGTTCCAGCCAATTCGCCACGAGGCATGAATGTTTGAGAGTAACCCCTAGCCCTCCCTGTGTCATTGACGTTGTAACACTGGTGGTCCAAGAGACTGGTGCAAGTGTAATCTCTCAACACTCCTGTGTCACACTCCTGCAATTGCTTGCCCTGTGTCGTTTTCTTGTCGACCTATCTTAACTCTAACTTACAAGCAATCTGTTTGTATACTCTAGTTCAGTGAAAAGGACCAAGGAAGTAACAGAGGTTCTGCTGGTGTGTGTCAATGACCTGCTTCTCATAGGAGAGATTGGAGGGGGTCTACATCCACTCCAATCCAGTCCCACTGCAAGATGCTTGTTGGCCCTGCATCCTTACTTGTAAACGGAAACTGCCCCAGATTTGCTCCATCACAGACACGCCCTGCCATACATTGTTGAATGCCTGATGAATTCTAATTTCTAAATCAACTGTCATGGTCATGGGCCGAAATTGGTTCACCAGTTCATCAACTTGATCATTTCAAAACAGTGCTCACAGGTTGCTGCCATTTTATCTGGTAGTTTGCAAACAACCAGAGGAACATATTGCCCAAGCTTCTATCCGACCAGAAGAAGAAGTTGATGAAGTAGTAGTAGGCGCGTAGTCAAATGTTCGGTCAGAAGTACTTACGCCAGCGGGACCAGCTGGCAAATGCATTCTCTTTCTAATGATCAGTATGGGTCAGGCATCACCCATTTGGAGAGGGTTGGATAGCCTCCTGTGCAAAATAAAGGAACGCTCTGTAAAAACCATAGGCATCTAGAGAGAATCAGGCATCAGAGAGAATGATACTGGGAGTGTGCCAGTATATGTCAGTATAGCAAATGTTTGGAGTCTGAACAACCACTTTATTCGGTTTAGCTGCCCTATATTTGGGTGAGTTGTCACCTAATGTAACGGGGCGGCAGATTCCAAGCGCCCCGTCAAGAAACTTCGGCGGCGGGGGACGGAACGACCCCTCTCCCCTCCAAGCGCCTAACCCCAGCTGGGCGGAAGGCGTGTCCTCATTGGATTGGTTAGGCGATGGGCGGCGCAAGACACCCAGGGAGGAGTAGTAGGGGAAGGCGACTTGACGAGCGGACTGGGAGAAGGAACATCAGGCAGTCGTATCCGAACTCAAGAGAAGGAAAGTTGGAATCCCCGTTCGCCGTAATCCCGTGAGGACAAGGCGGAACGAAGTGAAGTGAAGCGGAACATCGAAGCGGAACAACCGACGCGTAGCAAGTCAACCCCTTGTGAACCCGGTGTTGTGAAAGTGACCTGAGGGAACGAGTGTATCGTGGTTCCTTCAGGGTGAGAACTCGGGAATTGGGAGATCAGCCAATTCCTCTCCCGTAACAGTGGGCCCTTATACGAACTGAAAATCCCCCGTCGGACCCGAGTGTTGATCCGTTCGCGCCCGATTCGACGGCCAATAGTCCAGGTTTCCCACGCACCGCCAGTCGTCGGACCTCCGTCGGAAAGAGCCTCGCCTCCTCCGGCCTGGACGGCGTTCCCCTGACCGAAGCCGAGCAGCGAAGAGAACATCACCCTGTTGTCTCCATCCGAAGGAGTTGGTGCACGTAAGTGGCGAAATAACTCTGTCTCGTACCCTAGCAACGCGAAAGTCGACTCTTTAAATCTGGCCCAAGCCCTGACGTTTAGTCACCAGAAAGCTGATCAGAGAATTGTACATTGTAACCGTAGTATTTAGTATTTTGTCTGTCGTAGGAAAAGTAAAAGGAATTAGGGGAGGACATTAGCAAATCACTTTCATTTTGCCGTTATTCAAATCAAACACTCCTGAGCCTTCAGCTACCTCGTAAATTCATTTGGCCCTCAGCCCTTCACTTCTACCTACTCAATAATTAGATTAAGTAATAGTCAGTATCCTTCTCGGCCGAGACATTCCGTATTTCATATTTCTGTCAATTGCGTTATTATAAGCCAATATTGAACCCTTGTCTTTCAATCACGAAACCCCATTCCTCAGAGCTTGGTAAATTCAGGTGTACTTGGCGTCTATGACCGACCATCTCCGACATTCCGGACGGTAAGTGAAAGTCTTTAGTCTCCCACTAATTTATTCGCCTAGGTCTATTTCTGGATCCCTAGCCCGTTAGGTGAAAACGGCGGGTTACATCTTTTGGTGGCAAGCGGTGGGATATTTCAGAAATCTCGATTTCTGTCGTATCCACAACAAGTGATCTTGACCAGGTGAATATTGGTGAGAAAAAGCTCTGAAGGAATTGGGTCGCGTTCTATAATCTTGAAATTCAAATTGTGCTAGTTGTAGATTCCGAAATTTAAAATTGTAAGAAACAAACAAATCGGCCCGAGTGTGAGGAAGCGAGTGAGGAGTCAATTGACTTCAAATCCGTGTCTAGGATTTTTCTTTCTTTCCACAAATCGAAATTTAGATACTGGCTCATTTATTTAGTAGCATCACTCTCACTGTAGCCCTCTGTTCCGAGACTGTTCCGGGACTGTTCCGGGGCTTGTTCCGGGGCCCTCTGTTCCGAGACTGTTCCGGGTCTGTTCCGGGACTGTTCCGAGACTTGTCCCGAGGCCCTCTGTTCCGAGACTGTTCCGGGTCTGTTCCGAGACTTGCCCCGGGGCCCTCTGTTCCGAGACTGTTCCGGGTCTGTTCCGGGACTGTTCCGAGACTTGTCCCGAGGCCCTCTGTTCCGGGACTGTTCCGAGACTTGTCCCGAGGCCCTCTGTTCCGAGACTGTTCCGAGGCCCTCTGTTCCGAGACTGTTCCGGGACTGTTCCGGGGCTTGTTCCGAGACTTCTGTTCCGGGTCTGTTCCGGGTCTGTTCCGGGACTGTTCCGGGACCTGTCCCGAGGCCCTCTGTTCCGGGACTGTTCCGAGACTTGTCCCGAGGCCTTCTGTTCCGAGACTGTTCCGAGGCCCTCTGTTCCGGGACTGTTCCGGGAGCCTTCAGCTCCAATTGACATCCCGATTCCAGACCCGTCATAGCTCTTACCAACTGGGAAGTCCTTTCTCGATTCGTGGGGAAATTATCGGTCCTTGGTGCGCAAGAAAGTGATCTATCGGTTCTATAATTCTTTTTGTTTAGTCTTTTTTATTCAACAAGTGAGTTCGCGACCATGCACCAAAACAGCAGCCCATCAGTCGAGGGCGAAGCCATGATGAACGCCGTGACGGAAGCAATGAACAAACTGGGCGCCTTTTTCCGTGAACCTGCTGCCTCCGGCATTCCGCGGTCGTTGTTCATGGAAGTCGACACATGGAACCCTGATGAGCCGGATGCTATCACGGCATCCGTGTTCTTCCAGGAGGTGGAGCAAGCAACCCAAGAGTTTGACGAACACAGGAGACTACGATTCCTTCGTACCCGCCTGAAAGGTGGAGCCAAGCGATTCCTCCAGGATGGTCTTGGCGAAACCCCATACACGACAGTGAAGAAGGCCATACTGGCATGGTATGGCGAGGAAAGTCCCGAGAAGGCAACCATACGACTCTGGACAGCCCAGAGAGACCCCGACGAGTCCATCCGACGGTTCGCAGAACGACTTCTGGCCACGGCACGATCGGCTGTCCGAACTGAACCCAACCTGAACGATGCTCAACGTCGGGAATGGACAAGACGAAAGGCACTCAGCGCTTGTGTCCGCGGACAACCGAAAGAACTCCATCTCTACTTGCAGGGTAACCCTCCGGACACCTTGGAGGATGCAGTGGAGCGGGCTGAGGGATGGGAGGACGTAATGAGAGCGAAGCAGGACTACGATGCTCGATGGGACATAACCGCTGTCAGCGGATCAAGACCTTCGGAGCCCAAGAAATGCTACTCTTGCGGAGAACCAGGGCATTTTGCAGCAAACTGCCTGCAAAAACCCAGAAGCCCGCTTCGTTACCCAAACAAACCGGCCACGTTCGGCGATCACCAGTTGATACCGGTGCCGACGAAGTTACCACCGACCGTCCCAGTGCTGCCCTGTATGTACTGTGGTGATCTTTCCCACTTTCCAGTGAGTTGCCCCCACGGACTCTACGCGGCCTTGTTCTGCAATTTCTGTGGATCCCGTGACCATCTGGAGGCTGATTGCCTGAAGAAGAAGAAGACCCTGCCCATCTCAAATCCGCGAATGCACCAGGTCAGAAACATCAGCACGACCCAGGAAACCCAAGCCAATCTCACGACAAATAACTGAGGACGAACCAATCGTCGAAGTCCGCGGAGACGAGCTGGTGTCCTACCAGACCGCTGTGAATGGTGTCATGATGCCCATGATACTGATCACCGCCGGCTTGGGGAAGGAGTCCCGGCGAATGGTCGTGGATACTGGTGCTGCAGTGTCTGTCCTATCAAGACCTGTGCCTGGCATTGACATCCGCCCAACAGCGATGGAGCTATGGGGTGCCGACGGACAACCACTGCCCGTGCTGGGGATCCAGGATGTACGTACCACCATCGGTCCGGTTACGATTACGCACGCGTTCTGTGTCTTCCAACGACCTGACTCCGGCTTGGATCTGATCGGACTGGACCTCCTGAGGAAATTACCCCTTGGCATACGCCCGGATATCGGCGTAGTGGAGATGAAGGAACCCGCCACGGGGAAGATGATCTCCATTGGCGTGGTCGCCCCTGACCCGGACCTCCTCAGGCACATCCGTCAACTAAAGGACGACAGGAGGGCGCAAAAAGCCCAGGAAACCGCCCGAGCCACGAAACCCGACACCGACGACAATCGCCAGGGCGGGTCCACAGCCGCTCCAACATCTGCCGAGGCCCCCGAACCTAGCGTCGACGACAACTACCAAGGCCAATTGACCACCGAAACAGCACCACCCAGAAAGCAGCCGGTGGTACACCCTCCGATGTCCGATGTAGCAGAATTCCCAATTGAGATCTGGGACAATCCTCCTTCAACCTCTGAATTGGAGTGCCAAGTGCATCAGCATCTGACTCATCTGGCGGGACCCGACTACCAATTGGTCAAGGACTGCCTGACGCAGAAGCTGCATCTCTTCGAGAAGCCCGGGAGGGAGGGTTGTTCCCTGCAGGTGGCTCACGAAATTGACACCGGAAGCGCGAGCCCCACGGCCAGAAAGCCCTATCCAGTGGCGCATGCTCTGAGAGGCTTCGTGGAAGACCAAGTCTACTCCTTGCTGGCCGACGGTGTTATTGTGCCATCCAAAAGCCCCTGGAACGCTCCAGTAGTCATCGCCAAGAAGAAGACCCCTCCCGGTGAGCCACAGCAGTACCGATTCTGCATTGACTATCGGGAAATAAATGCCAAGACCAAGGGTAACAAGTACCCTATCCCTCGTTTGCAGGAAACCCTGGCCATGATGGGGCGTAGTAAGATCTTCACAACCCTGGACCTGACTATGGGATATCACCAGATACCCGTCAGTCCCGAATCAAGGGAAAAGACCGCGTTCACGGCACTCAATCGTCACTTCGAGTATGTGCGCATGCCCTTCGGGCTTAAAAATGCCCCGGCAACCTTCCAAGCCGCCATGAATGACGTACTCGACGGACTGCTGGGTGACGGTTGTCTCATATACCTCGACGATGTCATCATCTTCACTGAGGATCTGCAGTCACATGTTAACATCTTGCGAGCCGTTCTGGAGAGATTTGAAGAGACTGGATTCCGCCTTAATCTCAAGAAGTGCTCGTTCCTGAGGTCTCGCGTCAACTTCCTAGGCCATGTTATCACGTCAGAGGGAATCGAGATGGAGTCAGAAAAGGTCAAAGCCATAGGAGAATACCCTCCGCCGACGAGCGTTCGCGAGCTCCGATCCTTCTTGGGACTGGCCGGTTTTTACCGCCGTTTCATCGAGCACTACTCGGAAATGAGCGCCCCTCTCACCAAACTCTTGAGGAAAAACCGGGAGTACAGCTGGGGTGAAGAGCAGCAGAGCGCGTTTGACCAACTCAAGCAAGCACTCATGACCCAACCCGTGCTCGCCTATCCGGACTTTGACAAGCCATTCATCCTGTCCACGGACGCCTCAGGAACCGCTATGGGAGCAGTACTAGCCCAGGAACATCAGGGGCAGGAGCGACCGGTCGCTTACGCGAGTCGCGCCCTCAACGATGCTGAGACACGTTACTCCACCACCGAGCGTGAGCTCCTTGCTGTAGTCTGGGGCGTGACGCATTTCCAGCAATTCCTGCTCGGGAAGAAGTTCGTCCTGAGGACCGACCACGCAGCACTCACGGCAGCCATGAATCTACGCGATCCAACTTCGCGCATCGGACGATGGATCCTCCGGCTGACGGAGTACGAGTATGAGGCGCAGTACCGCCCCGGATCGCAGATGGCTCATGTCGACGGCCTGAGTCGTGTTCCCGTTGGCGCCATCATACTAAGCATGCCGAAGGAACTTCTGATGGCAGCCCAATCCTTGGACCCCTGGATCTCCACCCTGACGGCTGATCCAGAGAAGTATCAACTAAAGGAGGAGGAAGGAGTCTGGAGGAAGGAGGCCGATGTGGATGGCCAGCGGATCACGGTGCCACTGATCCCATCCACCATGCGGCGCTGGTTCCTGACCAATTGTCATCAACATCAGTGGGCCGGGCACCCTGGCATAGAAACAACCAACCGTGTCGCAAGGCGGTACGGGTACTGGAAGAAGATGGTACGTGACATCCGAGAGTTCGTCCAGAAATGCCAGGAGTGCCAGGAGAGGAACACTCCCCCAAATTTGACACCACCAATCCAGAAACCCGATATACCGACCCGAATTGGTCAAATTGTCGGTATTGACTTTGTTGGGCCTCTACCTGGTCGAGGGGGTACCAAATACATCCTGACGGTAATCGATCAGTTCTCCAAGTACGCAGAGGCTTATGTCACCACGGATTGCACAGCAGTAACAACCGCTCGCGTATTGACCACAAAGTACTTACCAACCCATGGTGCACCTGAGAGGCTCGTCTCTGACCGAGGCGCCGCCTTCATTTCTGGGGTCGTCAAGGAGCTCTGCGATACCTGGGAGATACGCCACGTCCACACCTCCGCTTACCACCCACAGGCCAACGGAGTATGTGAGCGATTCCATCGCACCCTGGCAAACCTGGTGGCGAAACTGAGACGCAAAACCCGGGACTGGGAAGCCGCCTTGCCTTTGGCACTAGCTGCCTACCGCAGCCTTCCCCACTGTAGTACGGGCTATTCGCCAAATCACCTGGTTTTCGGACGAGAGCTGAGAATGCCGCACCTAACCGAAATCAGCATGAAACGGGAAGCAACATCGCCCTTGAAGGATCAACACCAGGAAATGGTGCGGGTCCGTTTGGAAGCCGAGCGACAGTTGAGGCGCGCTTGGCACACCCGTGAGCAGGCAATCAACAAGCGACGCCACTCTCGGGAGTTCCAGATAGGCCAACAAGTGTATGCCCAGCAGCTCGTCGCCCCACCAGGCACAGTGAAGAAGTTCTGGAGCCCCTGGAAAGGACCGCTCCGTGTGACCCGCAAACTGACCGATGTCAATTACGAGGTCCAGGATGTCCTGGGGAAGACCACGCGTTACCACCTCAGCAGGCTCAAGCCAGCGTTTATCAACAGCGTGCCAGACGACGCCGTCACCCCCGACGTAGCGGAGGAGTCGCGCCCACCCGAGAGCCCTGCCCCTCCACCTAGCGAAGATAGTGGAGGGACGTGGTTGTTGGACCCCCTGGAATGGCCGGAACCAGTACGGACCGAAGAAAATCCTGAACCTGGGGCCCAGGGCCCTGGAAGATCCTCCAGCCGAATCCCGATTCCGATTAGGACGGCGTCCAGTCCATACGGGCTAAGACCAAGGCGCAAAACGATCGACTACGCGCAGCTCCACGCGGGGAAGATGTCAACACCTAGAACGGGATGAAGCGATTAAAAAAAAAAAAAAAAAAAAAAAAAAAAAAAAAAAAAAAAAAAAAAAAAAAAAAAAAAAATTTTTTCAAGTTTTGTGGTATACTCGTATTTTGTGAAATAGAATAGGGAATGTCTTACCTGTAGAATAAAATGCACAACACAAGTACTTACCTCGTTTGATTAATGACCGTGCCTCATGGGTCGGGACAGGACTGCCTTGCCCCCCCCCCCCCTCTTTTCCTTTGTTTTTTTTTTCCCTTGTAATGGCAGCTAAAATCTAGGGTTGTTGTTCAGCGTCTGGCTCTGTGCAGAGAGGGAGGTTGTCTGCATGATAAATGAGCCATCGATTGATGTACAAGAGACATTGACATTTTGCATGAAGGAAAACCCCACTCTACCTCACACAATGGGGACACCCCCCTCCCCCCACCACTCCTAGAGGAGCCATAAAACGCCAGGGCCAAGGAGAAAGGTGGTCATTCAGTGTAGTGCCACTAGTGCCTTCTCGATACTCTCTAGTATACAATAGATGACATATAATCAGTATTGGTAGTTAGAAACTGATATCGATATAATATCGAAGGTTAAGTATGCGATCTCCCAAGAGTATCTATCGATATTTCCGATTCGTTTTTCGACCAGAGTACTTCACATCCCTAAAACACTCATTGCATTTGGCTGTGCTACGTTTTATAGTATGTCCATACCTTACTCTGAGGCAGAGGCTTTGCACAAGTGTAGGAAGGGTAGCTGCACATAACACCACAGATTACAACATAAATTCACTACTGTAAGCATAATGCACAATCAAATCAATAATAATATTGTAACGATTTATGTTTTATGTTCTTTATAAATAATTTATTACAATTGCTCACTCAAACACAGCCACAGCTAAGCATCTATATTTGGACTCCAAACTAAACTGAACTCTGCCTCTGTGGCGTTCCTCAGTCCCTTTTTATGCTCGCTCCCTTGGCCAAGAACCTTCTTGAGTCTTTCCTGGTTCTGGGAACTCGATGTGTTGTCTTGGGCAAGTGGGATGGTTCCAGCCAATTCGCCACGAGGCATGAATGTTTGAGAGTAACCCCTAGCCCTCCCTGTGTCATTGACGTTGTAACACTGGTGGTCCAAGAGACTGGTGCAAGTGTAATCTCTCAACACTCCTGTGTCACACTCCTGCAATTGCTTGCCCTGTGTCGTTTTCTTGTCGACCTATCTTAACTCTAACTTACAAGCAATCTGTTTGTATACTCTAGTTCAGTGAAAAGGACCAAGGAAGTAACAGAGGTTCTGCTGGTGTGTGTCAATGACCTGCTTCTCATAGGAGAGATTGGAGGGGGTCTACATCCACTCCAATCCAGTCCCACTGCAAGATGCTTGTTGGCCCTGCATCCTTACTTGTAAACGGAAACTGCCCCAGATTTGCTCCATCACAGACACGCCCTGCCATACATTGTTGAATGCCTGATGAATTCTAATTTCTAAATCAACTGTCATGGTCATGGGCCGAAATTGGTTCACCAGTTCATCAACTTGATCATTTCAAAACAGTGCTCACAGGTTGCTGCCATTTTATCTGGTAGTTTGCAAACAACCAGAGGAACATATTGCCCAAGCTTCTATCCGACCAGAAGAAGAAGTTGATGAAGTAGTAGTAGGCGCGTAGTCAAATGTTCGGTCAGAAGTACTTACGCCAGCGGGACCAGCTGGCAAATGCATTCTCTTTCTAATGATCAGTATGGGTCAGGCATCACCCATTTGGAGAGGGTTGGATAGCCTCCTGTGCAAAATAAAGGAACGCTCTGTAAAAACCATAGGCATCTAGAGAGAATCAGGCATCAGAGAGAATGATACTGGGAGTGTGCCAGTATATGTCAGTATAGCAAATGTTTGGAGTCTGAACAACCACTTTATTCGGTTTAGCTGCCCTATATTTGGGTGAGTTGTCACCTAATGTAACGGGGCGGCAGATTCCAAGCGCCCCGTCAAGAAACTTCGGCGGCGGGGGACGGAACGACCCCTCTCCCCTCCAAGCGCCTAACCCCAGCTGGGCGGAAGGCGTGTCCTCATTGGATTGGTTAGGCGATGGGCGGCGCAAGACACCCAGGGAGGAGTAGTAGGGGAAGGCGACTTGACGAGCGGACTGGGAGAAGAAACATCAGGCAGTCGTATCCGAACTCAAGAGAAGGAAAGTTGGAATCCCCGTTCGCCGTAATCCCGTGAGGACAAGGCGGAACGAAGTGAAGTGAAGCGGAACATCGAAGCGGAACAACCGACGCGTAGCAAGTCAACCCCTTGTGAAGCCGGTGTTGTGAAAGTGACCTGAGGGAACGAGTGTATCGTGGTTCCTTCAGGGTGAGAACTCGGGAATTGGGAGATCAGCCAATTCCTCTCCCGTAACAGTGGGCCCTTATACGAACTGAAAATCCCCCGTCGGACCCGAGTGTTGATCCGTTCGCGCCCGATTCGACGGCCAAGAGTCCAGGTTTCCCACGCACCGCCAGTCGTCGGACCTCCGTCGGAAAGAGCCTCGCCTCCTCCGGCCTGGACGGCGTTCCCCTGACCGAAGCCGAGCAGCGAAGAGAACATCACCCTGTTGTCTCCATCCGAAGGAGTTGGTGCACGTAAGTGGCGAAATAACTCTGTCTCGTACCCTAGCAACGCAAAAGTCGACTCTTTAAATCTGGCCCAAGCCCTGACGTTTAGTCACCAGAAAGCTGATCAGAGAATTGTACATTGTAACCGTAGTATTTAGTATTTTGTCTGTCGTAGGAAAAGTAAAAGGAATTAGGGGAGGACATTAGCAAATCACTCTCATTTTGCCGTTATTCAAATCAAACACTCCTGAGCCTTCAGCTACCTCGTAAATTCATTTGGCCCTCAGCCCTTCACTTCTACCTACTCAATAATTAGATTACGTAATAGTCAGTATCCTTCTCGGCCGAGACATTCCGTATTTCATATTTCTGTCAATTGCGTTATTATAAGCCAATATTGAACCCTTGTCTTTCAATCACGAAACCCCATTCCTCAGAGCTTGGTAAATTCAGGTGTACTTGGTGTCTATGACCGACCATCTCCGACATTCCGGACGGTAAGTGAAAGTCTTTAATCTCCCACTAATTATTCGCCTAGGTCTATTTTTGGATCCCTAGCCCGTTACGTGAAAACGACGGGTTACACTAACACAAATGGCACCTAACACAAATGGCTGTAGTGTTTATTTTAGTTACCTGCAACAGTGTAAAAATACCATTTACAAAGGTTTATCGGAGGTTGAAGATTGTTAATTCCGTTCAAAAGTCTAATTTCCTGCTTCATACATCGCCATAAAATGGTGAAAAGTTGCCATTTTTCAGGAATGTATATCAAATCGTCGTATAGTTAGTAACAATCAGCCACCGAGTAGAGTTGAGTTAGATACCTTCTTACAGACGAGTTTCTGTCAGAATCAATAGTTCCCAAAGAACCATATTCTTTAAGATGAGCTCCAATTTCTCACAGCGATAACAAAAAAGGTTTCGACGTCTTTTCCTTATGAAAACTCCCCTCCTTTAACCTCTTTCAAAAGCAGCGCCCTTTATGCAGACCTTCTTTGTTCTTCTTCACCGGCTATCAAATCCAAAAGAACCCGCCTTATTTCAGAGAGTTTTGATCACTGCGGCACAACACTACGTTTTCGAAGAACGAAAAAATAAACGTCTTTCAACAGTGAATGAAAGTTTTGGTATAAATACAGTTAGTATGTACTTGGCAATTCTGTCTGAACTGAGGATTGAGAATAAACTAATACCTAGTTTATTCCAACATAATATTTCATAATGACCCAATCAATCTAAAATTGTGCTCTTAAATCCATTCAGGCCAAAGTGTTATACTTACTTCAATGCCAGAATTTGATTTTAGTCTGATGTATGCAATTAGGTGTTTGTTACTTTACCCAGTGTTGCCAGACACTTGTAAGTTGAAAGAGGAAATCTTGGTCCAAAAAGGGGTGGGGAGGGGTGGGGATGTATTTTTACATTGTGGAATCGCACCAAGGCTGATTCGCCGATGGTTGAAAATAAACTAACGAATAATGATAAGAATCTTCTCCTTATTTCAATATCACTATAATAAGAACTCTAAACTTAGTAATCCAATATGTACTAATTATTTAAAGGTGTTTTAGTCCGTTCAAAAGCCTGTTTCATGACTGGATATCAAAAACTTGCAGAAGGTAACCCAAACAGTAAAAGGAAACTTTGTATAAAACTGTCGTTTGTCAATGATGGTTGTTGCTAACGCACTATTCATCTTCTTCCATGCTGGACACAATAAGCATGTCATGATCTTAAGCGACCCTTTTACTGAAGAGAATGCAATTCAAGCCGACCACTGCGGATGCGTACAATATAGGCATTTTTTATTATATTGAAAAACGGAAAAAGGGGGATTTTTCACTAAAAATTGGAATTTGGAGGGATTGGGTGATAAGGGGGGACAGAGGACCGAAAAGAGGGATCCTTTCTAGAACAGGAGATCTGGTTACTCTGGCTAGATCATTTTATTTATTTTTTATGTTTTTAGTTGATTTTTGAGTGATATTGATAGTATTGAGGCTACAATATGTTGAAACGTCGTTTCAATACTATCGTTTTTGAGGTTATCGTTACTTCAGGTACTCAGAGGGCCTGCGCTTGCAGCACTCTCACACGTCTGGGAATCGAATTAAAAATGACTCTACGTAGAATTAGTTTTTTAAGGTTAATTTTACTTGATTGTATAGATCTTGAACTTTGATTCCCAACCCATAGCATCAAGTTAGCGAAGACCAAACCACCACAGTTAATATAGAGAACGTCAGTTGATGAATTAGATGTGTCAATAGTTCAGGACCCAGATTGCCCCCTAGGGGCTGATACTGGTTGTGTTGTTCTGCCCCTTGTCAGGGAATATTGAAACTCCTAGAGCAACTACATGGTTTGAACTGACAGAGTGTTGAATGCAACATATACCCTCAACGTGCCAAGATATAAAACGGAAACAAAAGCACAACTATACTTAAAAGTGATTAAATCTAAAAACGGTCCGTTCCAGTCATGTTCAATTTCTTACTTTTACCAAACAATATTATGAATACCTTTCAGAGTTTCTATAAAAAAAAAAGCGGAAATTCTCTCACTGGATTATATTCCCCTTTTTGTGATAATGCTGATTACTATTTCCCTGCGGCAATAAACGAGGTGCGAATGCGATTATAAAATGCAAATTAGATTTCCTCGTGTATACCGCTAGCGGATATTACAACGGCCGCAGAACCTCCCCCCCCCCCTCCCTAACACCTCCAACACCTGACAAAGGGTAGTTTTCTTCCCCTGTCGACGATCTTTCGATAACCGGTCTAGCGCGTGATTTGGAATCATTATCGACCTCCTGTAAAGAATTTTATTACCTACTTCTCGTAAATGAGTTTTAAGAAATAGTCGCTGTAAAGCATATTATTTTACTCGCGAGTATTTCTTGATAAATCTGATTCCTATCACCTAGTGCCCCTAGGTAACCTGTATGTACGAAATCAAGAATATTGAAGTACTCAAGTACTGAAGAACTCACCCAATAATCTGGTGTCTATGTTACTTGATACTGAAGTAAACTACTTTGTTTTCAACAAGGGATATGTATTTTTTCAGTAGAGGGGAGGAAACCAAGTATTTGAAACAGGATGAATTCAGAAGATGGGTTATTAGCAAAGTGTAGTATTTCTGATGAGAGCCGAGAAGACAAGACAAGAAGCGGCGTCCCAAGATGGCCGCCATGATGGGTAGTGAGGGCTAGAAACAAACTTCCAGTGTCCAATCAATATTCTCGATATACTGGGTAGTATAATTATGAAGACGAGATCGGCTATTCACGCCATTCCCAATGGTGAGAAATCAACCGGGAAAATGGGAGGACATCTACCAATTTATTTGGCAGAAATTCCAAAATTATCAAAAATACATAGATCGTCTTTGTCCAAACTGTTGAATTAGAGGTTAACAATTGTTTGTTCCCGGTCAAATTTTAAGATAATTTGCAGTGGGGCCTCATACTGCCTGATAAGATTCGATGTATCGACTACAATTTGATAATAGACCATTATGAGCCATTGCACGTGTCACTCGCGCGTTTTTGATTCGCCAATCATTTCAATGTAGTGAAATAAATGAGTAATTTTATTATTACTTTCTTTTCATTTTCTCGTATTATTTTCGTTTGGTTTTTATTTTATTTTATAAAAGTATTTTGTATTTTATTTTAGTTTTTTATTTTTATTAGTTATATATCAGTTCATTACAACTCATTTCATAACTTAATTTCCATTAAAAATACTGTAGGTATATCATCATTACATTTCATTACTAAGCAATATACACATATCGTACGCAGTATGGTCCCTCCGACACTGCAGATATACTGAATCTTAAATTATGCGTGATTAACCCATTTAATAAAACCGTGACAAACGTGTTTTTGACCCCCCTCCCATCACATGACCTTGGGTATGGATAACAGTTGATTATTCAAGAAATAACCTAAACAAAATGAAAATGAACACTGATCATGATTTAGCTGATTTTCTGTCTTCATTTGATTTCAGTTTCGGAAAAAGAAATTCGTCAGTGGTGAGTCATCTGTATTTTAAAGAACATCAATGTCCCGCATGCAACAATATTTTGTAATAGCATGGCATATCATCACGTCAATTCAGCATGTTGTCAACTGTTTGTTGCTCTAAACTAATCATTGGTAAATGGACTACATCTGTCAATGTAAGTGTTTCAGATACACATTTGATTAGATATGTACAATATAGACAGTAGGTAGGTTTAGCTATATTTTGTTACGTTTTTTACTCACACTAAATTGCACTTTCTGCCTCCTTGGTGGGCAACTGAGAGATGCATTGTCACCTTTCATAAATGATCAGTATTCATGTCTATCTGATGCAAAAAGTATTAGAACACATTTTTTTAATAGAACAGCCTGATTTTTAATTGACAATGAATAAATGCTACTTATGGCAGCTTGTGACCAGTTATCATTGATTATCAGTGACAGAGAGCTGATAACAGTAGCAGACAACAACCTGTTTACATGAGACATTTGAAACATTAATGACAGGCAGCCAAAGAGATAGTGGCAGATAGTTGATGACAGACATTTATGTCAAAATTTGTCAAAATGACAGCTAGACAGTCATTTGGCAATGGCATATTAATGTCAGGTTAATATAAAAAAAAACTGATGCCACATCATGAGTGGCAGACAATAGCTGTTGATACAATGCAACCTATGATGGACAGTTCATGACTACTAAATGATGAAGGACAGGCAGTTGCCAACCAGAATTGCCACCAGTTAACGAAAGGCTGCCACTTTGAACAATTCAAAGTTTATTGCAAACCTATGATGGCAGATGGTAGATGGTCGAAATTCAATCACAAATAGCTGATGTCAAAAACCATTCTGCCAGTAAACGACAGGCTGTTGACCACACAATACTAACAGTTTATTGCAAACTTATGATGAGGGGCAATCAACCACAAACAGTTGATGACAGACAATTGATCAAAACTCAAACACAAATAGCTAATGTCAATGACCAATGGCAGCTGGTAAATGACAGGCAGTTGGTCACAGGTGAATAACGTCAGGTTAATCTCAGGAAACTGATGCCAAATTATGAATGGCAGATGTTAAATTATTGGTGCAATACAATCAATGATATGTGGTAAGATGGCCGCGAAAGAGGCAGTCAATCATGGACCAATAATGACTTTGAAATAGTAACAGTTTACTGCATGCACATGGTGGCAGACAGTCAACCATAGATCACTGTTGGCAGACTGTTAATTGAGACTGATGGACAAAGAGCTAACTTCATAAGCTAATGGCTGCCAGTAAATGACATGCTGTCGGCCACAGGTGATTAATGTCAGGTTAATCTCAAAAACCTGATGCCAAATAATGAGTGGCAGGCAGTAAGTTATTGGTGCCATACAAACAATGATAGGCAGTTCATGACTACTGAATGATAAAATACAGTCAATTGCCAACCAGCAAGTAAATGAAATGCTGTCAATCATGGACCATTGATGGACAACAGAAACAGTTTATTGCAAACCCATGATGGCAGACAATTGACATTAAAAACCAATTGATGCCACTAAATGAAAAAAGCAGACAGCTGATGGTAGCTTGTAGAGTTTGATTTTTTAACATTTCCAAATGTTAACGATAGTTGTAAATCAATGTATCACTAATTGATTATCAATTTTCAAGGAAACATCTTGTGTCTGCATTAAGACTTGGTTCTCTTCTTATTAATCTTTCCAAATTGTTGGCAATTACGCAGAGTTATATTGTTATTTTCCTCAATCATCAAATGGTCTGCAGTCATTTCTAATTGAGAAAAGAAACACTGTCAAGGGAACTGTCAATGTAATGTTCTGGAAAGACAAACCTCCGAAGTTGAGACTTCATCATTTAAATTCATTCTTAATTGAAAGATGATGGGACAAAGGAGGTCACCGCGGAAACCGGTATTTCAACGGTAATGGATTGTAGTTAATAATAATTTCGAGTCAAAGGAGAGGGTGGAACTGGGGTAATCCTCCTGGGGAATCCTCGGCTGATGAAGGAACTCGGTCGAGGATTAGCCTTTGGGAATCTGTTTTGAACCAAAAGCCTTCTGCGGTGAAGGTGGCTAAACTTAGGAACTATTGTTGACTTCAGGGCCGCGAGAGTGAGCTTTAGAGTTGTGTCGCCTTCTTGACAATATCTGATGATTCAATAGCGAAATTTCGCTTGGAAACTGCGGCTGAGCAGTATTTTACTTGTTGCGCTTCAGATATTGCTGAAATCAGCATTTTTACGTTTCCCCACAACACAAAGTGGAGCTTTTCGAGGAGCATGGTTATTAGGCAGGAAAACCCCAGTTTATTCAGTGGCATCGAACTGGGTCTGAAATCTCATTTTCCTAATCCGTTTAGAGAGGGAAAACACCCCCACTGAATCGAATGAAGGGACTGAATCAAGTTTCGCCGGCAAAGGACCGCTCATTAGAGTTGATCTCTCCGATTCACATGAGACTTAAATGCCTTCGTGAGAACTCTGCCTTCAATTTTCTTCTCTTTACGGTCAAAACTCCAATCTTGCCTGGAATAGAGGCGTGATATGAGTTTCTGCTTTTGGCTGGGTAATACGACTTAAATACATCACCCCAACCCATTAGATTAGATTAATTACACAGGGGTAGAGGGGACGTCCATCATCGTGCCCGCCCCCCGTACTTAGACCTAGTGGCCCGTTGTGCTAACCCCTGGGGCTCATCTTGGCCGAAGTTCCGTGTTCCCGACTAGGTCCAGCAGAGCTCCGACCAGGTTCTCCTAGTTGAGGAAGTCCCCTCGGTCCAAAGTCCCGAAGGTTCTGAAACGCCTGTTTTCCAGGGCAGGACAATTGATGACGATGTGAGACGCTGTCTCCTCGTCCTTCGCCACAGAATCTGCAGTCAGGGGTACCATTGCGCACCCCAATCCTGCAGAGATGCCTCCTGAAGTCCCCGTGTCCTGTAAATAAGCCAACGGTGAGTCTCAGGGAAGCTCTGTTAAGGTTAAGGCATCTCGTGGCCCTACCTTTGTTAGGACCAGTCATCATGATATGACCGTGTTCTTGCCGCGGCGAGCGAACCCAGTTTGCCACCCACCCCGATAGTAGGGTGCGGGAGATTCCTAGGCATGGTTCAGGTCCCGTAAAGACAGTCCCCGACCTACGCCTAGCCAGAGCGTCAGCTCGGTCATTACCCTCAACCCCTGAGTGGCCCGGGACCCATGTGAGGACAACCTTGTTTGTTCCACTCAGTAGTTGGAGGGCTTCCCAGCACTCAAGCACCAGCCTCGAGTCAGAGCTCGATCCCATTAAGGCCTTGAGTGCTGCTTGGCTGTCAGAGAAGATGTGGATCCGCCTACCTCGGTAGGCCCTCCTCATGTTCTCCTCAGCACATTTCTCTATTGCGAGCAGCTCAGCCTGGTATACTGTGGCCCAGCTACCAAGGGAGAGCGATCCAACCCATCTTAATGGATATTATGCGATGGAAAATCATTCTTCTTCCAGAACTTAGGGGAGGTTCATGTGGCTCACCGCATCCGCATACCCCCGCCCACAACGCTGTTCACGATCAATGTGGCCAAATTTATCCACACAAGGAGGGAAGACACCAAAAAATGTAAACAAGACACATTGGTGGGGAAAACAAAATTAACATGCACTAAGCGGAACAAAAATTAATGAAGCGGTAAAATAAAGTAACAACTCTTTGGCCGATGAACATAATTGAGATACATTACCTCAATTAATTAATGGCACGTTAATTAGCGTTAGTATTGAGCGGTTACGTTTAAAATGTCCTGCTACTGTTTCAGTGATTACCAACGTTGTATTTTTAGGACACAACCATGACCGAAAATCATGAATATTCATTCATGGAAACCCGCGCTGTCAGTTGAACAAAATACTCCGAGCATTGCGTTCCTCGACCCTGTTCCCGCTACAGCTGCCGAGTGGTTTCCAGGGTGGCAAATTCGAGTTTCTGTCTCGACCGAGCAAGTTCCGACGATAAATAGGAGGTTGGAGCTCTCTTTGAATACACAATAGACAACACAAGCTGTACAAGGAATAATCTGAGATGGCTAACAAACATAAGTTGAATTAATTCTGAAGAAGTAACGTATGCTAGATTCTGCCTTCAGCCCTCTAGCCTTCAGCTGTTCGTATTTGCATACATCGAAAGTATCGAAGGTGCCTTGTTTTCTGACAACTGCCTCTTGTCGTAGGAAGAATCAAAAGGATTGATCATTTAGTTTCATCATCCCTTATTGGAGAAGATGAAAATCACAACCGCCGTAATAGAAAAATCTTATAACTCAAGATAATATATGTACGCCGCAGCCAGCGGATTTGAATTCAGGCGGCAAAACTCGTTGGTCGCCCCTGCCCAAGAGCGAGGTTTCAGAATGAGAGCATGTTGAGAGCACCACCATAGTCTGCGCTCTGCACAGTCCCCCTTTTGAAGGGTGGGGGGGGGGGGGGAGGACGAGTCTTTAAATTATTAAAAATATGTCGCGACGCAACTTCCCAAAAGCGAGTGCAGTGCTCCTTCAATGTTCTTTATCAAGTGTGTGCACTGAAGGGACACATGGACATGGACACGTATACACAGACGACATGAGTGACTACCAACATGCATGCACCAACAACACATGTGCACTGAGCCAACATGTGTGCACCTGAAACACATGCGTACTTTGGGACCTTGAGGGACATTTGTACAGTGTACCCATCAAGACCAGCCAGACTCTGCTGGAAACAAGTTTGATCTCTCTGAGGCAAAGATTGTCGAAAGATTGTGACTGCTGGACACTTTGGACACGTAAGCACAGATGACATGAGTGACTATCAACATGCTGGAACCAACAACACATGTGCACTGAGCCATCATGTGTGCACCTGAAACACATGCGTACTTTGGGACCTTGAGGGACATGTGTACAGTGTACCCATCAAGACCAGCCAGACTCTGCTGGAAAACAAGTTTGATCTCTCTGAGCCAAAGATTGTCAAAGACTGCTGGACACTTTGAATCAACCGTTCCAGTCATGAGGATATGCTGGACGCAGACCTCCATTAAAGTATAACTCCCAACTATCCTGACAACGTGGCTTATGTGCCAAAACCATATAGTGAGAACCTAACATTATTATTCTGTACAAATGCATGTTGGTCATTTCATGACTGAGGTAAGAATTTGCACATTGATGTCCAATATTATCAAAGAATTCTTTGAGATCTCCAAAGAAGGTGATTGAGAAAAAATATGACTTTTTCTTGAAAATTATTCTTTCTAAAAGGAGCCTCAGTCCTGAACCCACCAGAATCGATTTACGAGAGTATTGGTAGTAACCATGATGCAATGGAAATTATGGCCCATGCGTCTGGGGTCCCCCAAAAAGCTGAAAATCCATTTTCACCAGTATCCTGCATCTCATGGCAACTATTGATCAGAATTGATTTTGTTTTTAAAATTCAGAGGAAAAAGATGCCCAAAAAACCCATTTTTACCCACATTAATGTTGGGTTGGTCGTGTAGGAACTCAATTAGGACATCAGGTCTGGCTGACACAGGACCATGATGTGAATTTTGACGTGGATCACTTTCTGTGCAAAGTTGAGTTTTTCTGGAGGCACCTAGATATGGACATAGTGACGGCGTCTTCGTTCAGCCATGTTGACCAACGTTACAGCCCAAAAGTGAATGAGTCACCTTTCTATTTGAATTCTGACGATAAAAAAGACTGCTATTGTAGGTTAGTTTGTCTGTTATTCGTGTTGGAAACGTTTCTATTCCGGGGTTTGTGGCCAAATTCAGTAATAACGAGAAATGCCCACTTTGCGATTGCCATAAGACACGGTTTTTCACTTCATTTGTGAATGCCCTGTCGTGCTAAGGAAAAGACATTTCTTTTCCGCACTGGACGAGTTGTCCCAAGGTGAGTTATCCACCCTCGTAGCTCTTAAGAGTATACTTTGTTGTAAGAAAATGTAATTTATTTGAGCAATTGTACCTAGACAAGAACATTCTTTCTCAATCAAGGTTTTCTCTGTTAGTGCTGTGAAACAACCCTGACTTTTACCGGTGGTGCTGTGTTCATCGTGCTTTTGCCCATTCTACTGCTTTCCTACTGATAATTGTTAGTTCATTTTGTATTATTTATTAATTCCATGTAAATCTTGTAACGCTGGAAGGCCTCTGCGAATACAACTTTTTCATTCATGGGTTCAACTCAGTTAGGACCAACCTTGACTCGAACAAATTCTGTCCAAAATTTTCAATTTTTTCTGAGCATTCTACGGGTTATTCTAATGGCGAATCGCAGGTGGAATGACATTTTAGATTTTGAACTTCACATGTTAGATAAAGGAGACATTGAAAATTATTCGCTCAAAGCCTTGATTGGCTCCAATCTACAGTAAATTATGTGTGCACACCATTTCACGGATCTGAATGAAAAAAACTTATACGATGTTTCCTTTTGTGCAAAGCTAAGTGGGTTTTCGCTTCAATGATCGAACACGGTGAACCAGTTTTCAGATGGCAAAAAATTTTTTTGTCTCTCACTTGTTCGCCGCCATGCAACACTGTTGTCGAGCGGTAGAGCGGTCAGTTACCGACGCAAATCTCTTTTTCAACGCTCGCTTGCATGTTTTTATAAAATGTTTTCCCTTCCCGGCTTTTCATACAGAAATTTCATCAACAGAATAGACGGTTGAGGTTTTCCGGAGGCTCGTCGATAAGTACCTATACAGGAAAGTCTTTGAGAATATTTGCTTTGCGCTTCGCAAAGCTCCTTAGGAAAGGGATTTATGTTGCCCTCTTTTACCGTGATTTATTAATGCTAAATGGAGTTGTTCTCGCGACTTTTGCCGCAAAAAATATCTTGCGGGAAATGTTCAAAGTACAACGGTGCTGCAGTGCGCGATTTGCTCATTTCTCATTGAAAAATGACCGGATGTCACAGGGACCGCCTTGTGCTTCAAAGAAGCGGACTACGCAGTTGCATTTGTCTCAGAAAATGTTTGATTTTACTGTTTTCAAATGAATGTCAAATTCTCGAAAAATACTGCGCACGAGGCTGTACAAACTGCAATTGCCAAGGTTTTGCTTATTAAAATTAACCAAGAAATAATACCACTCAATGTTCATATCCTTCTCATTTTGAGAGTGAATATAGTACTTACATTACATACATAATTTATAACAGGGCACAATTTATAACATGAGGCATCTATGTCTTTGAACTCCGAGCTGAACTGAACTCTGCGGCGTTCCTCGGTCCCTTTTATGCTCGCTCCCTTGGCCGAGAACCTTCTCGAGTCTTCCCTGGTTCTGGGAACTTGACCTGTTGTCTCGAGCAAATGGGAAAGTTCCAGCCAATTCGATACAAAGCATGAATGTTCGAGAGTGACCCTTACCCCTCAATGTGTTGTTGACCTTGTAATGCTGGTCACCCAGGAAACTGGTGCAGGTGAAATCTCGCTACAAATTGTTAACTGCGTCTAATCCTTTTCAAGTTTCATATCCATTGGATCCCATCTCAATACCCAGCGGATATAGATAGGTCAGAGTTGTCAGTGAAATAGGTACTGATGCTTTACTGAGCCACCACCATCCCCAATAGCTGCCCTTTTGCCACCGTTATTATTTCCACTGTAATCAAGGTACATCGTGGGGTTTATTTAAATCAGAGGGTCAGACCAGAGGGCATATCTGGATGTTTCTCAGGGCTTTTCCATGACAGGAATTCTTGTTTAGGCAGTTGAGGAACCTCCATAATTGACTTAGCAGCCTACTACTTGGTGGCCACACTTAGATCAGACCCCAATGGTTGGGAGTAAGACAAAGTAAGAAAGCAACAGCCAATAAGGAGGTCACAGGTGGGACACTTGTACACCGTCAATCCAAAAGAATTGATACAAAACTCACACACCAACAGCTCACCAATTTTGCCAAGAAACAAAAAACCACCAATTTTGCCATGCTCTTCACCATGCTCCTAACTCAGACTATGAACTAGTCTCCATTGCTCTGCTCCCCATTCCCCCTCTACCTGCAGGTCCACCAACCTTAGTTTTCCTTTGCCCTTTTTACATGCTTTGGGTTGGGCCTGGAGCCAGTCTTAGTTAGTCTGCCCCTTTGGACTGTTGCCAGGCTCTTTCTTCCTCCTATTTTCCCTCTCTAGAATGCATAGACTGACTCTATGTATTCTGAACTTCATTTCTATGCTTGTTCGCTTGATGTAATTCGTTGCACCAGTTCTTCCAAAGGTGGAGAGTTTAGACCTATCCCCACAGCTGTCATTGTGGTAAACGCCATTGCCAGTGCCAAGTTTTCAGTTTCTGGGTATGGAAACACCTGGTGCTCCACAATGCCCGTCCAGTTGAAGTATTGATAGAAAAAAGCCAATGATGAACTAGTTGAGGTGCCTAGTAGTCAAGTTTCAACACGATATTTTCCCTCATCATTCAATCAACCATCCCAAACATTCACAAAACATTTTCAATTCACAACGATTTCAAATTATCTTCAAACGTTGTCGAAAATTATAATTTGGGAATCAACGGAACACCAATTATGACCTGATTGCCTTTAAATGGATAAATGGAACAGATAGTAATCGCGATGATCGGCCTATTGGATGGAAAATGGAAAGGCCAATCATTTTCCAGGTAATCGAGGTTTATTCAGTCATTTCATTTTGATGCTCTCGCAGATTAAAGAGCACCACTCGGCTCCAATCCAATCAGATATACATTCCCGAACCTGTAGAGGGCGAGTGAACTCTTGCTGATTGAGCGTTGAACATCTTGGGAAACCATTCGGAAGTTCTGTTGAGTAATAGATCTTTCTGAGCGTCTCAAAGGGCGTTATAGCGGGATAACGACTTTCGGTCATCCTGCTAGTTCGTGAGATTGCTAACGGCTCTTTGAGAAGAACATTCACGTTATACTTATCATGAAATGTAACATTTAACAATGAAGAAGATGACTTTGGATAACTTAATAAATCGCCTTTTCCATGTTTCAGGCACAAGGGATTCCTCAAGGACTGTCCGAACGGTCTGCTCACTGAAGAAGTAAGTCACAATAGTGTAATTCCATAAGTTCAATTTTCCTTCACTTCAGAAATCTGAAAACAAATCTAGTACATTGTACACTTATGGTAGCTGTACTCTTACAATACTCCCAGGAAAATGTTTTCCGAGTCTCATCTTGACTCAGTATTACTTTACAATAGTTGAATATCATATCTTAACTGCACCGAAAGACGAATTTCTTACAAAAAGAGGATCTTAAAATTTAATAAAGCCAATACAAGTTCGATAAAGTCTAATTATGATCTCTCAAAAGAAAAGGTTCTTTGTACGAGAAGACTTCATTTTCCATCTTTGAGCGAGGAAGAAAATCTAAATTTTTTTCCTCCCCAAAGGGAAACATAATAATCTCGATGGTGAGTTTGGATTTGAAAGGATAGCTAAACTTGGATGAATGGATTTGCTTACAGACAGAAACTCTCATGAGGTCTCTCCCATGTTACCATTACGGAGTAAAATAACGACAAACTTGAAAAAGTTTCTAAGTTATTAGACGACAAGTTGACTGCGGAAAAGATTTTCCTTGGCAAACAGCCGAAAAAAACTTTCCTTTCCCTTTCTGAATGACCTGTTCAAGCTCAACTCAGATTAACTAAGTTCAACGAACAAATTGATGACACCGCACTTTGTACCTAATCTTGGTATTGTACAAGTATACAATGTGGCCTTATTTCTTGTTACAGGGTTTTATAAAAATTTACCGACAGTTCTTCCCGCAAGGTGATCCGACAAAGTTCGCCTCATTAGTCTTCCGTGTATTCGACGAAAACAACGTAAGTGTATCGACTATGATGATAGCAATCGTTCAAAATGTGTTGATTATGTGGCTTGCCTTTGTTTTGGGTAAAAACTAATATGTGGAACGCATTTATTTTCAGGACGGTTCGATAGAATTTGAAGAGTTCATCCGAGCTTTGTCAGTAACGTCTCGAGGGAACTTGGACGAAAAACTTCATTGTAAGTACCGAGAACAATATCTCAGTTGAATCGTCAATTACTCATACTTGTTTTTACAGGTCGACAATCTCATCAAATATATCAGTTTACTTTGTTGACATCATACGATCATTGTGCAGAAACATGGGTGCGCTACCCAAGGATCCAATATTGGAGAAATTTTCTCCATTCTGCACGATGACATCACAATCGAGTCACTTTCTATCTCCCAGTTGATGATACATTTATGTAAGAGTCCCATTCTACGCTCTTTTCTCGTTCTGATAGGACGGATACTTAGTATAGAATATTTAATCACACTGGTGTCTGCCAAAGTAGAGCATTGATAAGTTATTATTTGATTACACAGGCACACACACACACACACACAAAAAGTCAAAGTCCATGAAAGCGACCTGTGGGGTTTTATGTTTTTTGGGTCGCAGTTTTTTCAGATCAGATCGTTTTCAAGGTCATTTGAAGGTCAAAACCAACAAAATAACTGCAAAAAATGTCTAAAAATGTATATATAGGTTTTGAAGCAATTTGTGAAAGCCTTAGATGCCAATTGTCGATGTTTAAATACTTGAAAAAGAAGTTTCAATATAAATCTGATGCCAAGTTGAAAGAAGGGATTTTTGATGGTCCAGAAATAAGGAGGCTTTTGCAAGACCTTCAAATGACCTTATATGACCTTCAGATAACTAGACATTATCGAACCAACCCTGAATTTGGATTCAGCAACCCTCAAAACACATACATAAATTTTTACAATTTTTTTTGAGGTTATTCTTTTGGTTTGACCTTCAAATGACCTTGACTTTGGACCTCATGAAGGTCAACCAACAACCGCTTACAATACTAATCCCTGGTTTCCTGCAAGGGGGAAGTCCTGGTCGCTGGACGTGTGGCTGGAGTTAGCTCCTGAAGGGACTTTGTTTATTGACGATTGAGGTAGACGTGTGAGCACTAAGGTAGAGAGTGGCTCAGCTGACTCGAACATGACGTCATGTAATGGGCGGTGCAGGGATGAACAAACTCTCCACGACTGGCTAGATCACACAGGGGATGTCGAAAACTGACTGTTCCCGAGGCCATAAGGCCCATTTCAGTCCATCCTCGTCATGGTTCTGCTCTAGATCATCTGGGAAACCTGCTCTATGGCTTCCCATATATCAGGCCCCCCACCCTCTTCCGGCGTTCGCCTGCCTGTGGGGGTCCTTGTGGAGGTTAACACAACCAACAGAACTAGCAATAGCCATAGTCGTCCCCACCTCATGCTCCTAACCAGGCGTGATTTTGCCTGAAAATCATACACGGTTTGATCCCGAGAATGAGCGGGCTCGTGAACTTCCCACGATTCGGATGACGTCATATGCAAACTCACGATCCTTGCTTACGGAGGCAATCTCACGAATTCGTGGACCACACCCAGGGGAAACCTAACTTTAGTTCGGTTCCTACCATTGGAGCGCCTCCTCCGAGATGATCTGCAGTGATACATTGTTTTTGCTTATTGAATTCTAAGTTGACCTGAAACGTTACCAAAATATAATAAATAATAAAAGTGAAGTATTCTTCACAACTATAGTATTGACTGAACATTACCAAAATAGTATAAGTATAAACCTCTTCTGCCCCAAACAGATTTCCAACTTCAGTACTTCCGTAATGGAGTTCCTATTTGTCCATTTCCCTCCTCCAAACGTATTTTCATGGAACGTGGATTGACTTGTAACAATAATTACAAGGTTATATCAAAAAGTTGAAAAAAAAGGAAAGTTTTTTATGATTAAAAATGAGTACAAAAGCTGTCTGAGAGGTGAATTTTTGGGAAAAATCTACAATTTGCGACAATCGTCTGGGTAGGTAAATAGACTGAACTGCAACTAGTTTGATGCAAGCATTGACCCTAAATTGCAATTCTCCAACTTACTGACGCTGGAATTCAAAAATGGGCGGTAATGATCAGCTGGGAGGAAATAGTACAGCGCTCAGAAACAGAACTAATGCTCCCTGTGCGTCTAAAAAGACAATGAGCGACCGTAGCGCACTCATGGGTGCCATTCTCAGTGGAAAATATTGTATGCAAGAAAAGTCCAGACAGGTCTGGCAAATGTAGTACCAACTCGACCTTAGTGGTGAAGAGAGACCAAGTGTGGTGAATTATCTACTTGAAAGTGTTCCCCAAGAGAGGCCATTTGGCTCTCATCTTACCTTTCTTCCTCCATTGAAAATGAAACTCCCTTAGGCAATAAGTAATTATCCAAAAACTCACCCGGCAGAGGAAAAAAGATTAATACCTCAATTAATCGTAACAATGTTTCATGGGTGTTTTAGCGAAGGAGGTAAGTTGTCGAGAATTATTTCTTAGCACAGACGGTGTCAGTTTTTTCACCAGCAGAGGG
>CM034003.1:18642315-18680384 GCA_019603395.1 Cyrtorhinus lividipennis | reverse complement strand
CATCTTTTCATTCATTTTTCAAAACTGAGAATTTATTCGAGATCAACAAAGTCTGTAGACAGGATGTTTCCTCTCGAAAATTTTGAATTCATACAAGCTGAAGGCCAATTGCAATGATGCGAAAAATGCGTAAGCTTCATCTTGTCATTCAACACTCCACAATACAAAAGCTCCTGGGTTCACACTGCGTCCTAATAATATCCGTTAGTATCTGTGCGTCTAATTGATTAGTTATCGATAAAGGTGACAGGAAATACTACCACCAAAAACGTTCTGTAATACCTTTTTGCGGACTGATCCGGCTCAAAGCTAGATCACCTCTATACTGTTATTAATTAAACTCATTAATTATCCTCACCCTATAGTGTTAGTAATTACCACCACGTTCCCAATACAAGTACTTTTCTTCAACTAAAGGAGGTAAACTTTGAAAAACATGGCAGCCTCCCCTATTCGTCTATTTATCAAAGACATTTTCATTCGACGAGGCCATAATTCACGGTGATTTGCGAGGGAGGCGTCGGTCCAGACAAACTCAACCATTAGCGTGAAAGGCTCATATGATTTAACTCTCGTGTTTTCTGCGGAGGTTTGGCTTTTGATTTATGATTTCTCCACCTACATCGGCCAAGTTCACAAGTCTTCAGTTCAGTTTCGAAATATAGTATCCAGAAAAGCCTCGCCTTTCAAGTTAGAGAAACTGGGTTGGCAATTTAGGGGAGGATACAGTGTTTTTCCGTATGGCAGTTTTACTGCACGTCATAGCGTGTTACTTCGATCACCTCTCGACCTGCTGAACGTATTCTGAGTTATATCGGCTGCGCACGGTACTCTGTTGATACGAATAGGGTGTATCATTATTATTTCGATGAGACTAAAAAAAAAAACCCGCTGCAAATCCTTACACGTTAGTTATTTTTCGGACCAGGCTCACGGAGACTCATTTCTTCAACACGGGGGAAAGGTGGGTGCGGGGACCCATTCCAATCGATTCAGGATCAAAAATTCAGTGGAAAATGATACCCCACACGCCTAGGTACCAGAAATCTCAAAAACAGACATTCGAAACTGGTAAATAAGTACCAATTTTGACCATAACCTCATCCAGAGAGCGCCAATCGTTCTGGGGCTCATTTCATTGGATTCAGCGTCCAAAGTTTTGTGAAAAATTATACCACACTCGCCTAGATCGCCCAAAATCTCGGGAATCCATTTTCAGAAATACATATTTTGACCCCTAACCCGCCCAAATTTGGTCGATCGGGCTGAAAAGTTTCGAGGACCAACTACAGCCGGGAACCCTAACCAAATTTCAGATTTTTAGAAAATTGTCTACTACCAAAAACGGCGCGGACGGCGGACGGTGGACGGCGTATGGCGGACGCACATTTGACATTCTTGATCTAGACGCCTTGAAACATCAAAAAAAAAAAAAGTTTTGGGATTATGAAAACATAGGTTGATTGTTCAAGGATTAAACAACCAAAAGACATATATGTCCTTCGGCCGAACGCCATCCGCCGTCCACGTCGACTTTGGTAGTAGAAAATTTTCTAAAAATCAGAAAAATCTGAAATCGGGGTCTGTTCCCGGCTCTTGTTGTTCCTGGAAATTTGTCAGACCTATCGGACCAAAGTTTCAGTTTCACTTAATTTTTTTATGTATTATTTTTTTATCAATATTTTTTTACTTTAGGTGTAAAACACTACAGTTTATGATTTAAAAGGGAGATTTTTATTACATATTGCTAAAAAATTCAGAATAGTAGAACTGTTCACATGACTTATTAACGCTACACACTATGATGTTTGTAGTATGCATCATTATTTATGAATGATTCAGCTCTAATCAAAGTATCAAAACCATCAAAGTACAGCGTAATACTAGCGACACGCTCGTTTCAAAAGTCAATAACAGGCGCACCTACTCAGCATCGGTACACTGTAGGTCGGTTAGATTACAGCCAAGAACACACAATCAAGCACTATAAAACTCCTGGTTTAATTTAATGTTAGCTTGATGAAATTACACCTCAAAGCGAACGATGTGAGCACTATCACCCATCTAAACTGCTCTCGATGATTCACGGTTGAGCCCCTTACAAAGCCAGTAAACCCTCACTCAAGTTGTAGACCGCTAACAGTTTGATGGTAATGACCGTCCGAAGGTGATAAAAGTGTTGAAACCTTCCTCTGTAATAACCAGATAATAGTCGAGAAACTCGATCAAAATGGATTGGGGCGATATACCTTAACTGTTCTATAGACTATCTAAATGCGTGTAGTGTTCATGCATGGAAATTAAAGGGCTTTCCTCCCGTATAAGGGGTTTATCTCGGGGGATCTACACCTAATGGATATCAATTAATTTCTAAGTAACTTCCTCTCTCAGTGTACAAAACCCATCTGCTCCATAGATATTACTGTAATTTGTCGATAATTTATGTGTTCTTGGTGTAGAAGCGAGTCCGCGGCTGAGGTACCTACTAGGCCTTTTTGAACTAACGATTTCCGGCGGTTGGTGATTACTTTAATAAGTGCCCGAGTGTTACGTTGCGATCCAAGTTCCCTGTGAATCAAAAACTTACCAACAAAGAACATCATCATTCAATATGAAGAGGGCACCACATTATTAGTTATACAGCTTCTACATGATTGAAAAACATTGCATATTGTAACGAAGAGACTTCACAAGGTAGTTTGTCACCTAGTCTTCTCGTCAGACCTTGGGAGTGATTCGGCAAACAAACAAAATGTAAGAATCTCATAATCATTATTTCATTCATAGGTCAATAGGTAACGACTTTTAACCACGACCCGCCACCATTCGAGGCGACTGGGCTCAAATGTGAGTGAGGACCAAATAGTTTATAAAGAAATTTCAGAGCATTTTTCAGTCATTTGTCAACCCGGGTGCAGTGAACAACGGTAGGCGGACGGACATTTTAGATTATGCATATTCACACTTTGAGACGTAAAAACAGAAAGTTTAAGGGGTTTATTCCCCCATACGAATTCCACGGTTTATAATTTCCATGAGAATAATAATCAAACAGTTTTCTAAAATGAACTCTAAGGTGAGATGGAAAAAATATATATAAATAAATATACAGGACCTCCAGAGCTTCTTTCTTTACAATATGAAAAATACCGTAATAATCGAGGCGTAACATTCTTGTCGCTAGGGGCCATAAAATTATCGAATTTACTGCCTCATACCGGGCGTGAATTGCTAATAAAATGTCGCTCGAAGCAATTGCTTGTCTCCTTAGGCCCGCCAGGAGCCTTCACAACTTAACCGGATCTTTGAGCCAGGTCACGGAGGCACACATGTCTGTTGACCAGTCCTTGCAGGCCGGTGACAATAGAAACGCCTAAACAGCGAAAATTGTGAAAGTTTTGATTTGAAACTCTGTAGGGGGTGTAGACAAATCTTTCAATCTAAATGTTTGTTTATTACGTAAAAGTCTGGCATTATTAGCTTTCTCTGTGTGAATTTAGTCGTGCACTGGAGGAAAATGGCATAATAAAATAACTATAAGAGCGCGAGCGTCGCAAATGCTCTTCAGCGTCACAACTACTGTGCATAGATCCGCTGATGAGACGCATTGATACGAGCATGTTCGGTCCTGCTGAGCTATGGTAAGGCGTGCTGCTTGAGGCGTTGGGGACGGCTACCAGGCCTAGTTGTTTTACTGAATAGGTACGTTGATACAGCCTCTAGTCGGTAAGCTATATGAGTGATGTACTAAACCTATTGATGAATTCGACGAAACAAGCCAGGAATGTGGAGGGAGAAGTCGGTCAGATGTTTGTAAGGGCCTGTTATTCACCTTCGACATCAACAATGAGTGGGATAGAGATTATTACCATCTTCACCACCAAGCAGTTGGAGGACAAGCAATGCGAATACTCAACTGGTAATTTGTTTGAGGTATGATGGCTGTGGATGACTGGCTCGACTATGTGATTAGAGTTGCATATAGCGTTTCGTGACGCACGTCCACTCTCGTGTAAAACCTTTCTGACAACGTTCTCACTTGGAGCGATCCAGCGACGGGGTCACGGCGATGAATGTCAGTTATAACAATATCTAATCTGCTGCAGACGCTTTGTTGTTGATGATAGGGCTCAGCATGGGGGAAGTGGCCGTCTTCAATAGAATAGAAAACAGCAGGTGGTTTGTGCTTTTGAGGCCGGAACATTGTTTAACTGCAACATTATGAATTACACGTTGGTGAAGCCCGTGATTTTCTTTGAGTCCCATCGTGATGGGGCCCCTTTATACCCAAATGGAAGGTAGTTAATATGGTGGATGCGGGAAGCTGTGAAAGACAGGTCGTGTGAAATCAATTGTAACCGTTGAAGTGAGTAGACAGACAGACAGACAGCCGTGGCTAAACCTTCAAAGCGCTGTTCAGTCACGCCAAGACCATGAGATCCCCTCGTCCCTTCTTTCTCTTTCCACTTCATCTTTCTTAGTTTTTCTTCTCCTATGTTCTTACCTAGTCATCTTAGTGTGAGTGCCTCGGAAGCACCCACGTAGAAAAAACGTGCGTGTGTGTAGCATATGCTACCGGCTACAAGGCTCTCTTCGGCCTATTGAAAGTTGACGTTTCGATTAGCTATGGCAGGCACCATCAAACGACCCGACCAGACCCCTCAACCTTGTGCCCTCCAACCCGTTTTTCATCCGGCCTTTTTAATGTTCCTCCCCGAAAAACCTTTTTTCGTCCTGCTATGACGTGTTGTGACGTTGGAAGGCTTTACCGTTCTGGTAACCGAGTCAATCATTGTGTCTGGCCTTCTCGGCTCTTGGAATCGTTTTCGGTATTCTCGCTAACGTCAACCGCGAATGCTACCCCGTTGACATGACAGCCGCTGTGGCGCAAAGATTGGATTCCGAGAGGGGAGCGAGTTGAGTCATACGTCAACCCAACAATTCGTCCCCCCCAACCATCTTGTCACTGTGATTGGATGAAATAATGAATTTTGTATCTCGTGTGTCTGGTGTTCCAACCACGCCCAGTGCGGCTGCTGGTGATCGCAGTGTGACATCCATTACCTTTGATTTTAGCAGCGATATCAATTCCCGTCCATGGAGGGGCTTCCTAAGTTGATTATTAATACGTCCCAACCTGGGGTATACTTTCTATTAGGTTATCGCTTTTTACTAGACCCCTATAATTTTTAGATTCAAATTAGCTTCTCATCTCAAATAAATCTCTCTTCTTTCCCGAATCAAATAATTTGATATTGGTTAGGCATTGAATGTATACAGTTCAAGTAAAGAACACTTGATATTGAATAGACATCCGCCAAATTTACTGAAAACTTGATCCAACGTAGAAGGAAAATTAACAGTGTTACCAGTGAAGGACTGATTTCGTTTAGCAGCCGTGTTGTTTGTCAGATGCGTTTTGGGTGTCAGTAAAGTGACTGGAATCACTGACTCTTGTGCAATGTTATCAAAGATCAGACTCACTGCAACTAAACTACTTACATACTTCCCAAACTAATCCCTAATGACTGCGTTAGAGAAACTGTTAAAAAAGTTACCCAGAAAAACAACGAGAAAAAAAGTGTATGAAACATCATATCTTTTTCTATTAAGAAATGTCACGCACCGTAGTCAGTTTTATCATCTGCCATTATATTATAGTGAATAGCTTGATTGTCTTCTCACAATAAATTTAGTCTTCACTCCTTAGGAATGAGACCGAAGTAGTGTAGGTAGGTACTGCGTCATCACACCCGTTGTTGTTCGGCTAGGTAACTTTACGACCGGCCGTTGTAATTTATTGTCAACAAATTACAGTCGGAGCCGATTGGTTATATCCTGTTGCGCCGAGATTTCATCATTACGGCCTTTAAACCAGTTCGGTTTTCAGGTTATTTGTTTTCGAAATAGTTTTATCTTCGTCGGCATCCTTTAAAAGTGATTCCGATTCCGGCGAGAGTATGAATTATGTTAGATTATAATATTCCCCGGTGGTTGGA
Organism: Cyrtorhinus lividipennis; assembly: GCA_019603395.1. Taxonomy (NCBI): domain Eukaryota; kingdom Metazoa; phylum Arthropoda; class Insecta; order Hemiptera; family Miridae; genus Cyrtorhinus; species Cyrtorhinus lividipennis. The sequence continues at coordinate 18,674,385 of CM034003.1, read as the reverse complement.
CCGAATTAAATGATGGTGGGCGATAATCGCTAGTTTTCGTCGAAGTTAGTGTTCGACTAGTCGATAAGATAATCTATGTTTCAACATTTTTTTCTGTTCTTGAGCAAATTAATATAATGTGACGTTTGAAGTAGTATCTATAGTAATTGATTTGCTCATCGTTAGTCAGTTCTCAATAAGGAATTTATAGACGTGTGCAAATCATACTGGGTGAATCGCGATAGGAATAATTCAAAGCCTCTCAGGTCGATGGACGGTAACTGTCAAGCTAATTATTCAACTAATCAGATTGTCTTGTTCGTACTCATCAGTCCCTCAAAAGCCCTTCAGTTACTGAATTGTCGATGGAATCTTGGCCATTCCCAATAGAGTGGTATTTGGCTTTACTTTTCGAAAAAAAAAATACTCCTGGTGACCCATAAATCTTTAAATAATATAATTCCATGCTGTTTCTTTGTTTGTTAAGCTGTAGTTTTGCTGAGAGGAGGCTCAACTGGCATTCTGCAAGAAATCGTCGCGTGATCATAATCCGTAGAGATACTGATACTACACTAGTACATCAAAATAATCGATACTCTATTCAAAAATATTTTCTGCGGGGGAATGGGACTAGAGTTTTAGACCACCATTGTGGGATTGCCTACGCGTTGAACTAATTATGAACCCATCAAATGAGAAGCTGGACTCGAGCACAGTCATATAACGTGACAGGCGTATTTAAGAAACTTGGCACCATGTCAAAATAAATAAGTTGCCCGTCATATGGTAAAGAAGAGGTTCTTAGCGGGGAGGGCCTGTAGCATGAAAGTAAACACTACTGAGGGTTAAAGTCGTAGTCACAACAGGAAACGCTCTCTACGATATGACAGCGAGAATTAGAAAAGCTGAGACAGGAGTCGTCAGATGCAAAGACTCAAGGTTGTCTAAAAACAGGTCTCCTAGCTCATGGGTCCCAGCAGCTAGTCACTTATCATTCTAAATGACACGTCACTCTCTTTGAAGGCGGCCCCGACTCGAAAGGCCTCACTGTACGCTATGATGTGGGCGTTGAAGAGAAATTAGTGTTATCTTTATCTTTGAGAGATGATGTATGCCAGTCTCGAGCCACTTGAAATGGTTGTGGGTGAGATGCATTCAATTTTATAGACTTGACTGCTATGTACGAGTAACTAAAATGACTTATTTGCAATCACTTGAAGAAATATAATAAAATCGCCTTTGCGGTCTCTCAACTTGAGAATAGGCCTGAAGATTTATCTAAACGCCTTCATAACTGGAAAAACGATAGGACTAATTTTTGAAACCGCTCAACAGCAATAACGGCCTCTAGATTTCGCAAATCCTCAAGGGTGAACCTAAACACCGCCATTACATATTTCCTCATTAGGAGCACATGTGCCAGTATAAATATCTTTTCTCAAACAACTGTGGGCATCAATCACAAAAATAATTTGTTTAAAAATAGTTGTCAAAAGACGATAATTCTGAGTATGAACGATGAGTTCACCTGTGACGTTAACCTAATCTTCCTTAACCTCTCTCCTCCAAGTCCCGCCTGTTTTCATATCGAGCCACTTTTCCATTTTCACTAAATTTTTAGGGTAGATTTCGGGTTTTAGTAATTTTGTTTCCTTCGAGAATATTTGGTTATCTAAAGTTACCTTTGAAATAAACAAAAAAATATATCGAGTGCAGACTTTCTATTGTGTCTATTGTGCTACAGTTTTGACCATTTAATTTCGTTTCCCTCTACCTAACAAAATTTTGTTTTAACGGTTTGCAAATTCTAACTGAAGTGGATGAAGTATTGAGAAGAACGAAAGTGGAAGTGTGCGTATAATTTTTGAAATGTTTCAAAAAGGTAGAAGAGTTGGACTTCCCTGCTCGCACGGTAGCCCCATTCTCTAAAACCTCTTAAGAAATGCTCAAGGAAGATGAAAACAACAAAAACGAGACGAGAAGTACACACAAAAACCCCTTCATCTTGTCACAGCGTTCGGTTGAAACGTTGATTTATTCAGCGGTGGGTGGTGAAGCTGCTTACGAGGGGGCCGGTTTTTGTCTCAACGTCGGAAGAGATCTGACGGCGTTTGAAGTCCAGTCCACAGTCTTGCACCATAAGTTCCACGTAGGAGCCCGGGGCCTCGGGTTTCTTTTTCAGGTATAACTCTACTAACTCGAGATTTTATCGGTGTTGCCCCGTCTACTTGGCTACTGAGCAACTCATCGCACGTTTCTGATGATATCATCCGCTCATTTATCAAAAGGCGTGTTCTGAACTCGAGAGAGGAACGTCTATTTCCTTTTAGACGTCTCTTGAGCGCTTGTTTCTGAATTGAATTTATTCTGTTAGAGTTCTGATGGCGACCTGGTGTTATTTTGACACCTACGGGTATCTGAGGTGGATGCTGAATGCCCTGGTCTGGTCACACGTGTTTGTCTATGCCTGCTGGCATGTTGTACGGGTACTTCTACCGCTGTTTTAACAAACTGAAAGCGAAGGATTCAGAAGTTCATGTTTATTATTACTCGTAGTTTATTATTACTCAAAAGCGCATTTGTCAAGATCCTTTCAGGTCTCCAATAACCTTGAAAACTCATTTTCACTCTTACTCCGCCATTATTTGCCGTAAATGGGATGAAAACGGGTGAGTTAATTTTGGTTGGTTATTCCTTGATTAGGTACGTATGTCGGACCCATGTTCTCATGCTAGATTCTTTGATCGGCCCAAAAATGTTTTCTGGACGTTTCATGATGTCTAGAACAAATAATGTACCATGTCCGTCCGCCGCCCGCCGTCCACGCAGTTTTTGGTAAGTAGTAGACAAAAATGTGAAATTTTGGTCAGGGACCCGTTTCCGGCTTTGGTTGGTCCTCGAAACCTTTCAGCCCGATCGAACCAAATGGTGGAAATTCGGTCCAAAGAATAACCAACCCCTGAGAATGAATCTGCAGCGTTTCTCGTACGTCAATACACCGACAGTCATAAACCATACTGGGTGATGGAATTGACATTTATGACTGATATGTGATAGCCTAAAATCTTAGCGAACCATGGCTTCTTGATGAGATTGACTCAAAGTTATTATTGTGGTTATATATATGGACTACATATCTTCCTCAGTGCGAGGAATGATCCCCGCCAAACCAAAGGCACCGGGGGTTTATATAGGTAGTGATGAGACAGAAACAAGTCGAGAATAGACGGCGTCCCTCTTCAAAAGTTAGATCGCGTTTCCGATTTGCAATTTCCATTTCATTGACGGACGTGTGGACGGCGGCGTAACATCTGACGGAGGATTGACAACTACTCGTTTGATGAACCACAAGCGGCTTCTCACCTTCCCCCTTAGTCCGCGATACATTTCACGCTTCTGTCGTACCCTGCCCGACGCCTGAAGTCACTGGCTGGGTCAGAATCAAGAATTTTAACTTCAAATAGACGAACCGGTGTCCCCGGCAAAGACTGCGTCTCGAACCGCCATTGAAAAGTCAAAGGGAGCATAACAAGGAGGACGTCACGGACTAAGCTTATTTACCATCGCCGTATACGTCTGAAGTGGAAAGCGGATGTCCATCCATCCAAGGGGTCTCAAGACTGTCCGTCAATCCTGCTCGGAGTCTTTCTACTCAATGTAAATCAACGTCAGTCTTAATGAGCCGTCTGGATGCTCTCGTAATTGGGCTTCTAGCTAGGTTTTTATCCTTTGAAGAAAAGTGGATGCAAATCCAACGGTTTCTGCATGAATTTGATTGAAGGAGAGTCGACAGGACGGAAAGGCAAATCGTGATTTCGATTGAGGCTGCTTCTGGGTTCTGATAGTCCTCGACTTTTTGTATCTCCTCAAACTTTTCCTGTGATTGAGAAGGCTTATCATGACGCGAAATGGTCGCAAACTCATAATTCTTCAAACCTAGATGGTTTTGAGTATTCAGCGTTTCAAGGTTGTGGAAGTGCACGATTGAGTACTCAGCAGCGATGCGAAGCAATACTTTCTGGATTGAAGCCATTCGTGCTGTTGAAAAGTTGATTTTGTTTCTACTCTCTTTGTTTATTACAGCAGTAATGAACCGCATCATTCTATAGGATACCAGAACGTTCTGTCGTTAAGCGTTAGGGCCCATGCATAACAAGCTGCAAGTACAAGAAGGGTGGAACCTAACGGAAATCCGTGCTCGTTTTCATTGACAAAGTTCAAGAAATTGACCTTTCTGAGATAGAGATCTGAGTCACGCCATCCTTTCGAAGATCGATGATTACATTGTCCACTTTTAAAGGCGATTTCCACAGGCCACGAGCGTGTCTAGCAATCTTGGACAAAAAGGAGTCATTTAATCGTCAACCCCAACCATCGCTTGTCACAAGTGGACATTTTCAAGGCGAGGAAAAATCTAGTCCGAGGTTCTGCCCGTCATTTCCTGAAGGTAACGTTCATCTCATCAGCTGTTTTCGGTAGAAACTAAACTGCCTCTGATGCCCTGGCGAGACGGGGGTCCACTATCCGGTAATCTTTCGTTCGAAGGCCCTAGCTGTCAGTTTGAACAGAAGCTGACAGTATCACGGCATCTGAGAATTAAGCCGTCAGTTCCCTCCACGCCATCGGATCGTTAGCGGCCGACCTGATATGGGCGAGGGCATATTGTAGGCTGGCGTTATAATTTATATCCTTCTTCTAATCAACAGTCGTTTTGCTGAGCCGAGAGAAAGAAGTATGAGCGATGAATGGGGTCACTAATGATAAGTACGCCTAGGTGAATGAAATCCTTTCAGGGTCGAAAAGCTTTCATTTTTCTGCCAACAAATGACGAATTGTCTCTCTAACCTCCTTTCTACTGATCAACAGCTTGGAATATCCAACTGGAATCGCTATGCTAGTACAGGTCGCGAAATAATCAATCAAAAATTCTTAAATGAACATCATTAACGTTAGATCTACCCATAATGTTCATATAGCAAGTCGCTTCATTCCTTTGTACAGGATTCAGCAAGTCTATGCAAGATCTCCAAGTTTGTCTTTGTACAACAAGAAACGAATGTGCACGGTACTTTCCAAATCGTGTACCAGTTTGACAATGATAAGTATACTGTTGGATTGGTTACATTCACTCCTTCAAATCTTTTGTGTGGGGAGACATTTTTCTTCTCCTTGCCTAATGGTCTCCATGTTTCTCATTGATTAGTTGACTTTGCTAGGATTCCAATGGTCTTGAAGTACCTACCTAGTGAAGAAATGTGCAACTGTCTACTGACTTGGAAACTGTCGTGTCGCAGTAAAACTCCACTCCAATTTTAAAGACATGATAGCAAAAATATCCTATTTATCTCGCACTTCTCCCCATCCCGACAATCAGACCTGATTCAAAAAGGCATAAAGTGTCATATGGCTCGTTGTTTGAGTTCGCGTTGCGTTCTTTCGCTGAAGATGGCGATGGGGACAAGTAGTCGGCATTCTTGGGCGGCGCTACGAGCTACTGAACCGATTAAATCGTCCTCTGTATTCCCCCAGAGGAATCCAACCGTGCCTGGAACCCTCAACACATCTCACAACTTGTAATCGTCCCCCGCGATAATTGACCAGTGGGAATCTTGTTTGAAATACGCCGCGGCCGACGCTTTTTGTCGGTTCCCTCGTTTTCCATCACTCTTCGCGAAGATATCTCTGGATTTTGCCGTCCCTACTTTCATGTTTTATGTGTTAATTGGCTTGTGAGACAAGAATGTTTGATCAATCATCAATTCTAATGGCGACGAATGCTTGAAATTGTAGTATCACATTTTCATGTTGAGACCGATTCCCATTGCAAGTCGTGATTGAGAACAGTCGATTAAAAAATACTGTTGCTAACCAACTCCTCAATTATACTCATACGCCGTTCAAATACTTTATATCCTTCAAGCATGTTTGTGAATACTCAATTTTTCTCTTTTTAATTTGGTTGCCCTGAAAACTACCAGATCTGATCAGAGTCAGACCAGCCCAATTATTCACCATTCAGGATGAATATTCAACGCTGGTCATTCAAATACAAGTTTGTGTAGCAAATGTGCCCTTATAAAAACGCTTATCCATGAGAATTTCTTTCTCATGAATTTGAGTTGCCATAAAACTGTTCGCAACTCAAATGGGTTGATGAGTGATGAGGAAAAAATTCATGTTTCAATTAAAATCAACGAAACCTTTCAACTTTTCACATCCTCATAACACGGCATCCATATTCAACGACTTCAAACAATTCCTGTTATGTTTATGCGCAGTTCATTTGTTCTCCTTAGAGTCTTTGTATGGTAATGCGCCGGGATGGCTACCTTAAATAATTTTGATTCCAACACATCGCACCACTTGTTCTGGGAACCGATCCGGCCGTAAATCGTGTTAATGACTCTTTGGAAGTATTCAATTTTTCAAGTCGTAACTTTTAAAACAGTTCTCGTATAAATATTGATGAAGTTTTATTTAATTCACAGTGGACATTTACGATGTCTTCTGTTGGCCCTGTGTTGCGTAGTGCTTAGCACTGGCTTTTGGTCTTCGAGTGCTAATAATGATCTCATAGCTAGCGCTGAACCAAACATGGATGTAACCTCATGTAAAATGAGCGAAACAGGTTCAGAGATTCGAGCCACCTATTTTCCTATGTGCGAAAAATCATTGAGCAGTCTGTGGACCTTTCTGTTGCCCATGGACTCAACGTTCTGCAACCTTTCAAAGAGTTTCGAAATGGAACGTCTCAATAAGGGACTTTTAACGCGAGTTTTCTCAACCACTTTTTGAATGATCCTGTCGCACAATACTCGGCTTACATGCCGCTCACAAAGAAGCGACAACCCCGACTAAGGTGGTCTCTCCTATTAGGTTCGCCGTCTCTTCCAGCTTCCCGTTATCCGACCACACTCTTTTAGTGATAATTGCTGCCTTGATCCTTTGTCGGTCCTGGGGGAACAATGGCAGGCATCAAAGGCTGCCGCCGTCGAAGTGATTGGGTTTCTCAAAAAGCCCGTTTAATCCAGATTTGCTTCACATTTTTCTAAAGAGGACGTGATACCTTCGACGACCTTTCAAGGATGGCAGCAGTCCATTGTGAAGAGACGGCCTAATAGCTAGGGAAGGCTCTCCCGTTTCACCAGCCCATTGTCGAGCCCCTCGGCGACAATGAAAATGGTAAAAACATAAACAACAATCCATCCTCGGGTTGGTAATCTGAATCCTTCGGCAGCCGATTGAAGTCTGAAGAAGATAGCTCACACGTACGGTGGGACTTCTTCAGCGCATCGACGATCCAGTTCTACACCTGCTACTCAGAGCACTAACCTCAATCCTGCTAACAGACATTTACATCAAAAGACATAATCACTGTTGTGTTTGGCATAAACCAAAAATTCTCGTCTCTGTACTGATTTGGGTGATTGACAATGCAGTAAGTGACATCCCCACATAAGGAAGTTACCAGAACTGCTGCCGTGACCCCTTCATCTAAAGACGAAGCTTCCTGCAGCCCCGATGATTTACCGAAGAGCATAAGTCAACTTGATGATCTTGCCGTTCCATCAAGGGACGCATTCAAATGTGAAATAACGGCGACAATAGTTTTTGTAATAGTCGTTAAATCATCTTTATGCCCAAGCATTTGTGAGGCGTCTAATACGGCTTTAAGGGATGATATCCAGTCGGAACGTGGCTTCGGGGGTGGGATAGGGATGAATAACAGTATGATGGGGTAGGGTGGATTGCTATCTCGTGATGTAGTGTGCTCTTGTAACGACCATAGTGGAAACCTTGATAACGGATGATCTAAGACAATAACATATGTTATAACCCCGCCTGAGAAATGCTTAGTCGGCCCGGTTTTCAACTCTCCCCAGCAAGCTTGGCACACATGCTACTAAACTCTCTCTTTTATTGCTGCTCTCCTCTACCTCTGATCTTTTTATTTTCAGAATTCTCTAAGCAGAAATATTTAACGGGAACGGAGAGTGGGCAGTATATTTTCCAAATAATGGTCAAGTTCCTTGTTAAGTTCCATAAAGAGTGCAATTTCATAAGAGGGCGATCATGTTTATCGTACTTGATATGCTTTGATGTTCGAGCTCCGTACATTACCAACCGAGAATATCACGGAAAATTGTATTAGCTCGGGATGGTGGCATAATCATTAAGCGGTCGGTCAAACTTCAAGATTTAAAAATGTAATAAACTAAAGTACTGTGCCAACTGATTGGTTCAGATAGTCAATAATTTCTGCTCCAAGTCAATTCAATTGGCTATGTTCTAATATCCGTAGTTTCCTCTATATTCCTCCTTGAAATAACCATACAAATTGTTTCTTCAGCTTATAGAGAATACGGATTTCCGAATGGATTGCCCTCATTCGACTCCCTCGTTTCTTTTCCTCAGTATTTCTGGAGACGCTTTGTGGTATCACCTCATTGCCATTCTGTAGCGGCAAAAGATTGTTTTTATCTACCCTAATTCTTTTTTCTCTTTTGTTCTCCCCAACATTCCTAAGGTGCGATAGAATAAATTCGTTTATTGCCCCAGAAGAGGACCCTTGAGGAGGCATTATTATATCACGAGCCGTAAATATCGAGTCGGACGTGGGCAATGGTGCCGAAGCGGGGGTCATTTCCCCATTAACTCGGCAAAACCCCATGCATCTTAATTTCCATGATTTACACGGTCATAAACGTTTCCCCAAGCTCAAAGACCTGGAGGGCTTTTGCCAGTTGACTTACGACCGTAAAGTTTTAATATACCCAACCGCTTTGGCCATCATACTTGCTAATGGGGTGAAATTATTATCCGCCGCAATGACAATTGCGATAACTTCATACGGAGCTGTTTATACGGAGATTCCACCGCGGGGGTCCGTTTAGTTTCCTTTCTTTTGTTTCCCAAACCTGAAAAAACAGATTTATGTCGCGGATAAAAACCGCACTCACAATGGGAATTTCTTGGCAAATTTATGCAAAACGGGAGTTGGATGTAAATGGCATGTAAATATAACTCGTACACGTCACGGGAAAAGGGCTCGGATGAAATTTGCGATCTGTTGATTTGGACCAAGCAACACGTTTTATGAGGTTGTTGAGTTTAAATTTTTATTCTAGGACTCGACTGACAGAGGTTATCATTATTGATGTACCGAACCTTCAAAAATAAATCTGCAAGCTACTGTGGAAGGGGAAAAACAACCTGGGAGAACAGGAGAAATTGCCACTTGCTCCCCGAAGAACTAAATTTTGTTGTCGACATACACCGTACTAGAACGTATGATTTGTGTAAATGCCCACCAGTCATTCATTCCACCCAGTTTCCCTTTAGCATGCGGGTCCTTACGACACGAAATGTTCCTTGTTTCCTTTCGCAACAGGCCCGTGCACCTGCTCGATTCACCTCAGATCTTCTGATTTATGTACAACCAGAGATGAACCGGTCACGATCCCTTTAATCGTATCACAGTCGGCTCCTTCATCCTACCATTCGTCAGACGCTCGCAAAAAAAAAAAAAAAAAAAAAAAAAAAAAAAACCGGAGAGTTATATATCAAAAGCGGCGTTTTAATTCAGAAACACAAGCCTTGCACTTTATTTTCAAAACGCGGTCGTTAATTTATCGCTGTAACGGCTGGCGTGTTTGCAACATTTTCCTTCGTTAAAGTGCGCTCCTAGTACCGGTGTAATTGGAACGAGGCTCAAAGAATAAGTTATTACCTTTTGCGTGCTCTTTATAACCATTATAGAGTATCAACATTATCTGAGTGACGATTCACTGTAGCTAACTACTGGCGAGCTGTAGTTAGGTTCACCTTTTTTTGAATAATACGGGTACAGTTCAGTCTTCGTCCATCAATTCTCCCACACCCTCGGTAGATCCAAATAACTTGGAGACAATGAAATCGTATCTGATATTTTTACCTAATAGCATTCCTTTGTATGACTCCCTGAGTCTCACTTTTGTTTTTGTTCTTACATCCACTTATTTTTAGACGTTGGAATAATACCTATTTCAACACATTTCAATCCAAATCCCAAAGACCTCAAATTTTGTTCAAATGTAGGTTTCTTCATCATAGCTAAGCTTCACTAGAATGAGTTACGGTTTAAGATATATCGAAAGGTAATGGTTTAAGCTCGTAAAACTTGGATGATTTCAAACAAAAGGTATTAAGGAAAAGATGATGTTACGGGTGTCATTCCTCGTTTGAGTCGTATTTTACCCACGGCTTTCACGAACATCTTTATATTCCTCCTCGGATGCGCAGATCAGCGATTCGTCGATGGGAGAAACGGCATTTACAAAGGATTATCATGAATTATGGGGCTCATCCGCGAGCTATAACGTCTTGACCTTTGGGGAACCGCGACCCTCAAGAAGTCCCGACCTCAAACCTTAGGAGTCCACGTTCATGGAACAAATCACTGGATAATGTTATGGTTCTCCACTTTTGTACGTGATTCCGAGGAGAATTAGGTGGCCTTCAAGGATTCTTGATCATTTTATACGATTATCATGATTAGGTTTCGCTATTACGAGTAGCACTATCATATGGTGATTCTCGATATATTAATAAAGCTTCGGTCAGTTCCACCATCTACTGTATTAAACATATAGCACGAATGCCTCTGAGAAGTATAGTAAATTAGTTCTTCGCTACTTAATGCTCCCGTATGGTCTCTTCAAGCGTCAAAGAAAATCACTAACGCATCTTGTGGGGAAAAAATTCCCTCGTAATGGCGGAGGGTTTTGATTGCGAGAGCCGCATGCCAACCTTCACCAGAAAGGCCGTCTGGAACTCCGGATACCATTCATGAAGAAGAGCATTGTCATTCTGCTCCTTCCTCTCGCATCGGTTTTCCACTAAAGGAAGACCACTTCAAACCGAGCAAAAACCCACCGGCGATAACGCAGGGCTTGTTAAGCACTGCATGTCACTCGTATCCCATTATCGCCTCAAGACTCCTGGTCTACATTTTTATGCTCCCCCACTTCTTCAGAGGATTTTCTTCTGAAAGGGCTCAGCACCGCGAGGGAACCACTTCGTATCGGGAGAGCAAGTTCGGAGAAACCGTCTTTTAGTTTTATTACGACTCTCTTTCTCCTCCCATACCCTGCTCTAAAGTCCTCGACTGTTTTTTCCTCTCACGAATGGATTTATGTGTGCAAATCTACCGTCGTGTTGTGTATGTTAGGGTTCAAGGTGTGCTGCAACATTTATACAAATATGCTTATCAGATAAAGACAAGTGACGGAAGATTCTGGTTACAAGTTGATGCTATACAGCCTGAAAATACCGTGTATATCGCTCATATATTCAATACCGTGTTGACTCTCAAAATAAATAATATCTGCTCATTTCATTCCACGATCAAAATGTCCAAGCCAAGCACCACTAATTGCTATAATTAGTTGTTCTCGACTTGAACCAAACGCAAAGGTGGTAATTTGCTTGCGTGTGAGGTGAATTCATCTTTCGAGACGTTTTATGCCGGAATGGCGTGGCCGTGAGCTGTACGTCGTTTCGTTCTCCCTCTTACCCGGTCATTGCGCATATGAAGCCCTTGATTACCGTTATTAGCGCTGTTTCCTGCCCTCTTTTTGCAATTAGTGTTTGGAGCTAATTGGATATGACGTTCGCACCCCAGGGACGAATTAATGGGTGGTTAGATTGGCAAGAGTGGATATTTTGTGATCGAACGGGCAAAATTACGTCGAAACGTTGTTAGTTCGTTCGGATTTCAACGAATCGATTTGCTCGAGGGAAAGTGGATATGATTATTTTCAGAACGTAATTACGACAACTGGACGTGAATGTATTTGGACATCTGACCATTCTAGAAAGGTAGTCATTAATAAAATCATCACTTATTTCAATTAAAATAAGAGTATTCAAATTTCTTTATCAAAGGGCCTCCGCATTCATGTGTCATGTGTAAATGATTGGTTATTGGAAAAACCGTATTCATGTATACATTTCAGCTGCTAATTCAGGAATCCGTTGGTTGAGATTAAACCATTGCTTTTAGGCCTGGGCGGGTCATATATATATCCTTGTCGTTCAACTGCTGTAGATGTTTCTTAACAACCCGCATACAATCAAGCTAGGGGGAGGGTCTACCTTTGAATGACAACTTGACAAAGGCTCTGAATGAGGAACAGGAAGCCGACCTAAGCAAAATATTATCGCTACTTCCGAGCATACACTTCCTCCATCCAACTTTACAAGACCTGAAGCGTCATGTTACTGCCATGTTGATGTACGTAGGTGTTGCACAGATCGCTACAATTTGTGTAACGGGGCGGCAAATTCCAAGCGCCCCGTCAAGAAACTTCGGCGGCGGGGGGACGGAACGACCCCTCTCCCCCTCCAAACGCCTAACCCCAGCTGGGCGGAAGGCGTGCCCTCTTTGGATTGGGTAGGCGATGGGCGGCGCAAGACACCCAGGGAGGAGTAGAAGGGGAAGGCGACGTGACGAGCGGACTGAGAGAACTAACATCAAGCAGTCGTATCCGAACTCACGAGAAGGAAGGTAGAAATCTCTGTTTGCGAACGGAGTGAAGTGAACCGGGACATCGAAGTAAAGTGAACCGGGACATCGAAGTAAAGTGAACCGGGACATCGAAGTGACCCGGAACATCGAGGCGAAGTGAACCGGGACATCGTAGCGAAGTGAACCGGAACATCCAAGTGAACCGGGACATCGAAGTGAACCGGAACATCCAAGTGACCCGGAACATCGAAGTGAACCGGGACATCCAAGTGACCCGGAACATCGAAGTGAACCGGAACATCCAAGTGACCCGGAACATCGAAGTGAACCGGGACATCCAAGTGACCCGGAACATCGAAGTGAACCGGAACATCCAAGTGACCCGGAACATCGAAGTGAACCGGGACATCCAAGTGACCCGGAACATCGAAGTGAACCGGGACATCCACGTGACCCGGAACATCGAAGTGAACCGGAACATCCAAGTGACCCGGAACATCGAAGTGAACCGGGACATCCAAGTGACCCGGAACATCGAAGTGAACCGGGACATCCACGTGACCCGGAACATCGAAGTGAACCGGGACATCCAAGTGAACCGGAACATCGAAGCGAAGTGAACCGGAACATCGAGGCGAAGTGAACCGGGACAACGAAGTGAAGTGAAAGTGACCTGAAGGAACGATCGTATCGTGGTTCCTTCAGGGTGAGAACTCGGGAATTGGGAGATCAGCCAATTCCTATCCCGTAACAGTGGACCCCTATTACGAACTGAAAATCCCCCGTCGGACCCGAGTGTTGATTCGTTCGCGCCCGACCGACGGCCAATAGTCTGGGTTTTCCACGCACCGCCAGTCGTCGGACCTCCGTTGGAAAGAGCCTCGCCTCCTCCGACCTGGACGGCGTTCCCCTGACCGAAGCCGAGCAGCGAAGAACACATCACCCTGTTGTCTCCATCCAAAGGCGTTGGTGCACGTAAGTGGCGAAATAATTCTGTCTCGTACCCTAGCAACGCGAAAGTCGACTCCTTAAATCTGGCCCAATCCCTGACGCGTAGTCACCAGAAAGCTGATCGTAGAAATTGTAACTTGTAACCGTAGTATTGAGTATTTTGTCTGTTGTAGAAAAGCAAAGGGAGTTAGGGGAGAACATTAGCAAAACAACTGTATTTTTCCGTTATTCTAAAATCAAACACTCCTGAGCCTTCAGCTACCTCGTTAATTCATTGGCCTTCAGCCCTTCACATTCTACCTACTCACTAATTAGATTAAGTCATAGTCAGTATCCTTCTCGGCCGAGACATTCCATATTTTATATTTCGAACAATTGCGTATTATAAATCAATATTGCACTCTTGCCTTTCACTTACGAAACCCCATTCCTCAGAGCTTAGTCAGTTCAGGTGTACTTGGAGTCTATGACCGACCGTCTCCGACATTCCGAACGGTAAGTGAAAGTCTTTAGTCTCCCACTAATTTATTCGCCTATGGTCTATTTCTGGATCCCTAGCCCGTTAGACGAAACGGCGGGTTACATCTTTTGGTGGCAAGCGGTGGGATATTTCAGAAATCTCGATTTCTGTCGTATCCACAACAAGTGATCTTGACCAGGCGAATATTGGTGAGAAAAAGCTCTGAAGGAATTGGGTCGCGTTTTATAATCTCGAAATTTAAATTGTGCTAGTTATAGATTCTGAAATTTAAAACTGTAAGAAACAAACAAATCGGCCCGAGTGTGAGGAAGCGAGTGAGGAGTCAATTAACTTCAAATCCGTATCATTTTTCTTTCTTTCCATAAATCAAAATTTAACTACTGGCTCAGTATCTAGTAGCATCACTCTCGCTGTAGCCACTGTTCCGACGAGCCTTCAGCTCCAATTGACATCCCGATTCCGGACCCGTCATAGCTCTTACCAACTGGGAAGTCCTTTCTCGATTCGTGGGGAAATTATCGGTCCTTGGTGCGCAAGAAAGTGATCTATCAGTTCGGTAATTCTTTTTATTTAGTTCTTTTGTGCATCAAGTGAGTTCGCGACCATGCAACGAAACAGCAGCCCATCAGTCGAGGGCGAAGCCATGATGAACGCCGTGACGGAAGCGATGAATAAACTGGGCGCCTTCTTCCGCGAGCCTGCGGCCTCTGGCATTCCGCGGTCGTTGTTTATGGAAGTCGACCCATGGAACCCTGATGAGCCGGGTGCTATCACGGCATCCGTGTTCTTCCAGGAAGTGGAGCAAGCAACCCAAGAGCTTGACGAGCACAAGAGACTGCGATTCCTTCGCACCCGCCTAAAAGGTGGAGCCAAGCGATTCCTCCAGGATGGTCTTGGCGAAACCCCGTACACGACCGTGAAGAAGGCCATACTAGGCATGGTATGGCGAGGAAAGTCCCGAGAAGGCGACCATACGACTCTGGACAGCCCAGAGAGACCCCGACGAGTCCATCCGACGGTTTGCAGAACGACTTCTGACCACGGCACGATCGGCTGTCCGAACTGAACCCAACCTGAACGAGGCCCAACGTCGGGAGTGGACAAGACGAAAGGCACTCAGCGCTTTTGTCCGCGGGCAACCGAAAGAACTCCATCTCTACTTGCAGGGTAACCCTCCGGACACCTTGGAGGATGCAGTGGAGCGGGCTGAGGGATGGGAGGACAGTAATGAGAGCAAAGCAGGACTACGATGCTCGATGGGACATAGCCGCTGTCAGCGGATCAAGACCTTCGGAGCCCAAGAAATGCTACTCTTGCGGAGAACCAGGGCATTTTGCAGCAAACTGCCTGCAAAAACCCAGAAGCCCGCTCCGCTACCCAAACAAACCGGCCACGTTCGGCGATCACCAGTTGATACCGGTGCCGACGAAGTTACCACCGACCGTCCCAGTGCTGCCCTGTATGTACTGTGGTGATATGTCCCACTTTCCAGTGAGTTGCCCCCACGGACTCTACGCGGCCTTGTTCTGCAATTTCTGTGGATCCCGTGACCATCTGGAGGCGGATTGCCTGAAGAAGAAGAAGACCCTGCCCATCTCGAATCCACGAATGCACCAGGTCAGAAACATCAGTACGACCCATGAAACCCAAGCCAGTCTCACAACAACTAACGAGGACGAACCAATCATTGAAGTCCACGGAGACGAGCTGGTGGCCTACCAGACCGCTGTGAATTGTGTCATGAGGCCCATGATACTGATCACCGCCGGCTTGGGGAAGGAATCCCGGCGAATGGTCGTGGATACTGGTGCTGCAGTGTCTGTCCTATCAAGACCTGTGCCTGGCATTGACATCCGCCCAACAACGTTGAAGCTATGGGGTGCCGACGGACAACCACTGCCCGTGCTGGGGATCCAGGAGGTACGTACCACCATTGGTCTGGTTACAATTACACACCCATTCTATGTCTTCCAACGACCTGACTCCGGCTTGGATCTGATCGGACTGGACCTCCTGAGGAAATTACCCCTTGGCATACGCCCGGATATCGGCGTAGTGGAGATGAAAGAACCCACCACTGGGAAGATGATCTCCATCGGCGTGGTCGCCACTGACCCGGACCTCCTCAGGCACATCCGTCAACTGAAGGGCGACGGGATGGCGCGAAAAGCCCAGAAAACCGCTCAAGCCACGAAACCCGACACCGACAACAACTACCAGGGCGGGCCAACAGTCGCTTCAACATCTGCCAAAGCCTCCGAACCTAGCGTCGACAACAACCACCAAGGCCAACTGACCACCGAACCAACACCACCCAGAAAGCAGCCGGTGGTACACCCTCCGATGTCCGATGTAGCAGAGTTCCCAATTGAGATCCGGGACAATCCCCCTTCAACCTCTGAATTGAAGCACCAGGTGCATCAGCATCTGACTCATCTGGCAGGACCCGACTACCAATTGGTCAAAGACGGCCTGAGCCGTGTTCCTGTTGGCGCCATCACATTAAGTTTGCCAAAGGAACTTCTGATGGCAGCCCAATCCTTGGACCCCTGGATCTCCACCCTGACTGCTGACCCAGAGAAGCATCGACTAAAGAAGGAGGAAGAAGTCTGGAGGAAGGAGGTCGATGTGGATGGCCAGCGGATCACGGTGCCACTGATCCCATCCACCATGCGGCGCTGGTTCCTGACCAATTGTCATCAACATCAGTGGGCCGGGCACCCTGGCATAGAAACAACCACCCGTGTCGCAAGGCGGTACGGGTACTGGAAGAAGATGGTACGTGACGTCCGAGAGTTCGTCCAGAAATGCCAGGAGTGCCAGGAGAGGAACACTCCCCCAAATTTGACACCACCAATCCAGAAACCCGATGTCAATTACGAGGTCCAGGATGTCCTAGGGAAGACCACGCGTTACCACCTCAGCAGGCTCAAGCCAGCGTTTATCAACAGCGTGCCAGACGACGCCGTCACCCCCGACGTAGCAGAGGAGCCGCGCCCACCCGAGAGCCCTGCCCCTCCACCTAGCGAAGATAGTGGAGGGACGTGGTTGTCGGACCCTCTGGAATGGCCGGAACCAGTACGGACCGAAGAAAATCCTGAACCTGGGGCCCAGGGCCCTGGAAGATCCTCCAGCCGAATCCCGATTCCGATTAGGACGGCGTCCAGTCCATACGGGCTAAGACCAAGGCGCAAAACGATCGACTACGCGCAGCTCCACGCGGGGAAGATGTCAACACCTCGAACGGGATGAAGCAATTGAAAAAAAAAAAAAAAAAAAAAAAAAAAAAAAAAAAAAAAAAAAAAAAAAAAAAAAAAAAAAAAAAAAAAAAAAAAAATTTTTCAAGTTTTGGGGTATACTCGTAATTTGTGAAATAGAATAGGGAATGTCTTACCGGTAGAATAAAATGCACAACACCAGTACTTACCTTGTTTGATTAATGACCGTACCTCATGAGTCGGGACAGGACTCCCTTGCCCCCCCCCCCCTTTTTTGTTTTCCTTTTCCTTCTTAATGGCAGCAAAATCTAGGGTGTGAAATGTGTGAGTTGGAGTGTGAGAGTAGACTAGAGAAAGGGCCGGGTTGTATGTTTCACAGCATAGTAGGGAAGTAGAAGATAAGACCAGCGGAAGGAACATCTCGCCCATCGCACCACCTGGGAACATCAGCGCCATCATGCTCTCGGCAGCCAAACGACCTGACGCAATGCCCATCGCACCAGTCACCCCCCCACCGGAAGGAAAATTGCCGAGGTAGACCTCGGCCTCCGAAGATCGGAGGAGTGTAACGGGGCGGCAAATTCCAAGCGCCCCGTCAAGAAACTTCGGCGGCGGGGGGACGGAACGACCCCTCTCCCCTCCAAACGCCTAACCCCAGCTGGGCGGAAGGCGTGCCCTCTTTGGATTGGGTAGGCGATGGGCGGCGCAAGACACCCAGGGAGGAGTAGAAGGGGAAGGCGACGTGACGAGCGGACGGAGAGAACCAACATCAAGCAGTCGTATCCGAACTCACGAGAAGGAAGGTAGAAATCTCTGTTTGCGAACGGAGTGAAGTGAACCGGGACATCGAAGTAAAGTGAACCGGGACATCGAAGTGACCCGGAACATCGAGGCGAAGTGAACCGGGACATCGTAGCGAAGTGAACCGGAACATCCAAGTGAACCGGGACATCGAAGTGAACCGGAACATCCAAGTGACCCGGCAACATCGAAGTGAAACCGGGACATCCAAGTGACCGGAACATCGAAGTGAACCGGAACATCCAAGTGACCCGGAACTCGAAGTGAACCGGGACATCCAAGCGACCGGAAACATCTAAGTGAACCGGAACATCCAAGTTGACCGGAACATCGAAGTGAACCGGGAAATCCAAGTGACGGAACATCGAATTGAACGGAAAACATCGGAACATCGAAGTGGAAGTGAAACCGGAAACATCGAAGTGAGTGAACGGACAGTGGACCTACGTGAAATGGACCGGAACACAAGTGAAGTTCGGATTGGTGAATAGTCTGGGGAACAGATCGTGCCTCAGGGTCTCGGGAATTGGGAGATCAGCCAATTCCTATCCCGTAACAGTGGACCCCTATGTACGACTGAAAACCCGACCGTCGGACCGAGTGTTGATTGCGTTCGACGCCCCGACCGACGGCCAATAGTCTGGATCTCACGCACCGCCAGTAGTCTGATCTCGTTGGAAAGAGCTCGCCTCCTCCAACGGACGGCGTTCCCCTGACCGAAGCCGAGCAGCGAAGAACACATCACCCTGTTGTCTCCATCCAAAGGCGTTGGTGCACGTAAGTGGCGAAATAATTCTGTCTCGTACCCTAGCAACGCGAAAGTCGACTCCTTAAATCTGGCCCAATCCCTGACGCGTAGTCACCAGAAAGCTGATCGTAGAAATTGTAACTTGTAACCGTAGTATTGAGTATCTTGTCTGTTGTAGAAAAGCAAAGGGAGTTAGGGGAGAACATTAGCAAAACAACTGTATTTTTCCGTTATTCTAAAATCAAACACTCCTGAGCCTTCAGCTACCACGTAAATTCATTGGCCTTCAGCCCTTCACAGTCTACCTACTTACTAATTAAATTAAGCCATAGTCAGTATCCTTCTCGGCCGAGACATTCCATATTTTATATTTCGAACAATTGCGTATTATAAATCAATATTGAACTCTTGCCTTTCACTTACGAAACCCCATTCCTCAGAGCTTAGTCAGTTCAGGTGTACTTGGAGTCTATGACCGACCGTCTCCGACATTCCGAACGGTAAGTGAAAGTCTTTAGTCTCCCACTAATTTATTCGCCTATGGTCTATTTCTGGATCCCTAGCCCGTTAGACGAAACGGCGGGTTACACATTCCTCATCTTTCCACTGTTATAGTTATTTTCTCTACCCCTTCTTCGTCCTTCATTTTGCCAAAAAACTTACTTCCTTTCCGGAAAAATACAAGAGAAGAAGAAAAAAAACCGGAAACACTCCCCCCAGGCGTAATAACGATCGCTGACGAGCTGTGGGAAACAGTCATTGGTTGTAAAGAACATTCCGAGATCAACTTTGTTGGCTCAGAAGTTTATTCACGATGGATGTTTTTCGAGACGAATCCTTCGTGATGTTCGAATACTCTTCCTCTCCTTTGGCTAAAAGGACTCGGTCTGGAAAATGACTAACGTTGAGGTTTTTTCACCAATAGAACAGTTATATCAGGAAAGCTTTGAGAGGATTTCAGTAGTTGGACGGAAAGGGAACGAATGATCTGACCGTGGAGATGGGACGCTTCAAAGCTTCTCGTACAGGTGCTCTCATGGGATTCTGCAGGACGATCAACCGATAAAACGAATCCACCCACCAGATGATATCTTGAACTGGGCTTGAAATGGGGGTTAGGTGGAGGTAAAAATCCAGCATGATGAGTTTTATTTTCGAGTGAGAAAATATCACTGAGAAAGTAGAATAGTTTCAAACGAATATATTTATTCCAATAAAACTGTGGTTAAAAGTTGAAGCAATTTGATTCAATTGAAACAATCCCTTGGACCTAATTTGGACTTGGGACTGTTTACACCTCACAGCATTGTAGGCAATCCAACATTAGTGAGTAGCAGTGAAACTGAGGAATCACGGGTGGAACCAGCCTGATGCCCGAGGCGGGACCGCTACATCGTCACTAAAAGCTTTGTTGACTGCTTTCGATCGTCACTCAATCTCTAAGGAATCTATAGTGGTGAGTACTCCTTCTAGAAAGGGGTAACATTCGATTGCACGTTACTCCCAATATATGCATTAAAATCCTTGTGTATTTGCCATTTTTAAAATAATTCATTACTTACATTCCCTTAATTTAGTTGCATATCCTACGAGACTTACGAACACCTTGCATTGAGTGTATAACAATCGATTACAGTGGTTACACCCACTGCCAGACAGTCGAAAATTTACAAAAGTAGTACATGTGTTGAACTCATTGACTTCACCTCATTAATTACAAGAGGTCATCATTTCCTCGAATATTCACGCGTCTATGAAGGAAGATTGGTCTCGCTTTCCAAGTAAACGCTTTCCTCGGCTATTTGGCAGAACTGGCGCGATTAAAGGGCAGCTCTCTGAGTCAACGATTAACTTTCGAGGAACTCATTAGTCTCCACCCGGAGGGAAATAAACAGATGACCGCGTTCGTTCCGACTCAGTGAATGCATTCAGAAGGGCCAAAGCCGTTTTAAAATTCAATCAGCCTTTGGGTTCGGAAAAGTCAAAAGCTCTCCTGGACTACTGAGCTAATTTTTCTTCTTTTTCATTCGCCTCAATTAGCATTTTGGTTCTTTTGAGATTGAAGCGTCCGAGAATTTCGTGGAAGGGTGACAACGTGTTGAAACGATTTCCTCTCAAAATTCACGCTTAATCCAGTCAATTCGAACATATTCTTCCACAGAATAGCGTGGCCAAACGACTTCTGTAAGTTAAAAACTAAGAGAAATCTGGAAATTCAAATGAAATATTTTCATTGAAGTCGGAGAAATCGACCCTAGGCATAAAATGTGTAATAAACGGAAATCTCGAAACCCCGTTCCCAATATGCCCATCTTCACGTATACCCTCTTTCACACAAGCCGTGCTCACAGAAATTCGAGACGATCTCTTTGAGAATTCGATCATTCAGACGGAACTTTTTATTAGCCAGCTAAATGTCAACATCAGGTGGAAAAAAATACGATGGGATTCTCCTAAGTGAACTTGACTCGAGCGAACTTCTGAAAGAACTGGGGTTATTTTTCCTTTTTCCTTCCCAAAAGTATGAAGGATCTTCACTTTGAAGGAGGAGGTCGTGAGCGGGTGAAGTAATGATGGCCTTATTCAGTTAGCGGAAAATTGTTTTCTTTGATTTCTATGAGGAATATAACCGAAAGTTGGGGTAAATTGTGCAAAATAAATTCTTTTATATTCGCAGTAAGTGATGGCTTTTTTTTCTCTGAAGAAGGAACCGTTGGGATGTGTTACGAGAAAGGAAAAGGGGGTGGCAAAAAGAAGGAGCGGGTACTTATTAGTTTTCTCCTAAGTTAACAATCTTCGAAAGATCCTTGAAGGAAACGGGGGAAGCGATAAAGTGAAAAAAGTTTTTTTGGACAGTCTTTTCAACTCTCATCCGAATTAGAAGATGAAATAATTTACTTGGCACCCCTCCCTTCGCCTCAGCTCCAGGCAACGCTTCCCTCACTAACGCAAGTTCTGACCATTTCCCACGAAGGGGAAGGAAACTCTGAGGGTGGAGACCCCGAAACAACTGGAAGAAGTAGGCGGGTTTAAGGGGAGAGGGTTGGTTTTCTATTTGAATATCCTTTTTGACTGGAGACGGTGGCTCTGAAGGCCATAACGTTCCTCGATTCGCTTCTGGCCCCCCCGCTTGTTTACTTTTCAACACTTTCTCTCCTTTTAGTGGCGGTGAGGGGCTGGTCGGACGGCAATTCAGAGAACCGGCTCGCCTCATAAAGGCCCTCCCATAATTCACCATCTTCTTGCCCAAATACATTGCTCTGCTATTTATTTTATTACCCTTTTCCCCCCCTCCGCCCATTTCACTTTTTCTCCGAGCATTTTTTCACCCTCCACTCCAACCATTTACTTTAGTTATATGTTTGTTACAAACTCCATTACATTCACGAGGCGATGTTGAATTTGAACTAGAGATTCAGTCTTGCTTTACCGGCTACTGACCGTTCCACAAGGTGCACTATGTGTGGAATTTTTCACATCGGCTTCTATTTGTGCCTGACTCATGTATCTGCCATAAGCGCCAAACAGAGGCATGTTATAAATGAAGATTGTATTTTGAAAAATGGATTTTCAGTAACCTGGGTGATAGTTTCCGTGTTATTATTCGTTCTAATAAATTAAAATGCCGGCCCGAAAAGAGCCAACAACATCCTGAAAATTGGTCCCCATCATGATTAATTGGCAAAACCGAATTAGATCCTACAACCACCCTGTCGATCTTCTAATTTCCAACCGCCCTTTTGTTTCAGACTGAGCAGTTCATAATTCTTTGGCTCCTCTTCATCTTCATCGTCTTTGGAAATTCTGCCGTCCTCGCTGCGTTACAATGTGGGGAAAAAAGCCCAGATCGAGGATGAACTTCTTCATCATGCAACTCGCTGTTGCAGGTACTCCCTAGATTTATTCTAGCTTTTTTAAAATCTAAAAAACGCCGGTGCATGAAGGCTGTGAATTACGTTTTCGCTCGTGGTCGATGAAATATAACCTTTCAGAGCAATATGTTGAGTATGTCGAAATTACACTGTAGGTGCCCTCATTCAGTCATAATCTGAGATAATGATATCTCATGTCGATTTTCCTCACAATGCTCTCGACCCTGCATGATTAGTAGCTGTGAGCCTTTACCAAAGGAATGAGGGATCTCATGAATTTTGATCAGGGTCCCGTTAGTCGTTCGAGTTATTGGGCGAATAAATCAAATTCCACACGATACGTAGCAGACGGTTATTGGCAAATGTGGCGACCACATTACTTCAATGAATCACGTACGTATTCAACTTTGACGGTCATGATGATCGAGGGTCCTCCAAAGTTCAACGCCTTGCGAGGGCATCACGGCAACTGTCACTCAGTCAAGAAATTTCGGATTTCCATAATTTTTTTCTTCTCATGGAAGCTCAAAAACATTAATGATAACATTTTTATTTGATTTAAACTCCATGACCCAGGAGCATCCATTGACTCAAAGAAAACCATGACTAGACAGTTAGTCATGCTGCATGGTTCAAGGATTATACGTAGAAAGCAACTTCGCAGATTGTAACTATTCTGAACGGCCTTACGTACCTTACAAAATAATTAGGACATCGAACAGGCCGCAAAAAAATCTCAGCCTGTTTTCATAATCTTTGCAAATTAAATTAACTCTTCAAAAGTTAACACCCAGTAATCTAATTAAGTAAGAATTAGCATTTTGGGCAAGGATAACTGGATTTTTTTTCTGGAAGATTTTAAAGATGCCATTTTTTCTTGAGGTCATTACAGTAGGGCAATGAGGCTCATTAGGCTCTCAGCCCCTTTCCACTTAGCTGTATTCCACGTTAAAACCATTGGATTTAGGTAAAGCCCGATTGAGCTCAAAGTGTTGGTGAAACCTAAAGTTGGATTAGAAATTCTCTTAGGTTCTGGGTCATCCTGGGATTTGCATACCTGACTGATAATCCATTAGGAGCCACATAGGGATACGTATCAAAGGAGATTGCCAAGACCTTGAAGGATTAGCGGCGTGCCGGGAATGAATGATCTGGTAAATCTTGGTAAGTCGTGAGGGCTTTTGCCTACCTAGAGGTTAATGTCATAAGATATCAATGAAAACTCCTTCTTTCTTGTGGCCTTAGCAATATTTTGATTCAGGTAACGAGAAAACAAGTAACAACTACTTTTTCATCAAGCCAACGAAAGTACTTATTATGTTGCTCAGGTACTTCATGTACGCCTCTCACATGGATCGAGTTGTGATATTCACTAATTGCATATTGGTCGTTTGACAGGAATATTTTCACGAGAAAACGAAACACCCACAAATCCGTAATTGCAACAGCTACTGTGTGGAACCTCCGTGGTGGCCGCCGAGGTTCCACACGGAAGGCACATCCGCTCGGCGACGATTCTGAAAAGCCCAAACACAACCAGTGTACGTTCAATCGATTGCTTGAAATCTCTTGGCCCACGCCCTCTCTCCAAAACAATATTAGGACCCACCACTGTCTCTGTCAAAATGATTTTGTGGTGGAGGTGGGGAGAGGTCTCTCATTTTGAAATCAACTAGAATGAATACCTACCTAACTGATGAAAGGTTTTTCAAAACTTTCACATTTCAAGTTTCTAAGGGTGGATTTCACCACCTCGCTTAAAGTTTGGCTTACCGGTAACCCAAGGAATAAGGAAGAATAAGGAAAAAAATCTGCAAATTCTTACACACGGGTTGGTTATTCCTCGAATGGGGGAAACAGTGGGTGTGGCGGGTCCCAGACCCATTCCAATCGATTCAGGGTCCAAAATTTAGAGGAATATGATACCCCACACGCCTAGGCACCAGAAATCCTGACACATACAAAATGGGTGGATACATACCCATTTTGACCCATAACTTCTTCCGGTGGTTGCCAAGTCGTTCTGGGACCCATTTTATCGGATTCAGGGTTCAAACTTTAGTGGAAAATGACACCCTACTCGCCTAGGTAGCAGAACTCCCGAAAACACATATTCAAAATGGGTAATAAATACCTAATTTGACCCATAACTTCTTCCGGTGGTTGCCAATCGTTCCGGGACCCATTTTATCGGATTCAGCGTTCAAACTTTAGTGGAAAACTATACCCCACACGCCTAGGTAGCAGAAATCCCGAAAACACATATTCAAAATGGATAATAAATACCCAATTTGACCCATTACTTCTTCCAGTGGGTGCCAATCGTTCTGGGACCCGTTTCATTGAATTCAGCGTCCAAAATTTAGTGGAAAATGACACCCTACTCGCCTAGGTAGCAGAAATCCCGAAAACACATATTCAAAATGGGTAATAAATACCCAATTTGACCCATTACTTCTTCCAGTGGGTGCCAATCGCTCTGGGACCCGTTTCATTGGATTCAGCGTCCAAAATTTAGTGGAAAATGACACCCTACTCGCCTAGATCGCCCAAAAACTCGAAAATCCATTTTCAAAAAACACATTTTGACCCCTATCCCCCCAAATTTGGTCCGATCGGGCTGAAAAGTTTCGAGGACCCGTCTCGGCTGGAACAGACCCCTGACCCAAATTTCAGATTTTTAGAAAATTTTCTACTACCAAAAACGGCGCGGACGATGGACGGCGTACGACGTACGGGAATCGGAGAGGTTGACCATTATCATGAAAACATAGGTTGATTATTCGAGGAATAACCAACCAAAACGCGTTTCACCACTCCGAGTTAGCCTTTTACTCGCAGATGTTAACTCCTACTTCATCCTCGAGCCTATTTATTTCCGTTGAAATGTCTTTCTCGAGAGACCACGTGACGTGTTTTCCCATACGAGCAAGATACACTTAGAATTACAAACAAATTGTTAATTGCCAGCATATTTACATAAAGATGGTTATACATTTAGAAAACTGTGTGAAACAGTGAGTTAAAGCAATCCGTCCGCAATCTTATCTGGTTTTGATCATGACGAGCGATTGATTCTTAAATACGTAGTAAATTTACAAGCGCCTACTACAATGGTAGCTGTAAGCTAAGCCGACTGATATTAATTTAGGCACAGAAATTGTTTGATCGGTGGGAGACTGAATGTATAGGCATGAATGATATATGGAAATCATTTTTCACACGTGTGCATCTCTTACGAGTGACCTACTTCGGTAAATTTCACCACACATGGTGAAGTCAATGTTGTCTGATTCTTCCAAAGACTTGTATCCAGACTTGTCAGAAAATTCAACAGACGTTGAAGTAAAATGTAAACTTCTTGTTTTCTTCGACTGACCTGTTTCCCCTAGACTAACTTATTGTCATATTTAGTTCCCCTAAATTACCGAATGACTTCTGGGTTGTTCGGAGAATTTTGAACAAAACTAGAACCAGATCTTGTATTTCTCCTGTGGCTGAAACATTGTCTTTCTCTTCTCATTTATTTTTCCGGTTTCCGGCTACAATTACATGTGGGAAGGAGAGGGGAGGAGAAGGAAATACAGAAAAATTATATGTCGTAATATCGTGGAGCCAAGAAGGAAACGGAACAAAGTCATCGAATCAAACCCGATTTCATTGCTGTTTTAGTGTCGGGTTCTCGGGACGGGGTTTACATCAGAGGGCGGGAGGAGGCGAGAGTTCGGGGAAATACGGTAGATTATGGAGAGACTTGTTTTCACATTGTTTCTGTTCTCCTTTCACCAGGACTTCATCTCCTTCGAGAGACTCGATGTAGATCAACTTACAAAACGGAACATTGGACCTTTGGATTCACTGGTTACGAGAGCAAGAAATGTCGCCGGAATTGTATGGATTGGGCTACGAAAGCCGCCCGGCCACTCATTTATTTTCGCAATATTTTCAAGTCGCGAGTCGTTACACGTTAGGTACTCTTATAACAATTACTCAATATTTACGTGTACACTCGACAAGCAGTATGAAAAACAGGGCTCTCGAAATGCATCAATCGTCAAATAATGTCGTCGATGCTACTTACATCTACATCAAATAGTAATGTTTATACGGGGTGGTCTCTAATTCTCGTCAAACCCGTCAAATCCGTTTCAAAAAGTGCAGTTTTACGCTTAAAAGAGGATTCTTTAGTAGTTATTATCTTTTTATTATCACTCTCGATATTAAACTGTTTACTGTGGCCCAACCATACTTGTTTTTTCCACTGTTAAGGGTGCTGCCCTCCATTCAAATTCGCTCGAAGGGATTCGTGCGTGTTTGGTCTTCATCAGCCCTATGCCGGGGTAGGTTGGGTTGTCTGTGGTCCTGATCCTGACGATTACACAGGTCACAAGTAATGCGGGGGATCCGGTGGCAATAAACCGCGGTTTTGAGGGCGACCCTCCATAAATACCAAGCCGCTCCTCCAATAATGGGGCTGGTCGTGGTTTTGGGGTTCCCTGCGATGGGGTCAGTTATCGTGTTTACCTCATTCGTCTCTTTGGCCTTTTAAATAGTTATTATTGACTCGGAAATCAATGTAACAACCGCTCGCTATGAACTTTATTGGGCAGGGCCAACAAACTCCTCGAATGCTCATATGAAGTTGCACGACCCAACTGGATGTAGGTTGGAAATAGTGAATAGGGTCAGTCGAAATTTTACTTCGCGTCGCTTTGCAAAAGAGCTGGAGGGACGAGAGCGAGAAAACAAGGCGGTCGAAAAAGGACAGAACGTTTTCTGCGTGTGATTGTAATGGTTAGACGAAAGCGTTCATGTGAGTTTCCGAGTTCCCTATTATAAAACTCAAACAGCCTGCCAAAAGCACCCTCCTCTGTTTTCGCGACCAGCTCAGTTAGCGGGGGTGGCTGAAAAGGGGTGAAGGAGGGTGCTCATAATCGGCAAGGACCTCTAAAGTGCAGGCCATCAGAGGATTCTACTACCAACCTACTACTACCATTCTATATTTCCGTGCACACCTCTTCACCAGGCCCGTGCTGCATGGACGCGTCGAATTTATCTTCATTTTCTCTTGTCGTTCATTGTTCACAGAACTTAGCACTTTTCGTTTCTTTAAAAAAAACTCATTGTTTGTTTACATGGACATCCCCAACAAACCATGTCAACCTTCATCTTTTATTTTCCACATTCTGTGTTCGCATACGTACACTTACCCGGAAGTGGCGTAATTTATCCAACCGCAATCACATCTACAAAATGCATGACCATCCATCTAGATGGGTTATTAATTTGCTTTCATCCGTCTGTTGACAGATCTGTGCGTCGGTGTGCTCAGTGTGCTGACGGACATCGTCTGGAGGAGTACGGTGGCATGGAACGCTGGGAACACAGCGTGTAAAGTCATCAGATTCTCGCAGGTGAACTTTCTCAATTAGATGGGTTGTTATACGTGGGAGATGAAAGCTAATTAAGTCACTCTATTCAACAACTTCTCACATAGTCTTGCTAATATTGAGGCTCATCTTCTTCCTGATGTCAAAGGGGCTTTGTTACCGCGGATTAGGTGGAAGTATTAGACGGAGATCCCTTACGGTAGCTTCCTCTCAGTTGCTCTCAAGTTCCAACTTAATATTGGGGTGATCCTCGCCTTCTAACATATGTACCACTTCGATGGGATAAAGGCATGGAATTAGAAGATTGGGTGGTCCCTGGCATGCCGAGGGTCAGCCAATAGATGTTATATGTATAACCTATTTGGTCCCTTCTATGATAATCAATCCAAAAAGTTGGACTTTTGGTTGGTTATTCCTCGAATAATCAACCTATGTTTTCATGATAATGGTCAACCTCTCCGATTTGGCTCAAAATTTTTTTCTGGACGTTTCATGATGTCCTGATCAAAAAAGGTCGATGTCCGTCCGCCGTACGCCGTCCATGTTCCGCGCCGTTTTGGTAGTAGAAAATTTTCTAAAAATCTGAAATTTGGGTCAGGGTCTGTTTCCAGCCGAGATGGGTCCTCGAAACTTTTCAGCCCGATCGGACCAAATTTGGGGGGGGGGGTAGGGGTCAAAATGTGTTTTTTGAAAAATGGATTTTCGAGATTTTGGGCGATCTAGGCGAGTAGGGAGTCATTTTCCACTAAATTTTGGACGCTGAATCCAATGAAACGGGTCCCAGAACGATAGGCACCCACTGGAGAAAGTTGATGGAATATCTTATACATTCCATGTAACATACGAACTACATATTGCTCTCCTTAGACTGTTAGTGGTCATGAGGGTTTGCAGCTCTGTTCATTTAAGTCTCAAGTCACTCCTTCTTCTAGAGTTGTAAGAAAGTGAGTACGAAAATATATTGTTCAAATTGTGATCCGCGAGTTATAATTCCCATTTTCTCACCAAGAAAGTTCAAGAGAAGTAATGGGTCAAATTGGGTATTTGTTACCCATTTTGAATATGTTTTTTTTTCGGGATTTCTGCTACCTAGGCTTGTGGGGTATGGTTTTCCACTAAATTTTGGACACTGAATCCAATTAAATGGGTCCCAGAACGATCGGCACCCACTGGAAGAAGTTGTGGGTCAAAATGGGTATGTATCCACCCATTTTGTATGTGTCAGGATTTCCGGTGCCTAGGCGTGTGGGGTATCATATTCCACTAAATTTTGGACCCTGAATCGATTGGAATGGGTCTGGGACCCGCCACACCCACTGTTTCCCCCATCCGAGGAATAACCAACCCGTGTGTAAGAATTTGCAGATTTTTTTATGTTGGTGTGCTGTTCCACAATCAGCGTGCGCTCAATTTCATTATTTTGGGGTCCAGGAATTTGGCTTAGATGAGCTGAAAAGTTTTTTGGCAATAAATGAGTAGTGGAAAAATGCGTTGCTGATATTCTTTGACATGTTCATGACGTTGCCGAGCTCAAGTAGATTCATAGCATTATATTTGGCTTTTCACTTCTAGTGGATCTAAAATAACAGGTAGCAGTACCTAAGCTCCCACAAGCGTTTGGTAGACCAAAAGAACACAAATCAGACAGAAAGCACCTCCTTGCTCGCTCGTCCTGAGCCGTCCTTCGTGTGATGCTGGTGGAGCAAATGTTAGTAATTATCGAATAGCTCAACTAAAAATCAATCCCCATCCATGCAATCACATTTTGGTTGAAGGTTACGATTCAAGAATAATTGTTTTATTTCTTTCTGCCAGTAATAATAATAATTTATATCTTTAAATTACGAATATTTGCGTGGTATCATTCATATGCATGTCGGCTATTCTCAAGATTTTTAAGCTTATTCTACCTTCTATTCTTCATGTTGTATTAATTTGATAGGGACGTGAAAAGAGGCACTTTGAAACTTCTCGGGCAGGAATTGGACCTTCTCCGAGCACCCGCTCGAGCCATCTTCGGGTAGCGAATACAATGAAAAGAACTTTTGTTAGGCTACGGACGCGAAATTGGTTTTGGTCAAATAAAAGATCTTCCAGACTTTAATTCGACATTCCGTCTGTCCAATGCCAAATTAAGGATTCAAGGGGGAATCAGAATGCGGTGGTTCTGATAAAATCACGACTCGGACGAATGAATTGTTGAGGTTGGCCAAAGAATGAAGGAATCGTTTGTGTTTGGCGCGTCTGTGGTTAGTCTTGTCTTTGATCAAATCGGCTACTGACGGAGCTGATCATCTTAAAGACTCGGCACATTTCACTTTGCACAACCTGTCCTTATCGAGTTACCACCTTACAACTATCCGCATCTGTCGATTCTCATTCTATCCTTTCCTTCTGCTCGTCTCGTCACCTCTTTTCTTTCAATTAAATGTTCTTCTAAACTAAATGCCTCACTATCAAATTCGAGGGAAAAACGAGCATCCGTCAAGAATCGAATACAAAAATTGCCCACAGTCTGTTAAAATAAGGTAACGTTTACATATTCAGGGTAGTCGATTACCCCAAAAAATCTATGGTCTCACAAGAAAAGCGAGAATTTTCAACGTCATTTGTTTTCTGCGTGCTCAAAAGGAGTATATTTTAAAACATTCCAAAAATGCGTTATAAAAACCTCTAAAATCTCAATGAAAGTAAAACATTTAGGGGTTTGTCAACAGGCCGACTGATTTGAGCTTACCCCAGATTTCCCACCGAATTTCTTTTTCTCTCAGCTAATCATCATTTTCCATTCTTCAAAACGAAACCATTCCTAAATGAATTCATGGCGACTCACTCTTTTAAATAGGGGCCGCCTGTGCCATCGATCCTAATGCCCATTCATAAGCATTTCTCTCAGTTGATGTTTAAGTCTTTCTTTTTGAGGGCTTTACTTGGTCGCAGTAAAATTTTGAAGTGTTCCTGACAATGTACTGAATTGTAGTGAAATGGTTTAAAAAATCAAAATTTCTTAACATGAATCGTTGCTTCGATGGTTTTGATCGTTTTGAAAACCCTTGTATCATTGGAAAGCTGAGGATTTCAGGAAGATCTCTCCATAAGGGGGGTGGGTTTGTGATTTTGACAAAGGCAGAGTGATCGGTTAGGTAAGAGAGCCCTCACTTTAATTTAATTCCGGATCTTTTGTTCATAATACCTACATCGATAACCTAGGCGCCCCCGCCTAGGGGCTTTAGCGCTAAAAAGAAATGCAGTTTGCTAAAAAGAAATAGAGTAAAAGATGTGCTTTGGAGTCGAACCAATTTACCGAGATCAGTGAGAATGAATCGCTGCTGTTAATTTCGGGCCAGTAGAATCAGTCGTGTGATAAGAGATTCCGAAAATAGGTACATTAATTTCACTTCATGAATTTTATTGAGCGCGCTTGTTTTTGTTTTCAGCTCCAACGCCCAGCAGAAGGGGGCGTTGGGAAAACCATTGTTTTCTCAAATAAGAGATAGTTTTGCCCGTAAAGCGAGAAGAACTCGAAATGTGTTCGGTAACACCCCTGGGTCCTCGTTCGACCCACAAGCGGTCGTTGGGGTACTCGTGAAGTCGCGAAAACCCGTTGATTTACTGTTCTGGACGAGGGGGCCCTGCCCGAGGAGCTGGCGAAAGAGGCAAGCGAAAACAGTGAGTTAGTATCGACGAAATATGGGCGATAAAGTTGATAGGTTCACACGTAAAATACCACTACTTTCCACGGAATGGGCTTGCAGAATAATGAGCACACCCCGAGTTCTCACTCCCTTTTCATAATGTCCGGTTTTATGAGCAATTTATTTTCAGATGTCGTCGTCAAAGGTGCCTTTGGCGAGCCCTGTGGACGATGTCTTGTACGCATTTGATTTCCTTATAAACAATGTCGAATGACAGCTACACGAATTGCGATAAATTTTCATCCATTCAATCCAAATCGGCAATTCCGTCGTCCAGTTGAGCTGCCTAATTCTTCTCTGATGCAAGGACAAAATAATCCTACATATGATCTCTAGATATGTTAGCAACGCTTATCTGAGGCATTGCCGTGATGATTCATGCTTGAGCAAGGATTAACTTCAGGGATACATTTTTATCGGGGGCAAG